>CM062577.1:7195000-7820000 GCA_031468815.1 Morus bassanus | reverse complement strand
CTTCTGAAGCAGCTCGAACCCCTTCATATGCTGCCAATATCTCTTTTTCAGTTGGAGTGTAGCGTGCTTCTGACCCTCTGTATCCCCGACTCCAGAACCCTAGGGGCTGACCTCGGGTCTCCCCTGGTGCTTTCTGCCAGAGGCTCCAGGTAGGGCCATTCTCCCCGGCTGCAGTGTAGAGCACGTTTTTTACGTCTTGTTCTGCCCGGACTGGCCCAAGGGCTACTGCATGAACTATCTCCTGCTTTATCTGTTCAAAGGCCTGTCGTTGCTCAGGGCCCCATTTGAAATCATTCTTCTTCCGGGTCACTTGATAGAGAGGGCTTACAATCAGACTGTAATTTGGAATATGCATTCTCCAAAAACCCACAACGCCTAAAAAAGCTTGTGTTTCCTTTTTGCTAGTTGGTGGAGACATGGCGGTTATTTTGTTGATCACATCCATTGGGATCTGCTGACGTCCATCTTGCCATTTTATTCCCAAAAACTGAATCTCCTGTGCAGGTCCCTTCACTTTACTTTGTTTTATGGCAAAACCAGCCTTCAGAAGGATTTGGACTATTTTCTTCCCTTTCTTGAAAACATCTTCTGCTGTGTTGCCCCACACGATGATGTCATCAATGTACTGAAGGTGTTCCGGAGCTCCACCCTGTTCCAGTGCAGTATGGATCAGTCCATGGCAAATGGTAGGGCTGTGTTTCCACCCCTGGGGCAGTCGATTCCAGGTGTACTGGACACCCCTCCAAGTGAAAGCAAACTGTGGCCTGCACTCTGCTGCCAAAGGGATTGAGAAGAATGCATTAGCGATATCAATTGTGGCATACCACTTGGCTGCCTTTGACTCCAGTTCGTATTGAAGTTCTAGCATGTCCGGCACGGCAGCACTCAGTGGCGGAGTGACTTCGTTCAGGCCACGATAGTCTACTGTTAGTCTCCACTCCCCATTAGACTTCCGCACTGGCCATATGGGACTGTTAAAGGGTGAGCGGGTCTTACTGATCAGTCCTTGGCTCTCCAGTCACCGAATGAGCTCATGGATGGGAATCAGGCAGTCTCGGTTGGTGCGGTATTGCCGCCGGTGCACTGTTGTGGTGGCAATTGGCACCTGTTGTTCTTTGACCTTCAGCAACCCCACAACAGAAGGGTCCTTCGAAAGACCGGGCAAAGTAGACAGCTGTTTAATTTCCTCCGTCTCCAAGGCAGCTATACCAAAAGCCCACCTGTACCCTTTTGGGTCCTTGAAATACCCTCTCCTGAGGTAGTCTATGCCAAGGATGCACGGAGCCTCTGGGCCAGTCACAATGGGGTGCTTTTGCCACTCATTCCGAGTTAGGCTCACTTCAGCCTCCAATACAGTTAGCTCTTGGGATCCCCCTGTCACTCCAGCAATACAAATGGGTTCTGCCCCTACATAGTTTGATGGCATTAGGGTGCACTGTGCACCGGTGTCCACTAGAGCCTTATACTCCTGTGGGTCAGATGTGCCAGGCCATCGGATCCACACAGTCCAGTAAACCCGGTTGTCCCTTTCCTCCACCTGGCTGGAGGCAGGGCCCCTCTAATTCCAATTGCAGGTTTCCCACTCCAGATCTTGTGAACAGGAATCAGAAGTCTCTCTATTGGAGCCGCCGTAGTGCCTGTTGTGGGGGTTTGAGGGGCCACAGTGCTTGTTGCTGGGCTTGGAGTAGCCGCAGGGCCTGTCATTTTTCCTTGGTGGTACTGAATACTGTTGAATAGGGCTCGGTAGGCATGGGCCAGGCCCCAATATATTGCAGTGATTTGTATCTCTCTGGAATTGCTAGGGTGACAGCATACTTCCTCCAAATATTCTACTAATTTTTCAGGATTCTGCACTTGTTCAGGGGTGAAGTCCCAAAACACTGGGGGTGCCCACTGTCTCAGGCATTTGCCCATACTCTCCCACATACCCTGCCACCCATAATTATCGAGCCTTGGGGCAGATCTCTGGATGATATTCTTGAATTGCTTATTAACCTTAGACAAAACCGAAACAATCTGCCATAGGAATATCAACAGATGTATCTTAACTACCCAAGGATGTTCAAGATACTGAAAAGTTGTTGTAATGAAGGAGGAGACATTACAGAAGATGGTAGCTAAGGTGCCATTCTGTATTTCCTCCATAAAGAACCTCTCAGAAGAGGAGGTATAATTGCTAATTGTCTCCATGAGGTGGTAGCCGAAGTACAGTAACGGCTTCCATGCAAAACCCAAATAACTGATAAAACTCAAGGCCAGTGTTTTAATAACAAATCTGCTAGGCAAAACATCTCTAACCACTGCAGAGCACAGCAAACTACAAAACCCAATGCCAATCTTTAACATGTACTTCAAAATTAGCATGGTGTAGGTCTGACTACTAATATCGAGAACAGATGAATCAATGCTGTGACCAGCAACTGTTATTATCTCAAACCCTTCGTGCCCCACGTTGGGCGCCAAAAAGGACTGTTGTGGTTTAGCCCCGGTCAGCAACTAAGCACCACACAGCTGCTCGCTCACTCCCCCACCCTTGTGGGATGGGGGAGAGAATCGGAAGGGCCAAAGTAAGAAAACTCGTGGGTTGAGATAAGAACAGTTTAATAATTAGAATAAAACAGCAATAATACTAATATAATGAAAAGGAAAATAATGAGCGAGAGAGAGATGAAACACTGGAAGAAGGGGGGAAAAAAAAAAACAAAAACAAAAACCAAAAACAAAACTAAACAACAAGTGCCGCAACCGCTCACCACCTGCCGACCGACGCTGCCGGTCCCCGAGCCACGATCGCTGCCTCCCCCAGCCAATTTCCCCCAGTTAATATACTGGGCATGACGTCATATGATATGGAATACCCTTTGGCCAATTTGAATCAGCTCTCCTGGTTATATCCCCTCCCCTCCCGGCTTCTTGTGCACCTGGCAGAGCATGGGAAGCTAGAAAGTCCTTGACTAGTGTAAACACTACCCAGCAACAACTAAAACACCAGGGTGTTATCAACATTATTTACATACCAAGTCTAAAACACAGCACTATGCTAGCTACAGTGAAGAAAATCAACTATCCCAGCTAAAACCATGACAACCTTCTTGCTGCTGGAGGGCAAATGTGAAGATTCTTCAGGAAACACAGCTGTTCAAAAGAGGAGATATTTTACAGTTGGCACATGACACATTAACATATAAATAAGATGCTCAATAAACTGGGATGTGTAATGTCAATTCCGTATCTGAAGCCTAGAAAACCCCACCATCATGGACTAGGCATTATTTTTTACATTGTTCCTCACCATTTTGACATTTTAGAAAAAATTGGCACTAGAATAACCATAGTCCATCCTCAAGAAGAACGGTGTTTGCTCTTCATGAATGAACCTCACTCAACAAACGTTGGTTTCAAAGCCAGTTTTTCATTCTACCTCAGCTGACTTTTCACATCCTGATTCAACAAAGCACTAAAGCTTGAACAATTATTTATGGTGTAACTCATGTTTTAAGCCGCTCTTTGCTGAACCTCATTCCCAGAATTTATGCAGGGAAAGACATAGCCTTATGGTGCCAGGAAAATTCTCAGTAACACAGTCAAATGAGATATAGGCCTGGGATTCACTTTTGTATCTCATGATGATCAGTCTTTTTCCTTGCATTGCAGAGAAACTTGGGGCAGACAGAGGGGAAGGAAAAGACATAAGCCATGCCAAGCCATAGAGTGGCAGAGCCTAGAGTAAGTTACACATTTTTTACAGGACTGGGGCACTGTACACAACAAGCAGCAACAGCAAGGGTTGGACTCCAAAGGTGACATTTGAAGAACTTTTGAATTTGAAGAAATTTGAAAGAACTACCTTTCATTGACATGAATGATAATGAATGATAATGGTGATTTCTTCCTTTAGGCTTTGGATGAAGTGGAACTTAAAACAGAACAGCACTTCAATTTTGCATATCACTGTTTTTCATGTTCTTCATCACTGTTCTTTTATGGAATCACATTCCAGCCTAAGGTTGGTTTTTCCACACTTTTTTTTCCTCCAGTGAATGGTCACTAGCAACCTTTTGTTGTCAGGAACTGGTAGCAAGTATTAAAAGAAAATCAGGGGATAAAAATATCAGGGTTTTTGTCTGTGATCACCAGAACTAGCATTTATCCTTTTTTTCATTTTCCTCTCATCCCTAAGCTTCTATTTTCCCTATCAATTTTTTCTTGCTTCTCACATGATTCATCAAGCTTACTTGTTACAGCGCAGACACTCCAGTGTGTATATGGCATGTGCAGCACCAAGCACACTGGTGATGAAATCTCCCCTGGATCTGTCAGATTCCTCTGACAAAGCAAGGGAAGTGGCAGAACAAAAGGATCTGATATTTTGCTCAAAGATGTCTGCTTAACATCTCATGCATGAGGAAAAATATTCTAAAAGAGACACAGTCAAATCCATCTCCTGTTGCGATTGTCAATTTTCTGGATGACTGGAAGTCTGTAACCTGTACCTGAACCTTTCTGGTTGCTCAGTCTGTGGGAATTATCTTGGCGGAAGGCAAGACAAAACAAGTCCCTGCTGACTGCAGCAGAAAAGCTGACAGCCAAACGTAATTCAGGAAAACCCACAAGCTTACTCAGGCACCATAGCCTGCGGATATCAGGGTCAGATCCTGTGAAGTGCTGAGGACTTCCTACTGATTCTCTCCACCCAGGTAGCAAAGCTGTGGAGAAGAACAGAAACCCCCCTGAGTACCAGCTCAATATTCTATGGACTGCCTCCTTCTTTCTGGCTAATCCTGTAACAGATTTGCATGTTCTCATTTTTAATTTAGAAAGGTCCCAGCATTTCAAAGTCGCAAAAGAAAGATATTGAGAGAGAAATGCTTTGGAGGAGCACACACAGTTATAACAAGAATGAAGGTAAATGCCAGATTTCCTCTTTAGCAATTCATTATTTGCATATTAAAAATTCTAAAATCCTTCTATGAAGGTCCAAGTTATGGTTGGGACATGGTGTTTTTCCTCTTTGTTTTGTTATAACTTGTGTTTGATAATTAATTGCAGAAAAACATAAGACTATTCCTCCTGGAAATTATGCACTTACACTTGTCAAAAATGTCATCTGTTAATTAGTCATGGTGAGGATCTGCATAATTTTGCTTTGGTGCTGTGTTTCATTCTGGCCCTGGGTAAGTTGCCTACTTCTGCCCCAGGGTTACAGGCAAGCGCAGAGGGAAAGGAAGGCATACATATGTAGACACTAGCGATGTCTGTGACAGAGAACTCAAAGAAACATTTGGAAACAGTGAAAGTGTGAAACCATTGTATAAAGATGCTTCTTCACTCATGGTGTCCAGAACCAAAATGAATCATGAAACAAAACCTTGTTGAATATTCTGTCATTCCTCATTAGCTCATTTCATTTTGAGCACAATATTTCTGCTCTCCCAGTTCCCTCTTACAGGTAGAAGACAGCTCTCTAGCCAGCTCTGCATGGTTCTTACTGGGAGAGCGATAATTCAGTTTATAAATTTTGAATCCTTTACATGCTTAATGAGTCTAGATGTGCACATATATACACTGGAAGAGCTCCTATGCATTCTTGTCTGCCATGGGGACAGAGAGCTCCTGCAATCATCCTGTCTGGGGAGCAGAGCACATCTGACTTCTGTCCTAAGCCCCAGGTTTGCATTAGGATTCATTTGCCATTCAGAACCTTTACTAGGTATCAGGCACCTCTTTGCTAACCTTATCCTTGCTTTCCATTTCCAACTTACCCAAATTTGCAGCATTACAGGACCTTCCCTGCTTTTCCTACCCACGTTGTTCTCAGGTTCCCCAGCAAAGATGGTGCATCATCTCTTCCAGCCACTCTCTTTCTACTCCTCAGTACAGACCCCTCTGTAGCATTTCAAGACACTTCCCAGCCCCTTCCCCCCGCTACCCTCATGGTGCTTCTGGCAACCATCTTTTCATTAAGAAAAAAGGAGTAACTGAAATTATTTGGGTTTGTCTGAAGCTGTGCAACACACAATACATGATATCATAAAATAGAAATATTAAGGGTCTCCTACCACCTGTACATAGCATTCATGGAACAATCGATTTCCATTTAACACCACTGTCACCCTTTGAAAAACACTTAAAATCTCTAAACCTTCTAGAAGCCAAAATTAGAGCTGCTCAGCCATTGAGCAGAAGAGAATAAGCCTCTCTTCAGACCAAAACAGTAAATCCTTTAAGAAGTTAGAATACATTTATTAGAGAAAAAAAGAAGTTATGGATGTTCAGAGGTCAGGCGAAAATGCCTGGGAGACCCATTTCATTTGATCCATGGAGGTCAATGTTTATATTTTTTGCTATTTATGTGTGAAATGTTATATGAATGAAGGGTATTATCTGATAATTTACTGCTGCATTTTGCTTGATTCACTCTAAAAGGTGGGAAAATATATATTCCAAAGAGCTGGATCTACAGGCAAGAAAATGGCATTGAAATCAATTGAAAGAGCTTTTGCTTTGTGGCCAGGTTTCCTCCTGGGAGTTGCTGATCATTTTCATGGGTGAAAATAAAGAAAAAAAAGAAGCAAGCCAGCAAGAAAGGAAGCATGCCAGAGACATGTTTTTCTGACTAAGGAGGTATGTGGGGATGAAGCTTTCCCTGTTTCAAAACACCTTCTGTGATGGCCAAACCTTGCCACTAGTCAGACCAAGTGATGTATTTTATACCAGCTCTGTGTTTAATAAGCTGTAATCTATTGACTGCCCTCCTTGTTTATCCTAGTGATGGGACTGTTTGGGAAGCAGGAATGGCAAAGATCACAACAATGCTTTGGAAGATCATGATGTTTGTGGAAAAAAGAACAGCAAAAGAAATTAAATAGAAATGAAGTTTAGTTTTTATTCTTTAAAAAGGCAAAACCCCCTCTGTAATAATGTCCATTGTCGAACAAGGTAAAATAACCTCAAAAAAGTAGCGCCCTGTCTCCAAATGCCAGTCAACGATCACTCTTCTACACTAACTTTATCAGCTCTCAAGTGCAATGTCAGTCAATTTAATAATCTTGGCTAGATGAGAGGACCAAGACTGGATGTTTTGGAAAGTCTCCCTTTGGGATGTGGCCTTCTGTGCCGTAGAGTGCCCAAGGAAACCATGTCTCTCTGAAGTACTTAAGAACATCTTTTCTGCTCCTGACAAATCCTCAAGGAGAGTGGGGGGAGATTCAGGAAAACACTGACCTGATGGTACAGAAAGAAAACTATTAATTTTCTTCGTATACCCTGCCAGTTTTCTTCTGAGGATAGTTCTGCCCAAGCATGGAGTTGCAGAGACGGTAGTTAGGGTGCATTATACAATGGGGACATGGAAAATCTCTGGTGAGAGATTTTTTTCCCTCTAGCATAGCTGTTCTGGGAAAATGATGTAGATTTGTAGATGTGGCCTTATGTTTCAGTTATAACAAACCTTACAAGGTCCAGAATGCTACAGAATTCAGACCAAACTGAAAGAAAATAAGCAGCTAGAAAGGAGCCCTTTCAGAAGTGAACAACAGAGTTTTCTGTTATTATTTGGTCTGATCCTTTTTATATGAGGATGTTCTTAATATATTTTTGGAAAAGTAATTTTTTTGCAATTTATAAAGCAAACAAAAAAAATCATGTTGGGCACCTTGATTTCTTCTTTAAAGCATTTCAAATCTCGATTTTCATGCTGCTAAACCAGAATAAAAATAATTATCACATAAAACAATTTACAATCCTTTTAATTAACAAAACTACAAAAAAAAGTGAGGGAGAAAAAAAGCAAAATATCAAGAAAACTTGCAACAGGTTTTCTCTAAGCATGGGTGGAGTGGAAAAAGTGAGCCAAGATAATTACCCACACTTAGTCATAAGGAGCAGGAAACACAGTAAAAGAAAGAAATCTAATTGGAGCTGGTTTTCATATATATATATTAAGGTGTTAATTTCCATCACATCATACAATGCAAGAACATATGACTTGTAGTACAGGATCCTTTGCCTGCATAAGAAATGATTAAAAAAAAGAAAGTGTATATGCAGATGTTGATATACGCATGCATGCACTTACATATACATACACCAACTTATGCAATACTTTGTGTTCATAGAAAGTTTTGTTTCTTTGCTTTCAGCCATAGGCTGCTAGCTCTTCTACACAGGAGTACAGGAAAGACAAAATCAGAGCTGCAAAACCATCAGGCTGAAAGCCAGTTGCATAAACTGACAGAAAAGAGGTCTCTATCTTATTGTAGACCAGGTCCGCGACGAGGTGTCAGATAACCACAAATTCTCAAGGTAATTAAGGATGACCACAACAAATCCTAATTCTTTCAGAAAGGAATGGAGAATTCATCTTTTTGCCACAGGCTTCCTTTCTTCCAAAGAGCATGAGAACAAAAGCTGGACATACTACTCCATTTGAGGGCTGGTGGTACGTATTCTCAGTATGCTCTGAAATAATTTTATTTCAAGGGAAATTTGACCGATCAATCTAGCTGTTTTTTCTGCAGTTTGAAATGTTCTGTATGGCAGAAGAGTGTGAGAATTTGAGGCTTCCCAAGGGCCAAATTTGCCTGCTGGTATAAAGTGATGTAGCTTATCCAGCTAAGAGACCAGACCTATGGATCTTCAGGAAGTCCAGTGTCACAGCCTGCCTTTGCTAACTTTGGGTGTTGCCCTTGTTCATCTTTATGTCATGCCCTGTCAGCGTGTTTAGAATTACATGTACTGATGGGTTTGTTGTTCTAAAGGGTGGTGGTGTTACAGGCACAAATTCTGCTGGAGCAATCTCTTTTCAGAGCTGTACAAGATGTCAAATGGAAAGTCACCTAAGAATTAGCATGGAAAAAAACAAGTAAGCAAACAAAAAACCTCATATATTTGTATTTGCAGTAAGAGTGTCTCTTTTCTCCCATTTCTGCTGTCATTGTTGTAGAATGGCATTCAACAACACTAACTCATTAACCTCTAAAGAGGGAGAATGTTAATTTGGGTGGCAACATGGAAAGATGCTGGCAAAACTAGTATGGGTTAAGAAATAGATTTGACTGGGCAACATAATGTCAGAGACAATTCATAAACTGTTCCATGAGTTCATGTCTCTTACCTTCTCCTCTTCCTCTATGTTCCATCTAAAAATAGCAAGTGCCTATCCACATCCCTGGGAAGTGGCAACACAGATACCTGTCAGTAATACCAGAAGTCTAGCTGTCTCCAAAAACTCTAACGAACACCCGTTGACTCACAGGGCTCCCAGATGCCAATCAACCTAGGCAATTAGTTATCCTAATTTTCCTCCTGTCTACTCAAGTGAGCTAATGTATAAAGGGAGGTGATTTCCATTGGAACTGTCTCATTCTTTATCTTTGACTCCAATGAAAAACAAAGTTCAGACCAATTCATAGTTTGCTGAAAAGTCTGTGAGATCCCTGAACCAATAAGCTTCTCAGACACCTTTTGGCCTTAAGACAATCACTTATATATAACAGCCACAAGAACTTAAATAGTGACATCTATCAAAAAATCAAAAGCATAAACATACTAGGCCTGAGAAGGTAAGAATCTCACCTAAATTGGTCTTTAACCTGGCTTTCCATTATTCTCCAAGACTTAGCTCTGGTACCTAGTCTGATATATTCACTAGCAGATAAATAGATGAAGAATCATACCAGATGCCATATGAGGTCTGTTGTATCAACAGAGAGATAAATCCTCCCTGAAGTCACCTATCTAATCCAAGGAGAAGGGCTGTTAAAAAGAAGTTTGAAGGGGAGATGTTGAGATTTGGTAAGCTGCGTGGCCAAGGTCATAGTTTGAGAAGCTTATGTGATGCATTCTGATGTGTTATAGTTTTACAATGTCATCTTAGTCATCTCCTTTTCTCATAAAAGTAAAGTTGTTCACAATACATCTGCCTTCTGCATCCATAAGGAGTGATCACTGGGCAGCTGATGCATTCTCCAAAAAATATAGTGAGAATAGATCGCAGTACAGAAACACAGCCAGTGTGTATTCCATCCAGTAGTCCCTTGGCAATATGCCGAGGATTTAGCAGACCTTAGTAATGTTTGTGAGACTTATAGGTGAATGAGTTTTGATTAAAAATTATATAATGCATGACTAATACAGCTCTGCTTCAGAATTAAGTTCCCTTAGACCAGAGCAATATTCGGTTTTCTCGCTGTTCAAGTAAGAACCTGGAAGCTCACCTGAAAAAATTCCTGTATTATTATGGTCAATAGTTTTCATTCCTTAGATCAGCCATATAAAGTGACAAAAAGTTTTAAAGATTTTGGGAGCAACTGAGACTGGTTTAGTGCTAACAGAGACTTTAGAGTTAAAGAAGAACTCCCAAGGCTTGCTAAGTACAAGCTCTCCAATGATGGCAAGAACTAGATGCTTTGAAAGAAAGGTGCAAAAACCTTCCACACACTTTTCCCCACCAACAGCAGAGACATATCCTGATCAGCTATTAGGTTTCATACTGATCTCTAAATCTTTGTGATTCTTTTAAGGCCAGAAGATTCATTTCCTTTCCAATGAATTTTATAGAAATCTATAGCTTGATGGTTTCCATAGAAATATCCAGTCCATTTAGGGATATCCGAATTCCCTGAATCACGGTAACTAAGCATTTAGCTAACAGTAGACATAGGCCTATGTTTTGTTTGTTTGATGGCACTTTTTATGCTCTATAGCCAATTTGTCAACATAATGATTCATGCATTTTTATTTGTTGCTCACAAGTCAAAAATTGCAAACAGAAGTGTCAGAGTACTCTAGCGTGCCCCCTTCTCCTGCCATCCCCAGCTCATGGGCCATTTGAGCTTTGTGGTGCCATTTCCTCTTGCTGCTTCCCTGTTCCTCCCAAGATTTCTGATTGTCTGGCTGGACCAGGGCATGAGTCCATCATTCATCCTCCTTACGAATCAGCTACGCCACTGTGGAATTTTTATTGGCCATAAATACTTTATTGGCTAGATTATTATGATTTAAAATGTTGCACCTAGTAAATACTGTGTGCTGTTTGCTTTAGCAATACCTGTGGAAAAGGGCAACCTGGGGACCCAGGCAATGTCAGGACTAGTGGAAGTAGGGGATCTGAATGACTAGAGGGGGGCCTGGATGAAGAACAATCTGAGGTTGGTCTTGGAGGGAGGTCCATGTAGTGAAGGGACTCTCCATTGGTGCGTGCTGCTACCATGTGTTGTAATGTTCCACTTCACTGACTGTCAAAGCTTTCGACAACCTCGCCTGCTGACTTGTGACCAGGGGATCCCTTTCAACACAGGGAAAGTCTGCTGAGGGAAAGAAAGAAAAAAACATTTTTAAAAAGAAATAAATGGTAGTTGGTTTTCTGGTCGTCTCATTTTTATTGCCTGTGGATTTGCTGCTGGAGTCGTGCCTTCATTGTAAAGGTCAAAGCTGATGTGTATTGTTATAGGATGCAAGACATGGCTTATATCTGCTTCAACTATTGTCATAATAATTAGCGGGGAAAAGGCATATTCATTAAAAGATTTTTGTAGTTTTGTAAGGGCATGTGGATTCCTGGCCCAAAGAGAAAGAAGGAAAGACCAATTTACTTTAGAAAGTGAACTGAGAAAAAGTAAACAGGACAATATGCTAAAGACCATCTGTTTTCCTTTCCCTGCCAAATGTTTGCTCACAACAACTAGGAAAAAGCGACCAACAGGGACTGAGGAGGTTCACTTCAGACAAAACTGGCATGTTCAACTCAAAACCTATCTGAAATAGCAGTCCTCCTGTCCTACGTCTCACGGGACTGTTTGCTGTCACTAACACATTTCTGAGCCATGGGGGCTGAAGGGGCACTGGTCTGTTCTACACTACTTGATACTGCACAAAGACGTTTTGCTTCTTACTTCCTGGATAATATGCCAGAAAAAAACAAAACAAAAACAACCTGAAAATACAAATAGAAAACTGACTGAAACATCACAAAAGATGGCACCAAAAAACCTGTCTGTTAAAATACACAAACACGAATGGAAGAGGGTGCAGAAATGATATCGCCATGTCCATTAGCTCATCTTCTTTAATGGAGAAAGGCTGTCAAGAAGAAAGTCAAACATGCTATGATGCACCTGAGTTGGACAACCGTTTTACTACAAAACTTTTCTTGTGATTCTTTGAGTGGGGTTTCTGGCCACTTCCTTACTGCATGAAGTACTCACTGCATGCTACTGTCCCAACAGGTCAGGAAATCCTGAGCATGGGGACTTCACAAACTCTGTTACCTGCCTGCTCAAGTACCTCTCTGAAATGCCTGTACACCAATGCACGCAGCATGGGGAATAAAGAGGAGGAACTGGAGGTCTGTGTGCGGTTGTGGGGCCATGATCTGATTGCAATTACAGAGACATGGTGGGATAGTTCTCATGACTGGAATGTGGTCATGGATGGCTACAGGCTTTTCAGGAAGGACAGGCCAACAAAGTAAGGTGGGGGAGTTGCTCTTTACGTGAGGGAGCAACTGGAATGCATCGAGCCAGCCTTGGAGTGGAAGAAAAACAAGTTGAGAGCTTATGGGTAAAAATCAAGGGGCAGACAAATACGGGCAACACTGTTGTGGTTGTTTGCTACAGGCCACTTGACCAGGAAGAGGAAGTTGTTGAAGCCTTCTATAGGCAGCTGGAAGTAGCCTCGCAATTGCAGGCCCTGGTCCTCGTGGCAGACTTCAACCACCCTAATATTTGCTGAAAAAGCAACATGGCGAGGCATGCACGATCTAGGAGGTTCATGCAGAGCATCAAGGACAACTTTTTGATGCAAGTAGTGGAGGAGCCAATGAGGCAAGATGTGCTGCTCGACCTTATACTAACAAACAAAGAAGGGCTGGTTGAGGATGTGAGAGTTGGAGGTAGCCTTGGCTGCAGTGACCATGAGATAGTAGAGTTCAGGATCCTGCGTGGTAGAAGCAGGGTGACAAGTAGGATTACAACCCTGGACTTCAGGAGAGCCAACTTTGGCATATTCAAAGACCTGCTTGGAGGAATCCCGTGGGCTAGGGCTCTAGAAGGCAGGGGGTCCAAAAGAGCTGGTCAGTATTCAAGGACCACTTCCTCCAAGCTCAAGATTGGTACATCCCTAGGAGGAAGAAGTCAAGCAGAGGAGCCAAGAGACCGGCATGGATGACCAAAGAGCTTCTAGAGAAGCTCAAATGGAAGAGGGAGGTTTACAGTACGTGGAAAAAGGGACTGGCAACTTGGGAGGAATATAGGAATGTTGCCAGGGTATGCAGAGATGCAACGAGGAAGGCCAAGGCCCACTTGGAACTAAATCTGGCAAGGGATGTCAAGGATAACAAGAAGGGCTTCTTTAAATACATCAGCAGTAAAAGGAAGACTGGGGATACAGTGGGTCCACTGCTGAACAAGGTGGGTGCCCTGGTGACACAGGATGCAGAGAAGGCGGAGTTACTGAATGTCTTCTTTGCTTCAGTCTTTACTGCTAAGGCTGGCCCTCAGGCATCCCAGCCCCCAGAGGAGAGAGACAAAATCTGCAGAAAGGAAGACTTCCCCTTGGTTGAAGAGGATTGGGTCAGAGATCACCTAGGCAAACTGGATCCTCGCAAATCCATGGGCCCCGATGGGATTCACCCACGAGTACTGAAGGAGCTGGTGGATGTTCTTGCCAAGCCACTCTCCATCATCTTTGAAAGGTCATGGAGGACAGGAGAGGTGCCTGAGGACTGGAGGGTAGCCAATGTCACTCCAGTCTTCAAAAAGGGCAAGAAGGAGGACCTGGGTAACTATAGGCCAGTCAGCCTCACCTCCATCCCCGGAAAGGTGATGGAGCAGTTCATCCTGGAGGTCAGCTCCAGACATGTAGAGGAAAAGAAGGTTATCAGAAGTGGTCAACATGGATTCACCAAGGGGAGATCATGCTTGACCAACCTGATAGCCTTCTATGATGGTGTGACTGGCTGGGTCAATGAAGGGAGAGCAGTGGGTGTTGTTTACCTCGACTTCAGTAAGGCATTCGACACTGTCTCCCATAACATCCTCATGGACAAGCTAAGGAAGTGTGGGTTAGATGAGAGGACAGTGAGGTGGACAGAGAACTGGCTGAACAACAGAGCCTAGAGAGTCATGATCAACGGGGCAGAGTCTGGTTGGAGGCCTGTAACAAGCGGTGTTCCCCAGGGGTCTGTGCTGGGTCCAGTCCTGTTCAATATATTCATCAATGACCTGGATGAAGGGATAGAGTGTAACCTCAGCAAGTACACTGATGATACCAAGCTGGGAGGAGTGGCTGACACACCAGAAGGCTGTGCTGCCATTCAGCGAGACCTGGACAGGATGGGGAGCCAGGCCAAGAGGAACCTCATGAAATTCAACAAAAGCAGGTGTAAAGTCCTGCACCCGGGGAGGAACAACCCCATGCACTGGTACATGTTGGGGGCTGACCTGCTGGAAAGTGACTCTGTTGAGAAGGACCTGGGAATGCTGGTGGACAGCAGGTTGGTCATGAGCCAGCAATGTGCCCTTGTGGCCAAGGCCAAGGGTATCCTGGGGTGCATTAAAAGGAGTGTGGCCAGCAGGTTGAAGGAGGTTATCCTCCCCCTCTACTCTGCGCTGGTGAGGCCACATCTGGAGTACTGCATCCAGTTCTGGGAACCCCAGTTCAGGAAAGACAGGGAACTGCTGGAGAGAGTTCAGCAGAGAGCTGCAAAAATGATCAGGGGACTGGAACATCTCCCTTATGAGGAAAGGCTGAGAAATCTGGGCTTGTTCAGCCTAGAGAAGAGAAGACTGAGGGGGGATCTTATCAATCTTATCAATACTTATAAATAACTGAAGGGTCGGTGTCAAGACGATGGGACCGGACTCTTTTCAGTGGCGCCCAACAACAGGACAAGGGGCGATGGGCACAAGTTGGAACAAAGGAAGTTCCACTTAAACATGAGAAAAAACTTCTTTTACTGTGAGGCTAACAGAGCAGTGGAACAAGCTGCCTGGAGAGGTTGTGAAGTCTCCTTCCCTGGAAACATTCAAAACCCATCTGGACGAAGTCCTGTGCCCCCTGCTCTGGGTGTACCTGCTCAAGCAGGGGGGTTGGATGAGATGATCTCCACAGGTTCCTGCCAACCCCCACCATTCTGTGATTCTGTGATTCACTGCCAACATCTCCCTCCAGTTTGTCTGACACAAGACAGGAAGGAGTGGAGAGAGGAAACAAACCTTCTTCTTCCTTACCAATCAAATTGAAAGATCACGCATGTGTGCCATGAAAAGGTATGTTTTCATCAAAAAACTTCAGAGGCTGAAGAGGTGAAAACAGCCTTCCCAAACCCAGTGAACCTTTGGAGACAGCTCTAGCAGAAAACTGTTCCATTAGCAGTATCCCAACTGTACAACATATGAAGCCCAGAAAAAGAAGGCTGAAAAGGAGAAACAAAATCTTTGCTAAACAGAAAAGAATGGTGGTTTCATTTGCACAATTACTGCACTTTGCACTGCTGCAGTGCTGCACGGTACTTTGTTTGGCATTCTAGGGGAGCAACAGTAAATGTTGCATGTGGGTACACATATAATGTAAGAGGAGAGGGGATAACTGTGAAAAGGTAATGCCTGAGGATGGAATAATCAGAGCTGCCTGGGAGTACATCTGCATTAGGCAGAGAGCCTGTACTCTACTACGGGGAGGTTATTTAGACATTATCATCAGAACCATATCACACAAAGCAAGTGCTTTTGTAAGAGACTTCTGTAAAATTCTCATATGTGACATATATTAGAACATACAGCTGCAATATCCATTAAAAATAAAAATATCACAGGAGGGACGTATTTCTAGGACTAGACAAGCACAAGCTCCATCAGCTCCTTATGTCACAATAAAGAAGTAAACGCAAACTCCGCAATGCACAGGAGTTAAAGGACTGCATTATGTAATGACGATAAAATATTGCCATCTGTTGGCATCCTGTGCAAGAAGATCCATATACACTTGATGTTTATTTTGCTTGTGTACAGTGAGAGGAGAGATGGTATACCAGAATGTGAAAAAAAAGAGTAATTTCAAAAGACAACTCTTTTTTTTTTTTTTGCAACTTTATTTTTTTGCTATGGGTATTCAGGGTTTTCATCTCCCTCCACTCCTTCCCAAGCATGGTATGCAGCCACACAGGTTTGACCAAGTCCAGAATCTGGATTTCCAGGGTTCAGGGTCTACACTTTGGAAGTTGTCTCTACAGAGAACAGCCTTTCAAAGAGATGGAGTTAACATTATTGTTAAAGACAAAATCAGATTGCTGTAACCAGCTGAAACACTGATGGAAATTTCAGGAAGGTAGGATGTTTTCACCTCAAGTGAAATGGAAGGCAGCACAAAAGACCTTCTTCCCCTGCTATTGTATAGGCCCCTTGAAGGCACAGCAGAAGGTAATTGGTCTTATTGAAAGGGGGGGAAATTTGGGGTGCCAGTGCAGTCACCCATGCAATGAAGCAAGTTTCAGGAAAAACAATAAAACTGCCTGTTGTTTCTTCCAGTTTGAGATAGAGAAAACCCTTTTAGTCAGACATTCCACATGACCTCAGTGCCTGGCGCGCCAGGAAAGCGCATTTCATGCGACCATGGGGATTTCCAGTGTTGCTAAGGGGCCCCTTGCTGGAGCTTGCAGAGGGATACCATGAGACACATGGTATCCTAAGGCCTTGACACCCATGTTATAATTCCCAAAATATCAACAGCACAAGCCCTGTATCAGATCCACAAACTTCAGGGCTTGCTTACCAACCCAAATGACTCTTTATTCTGTTAAAATACTGAATCTACTCTTGAAGATATGCAGCCTAAAAGTTAAAGACAGGAGAAGCAACCTGCAAAATACCATATAAAGCTTCGCACATTGCCCCACAGGAAAAACACCTGAGTGCCTTTGTGCTATTTCAGAAACCTTGAGCGGAATGGGTAACTTTGGTCCTGAAGCCTGCTTTGATGTTTATCCCAATCACACATCTGTCCTAAGCCTCTTCCATTTGATATCTTCAGCTAAGGGCTCTACAGTGGTGTTAACTATCACTTGCATTCACTTCCCAGTATCAACACAAACACTGTCTGCCTAACTTTTACAGCATCACCTTGCAAGAGAAAATCAACTTTGAACTAAAAGGTTCTTGTTTGAATAGGAAAGACAAAGGGTGGGCAAGAAAAATAACACTCTCTTCCTGGCTATACAAAGTGAAATTTTTTTTAATCTGGAAGAAAGCCAGATTTTTCAACCTCAGAATCTGGCACTATTAGGAATAGATATCTTAGTTTGAGCATCAGCAGAAGAGGTTGATGGTGTCTTGTTCCTGGCTGAAAGGTATGCAAATACTGGGCAGGCAAAAAAAAATAAAAAAAATTAAAAAATCAGAATGGTGAAAATGTCTAAGGTTCATATGATTTTTAAAAACATTTAAGATTTTAAAATAAGTGTTCCAAAATTTTAACTGAATACTTTTTCTTCTATTTTTTTTTCAAATACTGTGAGTTAGACAATCTGCTTGAGATAATCAGGTTTTTGCGCTGAAAGTGGTAAAAGAAAAATGCCTTGCAATTATTTTTCAGTGAAAATAAGTTTTATTCAAAAAAAAGTTGAGGTGTCTAAGTAAAATTTTAAACAAAATATTGATGGTGCAGACATTGATTTTATTCTAGGAAACTAAAAACGTGCAAAGTTATCCTTCTGCAGTTTTGCAAAAAAATTTATTCTTATCAATTCTTGCAGCCATTTCCATAGATTTCATTCTGTGAAAAATTTGGCGATTTCACCATTTCCCTCAGAAAAAACCTAATCTACTCCATCTGCTTTTAGTTTTAGCTAAAAATACATCTAAAACAAGAAGAGTGATGCTTCAGAAAAATATTCCTGAAAAAAAAAAAAAGAGTTCTGGATAAAATCCAAAGACGCCTGACAGTTTTCCCATCCCACAAAAGCTTGAGATTTCAAAAACATCTTTGCTCTGCATTAGCAATAAATTTTTTAGAGAAAGAGAAAAGACCCACCCAAGAACATATGATAGCCCAGTGGTGAAAGCTCTCACTTGGGACCTCGGGTATTCCAATTCAAATAGTCTCACTGTCTGTTAGAGATGTCTCTTACTGTCAAAAGCCAGGAGCTATCCTGGATCTGGGAAGCTTTGGTCCAAATGGATACATTCCTGCACAAAGTTGTGGTTTGATGAATCATGATGAAAAAGTTTCCTCCAGAAATTCTCAACTCATTGTAGAACTAGCTACTTTGACCAAAAAGCCTCATGTATTATAAGGATCATGAGCTGCCACTATGACTGTGCCATCTAACATGATTAGTATCTTCATTGTCTACCATCAACAGAGATTTACAGAGTGGGATATTAAGAGCTCTGGTCCATTTCTGGAGGTTTTGTAGCCCTGGCAGAGACAGCATCAGCTGACTGCTGTCCTCTATTAGTGTGTATTCCAGTTGCGAAAATACATTGCCTCCTAGCAAGGGTCTTGGCACAATGCAGGGGGATGGCTAATGTAGGTATAAACTGGTACCACTTTATAGGAGTTGAGAGCTCACTTAAATACAGGTTATTCTCAGTGCTTCAGCTAGGGGCAGATCCTGACACTGGGCACTCAGGGTGGCCAAAGTGGTTCAAGATAACAGAAGTGGTAACCTGCCCCTAAATTAACCTCTACAGGTAGAATTAGGACCTCAAAAAATGAGTATGCTTCTTTGAGACAAACTCCTTCCAAGGGAAACAATTCAACTCCTATCACTGCTCCATTGTCAAACATTAATGACGGTGAGCAAGAATTGGAGGTGAAATTACCATTTTTGACTGACACTTTGGCTTTTGGAAATCTGGAGTTTGGCTCTGTCACAAAAAGATCTCATCAGGCAAAGAATGCACCAGGGTGCGGCTGAACTTGCAGGTAACAGGCACTTTCTCCACTGCTTCCCTTTCTTTTTTAGACACATAGGCTGAAATGTCACATTTACTACAAAACACAGGAGTCTGGGCTCTCCTGTTAGCACTGAGACTGTCAACAGGTTTTTTTTTTTCTTTTTTCTACTTGCTTTGAAGTAAAACTAATAATTAAGAAGGAGGGCTGGCTACATAAGCTGAGGAATCCATATCTTGACTATTAGTGTGTTACTACTGTGTTACTATGTTACTACTAATAACAGTATATTTAAATTGTCTACAGAGATTTTTGTTGGAATTATGTCAGTGATCTAAAGAAGACTGAATTCTTCTCATGTCCATTAGAGATTAAGTCATCTCTTTTCTTGTTGTTGAAAAACAACACACAAAGAAGTTAAGTGCCTGGTCCAGCCTCCTTGCGTGAGCTAGTAGCAGAGCTGGAAATGCAACTCGGGAGTTTTTGACGCTAGATTCAGACGGACTTCCCATGCTACAGTGCTGAAGGCTATGATGCTTAACTAATTCTCAAATGTCTGACTGCTGGCATGGGATCTAGAAGCTTGCATTATACTCCTTAAATAATGTCCGAGGGCAGAAAAGCCCCATAGGACAGGATCCAACCCAACCAGCCACTTCTTGGGTCCTGAAGGAAAGCTGTGGCTCTTGCAGTATTTGACACGGAGCATTGCTACCCCGTGCCCTGGGCACCCTCCCAGAACAAGCTGACAGGGGCAGGGGAATGCTTGCGTCCTGAATAGTAATGAGGCGTATGTATGAATGCTGTGCCAAGCTGCTAAGCACAGACAAAACAGTGTCTGGGCAGCAGCAAAAATTTGGTGCCTGGGGAGCTCTAGTACCTGTGGAGTTCAAGCATCTTGAGCATTCATGGGCAGAGAAGCACTGTTTTTTAGGATGCCAGTTTGGGATGCAGGTGGAAAATAAATGCCTGAGCCCCATGGTGTATCTGATTCATTCTATTTTCTTCTTAATCTGATATTTAGTTTCCACTACCACTTCCTCCAACTTGACACATTTTTAACCTTTAAAGTGAGAAAAGTCTAATCTTACAGATGTTGGGGTGTCCCTTGCATATGAAGGGATAGCTTCTAGGTAACTGAGCACACCTGGCATGGCTACATGGATAAAGCATAGGTCAGTACTTCCACCCAGCATGACTGGGCACACAGCACTGGAGTGCTCTGTACACAGAAAGAGTAGGGATTCTGATGCTTGCAGAGCAGAGCAGTGTGCTGGGGATGGGAATGCTCAGCTACCTTAAACTACATCAGTAGAACAGGTGTCAGCAGCTCAAGGTATGTACAAACTGTATTTTTTGTTTATTTTGACATTTGCTTTATGACTCTACCCAACTCCTTAAACCCTGCTTGATCTCAGCAAGCCCAACGCCGATCTCAGAGTTGCAGTTGTAAAGCTTCAGTGGAGATGACGCCCATGATTAAAATTAAAAATAAAAATGGAGTTATTTGATTTTGCAAAACTCTCCCTCCCTGAGCAGACTGGCTACTTAATGTTCTTAAAAAAGGCAGGGTGGGGGGGAATTCACTTGGTAAATTTTATGGTCAATTCAGTTTACCTAAATTATTCCTTTGTACAAAAACCTGGGAAAACATAGCAGAAAGTCAACTTTAGAGGATATGGTTATCATGAGATAATCAGGCCCTGGGGAAATCAGACGCACCTGGCTCTCCTGTGCCTTGTTGTGCCCTTGAAGAATGATTATCTCCAGAAGCCACGCATCCCTTCCACCCCCAGTGCAAAAACGAACCCCTGTCCTCTGATTCCTTGTCATATTGCCCTACACTGCACAAGTGATAGTCATCCACAAAAAACAATACCTGGGGAGGTGCATGGGAAGTCACAAACCCATTTACATTTGCTTGACCAGCAAAATACCTCTTCACAAACATCTTAGTTAAACCAGAACTTAGTGTAATGAGAAGCAGACACAGCTCTTCTGGTTTCCAATATGATTCAAACTTCCACCACCTTGGGTGGACCCACCTGTATGTCAGACATCTACAGTTTGCAACCTATGCTAGAAATACGAGTGTTGCCCTGAAGCAGGAGATGGGAGTGACAGCCTCTCTGGCTGAAATTTTGCATTGTGATCCTTCCACGTTTAAATTTAGGGTTCTGTAATGTGAATGCATTATCTGGCTATTATTGGCCAAAAATGAAAACCAGACCAATGCAATTATAGTTCCCAGCTGAGCCATGACTTTGGCTGAAACAAAACTGGACTGACGACTTCCTGATATGGACAGTAGAGACAGGAATAAGAAGGGTTTTCTAGCAAACAAGGTCTGCAGACTATAAGGCTCTTGAAGCAACAACAGTTATAACAGGGTGGGTGCTGAAAAATGACAGACAGAATTAGGTCTATATGGAGCAAAGGAAAAAGGAGGGAGCAGGAAGAGGGGAGTGGAGCATTTTGGGTATTTTGACACTTGACCCATGTCTGTTTCCTCCCAAGGAAAAAATTTGGCTACCTGTAACACTGGTGCTGTTGGCACAATGCACACCTCTCTTGCCTCTGGAAATCTGGAAAGTGGTTTAGAGGAAAAATATTTTCATTGGAAGTCATCAGTTGATACCTAAGCAAGGTGGAAGTAGATCTGACACCTTTTGCTTTGAGCCTCTTGGCAATTCCATCTCCTTCCTGTTTTTGTGCTCAGCCCAACATGCCCTAACCAGTGACAGCGATGATGGCTCACCACAATCCTTTCAGCTCCCCTGACCTGGTCTCAGGAGTTTTCTTCCCCTCCCTTTCAGTCAGGCAGCACAAAGAGATTAATTTGACTCTTCAATTTAGCATCTAGTGGAATTGATTTAAAATGCTGCTACATTTGGAAGAGAATGACATACAGTACATTGCACGTAAACAGAAGGTAAACCCTGCTCAGCGGCAGAGACCAGACACCTGACGTTGTTCGCTGAAGCGTGACTGGCATTTTCTTGCAAGACTCATCATGAGAGATGTTTTTCACATGCCAGCCACCCTGAGTTTCCCCACCTCACATACTCAACTGACAAAGTGTACTTTGGAAGGGCGCCAGATTCTATTAATTAAACTATTATCTTCTCTCACTTTGTTTTTTTTTTTTTTTTAACTTTGGTTTATTGAAGATCTCATAGCTCTGAGGAATCCATTGTTTATTTTAATTAGAAACAAGGATTTGTCTGGAAATATGTATGTGACACTAACTTTGATAACCATACTGTGGCTGGATTTTTGTAATATTCCCAGGTGAAAATGAAAAAGTTGCTAGCTTGAAATTAAGGTCACAAAAGTATCTTTCATTGCAGCACAAATCTTAAAAAAAATCAGAAAATTTCCAGTTAAGACAAAACTGAAGATCAGCCTCAGTACACAAACTCAATTTCATTCATGGCTAGTTACCTCCAGGACACAAGTGTACAATCATCACTATAAACTTAACAGGATTTCTTTGCTAATCTGACAGATACGGAGAAAAAAAAAATGAAGGTAGTACTCTACCCTGACTCTACAGTCAAGTGTTTGCACATGCTCGTGCTTCTGATATTTAGGATCTTGCTAAATGCATTAGTAGCCATGAGACAAAAGCTATTGCTACTCTCTGGTCTTCTATGATTAGACAGGTTACTTAGTTACTCTAAAGACTCAGAGAATCTCCAGAAGCCCCACTCTTCCTCAGATGCCTGGGTTAGGTGTGCTGCTTCTTACACATGGCTTCTCTCTATCCCCCTCTGCACATCAGGATTTCTTCATCCCACTTGCCAGGCACAAAGAGATGCACACACGCCAGAATGGCTAATCCTAAAGGCACAGCGTTGGAGCTGTTAAAATGTTTGAGACAGATGCACAGAATTCAGAACTTGAGCTTCATGGTAAAGGCAGCCCCTAACAGCATGCTCAGAGGTTAACCTGCTTGTCAGATGGGGAAGCCCCATACCATGCTGGCCTTGCTAGATGTTTGCATTTGCCTGATGAGCTGTCTAGGTTTTGGAACTGACTTTAGAGTAGAACAGACAATTTCTTCATGCCAGTTATCAATCACTTTATGGGGTTTTTAATTCATCCTCTTAGGGAAGTTCAGTTAGGGGTGAAACTAGCACTACCTCCAAGGGAACATCTTACTACTACCTTTTTTTTTTTTTCTCCCTTAAAAACATTGAACGTTGATGTAGGGAATTCTCTGAAAACCACAAATATACATTTGAAGAGTTTCATCTAGTCTTGGCTCAGCCTTAGCATTTCAGTTACCAGAGAGAAGAAAGGAAGGAGCATGAATGAAAGATTGCCACTTAGGATCTTGCTACTTAGTAGAATGACTGATCTGTACTGAAAAGGGTTAGATCAGTCTCTCTGGGAAGAGACAAAGAAGTTATAATTACTAGCAATAATGTCAGCTAAAAAAGGCAAGTTGTTTTTATTTTGCATGTATTCCATAATATCCACAAGCACAATAAGCTCCATGTATTGTAAATTATCAGGCCCTCTCTCTCCCTCTTTTCCTTAGTGTGTGATCGAGTGTTCTGCCTGGGAAAGTGACTCTGTGATGCTGAATTTTGCTGAAGGTTGGAGCAGAGGCAATTTTGCTAGGTAGGAGTTACTGTAAGACCAACAAGCTTGCCCTCCACTTTCAGCTCTGTTTGCCGTCAGTTCTTTAGCTAAAACTCCTCTCGAAACATGACTGTGATATTCATGGGAAAATTTCTGAGAAGACATTGCCTGTGTTCTCTTTGACTACTGTGGTGCTCATATAGAAGTACATAGACTTAGAAATATATTTGGACTTCCCATCAGAAATTTGCCTCTGTATGTGAAGCCAATCCGCTCAAGGGAAAAAAAATGCTGACTATGTGCCTTTCCTACAGCTCTGCAAGGGAATAACCTTGTTATCAGTGGAACAGAAAGATGGAGAGGGATGAATACCCTGACTGCAGAATGAAGCATGTGCAAGGTTTAGGTAGCACTGGTTTGGCTTATCCTCAGCCTAGAACAAGCTCTGAAACCCACCAAAGAGGTGTTAAAACTAGTCTTGAAGAACTGCTGCCAGCAGCAGCAATTTCTTTTGGCATGATCAGAAGAGAAAGAAATTATGACCTGTATTTCCATTGCAGCTCAGACCATCATGTGATATGATCAGCAAAGACATGCCTTGATCTCAGGGTCTTTACTCACAGAGGTAAGTTTTGCATGGCAGGTGAAGCACGAAAGATTACATAAAGCTGCCCACTCAAATTGTTGCAACCACAAGTGCAATTGATATTTGAAATATTAAGTTTCTGGACAAATACTTCAATAAAACCCCAGGAAAAAATACTGAATTGCAGTCACTACCTCAGCACTGCAGCAAATGCAATTTTAAGCCTCAGTGATGTAAATGCTGGCTTCCTGTCTTCATTGGGTTTGAGTCTCTATTAGACATTACTTCCAAGGACTCTTTCTAAATTTGCTGGACTCTTCTGCTGACTCATCTCCAAACCAGACCAGGTGGGTCCCATTAACTTCAATTCAGGAAGTTAAAATATGGACGACGTCTCCACAGTCAGCCAAATATTTTGGCATGGAAAAACCCTGGAAAGGAGCCAGTTCAGGAAGCAGCTCAGGATAATAAGGTTTATATTTGTTGGTGAAGTAAAGGAAAACCCCAAGGTGCAGAGTGAATTGGGTGATTCAACCTACTTACAATCTTCCATAACTGTAATGGGTCCAAGCCATTGTGTTTCAATTCATATCTAGTCCTGAATATCTGGTCAAAAACAGATATTCAGGGTACAGAATTTAAAGCAAGCATTAGAGTGCCGTAACTTTAAAAAGAAGATGGGAGAAAGTTGTTCCTTTCCAACCACATTGCTGTGAATTTGATTCCAGCTAACTTTTGGGTTTTCCTATCATTTTTGAGAAAGATCCAATCACTTTACTTTCAGTTGAAAAACTGACTACTAAAAATGAGCTGAGTGGGTTTTTTTAAGTCAGTTGGTCAGATAGTAAAGAAGTACAGTGAACTTCCCAGACAAAGAAGAAGAATTTGGAATGGTCTAGAAATCAGTTTTGAGTTCTTTTTTTACTGAGGGGGTAAATTATAAGGTATGTTTCTGTTTCTTTGGAGAAAAATTAGAAGATAGAATAGTTGGAGATGAAAGAATTAAGTGCAGGAGCCCAGATCTCTGATTTACTAATTATTTTGTAGTCTTATTCTTACACCACAAGAATTTTGCAAAGCATTCCTCAAGAGCAAGCTATATTAGATTAGAGGTTGATGAAGAAGAATTAGGACAAAGTTCCACTGCATCCTGGCTGGCCACCAGTCTGACATCCTTAAGTAACATCAGTTTGCATAGCTAATGATATAAACGAGAGAGAAACAACTAGATCAGCTTATAAGTGCCTTTGACTTGACAACCCAAAAGGCAAAGCTTTTGGCTTAAGTCCAGAGTGATCCTGGAAACCTCATCTTTTAATCCAGAGTGCAACATTTCAACCGGCTTGTAACTATGCTCCATTAATAAACCTAGATCTGCTAATGTAACATCCATTCTAGAGAAGAAATGGTAAAAATGGAAATGGTTATTTATACCTTCCTAGAATATCACTGTGCTTAATAACAAGCTTACTTCTAAATGTAGGGCCCTTCAGTGATTAGTATTTCGATGTCAGCTATAGGCATATAGGTAATTTTGGAGCTTTAACTTTTGCAGTTTATGGAGCTTTTTTTGCTTCCCTGTCTTTTGAAGGTGACTATTTAGGGAATCATTAGCTAAAAAGTACTAGAAATGCCACTGGTATTGCTTGTACTACTGCCTTTCAGCTCCTCTGTAATTGGAAAGCTGGTGAATCCAGATCTACAAAGGACAGGCAACCCTGTCTGATTTACCAGAAATACTTGTAGCGGCTAAAGCTGTGACACCTCATCCCATCCAAACCATCACTCACTCAGTTCCCAGGCATGAAGGAGTTTCACCCGAAGAGTGAGGCTGTGTGAAAAACCCTTCTAGTCATGCGTCAAGTACTGCCCAGTTCCAAATTCAGCTAATACAGGGTATTTCCAGCCCTACCTCCAGTTTCAAGTGAAAGACGGTTTGCATCTTTTTTCATCATCTTCTTCCCACATATATATGCCAAAATACCAGAACTGGACAAAACCCTTTTTCAGGTAAGACCCTGGGGACAATTCCTCCATTTTTGTCACTTGACCTAGACGCTTCCAACACATAGAGCCAGCTTCTAGCACTGGAAATCTTGAAACAATTATCTTTTCCATTTCATCTCTTGAATGTAAAGAGGGTGACTAATCCTTCCTAAAAATTGAGACCAGCTTATATCCATAGCAAATAGAAACACAATCCCAGTAGCCATGTACTTGCCATTTGACAAGATATGACATATCTGACACAATATCTGCTGTTTTGTTCAGTCTCGCAGACTATCATTTCCTTGCAGGGTTTCAGTAATAAATTTACAGGCCCATTTAAAGCTATCCCTCAGGGGTTACTGAACAAGGAAAGAGGTGCTTACTCATAAAGTTAAGGATACTTGAAACAGAACTGAACTCCTGTGGAGCCAATGGATTTGAATTGCATCACTGTAAAGACAAAAACAAACAAACAAAATCTCATGCTCTCCAGAAAATTATGTATACATTGCATAGGAATAGTTGTTCAATAAAGATTAGCCTTTTCTTCACTCTAAATATGATACTTGTTCACCTACTTAGAGAAATAAAAGAGAAAAAAACAATTTTCAAGAGAGATTACAGTGAAACCACAAATTTTGTCAGTTCCTTCAGTCTGAAATTCATTCAATGATTTACTTATTTTTGTGGAAAAATCACCCAAACTACTTGCTTTGTTCCCAGAACAGAGATATCTAATGCTCTAGCATGACAAATTTCAAAGAGAAAACTATTTTAACTTGCTTTCTTTTTATATAAGTCCTGTTCTCATCTATTGCAAGCACAAGGACTGCTTTGGTAAAAGTTTAGATTAAAAGAACAAACAGAGTTTTACTGTGGCAGAACTAGGTCCAATAAGCCTAGTTTTCCATTTATAGGGAGTTTGCGTGTGCTTTTCTTTAACACAGGTTTGGGGTATGTATCTGAAATCATGACAACAGGCAATGTCTTTAAAGGGAGAGGTGCAATAATTTCAAGTAATAATAATAATGACAGAGGTCTCCCTATTTCTTTTTTATACATGAGAGTAACCTCACAAAGCCAGAGGGGATTATATGAAGTCTTAATCTTGCCCAGTATTTTAGTAATTTTAAAAATAGCTGCTTCTCCAGACTGAGACTTAACAGATTTGGACTCTCAATTTTTTTTCTTCCCCAATAAAGCCTTCCAAAATTAGTTTACCAAAATAAATGCTGAGACACAAACAAAAATAAACAATCTCTTCTGTCATCTCTGTACCAGTTTCTAGATTCAAAGCAAGTGTATTCTACAACAGGTCACAGCAGTCAAGTATTGATATATACACTTGGCTGATCTGGTCAAGGGATTTGCTAATTACTAATGCAGGAACTGCACATACAAATTTGGCATTCTGTGATGTAAGCGTATTTTCACTCTGTCTCTTTAAAATATTTATCAATTGGCAGCACTCCGAAATATCTATCTGGTGATAACAAGTCAGAGTCTATACTTATGTACTTCTGACCCCTGGATGGTGGGCAGTTTTCACACCGAGATGGAGGGTCAAGCAGAAGTCTCCCATTCCTAGGCGGTCAGGTTAGGCACAGATTTCTCTACACTTCAGAAAACTTTGATTCCTTCTTCACCTAGTAGGGCCAACACAGCTTCAGGCTTGTTGTGATCTACGCTTACCCCTGCTATGCACATTTCTCTCCCAGGTATGTTATTTCCATTTCACAGAATTTACTTTTACTGTTGGTTTAGCTTTTAGCCTAACTCCTGGTTTTTCCAAGGCTGCTATGAACCACTGACTAGTTCCTCTACTAGTTTTCCCAGATCAAAATGTCATCTACACAAACGTTTGCACCTTCTATACCATCAAACAGTTGTTGTATTTTCCTTTGAACACCTCAGGTGTTGAACATAACCCAAAGGGCAGTCTGAGGAAACAGTGTCTCCCAAAGGGGGTGTTGAATGCACAGAAATGTGTGCTGTATTTTTCTAAGGGCACCTGCCAGAACCCTGCTGACACATCAAGCATAGAAAAATATTTGCCATCAGCCATCTCTTCCAGAATTTCTTTGCCTTTTTACATCATTATTTAGTTCATTTGGGTCTATATGTAAACAAAATGCTACACAATACAGGCCTACCCTGACAGCACACTGATGGAGAAAGAGCAAGCAATTAGAAAAGCTGCCAGGCTCAGCTTTTGGTTCTCTCCCCTCAGCAGGAGGAAACTCTGTCCCAGAAGCATCACTAAGGAGAGGTTGAGTTATTTCAGGTCTCTACTCTTTTCCCCAAAAGCTGTCTTCAAGCTCTTCCTTAACTGCTTAGACTTCTTGCCCTTCCAGTAATTCACACTCCCTGAAAATCATTATCACTATTTTCTATGTTGTTGTTGCAAATTGTTTGCTTCAAATTGTTTGTTAGCCTATGTAATTCCTTGCTGGAAATAGATTACCAATAACAACGCTTAATTTTGCCCATGTAACTTTTCTATGGTCTGAGGCTTTCCCTGCCCGCCCCCCACCCTACCCCTCCAAGTGTGAATATAATTATTCCTGGCTCCAGCTTGGATTTGTAGCCAAACTAAAATGAAGAAATGTCCTCTTGACTTTCAGGTCAATAGTCTATTCATCTTCTGCTGCAACATTTTCTATCACTTTTGTGAAGAATCTCTTCATCATATGTTCCCCAATTCATAACACAGAATTATACATTCACAGTTAAATAGGACTAAATCCACAAAAGCAAAGGGTATTATTTGAAGGTAGGAAGGCTCTACAGAGGGATCTGGACATGCTGGATCGATGGGCTGAGGTCAATTGTATGAGGTTCAACAAGGCCAAGTGCCGGGTCCTGCACCTGGGTCACAACAACCCCATGCAACACTACAGGCTTGGGGAAGAGTGGCTGGAGAGCTGCCCGGCAGAGAAGGACCTGGGGGTGCTGGTCAACAGCCAGCTGAACATGAGCCAGCAGTGTGTCCAGGTGGCCAAGAAGGCCAGCAGCATCCTGGCTTGTATCAGGAATAGTGTGGCCAGCAGGAGCAGGGCAGTGATGGTGCCCCTGTACTCGGCACTGGTGAGGCCACACCTCGAATCCTGTGTTCAGTTTTGGGTCCCCAGTACAAGAAGGACATTGAGGTGCTGGAGCGTGTCCAGAGAAGGTCAACAAAGCTGGGGAAGGGTCTGGAGCACAAGTGTGATGGGGAGCGGCTGAGGGAGCTGGGGGTGTTTAGCCTGGAGAAGAGGAAGCTGAGGGGAGACCTTATCACTCTCTGCAACTACCTGAAAGGAGGTTGTAGTGAGGTGGGTGTTGGTCTCTTCTCCCAAGTTACTAGTGATAGGACAAGAGGAAATGGCCTCAAGTTGCATCAGGGGAGGGTTTAGATTGGGTATTAGGGAAAATTTCTTCATTTAAAGGGTTGTCAAGCATTGGAACAGGCTGCCCAGGGAAGCGGTTGAGTCACCATCCCTGGGGATATTTAAAAGACATGTAGATGTGGTTCTTGGGGACATGGTTTAGTGGTGGACTTGGCAGTGTTGGGTTAACGGTTGGACTTGATGGTCTTAAAGGTCTTTTCCAACCTAAACAATTCTATGATTCTACGATTCTATTTGCACAAAGAAGTCAACCATCAAAAAGACACATCAAAATAAAGAAAGGACTGTTAGGTGGCTGGATGACTCAAGAGATCAGGCATTGAAAGGCAATGAGAAAAATGACAGAAAGACCTCGGAGGTTTATCTGAGGAGGACCAGTTAAAGAATGGATACATGAGAGGTCATAGCCTGAAGGCAACAAATCTTAACTGGAAAAGACAACTCATACCGTGAGGGAGCCCTTTTTAAGGCAGAAGCTGTAAAGACCAAGGTGATAACAGCAAAGCTCTCTGGTTCCACTTTGTTGAATAAAGGCTAGGATGCATTTATTTGCTCCTAGGTTGCACGCAGTACATACAAGCTTCCAACAGGACAGGACTGGAAGTTACTCAGCTTTTCACCTACAAATAACCTCAGCTGGAACTGCAACACTCCTCTCTGTTCTGGACACAAACTCCAAAGAATCAAGACTATAATGTATTTGCAATTGTCTTATTTTTGAAACATCTATATTTTCCTTGGGTATTAAAAGACATGTATTTTCTTTTGCAGGCAAATGCATGACATATGGCCTAGTTTTTCTCTTCAGAAAAGGCATAATGCCATCACTGAGCCATGATTGCACAGTTGTTAAACAGCAGGGATTATCAGGCAGGACAATATTAAGTGGTATTTAACAGCAAGACCAAAGTTCCTTGTCAAATGCTTGACTTAGTGTTCCTTGATTGTTAGCATCCCAGCAATGAGACCTTTTGCACTGAACCATTTTTCATGTTGACAACAAACTACCGCAGCTATCCAATGTTGCCTTGCTGGAGCTGACAGCAAAGTATTTTTGTGGCAGAAATATTACTATGTAGTGGGGTTCAGGGCTGGAGGATAGACGGTTTTATCCCTTTCCTTTCAGAGTGCAATGGCATTCCAAGCAGTAGGTGTCCTGAGTCACTGCCTGGCTAATGTACTCAGTATGATCCTCTGTCTAGTCATAACAATGGTGGAAAAAAAAAAAGAGAGAAAAAGAAAGTCTAACCCTTGGTGTAATTGTTTAAATTACAGACTACCTTCTTTTAGATGCATCTTAATGAAGATGTATGGTGGGAGACAAGGGGATAGGGAAGGAAGGTTGAATTACCAATTTAGGGGTGAATTTCCAAAAGATTTTTAGAGAATCTGAAGTGCCTTTAAACCTCCACCAAAGCTGTTTTTATTAAAGCACTAAAACCAAGAGTGCTTATGAAAGTTATAGTGTGTTGTGAGCAAAAGGCAGGAAATAACGGGAAAAAAAGGGGGGACTTAATGAAGGTTTAATCTTCAAGGGAATATGGACTTCAAGACTGTAAATCTAATGGAATGGTCCTATATTCTAATGTCAAAAGCTGGCATCTTATGCCAGCAAATTTAACATTTTCAGTTGAGAAATCTAGTTTTAAAACCAGCTATTTATACTGTTAAAAGATGAGATGTGGTAGTTGGAGAAAGCTAGGAACCATGTTATTTTCAAGGGTCGTTCCTACTGACAGATTTATTAGGGAGTTTATCACTCCTTTTCCATCATTTTCTGTATGTATATACTCCCTCTGTACTTCTAGGCTGGAAAATTTCCATGAAAAATCCTGAAAATTTGATTGTGAGATACTCTGGAAAGAGACATAAAAATACTGTTTTTCACCGTAACAGAAACAAACTTAGGAGTTTGCTATCTCTATTTCTGATATTTATTTTTAAATTCCTACATTTTTTTAGTTTCCCTTTTCTTCATGTTTCTCTTTGAAAAGGAAAGCCCACCTTAAATTCACACCTTGGGGTTCATTCTTTTAAAGTAATTCCGGTAAGATTCCTGGAGAAACAGTTGCATTAATACCAGAATTTAATATACAGTTTTATTTTTTTGCTTCACCTTATTTAAAAGGGCATTGTCTGGACCTGGCTATCTAGAATGTTTGTGGCTTTCGGATAGCAGCTGGTGCGCATTCAAACCTTTCAGAAATACAATAAAGATCTCAGGAAAATCCTGTTAAACTGAAATGCCAAAGAAAACTTCCCCCCCCGCCATTCTCCAAAACTGTTGATGTTCAGATAAATATTGGAAATGTCGGCTATCTCCGACACTATTATTGGACTGAACATTTTTACAGTCGTTGACTTCTGTATACAGTATGCTATCATTTAGCACTCAAAACATTCTTGCTGTTGGTTGGAAACTCCATCTGTGCTCTGAGCGAGTCACGTTCCCTGTGTTTCTTGATTTACCACAAAAGACTAAAATGCTGTGCTCCAAGCTTTACAGATAACATTATGAAAAATGCAGAAGATAAAATGTAATCCAAATGTTATTCATCCTTATACGTACTTTAATTGATTCATCTTGTCATTCTGACATTAAAATTGTAGGCTCATCTTAACATAAATGAGTGAAATTTTCTGAAGGTCTAATCAAATTCAATATGAAATTTAAAAAAATTCGATTATTTTGAACAAAGAAAATGAGGATGAAAATTTTCAACTGCCCTGAGAATATTGCCAAACTCAGAAATATGAAAAGCCTATTAATTATGAATTATTAGCTTAGACACTATAGCTATTTTCTCTTTTCTCATCTATCCATTGACTTAAATCATACGGTACAGAGTTCTTTATCTAACTTCACACTAACAAACGCTGAAGGAGTAACATAAACTGTAAAAATAGCTCATGCAATGCATTCAGACCCATTGCTGCTTTCAGTAAAATGAAGGAAAATCATCATCAATAAACAACAGACTCAATCCTATAATAAGGAAATAGAGAATAGAGTTTCTATGTTTTCATGTCTGTAAAATGACGCTAGACTTGGCTGGGTATAATGTGACGTGGAATTAAAGTAAAATAATCTGCCTGCACTTCAAAGCAGCAATAAACGCTCCAAATTTGTACCTAAAATATAGATCTTCAAATGAAATCCTACATGAATTCCTAGTGACTGACAGAATGGACACTGGACCATAATTTTAGCATTTCATGAAATGCTCTGTACGTACACCTTTTCCTGCTTTCACAAAAAATGTAATCTTGTCTCTTGCCAGAATATCTGGCTTCCAAAGTGTAGTTAGTCTGCCATGGGAATTGTACAAAACAGTTTGTTCTCAAGTAATCAAAACATTTAAAATAAAATAGTTATGCCAGCAATAATCATGCCTTTCTAAAAATGGATTAAAATTAACACCTTTGGTCCAAATATCTCTGAATGCTGTGGTCTTTACTAGTATTCAAACCAGTATCTGAATGCTGTAGCTAGTCTCTAATTTCTATAATGAGCAAAACTAAAAACCTGTATCTGGATAACCCTTAAATTAGGGATGTTTGAGGTCTGGAGCCTGATCAAGTTGTACACTTTGTGGTTTGGGCACCATCTGTATTCCCTTCACATCTATCTTCTCTGTGGATGCACTTGTTTTTAAATGCTCATTGCTTTAGATGTTGTGCCTATTCCTAGGGAAACAACTCAAGGAGGCCCACCTGCAGTACCGTCAAGCCAGTCAATGTGATGACACTTCTGAAAGCTCTTCAAAATGCCAGCTTTTCAGTTTGTTTTATCTCCCTCCACAGCCATCCCAACAAGAAACTCTCCGAATCTTGTAGCAAATCTCCCTAGGCTACAGGGCGAGGGATGTTGCTTATGGGAAAGTGCCTAATTAATCACCAAAGAGACACAAAGCTTCCTGCCTTGCTCCACCCCGGCAAAGTTTATATCCAAAAACTGAATGAACCATCAAGACTTTTAGATCTCTCTACCAGTAGTGGCTAAGTTAAAAGTTAAAACAATTCAGATGTGTCCTAAAATGAAAATCGATCTACTGGCATTTCTTTCAGTGGATGACGCTTCAATGGCTCAGGCAAAAATGAGACACTGAATCTGTAATTTAGATGCTTTTGGCAAGCCTTCAGCTCCAGGCACCTCAGGGCTTTGTCCAACCTAAGAATGCAGAAATACAATACTGCATATGGAATTTTATAGGAATAACGAAAATCCTTCATTTTGCAAGCCATATTTACAAAAGAGAGTACAATTAATTGCAGCACTCAGAAATTCGCTATTTTCTCCAACAGACACAAATCACCTCCACTATTAGACCCAGGTGAGAAGCTGCTGCTTGAATGGTGTGCGGAAGGAAACACACCTGAACCCACCAAGGCAATTTCAGTGAGGGCAGAGATGAGATGTGTGGCAGAGGACATGCGTGTGCCTGGCAGCTGCTGATCCATGAACATTTACAGCCTTTACTGTCATTAAGATAATAACTTCAGACTGGGAAAAAAAATTTTAACAGGAAGGAATAGTGAGGAGCCAGTTGTCACATCGTGATGTACATGAGATTAAAAACTTGCTGTACTTTATTTATGTATGAGCCTAAATCTTCTACACCTGCAGGCATGCAGGTATAACTCTCTAAAACTTTACTTGTGAGTGAATTCAAGAAAAAATGTAAATATTTTAAAGTGACTGTTCTATGCATTTCAGGTAATACTGATGACAAACAAATGGCCTTATTCTATGGGGTCGTATTCGGCATACAAATTCATCAGCTAGTTAAAGCACAGATTGTTCAATATATATGAAATAAAAGTGCACCTCAGAAACTTGTGAAGATATACATGGAAAATATATTACTTCATGAGTACCCTAACAACTGTTCCATCAACGAACCTTCTTCTTAGGAAAACCTCAAGATATCACAGGGACATTTATAACTTCAACAGTCTTTGATCAGGAAAAAAAAAATCAAGAAGGGTTATGTTCAGCAAGAGATCCATAAGCATTAACAAAATAGATGATCCATAAATCTGTGACAAGTGGTGTGTGATAGCTAGAGCTCTTCTGACATGAATTAAAGCCCAGCATCCATTGCCAAAGGGTCCTCTAAACTGTTTCTAACTCCTGTCTCCACCCCAAGCTATATTTTTCCTTTCTTTGCTCTGAAGCCACAAGTCTGGAGGTTTCTCAATGTGAGCTGTGCCTAAGTGAAAATCACTTCACACCCACAGGAAAAATTTTTAATATGAATTGGCTTTATAAAACTTTACCTTGATTTAGTGAGAATATAAAGTGGGGCCATAGTCAATGTGTTGTTTGTATGCATCACAATGAATAATGTAACCTGAAGGATATCTGCTATCAAGGCAACATTAAGCACTAACTCACATTTAAAAAACTTCCAAAGAAGCTCTTTATTCAAGGCAGAGTTTTTAAAATGAGCAAAGTAACGTTATCTAGAAGGAGACATTCAAAATATATATAAATATACAAGCCTTTTAGATAAACACACTTCCAGGGAGTTTTTTGTTGAAAGTGATAAGTTACCTCATTACAGCAGGGCCTGCTGGATTTTATTGCTTTTCAGAAGACACAAGTAACAGTAAAAGTGAAAAAGTTTAGGGTAGGAGTCAGCCCCAGGAGAAAGGCAGTGGGGACACCACTATTTGCAGTCATACAGTTCAACATAAAATTGCAACACATTTTTATTTTCATTTGCTAAAGAAGTCTGTGGAGCTCCTCCTATAATTTCAAATCCATTAGCTTCCCTTGTGCCATCACTTTAAGAAGGATGAAAAAAGGAAAAAGGGAAAAAAGAAAAAAGGAAAAGAAAGGTAACCACAGGTTTTATGGGCTGACAACTGATGGCTAAGCTACTGGTCTACTGGCTTTGAGTGCAGGATCCATTACAGATACCTAAACTACATTTTATCCATAAACTACATTTCAACAGCATTGCAGCTAGCAGACTCTGCAGGAGACAATGGGAGCTGGTTCACCTCCAGGGAAGCTGGGGAAAGGCCTCCTGGAAAACTGACTGTGGCATAACCGCTAGTGTATATTATCTTCTGGCATAATCAGACTTTAAGCTCAGGGAGACTTTGCCTCCTGATGCAATTGGGAAATCACATCAGAAAAGAGATTAAAGTGCAGGTTCTCAGCCTCTTTTCTCTCCTGCCATTTTGGCTGAAGCAATCTCCTTGGATGATTTGATGTCATATAATACACTCACTAACTGGCTTAAAAAAATAATCGGCTTTTGTGTACAATGGGACGTGTGTGTACAGACCTGCAAAACCACATAGATGGAAAAACAGCCAGCTATTCTTCAAACCTAAGTGAGTCCTTTCCTCACAAAATCTTCTTAAGCCTTTTCCAATCATTATTTCATTTTACTAAACTTTGCAACATAACCCTTTGCAATATCTCTATTTAGCAGCTGAAAAGACTGAGGGATGGGGAAATGAAACGTGCCTCCTAAAGGGGATAAGTATGGAAGAGGTGTGGGTTGCTGTCCCAATCCATGCGCTCTAGTTGAGAACTACACGTAATCCTCCTCCCATGCATTTTCAAAGTATGAAAACTCAGTAAGTAGGAACTACAAAATGCTTCCAGTTTTCGAGGAAATGGTTATAACTGATTCTCTCAGTAGGCCCAGTGGGAGATACAGGAATTTTTTTACCCATCTCAGCAGTTGACAAATTTTCCCACAGATCTTCTAGGGAATTTAGATGTCTTTCCAGAGCAATAAAACCTGAGATTTTTAATACTGACATGTTTGTTTCTCTTAGAAAAATCTCCTCAGCCCTTCAACTCCTCTTGAAGGTTACCTTTAAGCAATGGATGTTCATTCTACAGGCAAAAAGGCAGTCTCCCTTTAAAAGCAGCATTTTTGGAAAAGATCATGTGCCCATTGCATTATCTCCCTTTGCTTTCATCTGAGCTTTGATCTCATAGCTTTTCATCCTGGTGCTGGGAAAGGCAGCTCTTTGGTGCATTCTGAGAACTATGTCTTCCCGGAGCACATTGTTCCCTATCAAGCCACTGCAGGGCCATCTCTCAGCAAGCATCCTTGATCCCTCGAAGGCAGGGGCTCTCAGTCAGCCAGTCTGCTAACAGAACCTGTTAACAATGAACTCCTGGCATACGACAGGACAGAGATGTTTCACATTCCAGCCTTTGATGCCTTTCGGACCTTAGCTGAAAGACATGGTGTCTTCAGACATGGTGTAGAAGGGACTTTACAGGCAAGCAAACTGACTGAAAGAGCAATGGAGTTGTTTAACAAATTAAAGGAGGGGAAGTCTTAGCCCAGACCATTTGGAAAGAGATGGAAGTGACTGTCATTCTTTTTAAATTTGTTCCCTTCTGGTTTATTTCTCGTTTGCAAAAGCACTGTTAGAAGGGAGAAGATTGTGGCTGAAGGTATGAGCCAGACTTTCACCATACATGTAGGTGTACTACATTTCCTGTATATCACAAAGGATGTTAAAGCCTTATCTACATTCAAGTACCTACTTCATCAATACACCTCTGCAATACACTGTCTTGAGATGCGATGGAATCTCCGTCATTGAAGATGAAAAACAATTAATAAACCTGCTCAACTAGGTGACCTCTAATGGTTCTTGCGCTATTTTCTATTATTTGCCATTTGCACACACAATGCCAGTTTTAAAACTTTACAGGTAGGAGACATCCCATACCTTAAGAAAGCATTTGGGATTGTTACCTGCATATCTATTCACCCATGTGAACGAGAAAACAAGACATTTATCGTAACAAAAGAAATGCTTTGAGAGGTCTTCTGTCACTTGTTAAAACAAAAGAGGAAAAGTGAACAGCTAATTAGTCTCATAACGACTTATTTTCTACCCCCTCCCTAACATATTTTAAATAAAACCTGATGATGCAAAGTATTCCTTGGCTTCTTGCTCTGTAACCAACCGGCTCTCTGTGGAAAGAGCTTCTTTTTTTATGGCTATGTATTAAAAGTAAACCAGCCCATGCCAGGTTTGGATAAAAGGCTATTTATTTTCAACCAATTTGATAGCTGCAGTTTTCGGTAATTGAATTTTCTGTGGTCAGAGAAGCAGTAATCTTAGAAACCAAATAAATATTTTTTAATAAAATGGAACACTGAGAAACCCTATAATAATGTCAAATATGTAGCCACTTATGGATGGATAAATATTTTAAGAAATTTACATCTCACCCAATGCTTTAGGCCTTAAGCTTCCCTGGAAATTTCAAACAACGCTATTTTATTTTGGGGAGGGGACGTGGGGGAAATGGAGTGTATTTAGATAAAGAGCTAAATACTAATCTTTCAGTTTGCAGCAGGTTCTATTTCCAATATTTATGCAGCATTTGATGGTTTAATTAAGAAAAGAAAAATCAAAAAACATTTTCTCAAACCCTTTCAATAGCATGTTCCAATTCATATGATGCAGGTTGTACCGCAGTCACCCATGCTTGCACAAAAATGACCAACTCAGCCAGAACCACCAAATCTGTGCAGAGTTACAGATTTATATTACTGCCCTGTCCCCACAACAGAAAATCATGAGGAACCTTTGGAAGAAAACCAGGTTTTGTTGAAGCCTCTTGTCTCCTGACAATCAGAGTATGGCGTTTGAATGGGCACTTGTTCACGCTGGTTTGTGCAAATTTGGGGGACAGGGAGAGGTTTGACTCAGAAATCCTTCAGCAAGCTAAGAAGGAAGAAGGGAGGAAGAGAAAGAAAACAGTGAGATGGTACTCACTTATGTCATGAACATCCACACAATAAACTACAGTTAGAGGTCAGAACACAAATCTGAGTGTTTCCCTTAGCTTTTATGCAAATGCTTGTATCTGAAGAGGCTACTGCCTGCTAAACACAGATGAAAGTACTTATAAACACATGCTTCAGTGCAGGAGACAGGCTGTGGGGGAAAGTTGCCTATGCTCTCAGCACGCTGTACCCTGAAGAAGTCTACATTTATGGGACACTTAGACCCAAGGGCCTATGCCATCCTGAAACCTGACCCAGTTCCCTGCTGCCACCAGCCAGCAACTGCTTCGTAACATCCCTGATAACTTTGCCAAGCTCCTTTTCCAAACTTGGTGTGTCTTCCTTTGGTTGGGTGTCTCTTGCTTATGGGACATATTTATTTTCTAAAAAAGTGACATGTCATTATGGAATAAATGAGTTGCAATGGTATGCAAAATAGAGATAACTGCAGAGACAGAAACTGCATTTCCTGCAAGACACAGTTGTGTTCCAGAGCTTGATATTATTGTTCTCTGATGGTGACACCTGCTGGCAAATGCAGACTGCTGTAACAACTTCTGGAAAAGATCAATTGCAAAATTAATTGGGATTAGTGAGTACAGGTCAGGTTTTTTGTGAAATGATACACAGGAAAGTGGAAAGAACTGGAGCTATTCAGCCAAAGTAAGAAAAGACAGAAGGAACGCACTTCAAATATCTTCAAATACATTAATTGCTGCTACAAAAGGGAATAAATTGCTCTCCATATCCATGGGATAAGACATAATAAAGGATTGATGCCTGTACTGTTGGAGCAACAAAGATTTGAGTAAGATCCCTGTTCAGTAAAAGGTTCCTGACTGTGAAGCTAATGCTGTGAAATCTCCTGCAGAACAACTGGGCATATGGAGCCTCGTAGGTTCCAGTTATACTTTTTCTCCTTCCAGCATGTATACTTGTTCAAACCTGATTCATCCATTATTCAATTAGATCAGTCCTAGTTCAAATGTAACCACCACTTTTCAGTCTGCATCTTCTTTTTTTTTTTATTTTAAATGTCGATGAAAACTGAAACCCAGGTGGTTTTCAGCATGACACTCTGTGGAAATCAGGTATGAAATTACTTGTTTATTAATGATGTGTCAGGAGAATGACGCGCTAACAGCCAACTCCAGCACTGGCAGTGCTAATGTAGAAATAACAACGATGCATTATACACAATATGTATTCTGCAGGACTATAACTTTGCATCCCTAGAGACACAGCTGAAACCCATATGTTTTATCTCAAAATTTCAATCCCAGAGAGCAATGATTCCAAAATGGAAGTTAAACATATGCTTGGTCACTATTTTGCTGTATCACCTCCTTGGGATTCATGCATCAGTGCACAACTGGCATCAGGCGTGCAAAGATTTAGAATGTTATTCGTCAAGGCTCCAGGCATGGAAGAGCACTGATGGTGGGATGAGGTTTGGCAAGGACATATCACATTGCTTAGCGTTTCAACAAGAATCACCATTAGCATCTGACCTGGCACAGAGATGTAGCATTCTTCTTGTCACATATAAAGATTATTATTTCACAATTAAAAACTCTGAGTGGTTTCCACGATACTGTCCACCACATTGAATAGAATGGAAATAAACCATAATTCACAGTAGATGTCAAAGTAAATCTTGTTCAACTGCAAGACCTGTGAAAAATCTTCAGTACATTTTCCAGTGAGTTTATCTCCCTTAAAATAAGGTTCATATTTCCTTCTCTTTCTTTGCTCTGGAAAATTTTTTGGATAATACATGGGTCTGTCAGCATGGAACCAGAATGACCAAGTTTGATGAAAACTTTTACTAATGATGTACCATGTAAATAGCCACTGTGGATTGTTCTGTTATTGCCAAAGAAGAGCTTCTTTTTCATGTTTGGAGAGAGCTTATCCTTCAAGTTTTAGTCTTCACAAGTACCTTGTAACATACAATATCAAGAACAGTTACTAACATTTTTTCCAGGATACAGGGTCTTTGTTATGGAGACTTCATTTTACAATATTTGCCTTATTCAATAAGGAAAGATGCATCTTTGAGCAGATTTGCTGGTGCAGCTCTGGGGCATCATGCAATATTTATATTCTGTTAACCTTATAGCTTTGAATGAAAGACGCAGGAGGCCAAATCCAACCTTCATATAAATGCCATTGATTTGGGGTTCTAACAGCATTGGATTTAGGCCAGTATTTTCCCTTGCCTCACTCTTCACATTTCAGAATATTTGTGGAAATGAGTAACAGGGTCATTTGGTATTCAGCCCTGGATATGAATTATAACCTTGGTATAAGCTACATAGAAATTTAAAAGGCAAATTTTTCACCTCAGGAACACACTTTTCTTCAACCAGCCAGAAAAACAGTGCCAGATTCAGTCCATGGCTTGCAGGAAAGCAAGAGAGCACCCATGCATTTGCACACACAGACACACAGTGATGGCTGACAGAGGTTTAGCAGGCCCCACTTCAAAACCAGAACAAAACGACAAAGTATTCCACACTGAGTAAGGGGGACAGCTTGGAAATTGTTCAGAAACCTGAGGGGGTTCACAAGATTGGCATAATCAGGTACATAAATTTACATAATATCTGCATCAAAAATAGAAGCAGGCCACCTTTATGTTCTCCTGTACCTTTATTTAATAAGGGCTACAATGCAATTGAATGACTACATACATTTAACATATTTTCTCTGAGCCATTTCCTGGAGTGATTGATTTCTGCCTCCTTCAGAGCTGTGAGCACAACACGGCAACAGAACAGTTAGGCAGGACCTATTTCATCTGTCCTCAGCAGGCAGCACAGCTGGGAGGTTACCCTATCCCGAAGGAGATGTACTTACTGGGGAGATTGTGTAAGACTTTGAATGTTAGGGAACACATTTCTGTTTCTCAGATTTGATGAACTAGTAATCAGAGAAGACCTACAGAAACATCATAATCCTGCTAGATTTACTTGCAGTAATATTCCTGGACATATTAAATCTCAGTCTGAATTGGTGGTTGACTCTGACCTCCCCAGCTCCTATTCAGATGACAAAAGCCTGAACTAGAGTGACTTAGCCTGGGTTTTAGGGTCCTGAGATCAATGCATAGAAGGGCAGGGTTGGCAATACTACACAGCTGGAGCAGGAGTCTGAGGTTCCGTGCTGAGTGAAAGTGTCCAAACCATCAGAAACGGACATCTATATCCCTGACACCTCCATCACATTGTAGCTTTTCCTGTTTCAAATTGATTCCCCCCTCCAGCTATGCACAGAGTATCTTAACACATCCAGCCTTTTCTGTTAGGTTCTCTCTCTTCTCATCTCATAGCTCTACTTTCCTTTTATCTTAACTTCAGCTTATTTCATCATTGCCAATCTAAAATATCAAGAAATGCCACATATTTCCTTTGCAGCTTTTTAATAATGAAAATCCAAATGTCCCTTCCTGAGCTAGAAGGAAAGGACTGTCAGATCTCTCTCTCAGCTCTACTCTGAGGTCCTTCTCTATTTTTTACCTCCATGTGTCCATCAGTACAGGCACTTCCATGAACAGTCTATGAAATGTGGTCTTTCCTCCAAAGCATTCCTTCACCCTCTCATCTTGCTTAACAAACAATTGCTTGAGCGCAGGGCAGCCTGAACATAGACTGGAGTTAACACAGTGCTGGTATGCTCAGACACTAGCGTATTCTATCACCCTGTATTAAATTTGCAATTGATCCTACAAGCACGAGCCTCTTTCAGCTTGCACATGAGCTCAATGCCCAGACACGCATGATATAGGATTAGTAAGAGTTTTTCATTATGTTGTCTGAACAGAAATGGTCACGGTTTGTGGAGGTCCCCTTGAGGAAAACTTTTCTACCCACCCCCCCCAAGTGTGCTCTGAATTCTGTTCTATAAAAACCAAACCATAATGCTCCTTGGAAGCACACAAAGGAAAGATTTTATGCCTATGCTTAGCTGGATGTATTGTTAACCAGGTGCAGATTTTTCCCCTCATGAGGATACACTACATGATCAAACTATTAGGCACAGGGATGCTGCCTATCAGTTTAATTTGCCTAATGTTGTCCTGCGTGTAACTTCTTCCCTTGTAAGGCCATAATTACAGCAGAAGCATCTCCTGGCTGTATGCAGAGTTGTCCATAAAAGATCCTGTTTGTTCATAACAATTACTCCCCTTTTTCTCCATGGAAAAGAGGATGAGTTGAAAGCTTCTTAATCTTTTTTTTTTTTAATTATTGTGTGTACTATTTTGAAGTATCTGACTACAGAAACTGCTGGGCCATGAGTTAAACAGACATCCAGTGAACTTTTACTACTTTCATTTGCTGAGCTTTCTGGCCTCCTCTAAAATAACAATACCATCTATTCCTCAGAGGGAGGAGGTGGATAAAAAGGGAAAAGCCAGTACCCATCTAATTTTAGCAAGTACAAAAGGAGACTCCATGCCAGAGGAACATATGGCATTTTTAGTTCACCTTAAACTTTCCCCTTGGCATTTCAAGCCCTATTAATAAACAAAACAAACTTGTTTCATAAAACAGATGAGTAAACATCTTTGATGGCTGTACTCCATTACCGATTCACCTTCCTTCCTTTCACCCACCACCCCAGGCCTCCACTCTTTGACTCTGAATATTTTTATCACTAAGGCAACAGCACTGGGACATGTTGTGGTAAATATCCAAAAACAAAACATGTGGCAAGGTCAAATAGCATTTCCTCAGCAGCATGGGACCTCACCATTCACTCTCCTCGGAACAAAACCCCCTGTATCGTAATGCTGAGGAAAAGAGAGCAGGGGAGAGAGACAGAGAGTCAGGCTGGCACCAGAAATATAATTTAGTGTGCAGGTATTTGATTTGATAAAAAACCTACCTTAATTTAAAAAAATACATATATGTATGTATATATGTGTATATATAATAGGTTCCTGACAAGGTTGTAATTCATTGAGAGGGGCCAGGCCTACAGTTTGGGTTTGACATGTCACTCCAACCTAAACCATGACTGGTTTTACGTGATCCCCTAAGAGGGTAGCATGTTGCAGCTGGCAAAAAAATAAACAAACCTGAGCTCTGTACTAACAGATTTTTTTTTTTTTTTGATATATGCCACGAGCAAAGGAGAAACAGTGACATACTTGTGAATCTAGGTTTCATTTGGCCCCTCCATGCTTGCAGCAACAGTGTCCTGCTAAGGAGATGGACAGTGTGAAATACATAGCAGACAGGCCTAGAACAGGCAGGATGGGGAAGCAGACGAACAGTAGCTCTGAGGTTTTGGGGGTTTTTTTTGTGACAGCATCTCACATGCACATGCACAACCCTCTTTTTTTTTTTTTTATTTTAATTCCCAGAGAAATCTGTGCCTCTCTGATGCACTGCTGAGGAGAACCTGGCATGATTCAAGTGCAGCAGTCAAGCAGCACTTTTCGGTATCACTCATTAAACTCAGGTTTTTATTTTAAAACTTTTCCCTTGTTCTGAAGAGTCAGAAAATCAAAGATATTCCTCTGCAAAACAGTATTTTCTGCTCTTGGGTGCTCTTGGCTACCTGAGTGGGTTTTTTTCCAAATACTGTCTTCAGAAACAAACATATTTAGACCTTCCCCCATCTCCACTCTCCACTGCTAGATCACATTAAGAGTACTACTTCAGGTACAAGTAGAGTCTAGGGAGCCTGGAAACTACTAAGTGAACTCAGTTAAGAGTTTAAATATCTCTATTTTCCTGTCAGACATATTTTGTGCTAGCATGACTGAACACACTGCAGAGAGGACAGTAGCGATAGGGAGAAGACACTAAACCAAGTCCACCCCTTTGCTCCCAAGCAAAGCAAGCAGACTGCCCTCAGCTCACACATAACCCTGGTCCCAGTACTGGGGCTGTCCCTTTTATAACTGCTGCATGGGAAATTACTTAATTCCCCACAGCGGACCCAGCCCTGTCTCTGCACAAATCCTTGAACTCCAGGCAAGGCTCTGTGGTTTCTCCTATTGTTTTCAGTTTGTTTTTCTTTCCAGCAGAAACATAAAGCTACAGTGTTGGATTTGCAAGTATAGATGACAAATACAGAACATCAGACCAGCATGTTGCTTTTCACCTTGAGCATGTTAAATATTTTAGCTGGCTGCCTAAAGAAACAAGGCTTATGTGCTAGTGTTGTCTGGATTTCTTCTCCATTCCCTTCTATCCCAAGAGTTTTTAATCACTGACTAATTTCAAGCAAACCTATCAAAGGAGTAAAGACCCTAAAGATAAGTTTCTAACAGATTCCATGAAACAGGCAATTGGATAGGGATGACAGCTCCCAAATGCTAAGAGGAGCCTCTCCCACCCGCAAGGCATCAGAAACACATTAGAGGGAGGAAAAGAGAGGGAGAGATGTTGAAAAGTACCTTTCATTAAACCCTCTGCACACTAAACTACTTGTTTATTATGATGAGAATTTTTACATCTATCTCTCTGCTTCCAAGATCCTGAAGCCAAGTCCTAGAAACACATGGGGAAATAGCTTTGTATGCTCCGGTCCATAAAGTTAAACACACACTTAGAAGATCTGGGTCTGAAATCTGGTATCACGCTGTATCCTTTCAGAAGCAGAACCCAAAGTGACATTTCAGCCCAGTTAGTTTCCGCAACAACATCCAAATACAAATATCTGTGGCACAGCAAAGAGAAAGTGTGTCAGTATTACTGTTTTCATGGTGAAAGATAGAAATTAGTCAATATCCTTCAGAGCCTTAAATAGGAGGATTTTCTTTTTACAGTTTGTTGCCATACCAATGTGGTGCAATCCTCCTACTATTTAAAAACAGCGTGCACATGCACACATAGACAGAGAAAGATTTTTTTCCAGCACTTTTGTCCTTATTGCAGATATAAGCACTGATTTGCAGAACAGCAGCAGCAGCTTGGGTTCATGTGCCTAAGCTTTATATTATAAGTCTAATATAACAGTGTGTCAAATGTTTGCTTTGGCGATACTGATTCCTCAAATCCCCTTTTTATACTAATATTTAAAATGGGAAAAGGCTTTAAAAGAATGGGTGCAAATTACTCGTTCAAAGGTTTTATTAGGCTTCCAGCTGAGCATTTCTTATGCTACGAATGGGGATTTGAAAAAAAACAGTGTTTAGGCTAGTTTATTGGGGTTTATTTTCTCTAAGAAGCTGCTACTGCAATCCTGGAGGAGTGGGAGGAGCAGCAGGAGGGACAGGGGGCAACAAGTTATCTTTTTCTCCTGTAAATCCCAGTAACCGTGATTACTTACAGATCATAAAGACTGATCCCTAAACTATCACAATTATGAAAGCTAAGGAAAATTCAGCTCAGCAGAAATGAGATGGACTTCCCAACAGTAACAGCCACCACTAAAAATACTCCTTTTTTATTTTTATAAAATATTTAGGAAATTCTCGGCAAATGTTTTGTTGAAAACTCAGTTTATAAAATTTCACCCAGCTCAGTTGTTAAGCTCAGGGAGATGGGAGTAAGACATCTGTGCAGATGGATGGCTGAAGAGGCAGAACTAGCCTGTCTGGATTTCAAGGTATTTACACAAGAGCAGTTTATGGTATTATTGTGACAATTTCCCTGAATTAAGCTACCTTATCACTTTAAAGGGTTTATCAGCTCAGGAACAGTCCTGTGCTTGTGCAGCAACACTGTGGAGCGCAAGCAGAGCATGGTTTGTTTGTACCTGTCTGTGTAGGGTAAGAGAAAAAACTCTCAGGCCACTCCATGAGATGACTGGGGTTGCTGGGAAAGGCCAGTGCAGTTCATCTGATCAACAGTGAGGCTGCTCTTCCCTTGCAGAAGTTTGGCGTTGAACTGTTTAATGTGCTGATGAGAGTGCAAGTGTCATACAGATGTGCAGTATGTGATACTGCAGGGATCCTGGGAAAAACAGCCTGGGGGGGCAGCACCCAGAACCCAGCCTGCTTCTGGTTTGTGTTTGCCAAAGAAAAAAAAGCCTGACGGAGAAGAGGCTGGATGAGCAGACTTGCGGGTAGCATGAACCCAGCAAACTGTGGGGTTTTGCCAATGATATGAAACACCTATGATACAGAAAGCACCATCCATGGACTAATACACTTGTGGCATTATCTGGCTCTTGTTTTTCTTGTCACTTCTTTTCTAAACCCATGGGTTTGAGTGTGCTTAACAGCAGTCTCTCTTGCTGCTGCTCTACTCAGCTTTAAGCTTCTGTCCAGTTTTCCCTAAACTGCCAAGTTAAAGCAAAGAGCAAAACACACAGCCAAGCACTCCTGCAGAAGTACACGCAGAAGAGCTACTGGTTTATGGGGTGGGAGAATAAAAAGCCCCATTATCTCCCCTAGCATGGAGCTTTGCTGTGCTTTGGACACAGGCACTGTTAAGTGTATCAAATAGCTTTCATCTGGATGCTAAGTCTGGAAGCACCAAAAGGAATTGCACTGCTGTAATCATCCGTCCTTATGTGCCAAGAAACTTTCATTCCCCAACCCATGCCAAGGAAGCCCTCTTTGGTGGATAATAATAACCTGGAGATCATGGACTTTAAAACTTTCGTTAAGATAGTGAGTTAATCAAGAGGAAAAAAAGGTTAACACAGTCATGTTTCACTACAGGATTATACTGTCAAACCACAGGAAGTTGTCTCTGGTGGTTTGCTGATCTCTGTGGTCTGATTGAACTTAAATTATTAAGAGCGGTAACTTCATTGCTGGCGGTATTATCACGTGTCTTTCTCCTCACCTGTTACCTTAAGGACTAGTCATATGACCAGATGCTGCAGTGTCTGAAACAGATCTAACTCTACTACCAATGAAGGCAATAGTGAAGCTTTCATTTACTCAGCAATGGCGAATCAGGTCTCCAGACAAGGGGATTAACAACACTGGATTAACTGGAGTTACCTATTGAATTATGGTGAGAGTGCTGCATACCTGCTATGACGGTAACTCAGTTTTAGGTATCAGGATGTAGGATCTAGGATGTAGGTTAGCATGGATGTGGAAGAGGTTATCTGGTGCTAATGAGCAAAAAAAGATATAATTCAGGATCTTAGGTTTTAGAAAACCAAAATCTACCGCACTGTTCAAATATTACAAAGCAGACTACATTAATAATCCCTTGCCTTACAATGGCACTTTTTGATGCTGATTCAATGTACTTTACAAAGGAGTTCATTTCCATTAATCCATTTTGCAGATAGTAAAACCAAGCCACATGAAAGAGGTACAAAGATCAGAGTCAGCAGAGACAGGGCCCATTGAGATAGTCAATGAAGGAAGAAGACGACTTGAAGAGTAAATTATACATGCTTTTAAAATTCAACTAGCAGTTTTAAATTATTTAAGGCACTGTTTTCTTAACAAGGATTAGAAATGATATTTCAAATACATCATTTTAGCATGATGATACCTTTTTAAATGAAGGGTTTCTGTTTCTGCTCCTGTTATTCTGCCTGTACTAAAAGATGACTTTCAAGTATTTTGTCTATCATTTTTAAAGAGCAAAAAAAAAGCCTGAAAGAACAAAGACGACACTTCAAAGCCTTCAGCAGAGAAGGAAGTGCTTTCTAGCAAAAATCATACACTTTTGTCAATGAAACCTTTGTCAGACAGTTCCTCTCCTGCCTTGGCTGCTGTATGGTTAAAGACATAAAAGCAACTGAAGACAGAAGAGAAAGAGAATCCCTGAGAGAATGAGAAAAGTCATGTCCCAGCAAAGTCCTCTCTTTGCCCTCAGTGTTTATCTGACACAGTTATTGATAGCTCTTTTTCCAACTCCCCTGTCTCAGGGAGCACATATACCTTTTATTGCACTGAAGTTGATTTAAACCGCCCTGGCAATTTGTGAGGCTGTTTTTCACTTACGTAAGGAAGTTCTTTAGAGGATTTTGAAGCAATACAGTATGGTAGTTAAAACCAAGGCCATTTTAAAAAGAACTGCATTTCCTCAGGCTGTTCATAACTTTTCATTTTCCTAAAAATACCAGGAAACTTTGCAACTTTGGTAGGAAGAAGGCAGCTAAATGGAATGGGCTTTGGATCACTCCAAAGCATCAGTGCAAGTTCATTCCCTTTTGACCCTCAGGTTCTGAAGTCTTACCGCAGCCAATTGAGATTTCTCTTCCCAGCCACCTGGAGTGCCATGTGGATTCTTCTGGGAAACAACTTTCAATTTGTTCAGGTACTAAAATGATTTTGGGACCTCCATTCTATTTTATAACATTTTCTGGGTAAAGTCCTTCTGTGCAGTTGTCTTGTACCACTTGCCATACAACAAGAGTGTTCGTAGCTCTCTTTAGTGCCCCTTTTCAGCCCCCCCTCCCAAGCAACATGTGAAGAACTAACCAATTACTCATGCTGGCAATGATCCCTCTCTCCTGGAGCATTGCAGCAACATGTTACTTAAGATTTGGTTGGCTTTAACATTATTCAGTTGAGTTTCTTCTCATAGATATTACCCCTAACAAGTTTCCCCTCAATAACAAGTTGCTTTTGACTTCAACACACCTGGAGACTTCACCCTTATATTTCACCTCTGACCTATCTCAATATAGTTGACATTTTGCAATTATCAGCAATTTGTTAGCTTTATTTTTGTTAGCACTCAATTATGCAAATAATAGACCTATCATGGAACTGCTCCTACTGGGCTGCAAATTCATAGAAAAGTGTTTCATGCATGAATGACTGTGATAGCCTGGGTTCATTTTGTAGGAGCAGGAAATGAGAATTCAGAGAATACTATCCCATGCAATCTCTGTTGGGGTGGTAGAAGGATACTTAATACTTTTTTCATTAACTCTTATGAGAACCTACAGCCTAGATGTAGCCTGCTTTCAAAAAGCAGGACTTCTTACCATTTAACTTCCCTGTAATCATAAGCACTACCCTGGCTAGATGCCTTTAGCATTTATCCAGTAACAAGTGAGGGCCAAGATATGAGATACTGTCAAATGTCAGCGAACGAAACACATTTTCCAAAAACAATCAACTTGATCTGTAGCAGGTTCATCTTGTGGAAGGAGAAATCCCAGTTTTCTTAATGCAGACAGTGAGTGGTCACAGGGAATAGAGCAGAGCTGTACCCTGGATGTGTCTACATTGGCTTTTGTGCTTGAATATACTGTTTTATCTTTTTCTTTATAGGCTCTTTACAGTTTACTATACTGAAAATAGAATCCTGTCACATCCTACCCTCTATATATCAAAAGGGTTTTTAAGCCACAACATTTCACGTTCACCACAGATGTACACAAAATCACTGAAAAAAGGGGCATGCTGGGCCCCATTTCCCTACCTTTCTTCACCCACAGCAGCACTCAGCTCTATTTGACGTGTCAAGTTCACCATCCTCCCGACAGCAAACAAGTCCTTTCCCAGTCTTGTGACCTCACCCACTTCCCTGTCAAAAGATTAAGGCACATTTTCAAATGCTTAGGGCTATTTTTAGACTGCACTAGAGACATGTGGGGAGGAAAATAGCTGGTGTACTTTCTTCATAATGTAATAATCTCTGTGTCTAGAAAAAACACTCAGATTTGAATGTCAATTCACATAATTACCCTGGCTAAAGCTGGATTAGCTGCATCATTAGTCTGAGATGTCATTGTCCGAATCGCCTCCCTCCGGAAAGGGGCTGCCGTGACTTTTGTGGCTGAGAATGCAGAGCCACAGGATGCAGGACGTGGGCTCTTATCTTTGCCATTGGGAGATGCTCTTTCAAGTGTCCTGAAAACAGGAACAAAAGCAATGGAATCAGAAAACAGATGCAAATGCTGCATTGAAATCTGATGGGCCAAGAGCACTGTGCTGTGGGCTGAGACCCTGGACTAAGCTCTGAACAGGGTGGGAGGTCCTACGTGGTGCTTGGATCCAGTTTTACATGGCAAGGTGTCTGCTGAAGGGCAAGCTGAGGCACATCTCCACTGGAGACACAGCTCTATACACCTTCCACCTAACATGGCTATACTCCTTGCCACCGTACATCTAACTGACCCACTTTCCACTAGCACGGACAATTCTTCACCGTGTCCCACTGCAACAGTTTCTGGAACAAAATAGTCCCTGAAGCCGCATAGTGTATATGCACAAAAGACAAAATTCAATACAGACATAAAAGGAACACAGCACCAATGATTATAAGAAGTAATTTTAAAGCATTTTAATACTACCTTTTTCATATTTGGGCAGTGGAGAGGAAAGATAAAGGCATACCAAAGACTCAGGACCTGACTTCTGGAAGTTGTGGGTTTAAAAATCATGCACAAATGCACACACACAATTGCTCCATGCCTTGTCTGCCTCCTGTGCATAAGTAGTTCTTACAGATGCTCACTCAGAGCAGGTATTTTGCCCACAAGACGGCCAGGCCCCTGTGCAAATGGCTAATCCACAAGTGCACAGTGCTGTTGTGATAACAGTATAAGTAATGGGGAATATACGTGCCTGCCTCCCTCTCTGACTGTCACTATATGAATAACTTTTTCAAAAATAGAGTCCTAAACAGGGTAAGTCTTTAAATATGGTGTCTTACTGATACGGTAGACACAGGCACAGGAACAGCACAAATGAGTTTTACAGCCCTCATCTAACTGCTGCTCCTCATCTGCACACCGGTAAATTTGGTACCCTGTCTTATTGTCTGCCTCCTCTCCAGGAACTCAATAAGTACTTATATTTTCATCAGGTTCCATCTGAAAGCTCAACACTAGCCACCAGGCAAGGAGGGGAAGGAAGATAATTAAAAAAAAGCAAAAACCCAGACAAAACAAATTACAGAATACCAAACTAACACAATAAAAACATCATCTTTTTTTTTCCCTTCTACAGAACTAAGCATTAGAATATTCAAATACAGTCAGAAAAGGCAATTCAAGATAGCCCCTCCCACGATCACCCTTGATGATCTGCCCACTTTGCCAAATATTGAATTTGCTTCCAGCCATGCTTGGCAACACTCTACCCATGAATACGTACATTTGAATGCATAATGGTTATTGCATGTCATGCTCATGGGCATTTGGCCCATGTAGCACTCTGTTTCCCAATCTATAAGTACATGAAATATAAGACTAAGTAAAATCTGAGACGTTGTGGAAACTGATGAGGGCTTGAATGAGCTCCTGGAATAAAACTTGAGCCCCTCCCCACCCAGAGCAGTATTTTTAGGAAGTCAATTGAGAAATGTTTTCCTTGCTCCATTTCCATGTTTACTGGGATACAACATTGTTACACTCGATTGCATCAGAAAACATGGAAACTGCTCTACAAATTGATCCGACCACAAGATCTCAGAGGAATTTGCTCCTTGTCTCCAAGGAGTTTACCCAGCATAAACAATGTCAAATAAATACAAGGCAGCCCTGAGAGTTAGTGTTTCTCCAGTAAGCTTCATAAATATCAGAATATAGATAAATCTGTTAGGTAACTTTGGATGGATTTTATGATGGCATAATTCTCATAAAGCACTGGATATAGCCATTCACTATATTATAGAATATATTGGACATCAAAGTGAAGTTTATTGTATTTTAGGAGGACATTGTATAACTGAAATAATGATGGGGCCAAAAGAAGGGTAATATGCATGGTCCCCTTCCCAGGGGCTTTAAGCATCTAAGCCACTTCAGGAGATGTAACTGCACTCTAGTTTAGTATTTCCTAATGGTTATTAGGCACCTAAATTCTACTGAGGTTCTGAACTCGGATATTCATGCCAGAATAGAATTCAAGGTAATTGATCAGCATGATAATGGGAAACACAGCAGCTTAAAAATTTTTAGTTTGAAATTGGGATCTCTTCAATAATAGAAAGTATAAAAATGTACAAGCATTGATTTTCAGACATGTGAGTTGCCTTTGCGTGTAATCAATTAGAAACCAGCTCAGCTTCATGGGAGAATGGTTCTGTCTTAGCCAAGAGGTAATTTTTGTCATACAGGTAAACTAATTTTTCCCAGGCCAAGCATATCCTCTAACTCCTACCCCACTCTCTCTGTTTCTTATCTTGTCTTCCCTGTTACTTTCAATTCCTTAGTACAAAAGCTGGCTGAAAATGGAATTCCCTTTCCAGAAAAAAGCCACCTTCATTATAAAATAATGATGGAAATTATTCTGACAAGGACAAAAAATGAACAATAAAATGGCAACATCAAACAATATAAATTAATTTGTGTGGAGGGATTTCGAAGCCCTGTTAAGTCTTTTTTGTTTGAAATTGTAAAGATTTATTTGATTTCAGTTTTTGTCTTCAACAGAGAGCAAAAGAAAATATTGTGAGGCTTCAAGGTGAGCAGCCAGGAAGCCGTCAGTTTGAATTCCCCACTGGTGAATTGAATTTTTTTGGCAAAACTGTATTATTCTCCAGGACAAATTTTGATTTTGCAAACAGCCAATTTCTATCAGAAAATTATTCTGATGGAAAATTGCCCAGCAGACCTATTCAGTGCGTGTGGTAACATTAAATAAGGAGTTACAGTCTTCCAGGTAGACTTGTTGTAAGACTGCTTTTGCCATTAGAGTGAACAAGCACTCTTTCCCATCGTGCCCAAGTAAACCTGAGAATCAAGAGGCTTAGTAACAGAAATTCACTGCCTAATATAAGAGGAAATTTGGTCTTCATTGTGAAGTCCACTAGATTTAAAACTCCGCCAAAAAAGTAGTTCATTCAAAACAAGGATGGACCACACAGTAAAAAATAGGGTAATAGCATCTGTTTGTTACTGCTTTGTAACCCAGGACCTGAAATCACTCAGTTCATAAGCTCCTCATAACTAAGTAAATATTCTTATCAGTATCCTCCCCATTTTAAGGCTAAGGAAACTGAGCCAGAGATCAAGTGTCGGGGCCAAAGCTACAGTGGTTCAGTCACAACATCGCGAACAGAACCCACAAATCCTGCCACCCGGTGCTCCACCCTCCCCTCTAACCACAAGACCACACTCTGCGGGTACGAACAGCTGCTCCAATGAGACCGAGCTGGAAGTGGCTGGCTGATCACATGGCAGCCAAGCCGTTCCCAGAGTTTCCCCATGAGAATGATGTCTGAGCAGGCATAGACTTTGGCAGCAATTTTCAATTGTTCCTAGAGACTGGCACACAGGGATAATTAGAGAATATAACACATGTAAAAAAAGAACTTGTTCCCTCCTCCACCCTGTACGTGGCAGACTGTCTGTATAGACATTGAGATTAACTTTTTCACCTGAATTAGGACAAAGTGTTTTGCTATTCTCTTCCTCTCTTCTCTTTCCCTCCCCCTAGCTCCCCTCCACCCCTTTTGCTGTCCTTATTTTAATCTACAAAACAGTAATGGGTCTGCAGGTGTCCTGCCAGGGTACAGCTTGCATTCACCTGGCAAATGCTGGGATCCTTCTCCTGGCTCCAATTAAAAACCAAGATGAAAAGGAGGAGCCAGGAGGTCATTTTTGAGCCAAGGCATCCACCCAGGGTGTCCAGACTTTATAGGAACTACATTTATGGGAACTAAATCACTCTCTTGCTCTTTCTCTTGCTCCGTAAGATGTTTTTATCACCCTTGATATGAGAGTAAAAATGTTTTAAAAGGCTGAAATTATGAATATAGGTAGCATTACTTTTTTGCTTAATAAATAAAATAGAAATTGTACGGGAAAATACATTGAGGTCAAGTGCATTTAAATGCATTAACAATTTTTACTTCTGGTCTAACAGCTAAGTGGGAAGCATTAAGAGGGACTTCAGAACACAAAGTCTCTGGGGCTCTGAAATGAAGCAGCAAACCATCCATCAATTAATTCTCGCTGTCTTTTCCGCAATAAACCATTCATAATTTAATTGTTCACTTTTGCAAGTTTCATTGAGGAACCTGATAGTTGTTTTTCACACACTAAGTGCTTCTTCAAATCCAGCATAAATCCACCAGCAAGTATTCACAGCAGCTGGTGTGTGAGGAATACTTTTTCTCAGTCATATGTGCAGCTATAATTTTAATCCTACCCTATAGCTAACTGTGCTATCAACACTGCCTGTCAGCTGCAGCTCCCCTTCAAACTGGCTTCTTCCACCCAGTGGTCCAGCACTGGTCGCTGGCATTATGCCTTACGATCTTAGTGTTGGCATTTGTTAGCCTCCCTCCTACTCCTTTTTTCTTCCCCACTCAAACCCCCAAACTATAATTTCAGTATTCTTCTAGGGTGAAAGATGGAAGAACAGAGCCTTGAACACATCTCAGTGACCTGGCATGCTCTGTTAAATGAAACTTTACTCATGCAGGTTAGGTGAAGTCCTGACAAACTTCATTTAGATTTCAATAAAAGTAAGACAGGAATTCATCCCACTGACTGACATGGGAACAGTTATAAAAACAGTATTACTAAAGCAGCACTTCTTCACACTGCAAACTCCTTGGGGCAGGGAAACATGCCAAATTCTGCCATTGTTGAATGACTTGGATCACTTGGCAGGGATGTGAATGGGGGCAGCCTAGATCTTCTATCATCTACCGCATGCTGTTCTAGTCCAGTCTGAGGCACATGCCTTATTACCATCTCAATTCAAACAGTGGGTAACCATATCTAGCATTAGAATACCAATGCATGAATTAATGATTAATAATGATAGGGTTCTTGGAAACAATTTTTTTAGCCAAACATCACACTTGCAAATGACTCACTGGAAGTTAGTAAACACTGGTCATTAGCCAGTAGTTACAATGCAAAGGAAGTGGCAACTGACTTCAGTGGATTGTTCTCTCTGCTCAGGGGGAATTAGAGATACTCATTGGAATGCAATTACAAAACCAAGGCTGTGGATGGGATCAGCTCATTGTATATCAAAGCTACTGTTGAGCAATACAAGGCATTACTCTGCCACCTAGGACCAAGCAGTTGCTCAGTGCAGATCACTTAGCTTTTTTGTGATGTTGGAAGACCAGAAAGTGAAGAGGAAGTTGAGTATGGCACTGTGTCCAGGGCCTCACGCCTCAGGGCTGAGAAAACAATCATCAGGAATCATATCTGAGCAGATAAACAAGGATGAATTCACAGGATTTCTGTTCTCCCTCTTGCCACAGCTTTTTGCCTATTGAGTATTTGGAGTTATCCTTATTCTGGAGACAGTGATATGCATTCTAGAGTACATGTTTTTGCTCCAAACCCGCCCTTCCAACACAGAATCACTCTTCCAGCAATTTGAAAACATCTGCTCTGTACTTCCTATGTACAAAGCTACATCATCAGACTTCATTCCCTCCTGAAGACCTACTGACAGAATACCTTTTATCAATGAGAGTTTTATCTTAACCACTCATCTATATGCGGCTGTACCCTTCATTTCAATGGACTAATATAGCCTGATGAAAGTTTTCAATACACTTATGAATTCACTGTCATTATGCCAGTTCATCTCAAGCCAGAATCTAACTGCTGGGATTGGTTAGAGATATCAATAAAGGATCTGGGGAAAAAAAATCATACATGCATTATAATTTCATTTTTTCACTGTTGGTTGGATTGAATACTGCAGATTTTAGTTAAAAGTGAAAGCTGTCCTCTTGTACATCATTATGGCTTTGAGTGCTTATGAACTGAATTTTAGAATTCAGTTCAATATCTAGGGACATTTTTATTAGACTATCTTCTCAGTGGGGTTTGCTGCCTGTAGTATTAATGGTGAAGAACTGTCACCCATCCCCTGAAATTATCTTCATTGCTTTTTGCATATCTCATATGGCAAACAGTCGCACCCTCAATGCAGGGATGAGGGGAGGTATGAAGATGTGGGGGGAGAGTAAGTGACTCACTGTGGGTCCAGACTGCCAGATTTGAGCAAAGAAGGTGTCAGACATCACCTAATAGTGGAAATTAGGAAACCTAGATAAGATAAGTGCAAAGGGACTTGGTAACTGTGAAGGTTGCAACAGCCTGGAAGTCAAAAATTAAGCTGATATAAGGACCCAAAATTAAACAAAACAAAACATGACAATGTTAAGCAAACTAGCAAAACAAGACAGAGCTACTGGATGATGCCCTGGAAATTCTACATTGCTCAGTTAATTCTGCTCATGGAACCTTTCCCAGTTCCTTTCCATACTGGCTTGGAGAGATTGTTCCTTATCTGGTTGGCAGTTCATTTTATCCATTTTGTAAAAGAATTACAGAATAGGTGAAAAAAACGTTGGCTGTTTAGAGCCTCCCCAAGACACCGCTGCCAGTCTGCAGGGCTGCTTTTGCCACTGAGAGCGGAAGATAGGACCACAGGGGAGATGACTGCTGATGTCATGAAGAAAATATGTCAATATAGGATGCCAAAACCAAGCTTCTGACCGCTTGTGGTCATTCACGATCCCAGGGCACATTTTGCAAGAGTATGGGTGTTAGCCCTGGTATACTGTCCAAATCCAATCTTGGTTATTTATATTCAGCCTCCCTAAAATACTGCTTGGAGTTTCAACTGGAAAAGTTAATTTTGCTTTTCTGTCTGGAACGGCACAATGATGCAGGTCCAACAGTGGCATGTGGAATGCCAGCGGAATGATGTGCCAGTGGCTGGTAAGTCCTGGGAAGATAGTTCCCTTTATCGTCTTTCATCAGCACTTTAGCACCCACAGACTGAAAAAGATACTTCAAAAAAATTTAAGAAGTGACTGAGTTCAATTCCAGACTGTTTTCAGGAAGCCCAAATGCATTAACCATGCTTAACAGCCATGGCTCACTAACTTCAGTACTGTTTTTTTCCCCGTAATGCTTGAAGTTAGATATCGCCCGTAGAGACCTGGGGTTCTAGATTCAAACTCTGCATTCCTGTGTTCCTCTATTGCAGGTGTTGACCATCTGGTTTGTATGATCGGGATTTGAAGCACAAGCAACACACTGGACATCTGTTAATTAATTTGCTTTCTCCTCATCACCTGTCATTAATTTTGAACAGAAACAACAATCTGGTTGGTGGTAGCAACCCTGAAAAGCGTTTTGATGGAGGATATGAACATTTGTCAAAACGAAAGGTTAACTCCAGTGTCCATCAGTGTTTCTTGTTTCAAGGAGCCCTACTGACAAAATAAACCAGTGAGAGCATGGGGGCTAAAAGTACAGGTAGATCCTGGGAAGCAAAGATTGCCAGTTTCTAGGATTTTCCACTGGTTTAGCACAGCAAAATAAACCCTCAGCATTGTGCTTTTTGCCATCATTAAACCTAAATTTTTCAATAGTGCAGAATTTAATACTGCATCACAGGAAGCAGAATCACAGGGAAAATGATATTTTCTTTATCTCTCAGTAACAATAAATAGATAAAACAGTTAAAAATGGAAGCTATTCAAATAACCAAAGGCTACAGCTGAATATAGCCAAGCCAACTTACTCTGAGACATGGTATAATTCCACTCAGATCTAGAAAAGAGATACAGGGTGTATCAGCCAAAGCTAATATTTGCACAAAAATGGTGAGTCATATAAACTGGGATTTCCTCTTCTAGCCACTTACGGCATATTGACTAAGTCTCAATCGAATTTGATGCAATAACTTTAATCTGATAGCGAAAAATGTTCAGCTCAGGTAAGAAATACTTCATTTTGGGCCTGAATTCTTGCTCTGTATCTAGCTTCTGAAATGTCTATGAAATAATCTTGTCAGCTAGGATTCCATCACATGCTATGGCTCAACTGTTTTCATGATGTACCCACTTCCTTCCTGATCCCCAGTTATCCTCCAGAAATGTAGTATAGAACCAATATACTGGTTACTGGCCAATATATTAAAAAAGAAGCTTCAAAATCATCCCAGCTAAAACTGGTTGTTATTTTCCTCTCTGCCCCTCCAAGAATACATGACAAAAAAGCCCTACTTTTCCTTTTCTTGACATTTTTTCACTGACTCTTTGTTTGTTTGATAAGGAAATTTGAAAAAGATATGAAAGTTTTATAGGAATTCATCACCAGAAACTATTGCTTTTCACATTATTTTGCCACAACCCTGTTGAGCAATATGGATGAAACAGAAAATTTGAATGTTTCTTATAAAAAGTTGGCTTGTTTGGAGAGCCACACTGAAAAATGTGACATTTCTTTAGCAATTTTACTAAACCTTAAGAAAACCTTCACTGAAGTGTTTCAATGCAAAGTCAGTGTCAGTAGTTGCTAAAAAAACTCCACCAAATATAAAGGCAGGTGTTACAACAGGTATCTAGTCATTCTAGAAACAAGTAAGTGTAAAGCATTTGGCATCAGACAGCAGCTGAATCTCTTTTATGGTAACATCTAGCAGTTTTTGTTAGAAACCTATTTATCATTGCCTTCTAATACATCAACTATTATTACACAAAGATAAGAGATTTTCCCAGGCAGGTGTGAAAATACGTGAAGCACATGCTAAAAATATTACTGATACACAACTGTTACTTTGCCTCTGACAAATATATTCTAAGTGCATTTGTGTACATGTATGTGTGCAAAAATATGCACAGACTGTTTCAACTAGTAGATATAAACCTGATACTTCTTATCTGCCCACCAGGCATAATCTTGTGACACAGATTATCAGGAAATAGGCTGAATATCGTAAGTTTCTAAATTAACCTCAATGAGGGCTTCACCAAGTTCCTGTAGAACAGCAGATCCTAACATCTTCTTCCTATACATTCAACAACCTTGAATGGCTTCTCAGAAATAAGGAAAGTGAGCTAATGTCTGCAACAGCCCTAAAATCTGTCTAGTGTATTTCTCTGCTTTGTTTTCTCAGATTTTCCCATTCTGTTTCCAAGTATCCCATATTTCGGTTTTGTGTAAGACTCCTTCTCCTGCATTAATCTCAAAGAGCCACCAGTTTGTTGGGTTGCTCTTCGCACCTCGTACCACTACGTGCAGGCAGTGTATGAAAAGGGGTGGGCAGTGGCTGTTCCATGGAGTGATATAAGTGGAGTGATACAAGAGCCAAGCTCAGAAAAAAGCCAGTATGCTACAAATTGGGTTTTGGAGGGCCACAAGGAATAAATGTATCAATTTCCAGTAAAGCAGGGTAAGACAAGGAAGATTAGGGAAATCTATTAGCTTACAGAGTTCTCTTTTTCTCATGTTCCACCATTAAATTTCTCAGTTTAAAGTTCCCAAATAAAAATAGAAAACATCTCAGAAAAATCAACACCCCAAATTTCTTCCTGTTTCTTACAATGCACTTCAAGATCTAAGCTATTTAAATTAAAGGAAGGCACTTCAGAGCAATTTAAATTTCCTCCATGCTTAATTTTGCCAAGTTAGTCAACAGATTCTAGATGTCATAGAGGTGAAATATTAAGAAGATCCAGTGTTGTGGAAGCTACCTGGAGATGTTAAAAATGTTTAAGAACAGGTCAGGGGAACATCCAAGTCCAGGTGTAGTTCATCCTGACTCAGTGCAGGAAGTCCAACTACACGATCTATTTAGTTTCCTTCTGGCTCCAAACTTCTATGATTTTACTATCATTGAATGTGCTTTATTCAGACTCTAGCTGTCTACCAGAAGTTACTGAGCTTCCCCTGTTCCTCATGCAGTTAACAGGATGCTTCAAAAGAAAAGGGCTTTTTATTCAGCCACATACGTAGAAGGGAATTATAAATAAACAATTCACATTCAAAGAAAATCACTGCTGTAAGTGAAGAACATGTTTCAAATAAAAACAAAACAGCTCCACTTTACTGGGGATGTTAGTTCTAAGACAGCTGGATGAAACCAAAATAAGCTGAATCACTTTTTATTTTCTTCCCGATAGACTGGAAGACATGCTTCACTAGGCTTAGCTGATTTTCCTGTGTGAAAAAGCCAGGCCTTCATGGGAAAGTGCTGGGCACAGTTTACTTTTGCCTGCCACCACCTCCGAGTCACTTGCCAGAACCCATGCCAAGCAGTAGTACTGTGCTCTCCAGAAACAACATGCAGCAGTAACACAGGAGGAAGGACCACACGACAACACCCTGTATGGGTCTGGAAAAAGTGATGGGTAACAAGGTGACTGATGAGTCTCAGCAATGAGCAAGAAAAGAAACAGGTAACACCAGTGGGCAAATTTATTCTCTGTATCTCTCTCTTCTGTGAGAAGATGGAATCTAAGAACTGGGTTTTCCAGATGATCCCTTGGCCACTTTCTCATACCTTGTGTGTCGCAAGGTTGGAAGTAATATAGCAATGCCTATCATTTTTGTCAGGAAACTTGACAAGAAATTACCTTCAGTGAACATAAGGAATGCAAATCCGGCCTTGGCTGTTCAGAGGCGACTTCTGAAATTTAAGGTCTAAACATAAGCATCAACATAAGAAACTGAAAGCCTGCTGTGAGACACGGAGGAAGAAGCTTCATTTCTCTGCCTCAAAAGTCTGACTGCACACTACCTTGCTCATTAATATTTTAGATTCTCCAGAGTAGGCACTATTCTGCAGATGTATGGAGTATTTTAGTGCTCAGATTGCTGCTCTTGGCACTGTATAAACACTGGGTCAGATTTAAAAAAAAAAGCATATTATGCATTTAATCATGTTGATATGGAAAGAGTAGGATTTATTAAAAGCACCTAGATAAGTTCCAGGCCTTACCCCCGTTAGCTTCCAGTGGTGACTCACAACCTGGTTTTATGGACTGTCTGGAAAAATCCCTTTGGGATCTTATCTGCATCTTCAAGCACATTTTATAAATTTGACCTGCTGTTCCTGTACGGTTCATAGAACAATGGGGTGATTCCTTTGGGGATTTTTAGGAATGACAGTAATGCACCTAGTAATCAAGCGATACCCTTGGCTATGGCACACTCAGTACCCAGCCATCGAACTTTCAATCCTTATTCAAATATATACCTATTTCTGATGTTCTTTTTGTTTACATTCTTGTAAAAATCCACTGGGCTCTTACTATTTCATTAGCTGTCTAGACTGTCCTGCAGGTAAATACAGGGTACTTTAAAATGGGAATGAATACACGGAAGAAAATAAAAAATAAATAAATAGCCAGAGGAAAATAACCAAGATGGTGCTTCTGCTGACCTGACCCTCTAAGGCATTTGGTCAGGTATTTAAAGATATGACGCGGTTTTGTTCCCTGTGAGAAATAGCAGGTTGCTCTGAAGGACTGCTTAAGGATGAAGTGACTAAAACAGCTCCGTAAGAACAGCCACCGAGCTCGGGAGCTCGCACCTAACGAACAGAGGCGGCAGCGGCTGTAATACCCACACAAAGCCACCGGGTCGGCTCTCCTCCCGGCCGCCCGCCTCTCCGCCGCCTTCTCCCTCAGGGGAGCGTCCCCCCTCCCGCCCGCGCCCCAGGGGCGGCCATCACCCCGCGCGCCGCGCCCCGCGGGAGGGAAGGGAAACCCCGCAACCTCATTGGGTGATGCCGCGCGCCTCACCCTCCCGCAGCACGGACCAATGGGAGAAAGGCACCCTGTTGCCGCGGCAACGGCGGGGCCTGCTGCTGTCTGGGGTTGCGATTGCCGCCCTGCAGCCGCCGAGGGGGAGAGCCTTGCGGCCTTGGCCGGATTATAACTCATTCCCTTCCACAGCATTTAAATTTCTCTTTAACAAATTCAGTAGTTCACACAGCAGAAAATGTAGGGGGATCTTCTGGCTGAACGCTGTACAGAAACACAGACATAAATAAGTGTGGCTGTGTGTACACATGCATACATACATATATATATGCATATAACTATACCATAATTTTATTCCAGTGGGGCAACTTTTGCTTTAATAAATAAAATGTTATGAAGGGAGGGTGGTCAGCTTGTTTGGAAGAACAACACTGAACGGGTGCGACTCAGCTTTCCCTGGCTTTTTAACAGCTATGAACTGCTTGATATTTTTGGCTCAGCTCTATTATTATAATTTTTTTTTCCTTTTAAAAAATATGAGGCAGTAGGCTTCCTCCCAAGACACACTCAGGTGGGGCTGCTTCTAACTGCTGACTTTCCCCTGGGGCACCTCATTTTGTTAAAAAAAAAAAAGGAAAAAAAAAGGACAACTCCCCCATGACACACTCAATAACGCCCAGATCTCTCCTCTGTCTCCCTGCCCCGGCCCTCCAAGTCACCACAGGCCGCGTAGCCTCATTACGCATGCTGGCGTAGTCCCTCAAAATGGTTTAAAAGGATTGCAGATGGAAGAGCACTGACATTTATCACTTGCAAATGAGGGCCCTACTGTCATCTCCAAAGGAAGAGTTACATTCTGTAATCCTTATTCCAGGACACTTTTCTGCTTACTTTATACTAGGAGTCTCAATGAAACTGAACTAAGTGTGCTCAGTTTTATTGCTGTGGGATTTGAGTGACTCCCTGAGGGTGGCAATTAAGCCCTAGGAATCTTGACAGGATCATTTTAACTTGCAAATGTCATCTGAAGCGAGCGGGGTTTGACCACTGCTTTTCCATGTCACCACAAGGAATTGTTTTCCTGATGTTGGGCTTTTTCATATGAGAGTCTTGTTTTAGGATTTGTCCCACCTAAAAGCTATGCTGAGGCAGCCTGTTGGTTTTTAGCTTGCTTTGAATCAGACAAAACTTTGACTGCACAGTGAGTTTTCCCTCAATAAAAATTATAAAACCATTTGAGATCAGTCCATCATTGGGGAGTAGGCCCAGTTTCTGCTGCAGCCTGTGCTTTTTCATTGAGAACTACTGCTGACTCATAGTAAAACATCATGGATCGAGAACATTTGATCTGTATTACGGAGAACATATTATTATCCCTTTTCAAAGCATTCATTTCTATTTTATTTGCTCTTTTTTCATGGTGTGAAGTTTCTGAATAGATGGGAGTGAGAAGTAGGGGAACAAGCAGCACTGTAAGAGAATACATAACACAGACCACTATTGGAGGGCATGTCTGAATATAGTCAGAATTGGGCGGTTCAGGAAGAGTCACCAGATAGAAGAGAATTAGTTATTCCTAATCAGAAACTAAAGTGGAAGTTGAAAATACTAATTAAAAAGAGAGAAAGAGAAAGAAAGATTTTCCATCAGTTCTCAATACTTTTTCAGAAAGTATTCCTGAGAGATTTCCTATCCAACAGCAACCAAGAATGAAGACTTTGACCCCTGACTTGCTTGGAGTATTTTGCTGTCCAGTTTGAGCTAAGTTAACCCGATGATATTCAGAGGGACTTAAACAAGCAGCAAAAGTGGAGATGCCTTAAGTCGGAATGGCTGAAACTTTTAATTTTTTTTCTGTTGTAACCAAATAAGATGAAAGTGGATAGGTAGGACATGACATTATGGTTACAGCTTCTGTTTTTTGGGTTTATCTTTTAATCTGGAAGTCAGGAGACTACACTCCAGACATTTCTATCTAGCATAGAGCATAACTTAATTAAAATAATATCCAGGTTACTGTCTCTATGGGCACTATGGGGTACAGTGTTACCCATTGATGGTTAGATCCAGGCAAGCTTAGCTTCTGCTGAAGCATTAATGGCTAAATTGAAAAGAAGTCAACCTGACCTGCATTTCACCCAGTTTGACCATTGGTTGCTTTAACACAAAATATCAGAAACATAATGGTCATATCAACATGTTTCTCCTTCACAAGAAGTATTTTGGCAGTTCTGTTTGTCCAGGGCACATCCCTTAAATTCTGCAGCCAAGCACAACGTTCCTGATTCTAACCTCATGAGCACCTTTCCCATTCAGTCCTCTCTGTGATTATGTGAAGCACTTTTCCTCTAGCAGAGGTCTGCTTAAGAGGATAGATTTTCTCTGCAAGGTCTGAGCAGAAGTCTAAGGGATCACCAGAGCTTACAGATATTCTCGGTGCCCTCTTGGTGCACCTTCCTTATATGCTCAATAACAGACAGATTTGAGGCCAGGAATCAATTTTTTTTCACCAGGTTAGTTTGAGAAGCTGCCTTCAGGGCTGGATACTGTTTTGCTGAGAGCTTTTTGGTCTTCCTCTGAGGTGTGGGAAGCGATTCACTTCTGAAGATGATGTAAACCTTCTCCTATGACAAACTCCCTGTTTTTGCAGAAGCTGAAGATGCTAGTGATTGCTTTCATCTTTCCTGAACCTCTTCATTCAACACATTGTTATCTTGGAGGCCTTAGGCCTTTTGTACCAAAACTCTTATGTTTGTTACCAGGTATCGGGATATATATGGCATCAGGGGATATATATGGCATGTGAGTGATAGAATAGAAGGCAATATGAGTATGATTTGCTGTGTCCTTCTGGGCTCAGCATTAATAGAAGTTTTGTTTGGAGCTGCAGGGGCCTTAATGCATCTGTAATTTTCATTAAAGAGTCTCAAATCTGTTTACAGAGGAATTAATTGTTTTGATCCATGGTCCAGATCTAGAAACCAAGGAGAGAGGTTCATACAGACTAAATTTTTTAGGTACTCCAGAAAGCCGCCTGGATCCACTGTCTTGTTTTTGACTATACAGAAACTATGTAGCCTGAACAGCTGCTTTCTCAAAAGTACCTTCTCTTAACTGAGGTGGTTAAATGTAGGCAGTGTGAGTCCCCCACCCCCTTGAAGGGTTGCCCAAGGCTGCCCAGCAGGCCAGTGCTGGAAACAAGCGTAGGTCTCGTGGTTCCCAGTTACTTCAAAATGAAAATAACTTGTCCTGCCACTGGGCTGAGGGGAGAGAGAGAATAGGTGAGAGGAGGAGAGAAAGCACCAGCAGCTTCATTCATGGGGGGGATGCAGGCACTGCCAAGTATCATTACGAAAATTCTTCCTTTTCATACGATATTAAACTCTCCTCTTGGCAGGTCCCCTGACGCAGTCAGTGTTTTTAGTGAAAATACACGAGGTATTGAATTCTTTAACCTCAGTTCATTTCTCATTATATTACTCTGTTAATAGTCCTGGGAAATATACAAAAAACCCAAAGCTGTGTCTCTGCTCCAGCAGGGATCTCTGACTTGATGTTTAGGGTGGCTCTTGGCAGTGAGTCTACTGAAGAAGAGGAAAAAAAAATTTCAAAGGGATCAGGAAGAGTTGATTTTTCTGAATTTAATTAGGCATTGAAATCAAGGCCAGGATTTGGACTTCATCTTCCTAAATATGTCTATGATGCAACTACCTCTTTAAATTTCAGGGGTTTGAGGTTTGAATCTTTACAGAAGGAGTGCCAGTTATCAGCTCTGGATTTGGTTCAGTTCTTCCCCAAATTCAAGATTTTATTCACTTCTTCTAGTCAGCAATGAGAAGGTTGACATGGCTTAAGTGTGGAGTTTGCTACCAAGAAGTTACTGCCCATTAGGTGGGGCCACAATAAGTGAGAGAGTAGGTGTTTCTGGTGTGTCACAAATATAAATTAAAGTGATGTGAAAGGAGGCATGGAAGAGTAACAGACTTCCAATACCCTCCAAATGGGGGTGAACAAAACTAATGTGAAGGTGTTTCAGATACACCTGCTTTACCTTGCTATTGCACTGGGCTAGGAGCAGGCTCACAGTCACTGATTGTGTCTGAAGTCACTGATGAAAACTGTGCAACTGCAATAAATTTATTGCTTATGATCATGAGCATAGCTGCAAGAGACTGGATGGTGCTTTATGGTGTTGCAGCTATAAATTATTCCTATCTCCTGGCCTGGGTGTATTTCATCTAGAAAGCAATATTTGATTAATAAAGAATGATTTTTTTTCAAAAAGCCAGTCAATCATAACTGTTTCACTACATCAGCCAAAGAAGTAGAAAAATGATGTAAATCTCATGTTGAATATCATATTGATTGCAGGTGAACAGTCTGTAAGACAGACCTTTTGACCAGAAATTCTTAGTCCGTAATTTCAATTGACAAATAACAATCAAAATATAATCATAGCAAATTCCTAGAAAGATAGAGAATGAAATTTCATTTGATCAATAATGTCTCAGACATTATGTGGCCTGTTTTCAAACAGCCATGTCCTTGGAGACCGGATGCCTCTGATCATGTAGAACATGATGTATTATGATCAGGGTACCTGACGTATAGTCCAACAGCACGCACATACCCAAGTGAGAATGAAGCGTCTGTTGTGTGGAACACTGCTGGTAGACTGAAAAGATCATATTGTAAATGGATCAGACAGGTAAAGGTTGAGAGAGTTGCCTGTTTCGCAGAAGTGTGAAAAATGATGAAAAGAGGTAAAACGGTTTGTGCAGCATTAGGCAAGAAGTATGTGGCACAGATGGAAAATGACCCCTGATGTTATATGTCCAGTCTCCATGTCTTCATCACTACTCTGTCTTCTTAAACCACTACTAAATTTGCAGGTTGTTTTCAGATTCTGTCATCTAGCTGTGTCCTGCGAGGCTTCAAGCATTCCCATGCATACAGATAAGAAAGCTATACTTGCACAGAACTGCACTGTAGAATTGCTGAGGGACACGTTAGCTAGGTCCTGTCTCCAACAGAATCAGTAATGCTCGAGCATCTGTCCTGATTTGTGCTCCCACTGGCTCTCGCAAATAGTTGATTTGAGCCAGAACATACTGAACCGATGTTTCAAGGCTCGCTCACACTTTCTTTTTTCTTTTTTTTTTTCCTCATTTTCTTTTTAGTTTAGAGCATGATGGCTTTAGGTTGGAGTTTAAGACCATTCATAGCTGTACTCATGGCACCTCAAGGCAACCTCTATTTCTGCATATCTACAGAAGAAGAAAAAAGGTTCAATTTTCCAAAAATTCCTCCCACTTCCCCTTCCCTGCCTGTGCCTCTAACCACTGCTGTATATGCAGTTAATTGAAATGGTGTTTGTTTTATCTTGAATAACCTTGTAATTGATTGAGGTGGTGGACAGCAAGACTCCAGAGTCATTTACATACCTGTGCATGGAGCCGTAATTTCTAGGAGGCTTTCCACTACTTCCCCCACCCCCCAAAGAACTATACTCCCCTGTATGTGCATGTTTGCATATATCTATAGCTCTCTCTATAGATATTCACATTCATATAGATCTCCCCACAGTCCATTCACTCTGACTGCAACTGTCCATTTGCTGCTCGTTGAGATCTTATGTTACCTGGGGTGGTAAGACTCCTGGCACTCTTCCCTCCAAAAGAAAAACAGCCTGATTGGGGAGTGCTTGCTTCGTACAAGGCCTCGATTGTGTGCGAGTGCCGAAAAAGTAACAAATGCAGTTTAATTACGTTGGATGCTTGGTGGCTGGTTTGCAAATCTTTTATTTGTTTTGAGAAGTGCCCCAGCAGCAGCACTAAATTTTGTGTGCATTTGGGGAGCCTAATATACCACTTATGCTGGGGGAGGGAAGACGGTCTAATTAACTGGGCTGCTGTCAGGCTAATAAACTAATGGAGAGCTTAAACAAATAAAAAAATAAAGGAAGTAGGCATGATGGGGGAAAAATAAAGTGACTAGACATGAAGTCTTATGACATACATTTCCACCTTCCATGAAAAGGTGTCCTTGGGCACCCAGAATTTTGTGGATGAAGTTTTATGTATCATAATCCAAGTCCCCCTTTTAGAGGCAAAGGTTTAGCAGATCTATCCAGGAATGAGTAACAAGAGAGGAGCTTTTCCCATCCTGTCCAGAAACCAATTCCAGCTCATCAGAGTTGTTCATTTTGGAAAAGAGTCAGATTCACATTCATGGGACAGAGGGGAGTGGAAAGCAATCAATGTTTAAATCTTCTCTTTGCCAGGCTGAGATGTTACATAAGGTTGAGGAAAATGTTTTATTATCCCAGCTAAGCCTGAAGTGTCAGATACTGACAGCATTTCAGAGACAGGATACTGGGCTTGATGGTCCAATAGTCTGACTCAGGCTGACGGATTTTCTATTCCACCCTCTCAGATTATTACTTGTTCTTTTTAGGTCCATTAGGTATGAGGTGATTTTAAACTAAAAAGGTTAAAGAAGCATACACATTACTTTGGGACTGGGCTGAAAGAAACCTCCCAGTTCTGGTCATTATGGGGCACCAGACAAACATAAATCTTTTCTCATCTGATTTCTCAAAGTGTCTAGCTGCCATGAGCTCGTCAGCTGAGATGGTACATTGCTAATTGTCTGTGGAGTACCTGTGGTCAAGCTGTTATGGTTCGCATTGTCTCTTCCAAGTCCTCTTTTGCACATGTTTCAGATGCCATAGTGTTCTTATAGGAGACTGTAGGGTAGCATATACCTATGTTGTACTGAAGTTTTCAACTGTTACATTCACTTAAGTGGTTAGGGCTGTTCTACCTGCCTTTTTCAAGGCTTATCTCAGCTCGAGTTTTCATAAGAACTCAAGGGGCTTTCAAACATTTCTGAACAGTCCATTATCTGACCCAGTGGTTAACAAAATACACGTTGCTCCATGTTCTTCTTCGGGAAAATATTTACAAATCAATATCTGTGTTATTTGGCCACCTTTGCTTATCAAACAAAGAGAGGTTCATGCTAAATAAGTCAAAGGAGCTATTGCCAGATCGTAACTTGAAAAACATTCTTTCAAACCCTAAAGAAAAGAAGTTTTGCATTTGGAGATCTACAGAAAAAGATGGATCCCAGCCAGCGTGCGACATGTATGACAGGGATCACAGGAAGACATGTGATGCCTCAGCTCTGGAGCTGAGCCAGGCTCAGCTTGAAGAAGGCAGGTGGTATTCTAGATCTGCTTTCAGAAGCATTTGAAGTGTCCACTGTTTTCCCTTTCATATTCAGGATGAAATATCAGCCCAGAGGCCAGTGAGATTTCTTCACTGGATTTGACAGCACCTCATGAGTGTGACAGCGAGTCAAAGAAGCAGAAGGGTTTCATGATCTCAGAACAAAAAAATAAAACCACATTTAAAGTACTTATTTTCTTTCTGGAGATCTCTGCATTGACTATTAGTTTCCTTTAAACTTGGAAAGTTTTGAAAGAGAGTGAGGTTGTTGGTTACATTCTTACAGCCCTCCTCATACATTCTCCATGGTGTTGCAGACAGATTTTGTCGCACATTACAGTCATGGCTACAGTCTGCCCTAAATTACATCCTCTGCAACCTTCCTGAATCCAAGGATTTCCTTCAGCAGTCTGTGGTTCCCTGAGTTCTCGTGAAGTCTCAAGTGGGAGGCAGCAGTCATGGAGAAAGCTGCTCAAAAGATTTTGAAGGAAATATTTTCTGAAGAGAAATCAAAATCAACATATTCCAGGAAGAAGGTTGATTTTGTATGTTTATTGCCATTCCTAAGGTACTTCAGGCTATTTTTTGATTAATAATTCTGAATTAATTATTTTGGCTCTGGAAGCAGGTTTTGTTTGCCTTTAGTTAATGCTGTGCTATAAGATGCTAAAATACTATGCAGATGACTGAGGCAAAGACGTCACTAGAACAGAGGAGAAGCAAAACTTTCCATTTCACTCAAAACAAAAGCCTTCATCTTTCTCAAACGAAACCTCAGAATATTTTCTTCCCTCAAAAGCTGAGCTGTTTCAACCTCACATCCCACCATAAGAGACAGGGAGGAGCTGGATCTGCATCCATTACTCACTCATTGCATAGGGTCCTTTACCATAATTACTCTGCTCATTACTGCTCATGAGGAGCTATTTCAGTTGTAGCCTTGGGTCACTACTCTTGTTCTCTACTGGTTCATCCATGCTGAATTCCCCAGCAGATGGGGCATCTGACATTTTTTTCATCCCTCCATGTGCTCGGCTGACATACAGTAGCCTGTATCAAAGGAAATATGCTTTGGTCAGTATTTTTGAACTCACTTAAGGAAGTTTTAGCCATGAGGATTGCCTGGGACCAAGCATTTAGTCACACTGCAGCAATGTGCAGACTGCATGATTTCCTCAAAAGGGACGGTGAATATTCAAACTCAAGTGAGTTGGGAGCTCTCTAGTGTAATCCACAAGCAATAATAAAAACCAAACCAAGACAAAATGAAAAAAATCAAAACCATCTTCAGTGAAGATAATTTACATTTTTCTGATTTAAAAATTGTAAAGGGAACTCAAAAACTCATTTTAATCAGGAAATTTGAGATTTATTACTGGGAATTGTTGCTGGACCATGCTGATGGAAAGACTTGGGTTGTTAAGAATGCCTATAGGAAGAATTGTTTGTTATGAATACTGTATTTCATTAGCAAATCATTCTGAAGCCAGTCTCAGTCTCCAGATTGCTTGAAAACTCTTGATTCCAAATAATCATCAATTGTGTAATGTGGTTAACCAGATGGATCTAGACCTAGGATCAGATGAGAAGATACGGGTAAGCAGTAAAATAATGGACAGTGAATAATAAATGCACTTCCATAATCTATTGATCTGACACACAACCACCATGTTGAAGTCTAATTGCTTTCTTCTGTCCCTAGTCAGTAACTTAGTGCTTTTATCAGCATTTTTAGAACGTCTGAGACACTTGACTAACTGCTTTTTAGTACAGCATATCCCTGTGACATAAATTGACGTCAGCCATAGCAACAAGGTGTTCACAAAGTGTATTTGGTAAGGTGTGCCATACTGTGCTGCTCACCTGTTGCTTTGATGCAGTATACTTTAGATTTATTTATCATGAGCTTATTATTCATCATCTCTCTATTTTCCTAAGCTTGTTTCTGGATAAGGGGTAAGTGAAGGAAAATGGAAAGACTGAGAAAGGCCTGGTTTGAAGGGCAGCTTTTAAGCTGAAGTGAACAGCATAGTGAATTTGAGGAGGGGTTTTGTTTGTATGTGTGGTCTGAAAAAATACAGCAACCAACTACAAGACATTTTAGCACATTAGAATAAAATACATAAACTCCAATACAACTAGCAAACATAAGTTCCAGGCTTGTTTCCTCTCAGTGTTCTTTTTTTAGAAGAAAAATAATATTTTGAAATGTGTATCTTAGCTCTCTTGAAATCAGTGGATATACTCTACTTTGAGGCACTCTCAGATACACCATTATCTACAAGATAGATTCAGGGCAGTTGGTAAAAAGTTGTTAAAAAACACATTCAGAGTTTTTCTTTTTTTTTTTTTTTTTAAATTTATTTAAACATGTAAAAAATGAATTGCGCACAGATTCAGGATGGAGTTTCCAGTCTGAAAATAAAGATCAGCATTTGGTATTGCAGTTAGCCACAGATAAAATTCAAATTTGTAACACTTCATTTAGCAGAGTATTAACCCCTTGGGACGTGAATGGGAGACCTTCAGTGAACAAAACTCCTCAGTGTAGAGCAGGTAAAAATATATCTACACAAGTTTTGCCCCTACATTTTACAATGGCGTGAAGGTGACCAGCCCAGCTCCAATACGTTTGTTTAACTTGCTCGGAATTAATCAGAGCACTCTGGGATTAATAATTACTTAATCAAATAATCGCTTCGTGACTCCAACACTATCTTTTTTTTCTTCTAGCAGGCTGGAAATAAGACCCGTGAATATGTAAATTGGAACTGATTAGAGGATTAGGTTTCACTCTTTTTTTTTTATTATTTGGAATAAAAACAGCCTGCAGATCCCTCTAAGCCAAGCCATGTCTCTGAATTACAACACTAGCGCCTGTCGGCTGTGATAATTTCACTTCATTAAGTTCCAGATATAAATAGAGAAAGTTTCTTTTTTTTTTTTTCCATGCACCACCTTTAATAAGCATGGACTGAAAACACAGGGGTTATTGATCCACACAGCTATTGGGTCTTTGCGAGTCTACTGTAACAGTGAAAGAAGACCAAACACCTTCTACCTGTTCGCTTGTGCAGCCAGAGACAATTCATCTCTGTTGAATCCATTTTAAAGCTTTTGCAGAAACTGCCAAAAAAGCATTGCGAGAATGAAAGTGTCAGCTACACCATTCATAGCAATGCAAACCAAACATATCTGATAGGCCCCTGACAGTGAAAAATGTCAGCAGGAATCAGCCAGGATTTCAAGGTTAGGTGTCTAATGTTAAGCACCTCTGTAAGGTGGCCCCCAAATAACTCGGCTGACAGTACTAAGCAACCTTGGTGTCCACTAATCTACAGGGAAGGCACAAGCTAAGCATCCCTGAAAATCCTCCTAGTAAAATGACGTTGTTTATACACTCTCTTTTCCTATAATATACAAGACCATGATTTTAAAAAGTCTTGTCCACAGGCCAGAATGTGGCCCACAGTAGGGTTTTTAACCATGGCATCCTGTCGTATCTACTAAGTATAAGAGATTTTGCATTTTAGATTTTATACACACTTGTCTGTAAATCCAGCCATGGAATCCCTGCTACAGAGTAGGGAGCTCACAACCTCATGAGTAAAGTGGACCATTACTTCTTGACATATACATGGATACTAGGACATATAGGGTTAAAAGTACTTTACTGAAGCTCAGAAAAGAATTCTGTGGCAGAACAGAACCATTATTTTCTCAGAATTTAAGGATTATGTTCTTTCTTTTAGTAAATTTGGAAATGGCTAATAGGTGAGGACACAGATAAAAGGAAGTTCCTAATTCTGCACTAAAAATAAATAAATAAATAAAAAAAGAAGCTTGGAGATGGGGGATCGCTGGTGCTACAAGCAACTCTTAAGGACAAAGGTTCAGCGATCTGTTGAGATGTTAAGTGAAGGTTAATCCAGAGGGTCTCATCTTTATCCCAGTTAAACATCACTAAAAATCTATATGGAATTTGGACATGGCCACATGCAGGTAACAGCCCTTCTCTGCTCAGGAAAGGATGCTGAGTAACAAAGGTTGTTGCAGGTCAGCAATGAAAATTGCATTGGAAAATCTGGTTTTGTGCAATTGGGTGAATGCCAAATTCAAATACAAAGAGCATAGCAACTGAAAGCCTATGCATGCAGGCAAAGCCACTTAAGAAAAAATCCTGTACAGAGTCTACCTCCACCAATCCTGGCTCTAGCAGGTAGTTCTAGTAATCCCTTATTTTTCACAAGCATTAATTTTATACAGAAACATTAAAATAAACAGACTTGGGAATGAAAGGTGCTGGAGAGTGGAAAAGGGATACAAAACCTTCCAGCTTGTGGTCAGCAAAAGGGACTCTTGGCTTCTTGAGAATTATCTTTCCTCTGTTTTTAAGTTCATTCTGCTTGAGGGGAGTGCAGAGAAGGGGATACGGGACAAAACCTTCTGCGCTCCTGACCAAAAACAAGAAAGAGGAAAGATCGTTCACTTCAGTGGCTTAATATGCCCTATATGTGGGGTCTCTTGTGGTTTACTTATAGGGTGAGGGCCAGCCAGAACCAGACAGCGTGAGAATAGAAAGGACTGAAAACTGCCAGAGCAGCCGACAAATGCTGCTCGTGTGTTTAGTGCAGAGTCTCTCTGCAGCCTGAGCCACATGGGTTAGAGTACAGCCGACCCGTGCTGCTGATCGGTGCCTGGGGCAGCTGCCGACAGCACTGAGGTGTGTCACGCTGAGAGGCAGCTCAGGGCGAGGGCTGCACGTCTGCATGAGGCAATGGGAAAGCTGTAGATGTGGGCTCAATCTTCCAGGCATCTGTAGGAATTTCCCTTCATATCAGTGGATTTGCAGGTACCAATTCACCTCTGTAAGGAAATAATAAAGAGCTATCTCCCCTCCAACGTTCTGAAACTCAGTTTTTCTTTTCTTCTTGTAAATGAGTCTTGGGAAGATTGACAGCTTTGGGAATGAAAGGTGCTAACTGAGAGGTGGGGAGTGTGGACTAGTTGTGCAAAGGGGACTCTTACATGGGAGACTGAAAACATTAAAATGAGATCTTTTAGTTTACACTAAAGGAACAAAACAACACAATAACAACCATGTCATTAAAGCCATGAGCAATTAATACAAACTGCTAATAATGATAATTTTCAGCCTGAACCCAGTAAGAACTGATCCTGGTTCCAAGATGACATACTGAAATAACTAACCTCCAACATAGATCCTCTGAGATCCCATGGCCTACTAAAAGTCAGGAATAATTCTGCCAGATGAAACGTGCAAGTTCACTCTGATCCCAGCCTGAAGTTTAGCTAGCAATATATACTGGGAATGCCATGGAGCCTCCAAATGTCTACAACCGTGCTTGTGTGGGCAATGGTATGGGGTAGAGGGCATCCTACCTCTCTCTTTTGTTGCAACTGTACATGGCCTGAAAACAATCGCAAGCAAACACAGTCCAGGGCAGATGCTGAGTTTGTTTCAGCTGTATATGCAAAAATCAAACAGTATGGTGTCTTCCTGTGCCGCAGCTGCCGAGGAGAGACAGTAAAGTCTTTTGAAGGAGAAATGGAGTGAAATACTTGGCTGGATGCTCATATTATGTAAATTCAAGCTTGAAAGCTTTAAGTATTTTTTTAATAATGTCACACACGTGGGGCTTGTTAAGTATTACTGACTACTAGAGTGATTCTTAAGGAATTAGGAGGGCTTGCAACTCTAGAGTAGAAACTTAGCCACTACAGCTAATGCTTATAAGCACCTTGTGGATTGTGTGTGTTTTGCAGACATTTTCTGAAGAAATTGGATGGTGATTTCCTGAAAAAAATAGTGAAAACAAAAGAAAAAAAAAAAAAAGCAGCATTGCTGTGAAACTACAATGCTGCTCAGAGAAACCTTGATGTTTTTAACAGTATTCCCAGGTACTTTAAGGCTAGGTGTGCTTAAATTGAAGTCTAGGAATTAGAGAACACAAACTTCATTTATTCAGGAGCAACTGGAAAACGTGAATGCGTTTCCATGGAGATGGGGTTATTTCCTTTCCCACAATTCAAATCTTTTCCACAGGTCCTGTTTCATTCTGGTCACCCTAATGTTTTGTTGAAGAGAATTTTTTGGGTTTTGATCTCAAGATTTGGCCAAGCTCCAGCAGAACAATGAAAAACTCGTAAATCAGTTTAATAGATATAACAAGAAGAAAAAAAAACAAAGCAGAGAAATGGAGGGACTGAAATATGACACATCCATCAAACACAGAATACTCTTCCTGAGGTACAGGAGAACACACTAATTAAAAAGATTTAGACCTGCTATGGTGTTATAAGGGGTTCTGATGCCCAAGATGCCATTCAGATTTTTGTATGAAAAACATATTTTGATACTATCTCCAAATTATGGTGCTAGGGAATGTTCTGTGTGCCTTAACTACTATCACATAACATTAAGCTTACACCTAGACCATCTCAGTAGTGCCTTGGGAAAGACAGATATTTCTAGGGAGTGACTCAGCCCCATCTGAGATATTATCTTCGGAAGATGGTGACAAAGATCATAGGATCATAGAATCATAGAATGATTTGGTTTGTAAGGGACCTTTAAAGGTCATCTAGTCCAAACATGTTCTCCAAGATGGAGAACTCAGGTAGGAATCAAATGAAACCTAAGGATAAAATAGCTTCCTGAACTATGTACAAGTAGAAAATGCATGTGTATTTGGTCTCATAAAGTCAGGTAGATAACAAAGCAATAGTGATACTCCTAATATAATGCCCATCACCTTAGTGAGCAGTCATGCTGCGTTGCTGATAGGCTGTGTGGTGTGGGTTGTTCAGGCATGTCTTATTAAGTGTTGTGCATTATTTACATATAGCCTACAAAACTTGGGTGGGTCTGGCTGCTTTGACCACTTGCAGCTTCCAGTGATATCTGTAGAGGTCTGTAGCAGGTGCCTAGAAAGACAGTTTGGTTATTATATTATGTTCATAGCATGCCACTTTCAGCAAATCTAAAATGGGTTTGTAATAATTTTTAGCAATGTACAGGAGACCAGAAATTACAGAGTTTATGTGGAGAATATTTTTTATTGAAGACTTTTTTTTTCATCTCTGCTCTAAAAGTATAGTGTACACAACCTTTCTCCTCAAAAGCTGATAAATGGTTTAGCCATTATTTAAAGTTCGGGAAAAGGCAGCTACAGAAATAACATTTTAATGTATTCCAGATTAGACTTCATGCTATATTTGTAATAAAGACTTGTTTCCAACATTGGTTGGCAGATCACTCATACGGACAATTATCCAAATAGCTATTAGGATACGATTGCGCTCATTTCCAGGCAATGCAAGATTGCCAGAACTCAGCTTGGCTGGCGGTTGGATTTTGGTTTGACTTTTGGAGAAAACCACAAGAATTTGTCAGTCATCTTGGCCGTAAGGGAGTCTTCTTGTCTTGAGGCTATTCTTTTTCCTCTTCAAATAGAGAAGGCAAAACATGCCCTTGTTTGGTTTGGGTTCCTTTTTATTTATTTCGTTATCTCTCACCTTAGTGGTATCAGGAGGAGGAGGCTCAGATGTGACTAGGTTAGGAGGTGAGAGACCTCTCCCATCATTCGTGGAAAAGAGAAGGGTTAGTATGAGAAGAGCACATGTATTCTGGAGGGTGAAAACTGAAAAGAAAAATCAAAGGTCATGAATTTCTTTTACTGGGGGAAGGGATCTTAAGGAAGGAATACTTAATCCCAGCTAAATCAGTGTTAGTTGGGAATGGAGACTCCCTCTCTTTATGCATTATGCTAATGTGTTGTTTGGCAGATCTGAATCATGCTGGCTAGTTTAGTCAAGAGCTCAAGTCGAAGAACACCGACTCCCTCAGAAGGAAAAAGATCTCTTTGTGCCAGGGAACATGTTCTGTGGTGAGATGATGTAATTGTTTAAGTCACAGATGTGGTGGTCAGGAAGCTTTTTCATACTGAAAGATAGGTAGGTCCACAATGGTCCATGAAACTTCAAGTAACTCCAACCATTCCCTTTGCTAGAGCAGAACAGAACAGGTTCATTATTTATTGCTGATCTAGCATGGGTGCCGCTTAGACCAGCAGACAGAGGTTGGGTGGTGGTGTGTCTCTCTCAAGACTTACAATCGTTCATTGCAAGACTTTAAGGTGCTTGGGTGATGATGTTTAGTGTTCTTCCCTTTGTAAAATGGACATAATGAGTCTAGAACCAAATCATAAGCCTTGCATTGTCGAAATGAAATTTATGAAAGATAATGGGCTCCTTGTGACAACAGGGGACTCGGTAAAGGATCCAAAGTTCTTTTGCTCCTCTGTATTTCTATAATCAGATAAAAGTCTTTGGATAAACACATCACATTAGCTGCTAGGAAATGCCAGCACTTCTGAAAAATGTCTTCCCAAACTCTTGGTTTCTCAAGAAGAGGAGAAGGCCCAGGACTAAAGCATCTTTTTTTCTCATTTGCTTGTCATGGCGTAACAACGTATACTGTATTGTAGCTGAACAGTGAAACACTGCTTCAACCACAGAAGCTGATAAATACAGTGGCAGTAAGGCTAGTGAAAATTAAAACAATAAAAGGACAAGAATATCACAGGCCCTTCATTAAAAAATAATCTCAAGATCTTCTCTGAGCTCCAGTTGGGTCTCCCTGTAAAGACTTTTCCATGGGGTGAATACCACAACATTTAATATATAGAAATAGTTTCTTGCTGGCTATGCTCCAAAACAATGACTGCACCAAAAGGGCTGAGGCATATCCTACCAATGGAGCAGAAAATTGCTTCAAGGCTAATGGCAGTAACACCTTGGCGAAGCAAACACTGTAATTAGCAATAAAGCAGCACCCATGCCCAATAGGTCTATTGTGTCCCATATACGATTTTGCTCTTTGGTGCAAAGGGGAAACGTGTGTGTGAGTGAGAATGAGTGTATAGAGGTAATCCCCATCCAGTATGTTAATGATGAATGTGCTGCAGTTGGCATAAAGTGGAACATATGCCAAGATGAGGCCCTCTTGTTCCTTCCAATCCCCCACCTACATTCTCCCAAACACCACATTATATTTTTAGCATTTTTATTTTCTTGGAAAAATATATAAACTGCAGTTACAAAATGTGTTTAAACAAATGAAATGGAGCTAGCAGGTGTACAAAATGTCCTAAAATGCTTCCCATGGCTGCAGTTAAAAAAAAAAAAAAAAAGTAAACTTAAACAGTTCCATAGTGGAAAAAAAAAAAAGGTCTAGGTGGAGTATATAAATGTCATTTTTTCGCACTGCACAGTCACTTTCATTTTTGACTCCTAAAATCTGCCTAGAATCATTCTTGGTTTGGTTCTTCATTTCTCACCCAGATCAAAAGGCTTAATTCTCCCATTGCCACCTGTGAGGAAATAATATACCAGAGGTACCACTGTTTTAAATTTTGAGATCCCCAGCACATCATGTGGAAAGCTAATCTGCAAAGCTGTGAATGTATTCTGTTATTTACTATTTTTGTCATCTCCATGTTGAATCTAGAGAAGACTTAGGTTCAGTGTGGAGATTACTTACATTGAGAATTTAATTTGTGGTAGAATAGGGTTGCATTTACAAGCTTAATCAAAACTGAAGGACTGCTGGCAGTGCACATAAAAATATATGCACATATATATAGATTTGTATATATGTATGTATATATAGAGAGAGAAGATGTCATCCCAAAATAATTTATAATCAAAATACAGCATTAGCCAAGAGACAGGAGGCTATGCAAAGAAAGAAAATAATTCATTCTAAATAGACCTGGAAATAGATTTTTGTATTGTACTTGTGCTACCTGGTTTGATGGAAATCTTATAGGAAAGGGACTATCTTTGAGGTTAAAACTGAATGGATTCTAACTTCTCTTTGCCCTCTGAATGCTCAGAGGAGTTGATACTTTGAATTTTGGATAAGGCCCATCACTAGCTCTTTGTAACAATTGCTGAGCAATTTTAGCATAGGGAGGGAAGAGGTAGGCTTTCATTTGACAATGAAAAGTGGCATTTTTATGCCTGGCTCTGAATATTTCTCTCTACCCACCTAGCCATTGGTAAAATGCTTTTTTCCTAAAATAGGTCCCATCTTAGAATGTTTTTTAATCTTCTTTTTGTCTCATTTTTTGTTTCTCTCTTTTTCGAAATATGGGGAATTGTTTTTATCTGTGTGTATGCTATTTGAATTCTGTCAACTTGAAATGAAGATCAGGATATTAGCAAGATATTTTGCTCTCCTGGAGATGGCTTTCAGTTTCATGCTGTCCTTTAAAACGTTACCTCAGAGGACTGTACTACAGCAAGAAATACAGGGGCAGCCCCTGGCCCTTGAGGTAAGAGATACTCAAATCAGATTTCCAGCAACATATTCGATCCTATTTGGCATCTCTCTTGGTTTGGTTTTGCTACAGCCTGCAAAAACTCACATTATTCCAGGAAGCCACATTCTAGAAATAAAGCCCCCATCCGTTTTTAAAATTCCTCTTTGTAGTCATCAGCTAGGCAGCATGGTACTATACCAGTTCAATAGATGACTTTCAAGCAATCAAGGATAACAAAATACATTATTTTTAAATTAAACAAACCCTCATTTTTTTCCATGGGAGATTACTCAGAGTGCAGTAAAATGTGTCACATTCATATTTCTAATCTTTCTGAAACAGTTTGGTTCTCTAAGTAATTTTTTTTTAATGCATAAATTTCATGCAAGGTCAAAATTTATTAAAACACATTTTTTCATCTCTGCTTGTTTGTTTAAGCCTAAGGTATCCTATTTAACTCTGATAGAAGTATTGTATCAATTGTTTTTACAGGAATAAAGTTTGCAATCATACAAATTATTAGAGTTATACTTGCTATTGTTTTGACTAATTAAAACTTTTTAAATGAATACCAAATTTCAGCCATGCATCTCAAAAGTATATTCTTGATTAATCTTGCCTTGAACAGTTTTCTGAAATGTTTGGTTGAAATCCTCAATCCAGTGTGCTTTATTGAACACCCACTGTTACTCTGGTATGTTAATTTAAGTATGCTTCTCCAGCCCTACTCGGCGTGCTGATATGAGTATTAACGTGCAATGCTGACAAATGTGTATGGATGGATTATTCCCAGTTGTGCGTCCAATTTTCTTTTAATGGGTCATTTTCTTCTGAATGGGTAATTCATTCCACCACTGCTCTACAAAACTAGAGACCTGGTTTAAATCTCCTATTTACTAGACGGCTGCAAGTGTGATATAAGTTCTGCAAAATGGTGTGGATTCATTTAGAAATTGAAGAGGAAAAGAAATGGAAAAAAGGAGAGATGGTTCACTTGTCTGAGATACAAGGTTTCTGGCTGCATAAGAGCAACTGCAGAATGAGGCAAACACAAATGACAGTAAATGAAAGCATTTTGGAATGCAGGGGACTTGAAAATGTTTGGAGATGTCTTCTCATCTAGTATAACATTATCATTGTTCCAGCTTCTACAAGCTTTTTGGTATCCCCATCTCTGAACAGAATTACAAACCTAATTACCAGAAATGATTTCTTAAAGCCTGAAAGCAATCCAACTCACTGTACTAACAGTGATGGACTTGGAGAAAAACTATTTTAAACTCATGATCCATATGTGTTATGAAGTTTAACATGATTTGCAGTGAGGCTGTTGAGAGGACTGGAGCTCTATATTCAAGCCTGTCCGTATGCACAGGCAAGTGAAATCTTTTCAAACAAACAGGGTAGAAATTCTTGGCTTCTCCAGGAACCGGCCTTATTTCCAGCAGATCGTGGTTTGGATTCCCAGCCTGCCCTTGGCATTCCAGTTTTCCCTCTGCTTGCCACAGCTAGATTGTGTTTGCTGTTTCTGGACCGAAATGCTGAACAAGATCCTGGTGCCTCAGGTAGGTGATGTTTTACCATGGAGGAAGAAATCCCTGTCTGAAGTCAGGGAATGGAACCTCCTAGTTAACAACTGGCAAACCTACAGGAAAGGAATTGAGCTGCTGTCAGTAGGTAACATATTAATGGCTGGTGTTTAATTTCTTATAGGTAAAACATAAGAATATGGTGGTCCTCACATTAGTGGTCTAACTACAGAAAAGTCTGTGTAGAAAGGTAGCACCATTTCCTTCCATCTACCATTAAGGGCCTTAAGATCTGCCAGAAAAGGGAAAATTAACCTTCTGTGGAAATCCAGCAAAAGGCCTTTTCCCCCTTAAATCATTGAAGGAGAACTTAATGATGCATCAATCTGCAGAGTGCATTTCAGCCAGATGCACACAGGCATTTGGATATTTGACTGGCTTCTTTGAAGACACTGAAGCTCCATATTTCCTCTTTAGACTTACCAGATAGTAATAACTATATTTCCGTCTACTGTTTCTGAACTGGGAAAGGTTAGAGGCTGTTGTGATCAGTAATAATATCCACTGCTGAACTTATCTCTGCTGTACCAAGCATGTGCTAATTTCTCTGTGCATGACTGGCGAAAATAACAGCATCAAGGAGAGAAAGACGACTTAGCCCTATGCAGGGACAGATGAAAGACAACTGAAGTTTGGCTGACAAAAAGCTCAGGCATAAATGAATGGGTTACGATTATGCTCAAAATGATAGTGACAAAAAAAAAAAAGCCTCTCTTTTCTAAGACCCTTTTAAATGCAAAGACTCATCTATAGCCAACAGATGCATGGTACAGAATTTTCATTGGCTGGAGACCAAATTAGGGACAATGCTATACATGAAACTTGCTCATTTGACCAATGTTATGCTTCATTTTCATCAGTGCTGTCCATAGAATATTAGATATTCTGGCAGTTATTTAATAAGGCAAATGCACACAAGGAGCCCTTTAAGGTAAAAAGTAAAATAATCTCTATTTTCTCTTCAGGAGGTTTTGGCAAATGGGAAAAGATGGAGAAGAGGGAATAAAAAGTGTATGTGAAACAAAAGTTTTAACAGTCTGTCTAACCAATTGGTATAATTAAGTTTTACTTCAGCCCTCAGGAAACCCCAGGGAAGTTTGTGGCATCCCAGTTCATGTGCATATTAAGTAGGGGATCATGTAACCTTCATACAATGTTGGAAAATGTTGTCTTTTAAAGAGTTATAGCACTCATTTATAGCAGTATCAGTCTGAGGTAGCTCTGGACTGTAGCAGTGTTAATCCAGAACTATATTTGTTTGCACAAAGTTGAGTTTGGATTCCCCAAAATTCTCCAAATTAGAAGTGGAGGGGATGTAAATGAAGGGAGGAACATGAGCTAAACCAAATGGTTGAAGCCCTGACCAGACACCCCTCAATCAGGTAACAGTGGGAGGTCATTAAATATCTGTAAGCGAGCTGTACCATGTGCTGTGAGAAGGTGAGCAATGTTCTTCCATTGTCCCAAACAAAAGCAGATCCTGCTCTCCTCCTTTTGACTGGTACTAAGATGTAGAGGATCTTTCAGCACTGTTGGTGAAAAACCTTGAGGTGGTATCAGAAATGATGGAATTTAGTCCCACTGTGCCCCCATGAGCCGCTCTTCCCATTTACATCTCTAAAAGGAGGTGGATGCACAAGGAGGGCGCAGGTCCTCCAGGGTTTCCTCGGAGGGTGCAGGGTGGGGTCTGCCACAGACTTGTCCCAAGCGCAAACTGCCTTGTGACTGTGTAACAGTTGTGCTATAAGAAATCAATATAATAAGGAGTAATTCCTTAAGATTGTCATTAATGGTGTCTCCTAGTGAAAAAGTAGTAATGGGAGTAACCTCTTCAACAAGGGCAACATTGTCCAGTAAGCACATTGGTTGGCAAGCCAGCAATCTTAGTTTCTTCCAAACATCCTTATCTGCCCAATATACCCAATTCTGCTGACCCTTAATAGTCTCAATTGCTTAAGTTTCTTACAATATAGGAGTTAGACTCATATCTTCTCCAAGTCTTTCTTTAACACTTAAAACTATCAGTTTACACTGACGTTATTTCTTCCATTCAATACTAGGGTAAATCCTCAGCTGCCTAGATCAGTCTTGTTCCACTGTACTGAAATTGGATAGAATTTGCATTGGAACTTCTTTCCAAATAAAAAAATTGCTTTTTAATTCTAAATGCAAAGAAAAGCATATAAACTGATTCACAACGACTTTAGTAGACTTCCTGAGAAGATCTCAGTCATGATATCTCATTGTGTAGGTAGGGAAATAAAGAGTGAGGAGGAAGGAGACTGCAGCTCATTTTAACGTGTAAACCATTAATGAGATTCAAAGTTACAAATTCTAACCCTTACCTCTTCTTCTTTCTTTAGCCCTCAGTCCTCTAAGCGGTCCCGAATATGATACAGCGCTTTAAGAGACAAACATTCCTATGGTATTTCAAGAGTGCTGAGGTGGGAGATATACATTTCAAAGGCCTTACAGTGAGGATTTTTTTTTTAGCCCCCCAAACAATGCTGTTATAGAACATGTCCTCACAAAATATTCAACCCTTGCACATTTCCATTTTGGGCTTGCAACCAGGTGTGTCTGAACTCTCTGCAGCAGGGTTTTACCCAGCATGATTCCTGGAACGTAAATGCAGCTTGTCCCCATGTGTTTTCCCCAGCAGCTTCAGTTCCTGAACAGTTCTTTCCTTGCACGTAAGTCACCTACATGCTGGAAAAAAACCCAGAAGGAACCTGCAAATAGCTGCCTTGCATAATGTCCTCCAACATACGCAGGCATCTTCTCTTAGATGTCTCTCTTGGATTTCTTGTCTTAGCTGACTGAAAGGTTGGGATTGCGCATACTGTGTTACGTGGTACTCTGACTTTTTGACAAAGCAATGTGAACGGAAGGAGTAAAGGCTGTGGCACCCTCTAAGCTCACTGTTGTGTGATCTAAATCCACAAATAGTAAGTGAAAGCAAACAGGACATTTGCTTCAAAACCCTGTACATTAGTGTTCTGGTCTAGAGCGGTAAACACAGCCCAAGTCCACAATGGTTATTTCTTTAGCTCAGGTGGTTGCAGCACATTCCTCTGATGCAGAATGTCCCAGGCTTGCTCTCACAGGTGACTTCTGCTACAATAGCACTTTCACAGCTGCTTACTAAGAACGACAAAAATCTAGCATTTTATAAATTAGCTCTTCGTAAAAAAGCTATTCAAACCTGCTAGGGCTCCCATGGAATGAGTTAGACACCTGCCAGGGATGGCTTAGTTTTGTATGACCTTGCTTCTTGGAAGGGTTTTGGACTGGATGATTTCTTGAGATCCTACCTTGTAGGATTCTAAACATCTTTATTTTCATCCCCATTGCATCAAATGTTTGTCTTTATTTCCTTCCCAGTCCATCAGTCTACTTACTTCTTCTGAGAAACGGCATGCCTCTCTAATGCAAAACATTAAAGCTACCCCACTAATGACATAAGGGTTAAAAACATGATTGGTGGGCAAAGACCGCCCCCCTTTTTTCTGCAAGGTTGGTTGAAATTGTGAATAGAGACTGACAGCTTGCCTGAGTGTTTGTGGTTCAATTTGAAACCACAAGACCCAGAAGCACATGGTTTAGATTCAGTGTCTTTCTCTAGCTAACACGAACCATTTGTTCAAGCAGCTTGGCTATCTGTTGGAGAATAGCTTTGCACCAGGATCAGCCTTGATTCACCCCAGACAGCCAAATACATTCAGATAGAAACCCAAAGTAAAAAAGGAAAAATTTCCCAAACAAAGGCTTGCATTTACTTTTTTCTTGTTTATTTTTGCAGCTTGTAAAGGAGCTACTAATATCCTGGTTAAGAAAAAAAAAAGAAAAAAAGAAAATCTGAAATGCCAGTCAAAAGCAGCGCCAAATTAGGTAGTGTTTACTTCAAAAATACATTTTTCATTGCCTTTTTAAAGGCAAATTCCTGTGAAATAGTAATGTCAGGGAGGGCATGGAAAGAAGAGACTTAAGTGACTCGAAAATATATTTAGACTAATATTTTCAAATTTGGCTGTGTAAAATGAGGCACATAATAAGCCTAAAACTTAGTCAATGAGCTTTCACACATGAAGCACTTAAACATACACCTAACACTAGTGATTTATTTTAAGTCCACTGTCCATAGAAAACCCTAAGCTTAAGTGCTTTATTGCTTCTAATGAACAGCAGAAAGGTTGAATACCTCTGTGTCAAGTTGGAAAATTAAAAAACAAGAAGGAATGTCCAAGTCCAGACGTTTTGCACAGCTACAGGATAGTCTCCACGTGGTATCCATAGGTCCCAGCCACCTTTGCACAATGCTGAATTTACTTCAACTCCTTTACAAACTAGGTGAAAGTGTCATTACCCAAGTTACGTAGAGCCATTGAAAAGACTTGCTAAGGGGAGTGGGAATCAAATGGGATTAGTATTTGGAAAGTCCAGGTTTCCTGTCTACTCATTGACAGTCTGCTCTGTACTTCTAATAGCTTGTCATTGACCACCATTTTATCACCTTGCTTCTGTATTACTCATCCCCTGGCTGAAACGAGCTGATGCTACTACAGAAAGCAGGACTTGCCACAATAAGGCATTATATATGCAAAAACTCGATGCAAAGGAATAGCTTGATAGGAAGTAGATTATACTTTTAAGTCACTACCTTTCATTCATCAGCATAGAGAAAGACAGAATAAAGACATGCATATTTCAAGTATGAAATAGTCTTCTAACTACCACCAAGTACTAAAAAGGGGAGGTGAACGAAGATAATTTTCACTTCCTTGAATTTAAGCTATCTACAATATGGCTAATCAAGCTAGGCTTGCAAACATCTATTTCCATCTCCAAACACTCTTAGACAGCTAGCTGTTGTGCTGCATTGTTCTCTGGTGATGTCCATCCCAGGGCAGGATTTGCCCAGCACAGTGTAATGGATGGGAAGCACCGAAGGGTGGGAGCGCTTCTCTTTCCTGCTCTCAGGAACATGCAGACTAATTTGCTCTAATAAACCAGCTTGTAGATTATACACTCGCACACACACTAAAATGAAGTAACATCATGACATTCAGGCCCACTGAGAAGTGAGAGGTAATTCAATGAATTATTGTGGTGATATTGATATCGAGGCAATAAACCAAGTGTTCCGTTACCCCAAATCACAGGTATCAGGGCTGAAATGAAGTCTCCTAAACCAATTTCCCATCATCTAGCCCCTGGGATTATTTGTTTCAGCTTTCTTCTTCTCAATATAAAACTAGATCTAAGATATTACATTACAATAAAGGGAATCACCTACTGTACTCAGAGGTGAAGTACCTTGGAAGAAAGAAAGAATACTTCTCTGCTATGTCTCTCTATCTCCTAGTTAGGAATAAGTGACCATAAAATCTGTGTATGTGTGAAACCACAATATATTCCCCTGTTCTGTCATTAAAAGCCACTCACAGCATAAATGTGAATCAGAGGTGGGAGTGCATTCACCGGCAGGGAGGAGCATGCGATTATATACCATGGGTTTACTTCCAAGAAAAGATTATATTTCTGGGAATTCAAAATAACATATATTTTATTTTAGCAATATGGGAATATTGAAAAGACTTCTAACATTACTGCTTTTTAAGCTACTATATAATCACAGTATAATTTTTATTAACAAAAAGACTTCATAACTTTAGAGACGTGCAGCAGTCATTGCAAAGCTAATGAAGTGAGCATGAGGCTTTAAGGGCTGAGATACACTGTAGGTGTATCAGGAAAACTGCCTTGGCAATTTTAAAGCTGAATAGAAATGCAGGTTTAAGGTTAATGTCTGTTGTTTAAGCCATTTGGCTGGGCAACAGGAGTGGAGCTATACTGAGCTATTCACCAGAGACACACACTTAGTGAGCCCCGTCCTTTCCTACTTCCCTCTTATTTCTTCAGACCACCAAAAGGTTTTCAACCCTTAATTTGTATCATCACCTTTTGTGAAGGAGAGGCCTAAAATAAGTGTGCTTTGCTCCTGAGGTTTGTGTAATAAAAGCGAGCGTGCAAAATGACCTTCCTGAAAAGGCCTGAGGAGTGGTTGGAAGGAGCAAATGCTCCCAGTATGTGAGCTCTACAAAATTATCAAACCTGAACCGTAGTGCTCAGAGTGGGATGAATACCATCCCTACATCAGCATGCACTAGATAGTGTGTGTGTGTGTGTGTGTATGTGTGATCTCTTGTGCTAGTGGTTGAGCAATGTGTGCACAGTGAAAGGACTCCACATACTATAGAAAACACTACCAACAACATGGAAAGCCCTCTAGGAAGACTGAGCCCTTAAATTATGAAGGCATACATCTGACTCCGAGCAAGGAATGGGGCAGTAGCATTTAGAATACCATCTTGCCTAATTTGCTTTTATATCTGTTTGTTTAATTTGGACACTAGTGGGTGCTTGTTAGTCCTCACCATTGTGACTGCTGATGGCTTTTAGTTTCTTTGGTTACAGCAGGTTTTATTTCATGGATCAATCGAAATCTGCTGAAAAGGGAAAGTGTGTCCCTGACATATGCCATGTGCTCAAGCGTTAAATAATCCACTACGTAGTCACATGAAGAAAGAAGGAGGGCCTTGGCAAGAAGATGGGCTTGTTCAGGAGGTCGGTTCTGTCCTGAAGAAAAGTGAAACTCTTTCTCCAGATGCGGAATTTCTCTTATGTAGTGTCATATAGTTGAGGCTGAAATGACACCATTGTTTGTCCATAGTTAATTATTTTGCTCTAGATTTACAGTACAAAGAAGGCATCATAACGTACCAAGAGCCTTACAATACGACAGTCTTTTTTTAAAAAACGTAGGAAGGATAAGTAATGCAAACTGGTTAATTCTTAGAGCGTTCTGTTTCCATTTAGTGTGTTTTGCTTGCAAACGTGGCTTCAAATGTCTGGGATTATCAGACTCCTTTTGATGAATGATATTATGACAAGTTACTTCTACTGTTTTTTCTATTGGGAGAAATCATGTTTATGGAAACATAGAAGGGAGGAAAAGATAGCTTCAGGTTTAGGTTTTACTTTCCTATAAATAAAGCCTTCTGAACTGTGTCTCATTTGGAAATGGAATCATTTTCTGTTAACAAAAATAATAAAAAAATCAGGATGATATTTTACTAAAATAAGATTAAAACAAAAAATATTAAATCAATAAAATGAAATGAAATAATATCACTTTTACCAGCACGGGAAAATTTAACTCTTAAAAAACTGAAAGACTTCAGTGTTATAGCTCTCAAGAGAACACAGAAAAGTTTCCCTAATTTTAATGAAAGTGTGACTACCTCCTGCGGATAAGAATAAAGAGCCTCGTTTGCAACTTACAGCATTTGTTCATATGAATACAATTAGTTCACTTCTTTGTACGATCAAGTGGTTCCCAACAGAAACAAGTCCAATAATTTTTCACAAACCATATGATTCTGGTTGTGGCCTTACTTATCATGCATGTGGTGCAGTTATTTACACCAGTGCATGTGAATTACAACCCTGGATCAGAAGGCACTGAAATACAGAGCTGTATAAGATGGGAGCTGATACAGTTGGGCATGGGACTTGCATGGCATGGCTGCCTGGGCAAGGAGGGGACTGGAGGCGAGGTGGTCCTGCCTAGCCCTGTGCCATTTTTCCTGTTGAACCAGGTCAGATGTCTAAGAAGCTGATAGGTGCAAGGCACTGGAAAGCAAATAAGAAACAAACAAGGCATGAAACCAAACCCATTAATAATTTTTTACCTAAGATGACTGCAGACCTGATTCTCATTCAGGTTCACGCTCCTTTTTGCATGTTACTGGAGCATTGTGCAGGGGGTTGGACTAGATGACTTTTAAAGGTCCCTTCCAACCCAAACTATACTATGATTCTATGATTATACTCTTTATGTCCCTGCAGGCATCTGTCTGTTTTTCATGACACACCATTTCCCTTTGTGGCAAGACAGATTTTTGGACTCCAAACTGAAATATGATGGAAGATTCAGCCCTACCTGATCATCAATGCACTATTTTATTTCAGTACTACACAACATGATATCTTTGCTTGAAGGAAAGGTGATCTCCATGAATTGTAAAGGTCAAATAGGTGCAGTGGCAAAGCCACAAAGAGTTGAGATGGAGGCTTTAAGGTTTCGCGCAAGCTCAAGCACCGTGGACATCACCTACTTTATGGTGGTGCACAAACATGCAGGAGGGTGCAAGGGGTGCTGGTGACCTCAGCCACCCCAGACGCACATTTGAGTCCAGGTTACAGCTGACTGGAATCCTGAGGTTTTCCTGGCCACGAGCCAGTTTGAAACCCACTCAAGCCACCCTAGTATTTTATAACATTGTAAAGACGGTATTGTTTAAAACATTTCAAAAATTCTCCACACAATCTGGCAGCCTTCCAAAACCGTCTTAAATGAGCCAAAACTATCAGCAGCCACCCACCTTCCTGTCCATTATCCTCTGATTAATGACATTCCACCAACAGGGTCCGACATTCAGAATCTCCCTGCTGCAGGACCTCTGCGTAAATATGATCTCTGAGACCTGTAAATTGTCTGTATAGTTTGCAGCTGTGTTTTATATGGGGTTGTCTCTTTGTCATGTGGTGACCATGCAGGAGGGGGTTTTCAGGGGGTGTAGAAAGACCAGGGCTTGCAGCATCTTGTAAAACCTTAATTAGACATAGCAAAGCAGGAGAAATCAAATCACGCTGGAGGTACGATACTCTGTTTCTGTGATCGTTTTTGTGCTCCTTATCCAGTCACCTTGTACCTTCTGAGTCAAAATAGCCATAATAACAACAACTGCAAGAAATAACTAACAGCCAGCCTCTTCAGCTGGAATTAATTATTGAACAGATTTAGCTCCATTAGGAAAAAAACCCATCAATGTTTATTTCCTGTTACAGATGCAACATGTAGATGGTAATTAGTTACAGGATCAATTTTATTTAGGCATCTTGATCAGTGGCCATGCTGCTTCCTTATGCAATGTGGATGCAGGATATTTTCGAGGTAGGATGCCTGGAGACAGGCATTGCAGTACTTAAGTCAGCCTGGGATTAAAGATAAGCTCTTCAGCAGCCAGAGCTCTTGCAAATACCCTGTACCTGCCTCAAATGCCCAGTACAGGAAAAGGACAATTCAGAGAATACCTGGAGAAGTGAGATATTTTCTTAGATATATTGGACTTCTTGTATGAACACTTAAAAGATTGGCTGAAATATCTCAGTTTCATTGATGGAGATGTCCCAGAAATTATGAGATGATGAATCAGGTATTGGGGAAGTGAAAAAAGATGAATGACCTTACCCTTTTCCCCAGTGTTCCCTCCAACCTGTAGGCTTACCTATAGGCAATTTTGATAGTGTCAAAATTGTGAAAGTTACACTAATGTGTAAATGCAACCTCAGTAGCTGATAGGAGTTCATACAATGCCATTTTGCAGAATAAAGAAATACTCCTACTAGTCAAAATCTTTAATTAGTGTTTTCCATCCATATGACATTTCCTTTTTTCCCTTGTAGTTTTGTGTTACCTGACTGCCTGGAAAGGGGAAATTCAAAGTAAAATCATGAAGAAAAGACGCATTTCTTTGAAGTCAGAAGTTCACACTTCTGAAATGTCTCAGAGTTTCTGCGTTGCCCTGGGCATGTGACAGAAGATGAGCAGAACATCTGGTTTGCGATTTCATCAAGAGCTGGGCATTGAAATACCTTTAAAATCTGGATCTGATGTGCCTCAGCTTTTACACATTCTTTATTTCTTCATGATCATTTATTTTCCTAAAGCATTAATTTTTTTGCGAAGTAGGCACAGAAGAGGCATGTGGTGGTATGCTGTACAATTCCTTCGGTAGATTTAGGTTTTTTGTCCTAGGCACATATGCTCGCCTCCATTCAGAATTTGGTGTTATATGTTTATAGACCTACATTTCTGGGTGCATGTGTACTTGTATCTTTCTTTGCGTGATTACATGTATGCATATATTCTCACATCTATATCAATATATAGAACAAGTATATATAGGGGCACATCATATGATTTTTAAGAAAGCTGTATTTCCATGAGAAGCTACAGAGTACATTTTAACTCGGCAGTGACTCATCTTTCTAGCTCTTTTTTTTTTCTTGCTGCTTAATCCAAGAAACTCTGACTAAGTCAGCTCTGCCACGTCCCAAGTGTAGCAGGGATTCCTCACAGTCCTTGATGCAAACAGAACTAGTAATTCTCCTCAGAAATAGCAAGAAATTGCTATTTGCGGGCTCATGCTTTACGCAATGATGACCTTGGCTGAGGCAACCCAAATGGAAAGGGCCGCAGTGCATGAAGTCAATGCCACTGTGGTAAATAAAGGCAGCGCCAGGAAGGCACAATTTCAACATCGCCTGGCAGATGAAGCATAGCTGGGCAGGGGCACTACGCGTATGAGCTATATTTTCTTAATAGCAGTCTGGGAACCTCATGGCACTATGTCATAGTGAGACAGTCCAGTTTTGTATCTCAGCTTGTTGTTTTTATACTTTTTTTTTTTTAAATATGCAGACCCTTTTAATGTTCTACACAGCCATTAAAAAGAACTCTAATAAAAACTGATGGGCTACAGAGACGGACTGGAAGCAGAATGACAGCTATTTGTCAATGGCCCAGGCTAATGTAACTTCAGAGGATTTCAGGTATTGACTGAAAAAATTTAGAAAAAAAAATGGAGAGCCCATTTCAGCACTTCAACTTGGCATTAAGAAATCGTTGAGTGAGACAGGTTGTAGACCATGATTTAGACTCACACATACCATTTTAGATAGTAAGAGTAAAATTAGGTGCGTGCCTACAGCCCGTAAAACCAATTACATGTGTCAAGGTTCCTACCGGCAATCTTAACTCAATCAAAGTAAAACAAAACATAGCTTGGATTCATGAAGAAGGCTAACTAACCTCATGGCAGCTGCTCAGACCGCTGATTTTTAAGGTTGATCTGTCTTTTTTATCCTGTAAATCCTTAGATAGCATCATGAGTAGCCAGTACCCCCTCACATGGTCTTAGATGATCAAAAGACATTACAAAATGTGTCTTGGAGAACCCCAGGACCCAGATCTGCCTTTTTCCTGTTGCCAGAGGATCCTCTTCCCAGGAGGGGATCTAAAACCCTCAGGCTATCCCTGAGCTCTCACTGTCTCTTTGAATAGGGGCAGTACTCTCTTTAGCACCCACCAGAGCTGCATTTTAGCACCCATGAAAGAGCTGTGATAATTTCCTTGTTGGATATGCACACACTTTCAAGACAGTTACATTTTCATCCCAGACCCATAGGCGAGGTAAGAGTGAATCTCTCAATGAATTTGCCATAGCTTTCTTACCTTAATTCTGGTGTCTGCCAATGGTGTTTTTTCTCTTTGACTTTTTCCACATCTGTTTACTGTGTGGCTTCTTCACTGAACAGGCTGTATACTCATTATCATATGAAATAATGTTTAATGGAAGAAATATTATCTCAGAAACGCAGTCTAGGTATATAAGCTTACTGTTTCTCCCTGGGTTCTCAGCTTTCTTTCATCAGGACAGTTTTGTTAAAATGATATTACCTCTCTTGGGTGTACTTCACAGGAGCTTTACAGTGATGATGAATAAAACAACTGTGGTGAGACTGCAATAAATTAATTGCACCATTTTATATGAGTAAGAGAATGGGCAGGAGACCTGAGACTGAAACACAAATCTGACTATGACTTGGGATTCGTGGTTGAAAGACTGGTATGAAAAAGAAAAGATGTCATAGCTGGAGTGGGAAGGGGTTTTGGGGGAAAAAAACAAAACCAGTCCAGCACATTGTGGTTAATTATAAGCAATGTGGAGTCTCCACTTCCATTCAGCCAAGAACATGGAAGATCTGAATTTCTAATTTAGCAATTGCATTTTATGAGATGTAGAAAGTTTTTATGAATCTGTGTCTCTGCCTTTCATTGGCTGGAAACCGATTGTCTAACTATATTACAGGAGCCCTCCAAAAATCAAAGGCTTCTTTGAGAGCCAAGAGGGAGATGCCAATTTCTCTAGCTTTTGTTTTGTCTCAAGGAGGATCTGAGTTCTAGCACTGCCGCTACAGGTCACTACCTACACTGACAAATTTAGCTGTTCAGGTGTGCTACAGCTCCCCATGTTGCTCTGTTGAGTAAATACCAGTTTACTTTTAGTCTGCAGGGGGAAGGCTGAATTCTGTCCAGTTTAATAGAATATATAACAAATTGCCCAATCAGCATGTGCAGGGTGGAATGTGCACAAAATTGAGTCCACAGACATGAGAGAGAACATGTGTTGAAACGCAGTGTCAGATAGGTTGTACAGGATCATCTTCATGCTGTGATGTGTCAGTCAAGAAAAGCAGCCAAACACAGTATGGAAGCAATCATGAGAATCAAAAGTGAGTGTTGCTTAAAATATCAACATCCAGTCCTAATCTGCCAGGTTTATTGGCACAATAAAATATCCTGTTGTAGGTGCAGCCCCATGTTTTCGTGATGACTCTTGCTCAATGTGCAGGGAAATGCTTTTTGTACCTAGTTGTCCCCAGGGCTGGCCTCATTTCTCCTGGTGTTGGCAGTAATCTGGATTGCCCTCCACCTCTCCCCATCCCGGAAGGACCATGAGGGAGGAAATCCAGAGCAAAGTATTTGTTTGATAATCCCAAGTTTACCTACAGAGGGAGAGAAGCCAGCTTGTCAGATGCCATTACATTGCCGAAAGGAAAATGCAGACTTGAAAAGAAATGTTGTCAGTGAATGTTTGGTAGGGGAGCATTTTGCACTGGGAAGTCCCTGGACATGCCATGACATGAAGTCCTGACTATATTTGGGCTGCAGTTGTTTTTCAATTCAGTTGCTGTTGTTTTCCTGTGGTGCAAGAAGGCTTTTTAAAGGTCCCAGTAAGATGCTTTACTCTTTACTCGTCCCCCTTTTTTGGGATTTTTTTTTTTTAAGATTAACATGTCTCTCTTTTGCTGTTGCTGTCTCTCACCTACTTCAGAAGAGGTAAGAAAGCAGCTTCCCCTATTGCCATCAACAATGCAGGAAGGACATAGAGTAGAAGGGGAGGGGAAGGAGTTTTTGACTGTATCATGGTGCATAACAAGATCTGTTATGGAGTTGTAGTGCTGAGAGAAGGACTGGCCCTTCTGCACATGTGACATTAGCATGTGTCCAGCTGATGGGAACAGAGAGAGGGGCTTATGCATCTCCCATGGCAGGGCAGTGATGGGGTGAGATTGCCCTGATGCAAAGATGCCTGGATAAGCAAGTACCCCTCAGCAGGAGGAATTGAGGCAGCAGAGCTGTGCCCTGTGTGCTGACCCAGCCCCAGTTCTTCCCACCGGTGAGTTTCTTTCACATCCCACCTACAATCACCCTCCAGCTCCATCAGCCTCAGCTTCCTGCAGTTCTCCTACAAAGATTTTGTAATGCGCCTTGCAAAGCAAGCTGGCCGCTGCTCTTACACAGAGGGGTCTGATCCTCCTCTGTGGATCTGCACAAGGATTAAGGAGGGAGTAAATGGTCCCTTGCTCTCCTGCCATCTCAGCTCAGGGTCAGCGTGGGTGAAGGTGACATGGGCTGTGGTGGCCACTTCTCCCACCCATGCAGGTGAGACAGGGAACCTACTGCTGTGCATGCAGGGCAGATGCTGCGTGCCAGCCTGGACCCCAGATTGTTATGTGCATTTAGGGATTACAGTAAATTTGTTTATAACTTCAGGGAGTAATTATATTCATGTTCCAGACAGATTTCAAAAAGCAACTGGCCTGGTAAATCCTGTGGGGCAGGAACCATGTTACAGCTGTATCACAGTATAAAATTAATTTATGAATTACTGTTGCTATGAGATGATTAATGAGTTTTCTCTGGTCACCTTTCTTCATGCTTTAAAAGGCAATTTTTATATTCGTTTTTAAAAGGAGAGCATGTTCCAAACCATACCATTTTTAATAGTGACATACTCAGTTGATATATTAACACATATAGCATTCCTAAGACAAATATCATTGTTGATTATTCACTGATTTTCCAATCAAGGGGTAAAGTCAACATTGCTATTTTTAAGTCGCTGTCATGCTTGCCTATTAATGCACTGTCACAAATCAGCTTTTTAATCTGTATATAGCTACTATTTTAGATATTTTGAATTTTGTGTATAAAAACCTGAAATTTCACAGATGTCAAGTGAACATATGAAATTTTGGAATTGATCTGTAGTTTCCAGAATCAGATACTGTTCAGTATCTGAGTTGAACGGGCCTCACTGCCAGATAGGTAAGAGTTAGTGTCCTCAACTTCCAATGAAAAAAAAACCCAAAAAACAAACCAGAAATGTAGGCACTGAGAGGGTAGAAAAAGTCCTAATTTCTTGAACCTTTCTTTTTTGATTTTAAAGACTTCCTGAACTGACTGGCAAATGCTTTTTCCAGCACTTCATCCCGGGACAGGCTGGGAAGCAGGAGGTAGGATTTGGTACAGGGAGTTATGAAGTGTGCGGTGTAGTGATGATAGGCAGGTAACAACTTCTGGTGGTAATACCAGGGCATGTAATGGAGGCTAAAACCAGAAAAGGCCTTCTCCGTTTAACCAAAGATCAGTGAGAGAGTTTGGTGCCAGCACACCATCAGGCATCACCTGATAGATTACCTTGGATTGCTTCATAGGGCTCAGGCATTGCCTTTTCTCTAAGGTAGCCAAGTGTTAGAAAAGCATTTGGATGTTGGCTCAGAAACAGACAGATGGGGAGATGACAAGGTTTCTGCTGGTGGAGCTGCAGAAGATGTAGGGAAAGCTGTACAGACTCTGTTGGGAGAGGCGAGAGAAACCGGCATCGTGCCCTACCCAGAACTTTCCAAATCTGAGTTTTAGCTGGTATTTTGATGTAAAGTTTTCCTTTCTTTGGGTTGCATGGTTCATACACATTCCGAGCGTGTGGTCCAGTGAGTTGTGACTTAATGCAGGGCATGAGGTGGTCAGGTCCAACCGTATGGCAGCTGGGTCTGATCCATCCGAACCCTCCTGCTTTCCTGGTCTGCTCAAGAGTCCTTTTCCCCTGTAGTGCAGTGTTTCCCTCTGGAGACTATATATAGAAAACTATTGTGTAAAGAAAGCTGATTCCTCCTCTGTTTGAAAAAGACATCATAACTTACTTTCTCTTTCACAGCGGGAACCCCTTCCTGTAAATACAAGGCAGCCCTGTCGAAACATTAGTAATAAGATTTTAACTATTTTCTTTGGACATTTCACCCCTTGCCCCCTTCTTTGTGGATAGTGGTTAAAGTGATAATTAGTAAATTCTGGTACTCCTCCAAAAATGCTCCAGCACTGAAGTTGTACACAGATACACAAGAAACGCATGTACACAGATTGTTAGCACCCCACTTTCTGACACTGGTAGAAACAAAAAATAATGGTGTAGACCCCTGCCAGAGACTGTAAACGTGCAGTTATAAAAGAGTACGTTAAATGGTAATGACCTCACATTTATACAGTGCTTTTCATCGAGGAGAAACCTAACTGCTTTGCAAACTGCCAAGCTTTTCTAATAGTCACTTCAGGGCTGCTAATGGGCAGCCACTTTGGGATAATTTAGGACAGGAAGTGAAAAATACTAAATTCAGTAGAAATGAAGGAAAATTCAAGGATCCCCAAAAATATCTTGTTTACAGAAAGTGCAGACTAAAAAAGTGTCGAAGCTGCAGAATGTGTAATGGATTATTTACAGAATGTGCAGTGGATTATTTATGTGACATAAAAACTCCAGTGAAGATCAGAATAACATTGTATGAGCAAAAAGTATATAACAAATTAGGACATTTTTTCCAGCCCAAGTTGGATGTGCTGGCTTTAGTAAACTGCATGTCAATGCAAATGTTCATTTAAAGGAGTGTGCAAGGACAGTTTCTATTTGTAATGCTAATTTAGTCATAAATTCTCCAACACGACACAAGTCCAGCTCTGTGCCATTCGCTCATGTAAAATGTTCCTGAGGCTCCATATAACCGAAGTTTTGGTGGGGGTCACAGAAGGGGAAATAAAAGGAATGTTATTTAATTGGCTGAACTAAAAGTGACAAAATTTGAAGTTCTTGAAAAAAATTAAAGGCTAGTAGTTTTCAGTTTGTGGGAGCTGCAGTATGGATGAATTAAAGCACAATTTTCCTACATGGGCCAACTCACCTTATCTCACTACATCCCTCCCAATGAGCCCCAGCCTCCCATCTCACTGGATGGAAATGGGACATAACAGGATGGGATGACTGCCCAGGACAGCCACTCACAGACTGAAAAGGAGACAGCTGAAATACCCTTCCAAGAAACACCGAGATGATCTTTCTGAACAGGACTCTTTTAGGCTTTTGATGAAATGTTTTAGCTTTCAGTAAAGACAAAAGCCTTTAATGTTTTCCAGGAGATATATATATATATATTTAATAAAAGTCTGTTTTTCTCTGGAAAACAAGGAATTTTATTTGAATATTTTCATTTTCTTAAAAACCCATGTTTCTGTCAAGGACCAGTCCTGGTTGTTTAGTGAGAAGGGAGCCAAGAACGAGTGCTGAAGAGGGTAAGCTATGGGATCAATAATTAGCTCAGACTTTGCTCTGAATTTTCCTTAACTTAGTTCTATATAATACACTTCAGGGTAGTCTAATGAAGTATTTATTTATTCATTGACTCTACTTTAAATAAATTTTATGGAACTAGATGGAATTTGATAGAAATTGGTTTTTCCTTCTCTTATACTGTTATAAATCTGTAGGAACATCACGATCTTCTGTGGCACCTCAGAGAATAGATTCTTCATTTCTATTTATCATTAGGATCCATCACTTCATTGGAAAAAAACCCATGTTCCCTCCCTGCTCCTCTTCCCCCCCCCCCCCCTTTTTTTTTTTAGGAAACTTAGACACATAAAAGCAAAACAGAGCAGCAAAGCAAAGCACACTCAACATTAATTTGGCAACAGGGAAACCTACTAAAACAGATTTTATTGTTTAAAACTGAGACTGAAGTTTTCCTTCTATAAAAAAACAAACCTCTCTGACATTTGTTGGAAATATTGCTAGCAAATGGATCATGTATTCCATTGCACAGGAGATGCAATTAGATTTCTGCAGGTTTGTAAAACAAACTATGGTCTAGGAGTGCTGTCATAGAACCAGTGGTCTGATTTCTGGTTGGATAACTGAGCTTTTAATTAGGGCTCCAGTGGTGCAACTGCTTTGCAATTTCTAAAGCTGTCTATGGGATTTGAATGTCAAATTCTGATTAAAATTATTGTGAACTGAGCATGCTCTAAGAGGATTTGAAACTTTTGGCCTATATATTCCCTTTTTATAAGAAGGAAGGATTTGCTTAGTGGAGAAAAACTTTAATCTACTGGAGGTAGGAAAAATTACTGAATGAGATCCTCTGCTACTGTAAATCAGCATATTTCATCCAATTTCAGTGGAACCAAGGTGATTTTTAGCCATGAGATGTAAAAGCCACTGTCTTCTTTCTTCCTGGCAAAGGAAGAGACTTGCGGAGGCCACATAATCCACACCTCCATACCAAGGGGTTCTTTGCTGTTCCTCTGAAGCATCTGGTGTAGTGTTATCATACTTTCTGCTTTGGAGAGCTTTTCACCATGATCTCGTCTCAGACCTGAGAACAGATTATGTGTTTCTGCTAACTATGGAGAGTGTCTATATGGCATTTCCAAAACTTGCAAAGAGTAAGAGGAATGATTCAGTAGTCAATTTGCATTTCAAACTAAAAAGTCATTGCAATTTTTGTTATACTTTGGAAATTATTAATATGGACTGTTTCAACCATTTCAGTGCTCCCCCTGACTCCTGCTCCAAATGGCTTTGTTAGAAGTTGCTCAGAATCTATCCTTCCTTTTGTAAAGTTTGATTTCGGGTGACAAAAGAACTCCCAAAGCCAAATGAAGGGTCTGTAGCTGATCACAGCACCTAAGTCAGGGTCCTATGCTCATTTCAAACAAGTTTTCACTGTCCTTCACCTCTTCCCCAAGTCCCTGCTTGATTTATTCTATTGCTAACTCTGAAATTCCTTTGTGTTTTTCATTTCCCCAGGGGTCTTCAATAAGGAGGGGACCCTCACGATGAAGCTGGTAAACGTACATGCCATTGACACCCTGTTCTCTGATATTGCCAATGCTTTCAACAAGCAGCATGACAGTCACTCTGCCATGATGAAGGCTGCCCAAAAGCTGAAAGAGATTTCTGGCCGCGCTCCCACTGCCAGTCTTACAGCCTGCATAGAGACTATGCAGCAGGAGCATGGTAAGCAGGCGAAAGCTAAGGCCTAACTGAAGCCAAGATTAAAATAATGAGGACCATGTGAATTAACAGCATTCTCATAGGTGCTGCCGTGTCACAGTATCTGTGTCTGGAGCCTGCTCAGAGCCCACATCATTGCTACTTCACATGCTGTATGACACAGCGTAGATGGATTTCAGATTTCATGGAGATTCTGGCCATTTTTATAGCTTGTTTCTACTTTATGGTACAATATAACATTTCTGACCAGGCTGACTGATCTTCAAAACACATGTCGTAAGATTTGGCTTTTCTAGTGCTACTTCATGTGGCACTAACTCCAGCCCTGCCCTGTGATGTCCGCCTTAGCGATGCCGCAGAACCAGCCCTGAAACTTGGGGGACAGAAAAGCCACGAGTTGGTGGACCTGATCAGAACAATTAAGTGTCTCATGGAAGATTAGGATGGATTTGCAATATGCTTTTCAGAAAAGACTTACTCAATGCCCTATGCTTTTCACTAAATGAGCAAACAGAAAAGATAGGTCAAATTTAACCAGGTGGAAAGACTATTGATTTCACCAGAGGGAAGGCAGAGCAGCTGTATGAGGGATGATTTTGGCCCTCTGTGCTTAAGGAAGTCCTTGAGGAAGTTATATATGAGTCTATCGGGTTGCTACTGGCAAACACCTCTATTATATAGCACATGCACACAGAGCAGCGACAATGATAAGGAAACTGGAAACAAGCTTATTTTATGGATGCTTTTCAGAGTCAGTCACTGGAGAGCTATTATGTCATGTGTTTAGTTTTGTAGAAACAAGAGTGTTTAGACATCCCTTTGTTGGACTCCAACCAGATGCAAGTCACAAGATAGATGTTGTTTTGTCTTTTCAGGTGCCTACAAGGTGCAGGTGCACATGGAAGGCTATAGCTTTTCACTTACTGTAAATGAGAAGAAAGTTCCTGACAAACTGAAGCAGGTCCAGCAGCAGGTGGGGGAGCTGAGTTTCTCCACAAAGCATGTCCTTGCTAGAAAAACTGTACTCCAGGACATGATCTGCTCGATGTTCAGAGCCAGGCTTAGCTGGAAGAGAGGATCCAAACCGCAAACCCAGAGTATCTGGACCAGGTATGGCTAGCAGGTAACCTGAAAGAGAACATCCAGAAAATCAGCCTGGCCAAGGAGCTCTCCGAGCAGTATGATGAAGCTGCCAGGAGTGTGTTGAGGGAAATGGCCCAGCTAGTGGGCTTGATGCAGGAAGGGGGTCTTGAAATAGGGGCTGAATAAATGCTTATAACCTGCCCACACATACAGAGCAATAGCTTAAAGGACACCTGGGTGGTGTAGTGACTTGGTAATGTCGGTAAATAGCACTCTGCAAATGGCTTATGGGTAGCTCTGAGTCTCAGATCTGTTTAATTAAATTATGGGCGGAAAGATGCATCTGGAAAAAGCTTTGATTTTCACCTGAGCCATTAACACCAGTGGACAGAAAACTTAGTAGGTAATGTTACTGTGGTGGAACGGTGTTTAGGGTGACCCATGATGAATCCAAAACCAGAGGGTCAAATCCCCCATCCCTGAGCAGGTGTCAGTGGTACCTGCGCAGGGTAATGGCACCTGGGAGCAGGGGAGCAACGGCAGTGGTCTCCTCTGTGTCATTGTGTCTGCATCCCGCGGGCAGGGTGAGCCATCTAGGCTAGGACTGATAGCAGACTTCTAAAGGAAATTAAGCTGTTTCCCAAACCTGAAACAGGGTAAATCAAGCATTTAGACTGCAGGCCAGAAAACTTCCCTAAAGCTTTAGAAATACATTCCTTGCTGCTTAATACAGCTACAGATAATCATTTGACATATGGCTTATAGCACATTCACACCCTTCCCCTGCCTGGAAACTCGTGAAGCCTGTGCTTGCTGGAGAGACACAGTGAGGTGACCTGGCAGCCTGGCCAGCATTGGCATGTCTGAGTGCAGTAGTGTAAAGCAAAGGGCAGCAGGAGCTATTGGAGATTAAGTCTTATTATGGGGACTGGGTGTGGGGCTAAGCTGGCAGGAGTACTGTGCTTTGGGACAAAGGCATTCATACAGGAGGGGCAGTTGGAGGAGATAAACATGGACTAAGATTTCAGGGAAGAATGAAAATAAATCAGGATATCAGGTCTGTTAGCTCACCACCCAGTGCCATCAGACTCCCACTACTGACAGTCTGTGTGAATGGCAGAAAGAAACCTTTTCTTTGGCCTGCAAAATTTGGGATGATTGCTGTGAAATAATGACAAATCTGGAAAACTGTGTGCTGTGACACAGCCTTTGAAGACCAGCTGGATAACCCTGACACGCTCTGGATGTCCAGCGTGAAAGCCCAGTTCGGAGCAGCGACTGTGCAAATGGGGAGGGTCGGCTGGTTTTGCAATGCTGGACCTGGTTGGCAGTCAGAAAGCTTATTGAATTCATCACATTTTTTAAGGATGAGGGAAAGAATAGAAACCACGAGTGAAATCCTACCCAGCACCACAAATAACTACAAAGGGAGCTCAACCTCCTGGTTTTTAGACTGTCTGTACTCTGCCCACTATTAGTGTTTTAAGTCCTTTTTCTGTTTGCCTCGGCTTATCCCCAAAATACGTCAGAAATTCCCAGGAGACTTTTCTGCCCTGAAATGGCCTTGTGCTTCCTTCAGGCATCCATCCGCTCACGCACCCACAGGGCCAGTGGGCAGCATGTTTCTTTGCTCTCTGTCAGACTCTCCCTGTAACTACCCATTAGCCTCTGTCTGGCCAGAAATACAAACTAGTCAGACTTATCCTTTAGGAGCTTCAGTTTGCCCATTTGCGAGGCATGTGTTTTGCATGAATTTATCAACTCAACAAAGAAATTTGTAACTTCATTCATATTTTTCTATCCTAAATCAAAGCAAGTGCCACTATATTTGCATCAGGCAGAGCATTTGGTCTCCCCTTCACTGCCCAACCCAAGGGTCTCTCTCCAGACATATATTTATTTCTATTAATTTAGTTTGTTAAGGAATTTGGGGAAAAGATTCATTGTCACAGATATTTCCTGCCACTCACCTGATAACATGTTGAAAACTACAGGAATTTTTCCAGTAGGTCCTTGATAAATCAATTTCTGAAACACACTGACAATTTTAGCAGCCAGGGTCTTCACTCCACCTCCAGCTTTTTAGAGAACCAACTTTTCTAAAGCCTATTACCTCTGTGATTTTTGCTGGAAGAAACCACCCAGATGTCTTATCACAGGAAACACTGGATGCCCTGTCTTCTGCGCGAGATGAGACAGCTGTGGTCATTATATGGTCCTTACCAGCACTGGGACCCAACCTCCTGGAACAGGGGTGAGTGGATGACCACATGAAGAGTAAAGTTTCCTACATACTGTGTTTCTGATAATAGGGAAACATATATAAACCATGCAGTCTTGAATCCTGGCAACACTGATATTATTTCCTTACACATCTGAGGAGCTAGCTGCGCTACAACTCGAGTTCAGCTTTCCTGGAGTTCGCAGTGTATTTAATGGAACATATGTAATCTATATTAGCCTTACACATCCGAGAAATCTCATATAGACTTGGGTTGCTATTGTTACACTCAGACACACCACAAACCTCATAATGTCTGTGGTTGATCCAGTCCAGTGCACTCAGACGTGTACGTTTCCAAGTAGCCCTTAGACATTTTGGAATACACAGCATTCCTCTGCTGCCATTTCCCAGGCAAGAGAGCTCGCTCACCTGAGGAGCCTGACCCTGAAACATCTCAGTCAGGCCCTCAGCTACCCTGAAACCAAGGTGATGATCAGGTGGAGTTACTCTAGCTATTGGAAATGTTACGTTTATTCATCCCCTTTGATTATGAAAAACAAAAACCTGTTTTGTAAAAATTAAATGTTGTGTGAACAGAAGGATTAAAAAATTGATTGTTTCATTTATCAAAAAAACAATGTTTAAGTTTCATGCTTGCAGACCAGTTCAGGACTGAGACAAATTTTGTATCCCTAAAGTCCCTGGGAAGTAGAAGTGGCTGCAGGTTTGGGAGTTTTTCATCTGAGCAATCTCTACTGAAAGCACGTTAGTGTGGTTGTCTTTGTACATAAGCATTTCTTAATCAGAGTAAAGGTTGCAGATATCTGACCCAAGATAGAATTGGAGTCTGGTTTCTTCCTTAATGTCCATGAAGTGCAGTAGCAAGAAGATTGATTTGGGAACTAAATACTAGCCTGGAGTTTGGAAATTGGGACTCTTTTCTCTGTTTCATTTTCTGCATTCTGTGCAATACAAATAGTCCTTCTTCTCCCAGATTCCCCATCTGTAAAGTGCAAGTGCTTTCACAGGAGTCCTGTGAAGGGAAATGGCTAAAAACTCAGGAGGTCCTCAGGTAGTATTGTAACGTAGGAATGGATGTCCTGTAAACCTCAGGTGGCCAGACAGAAAGAGCTCTTGCGACAACGGAGCCTCAGGAAGCTCCTTCGGTTCAAATAAACACTCCAAAGCCAGTTGCTTAGACACTCTATTGAAAACCTGCAAAACAAGGGTGGAAACCTCGTGAGCTACTCACTGTGTCTGTTCAGGTTAGAAATCGGAAATTCTGTTTCACAGTGTTATGGCTCTTGTCCTCATGACCATGACTCAGGAGTGCAGAGTGTGCAGCAGAAAAAAATAATAAAATAGAGAAAGTGAAGCTTTCTACCTACTAAGAAAAGGTTTTTAGTTTTGAGAACGTGTTTGGGGGTGGACTTTGGCATAAATCTTGGAGACTGAGGCATGACACAAAGCCTCCCTGCTGAAAACCTACACTAGTTTTTTTCCTTATCACATTTGTCTTTTATTTTTTGAGCACTCTAGGATCATGTTGCTGGCCTGTGTCTGGAGCAGAAGCTGGGACCTCCATTGCTGCCTAGTCTTTCTAGGAAAAAGGGCACTGTATGAAAACATTTGGATCCTTAATTGGCCTCATTAAAGAAGCTGGCCATCTGGACCTCACTCATGCTAATTAGTCATCAATAGGGTGGTGATTCGGTCATAAAAAAAAAAGCCACCTCCACTCTCTTAGCCCTGCCTTTACACACAGTTATTACACACAAAGCTGTCTCCTTTGCTCTCAGGCTGGAGCGGGTAGATGTGTTCTCACTCAGCAGCCATCCACCCTGGTGTTTGCAGGCCAACAGCTTGTTTCTTGGCAGGGCCACTCAACCTAAGCCCGTAAGCTGCGCCAGTCTGGAAAGGATGGAGCTAAATATGGCAAAGAAACTGGGAGCATGTGATTACCCCACCCTTCACTTGTAAGTCAGTCTGGTATCCACGCTTCCAAATGTCATTACTGTGCAGAAAACCTCGGATAACACATGAAGAAGGGTTCCAGTCATTGCTAAAGTGCCTTTAAAATTTTGGGGCTACTAACTGGTACCCCCTTGTTTTCAAGCAATTTCCCTTTGGTCACTATTACTTGCTCCTCAGGCAAGGACAGGTCAGGAGAAGCGGAGGTAGATGGACTGAATGACTCTTGCTGCTTCATTTATGATTTCCAGATTCACATGTTCCATATACTGCTTTTGACTCACCCAGTTTATATCCAGGTAGAATCACAGGACAATTCTCTGAGATGGAGCTTCCCCATATTTGCCCATCCTGAAACAGGACAAGCCAAAACAGTTACGGAAACCACAAAAAGGTGGCTCAATAAGCATGAATAAGAGAGTTTTAAGCACAACATGGTTTGCAGTAGTGGATCGGCAGGACTGGTGAAAATTTGCAGAAATTGGTTCATTCAGCACTGATGATGCATCAGTGGATAAGCCAGGTGTGGGTGGTCTTAAAAGCTGAGGAACTTCTAAGGTCATCTTCCCCAAACTATCACATCATTCCCAAACCTATCACGACTTCTGTGCCTCTCTGAAAATCTCACCTTCCTTCTCCCATCTCAAATGAAGTTCTTTGTTCCTGTTCTTGGGCAGTCATTCTGAAAATCATGTATTTAGGGAATGCATCTGAAAATATTGATGTAATATATGCACAGTCCCCCAGTACATACATGAAGAGAAAGGTATTGGCTGGTTAATAGGAGAACTAAATGTCGTTGTTTTCTACTGCTCGTCTTGATGAGCCCAAGCTGCAATGACCCAGTTGGGTCCAGAACAGTCCTCTAAAATTAGTGCTGGCCAGATCAAAACCTGTAGTTTGGTTACATGAAAAGTTGGAGGAAGGCTGTTGAATCAAGAGAAAGCTGGCTTAGCCTCCCCATATATTTTCCAGTTAATCTTGTATCTATGTTGAGGAAAAACACCCCTCAAAACTAGTTTTTAGTGGGCCAACAAAGGCCCTGGGTTGCTAGACACCTTATTAATTATATTATTCTGCAGGAGGTGATACAGTTCTTTATAAAGATTTATTAATAGTCATCATTATTTTCACAGAAGCTTTAAAGTTCAGTAAAAGACCTATAAAGACAAGCAACCAAAGGAACTCATCGATTTCACGCTGATATGCACTAAAAAAATACCAGTCTTTTTTCTTTTCTTTTCAAATAATAATAAAACAAAGAGCTTTCAGGAGCAGCAACAGCAGAAGGCTAATGTAAAGTGATATATTCGAGACCCAGGAGTATGGTGTAACTTACTCCTGCCTCTGTGGCCTGTTTATTGTGTTTGTCTGGTTGCCCTGGGAACGAGCTCACGCCGTTTCACTTATTTTATAATGTTCCTGTAAATGTTAGGTAGGGCCGGGATTTATTATACACTGTCAACACCTAAAATGGAACGCGCCGCTTAGTGTCGTTTATTTGGCAAGACGCCTTTCCATGCTCCCTTAAAAAAAAAAAAAGTCTTTCTTATACAGATATGTGTGTGAGTCTGCATGTGTGCATGTGTGTATGTGCATCTCTGTCCAAATAAATAAACCCTGTATGCTTTCCAGCAGCCTTTGCCCGGGGAGGATTGATGCTGGGTGGTATAAATGCTGTGCTAAAGGAAGGTCTGAGCAGCCGGTGACCTGCCGTTGGGTGGGATCTATGACTCACATTATTTGTGTGAGGTGAATATTTAGGGGACGGGGAAGGCATGTTTACCAGGAGTGTTTATTATCCCTAAAGAAGCAATGTGATCCTGTTGCTTCTGTCCCCAAAGACCTCTGTTAATTTGGAGCGATGAATCATCAGAATTATTAGGGCTGGAGTGAGCTGCTTTCCTTTCCTCTCCTCTCCTCTCCTCCACCAGTCCCTCAGCATGATGGAGCAGATTTGATTGCAGACTAGTGGGTGTGATGCTCATTTTTTAATTTGCCTTTTTTTTTTTTCCTTGGGTGGTACCTCTCAGACTAACACATGCTGTTTAACGGAGAAGACTATTAACCTTTTAAATGCGCAAGAACAAATGCAGTCGGCATCTCAACTCCTTGAAATGTGTGTTTCTAGATCTCTCCATCCTTCCCTTGCTCCTGCTCCAAACTGCAGTCTTATCTCTCCTTTCCTCTTCCCAGAGGGTGCGGGTCTCTCCCACCCGCCACTTTCCTTTACACAGGAACACGCGTCTCCTCGAGTGCCAGAGAAGAGCTCCCATCTCTCCGGTTGTCCTTTGTAGTGCCAAGCGCCATGTCTCCACCAACTCTTCCTTCCCTTGCCCCCAGACAAGATGGATTTGTGCAGTGATTCAGTATGACTGCAAATGCCTCTCCCGCCAAAAAAAACGCTCACTCTGGACATTTGTACTCAGCTCTGCTCCTGATGTGATTTGCCTCAACTCTTACAACAGGATTTGGATTCAGCAGTGAGTGGGGACTGCTCCAGCTAAAAATACAGGCTGAACGAAGAGACAAGGTGGATCAATTGACGGGTAAAATCCAAGAAAAGTGGCTTTGTTCCTCCCCATATGTGGGGCTGATCCTGCCTCCCACTGACCAGAAATGTTCTCTCCTTGGCACGAAGCCTTTCACCACTGAACGGCTCCAAGCCCAAGGAAACCAGCCAGCACCCAAAGCATTAAACATGTTGGGATTAGCCAGTGCCCTGAGACTGAAGGTACAGAAGATGGAGAATCTCCAAAAGGTTTAGGAATGAGAATGGGAAAAGGTAGAGCCCAGGGCAGAATGGCTGGTGACAGCAGATGGTGTTTAGGGAAGAAGTCAGATGAGGAAAGTTGGACTTGATGGTGCAAGGCTGCATAGCGTGAATTTTTCTTTCAATTGGAATGAGTTAAGGATGGTGAATTTGCTTAGGAAATACTATAGGTTAGGATTCCCATTTCCTGTGTGACACTGAGTAACTTAAATCTTAATTCCCTGCTTCATCTGACTGTGAGACAAAACTAGAGTGAAGCATAATTAATTCATATTTGCAATGTGACCTGAGATCCTTGACTAAAGACTTCATAACAGTAGACTCTTGAGTATGATTTGTACATGATTTGTGTGAATGTATGCCAATAAAACAGGACTTTATTGTTTTGTTTCAGGCAAGAAGATAGATAGATAATGAATTTTTCTCTCTTCTTGTTTTTCTTTCTGATAGATACTTTGCAAGAAAACATATGTTGTGCAAAAAGGTCTGTTTTTTCCTGAGACTTCTGTGCATACAAATCAGCTCTTGGAATAAGTACCAGCAACAGCCCCTCCAGAGGCATTTACCTGAACCGCATGCGATATAAATATACACATGCACATACCCTCGCCTATCTCAATTTTAGGAAATATTTCAAAATGTAGTAAGTGTGTGTTTCAAATTTTTAAAAGAAAAATGCCACTGTTAAAGAAAAATTGAAATGACAAACTACCTTTTTAATGAGCCTAAAATGGAACATATATGACAGTGACAAGAGTAACTTAGTAAAACCACAGCTGCTCCTTTTAATTGCCTCCTAATTTGCTCTTGGGTGCTGGTAATTGGAACAATTTGCCTACAGAAACCTGTGAGGTCTCAGACACTAATTGATTTTGTCTTGCTTAATCAACCCCGTGAAAAACAGAGCCTATTTCACTGACTGTTTTTAAGCTTAGCACTGTTATTGTGTGATACACTGAGCAGAAAATGTACCCACCCACCCACTGACACAAATCATACATTGACCAAACTCGGATCACGGGGCTGAGTCAGTTCCTTGCAAGAAAAGCTGAAGCAGCTCTGTTTGGTGTTATGGTCCTGAAAAAGACCTCAAATGAGAGGCACAGCATTGGTATATGTATTAGATATAAAAAAGACGATACTTGAAGTTTATTCCAACTCAACCAGTCCTAAAAAGTATGGTGTTTGCAAGCATTTTTCTTTCTTGTGCTTGGAGACCAGCTAAATTTTAATGGAAAAATAAGCTATGCTTCGCATGTGTAGCAAAAGAGAATAAATCATATAATGGACTATTTAATTTTCTTTTGAAAGACAATTCAGGTTCTCAGTGTTATGATTTAAGGAGGCTCTGTTATTCTATTTCAGGATAATTTATTATATTATTATTATCTCGTACAGAAAAATAGTGGAAGAGACATCTCACAAAATGCTGGTGTACCTTGTAATAAGGTCACTATGTGGGAACAGAAACCATCTTCAGTGCCTGATATCATGTTACAAAATGCTTCAGATGTTATTTCTGAACCATGTGAGGGTAGGTGAAGCTTAGAGGCCAGTTTTGCTACCTTATTAAACCTACATTTTGCCACTTTCCTTGCACAAACCCGAGGTAGCTTCTGGTTCTGCAGCGTGCGAGCATTTCCACCGCCACATCCGTCATGTTTACCCAGGCTTCGGTATGGGACTAGTGTCATGGCTTCTAGACAATTTTCCCTTCCTCCCCTCTGTGCCATCCCAAACAGGCTGGCAGAGTTAAGCCCTGAACTGATTCTGCCTTGTCTTCCCGCTCCAGCGCTCGGTAGCGGTCAGAGGCACAAGGAAATATGGGGAACCTTGGTGAGCATCAGCAGAAGAGGGGGAATATCAGTACCTCTGTGCATCTGGCTACATCTGGATTGACAGCAGAGTTGGTTTGTATTCACTCTGATCCCCACCAAATGCAGACCTTGAAAGCTGCTGCAGTCCAAGCACGCCCTCAGAAGTCATTTGATGCTTGAAAATCCCCCATTGTCTCTATTTTTTTAAAGTCTACCCTATTTAATAAATTCTTTATTGTTTCACTTAAATCAATTATAAATATTCATATACACTAAGCAGTATTTTTAAGGTGCTTTTCCTTGACGAGATCAGCTAGATCAGTAATATATCCTTTCCATAAGCACATTTCGTGGGTCATTCCCTACTGATACTTTTGCTGACTTCAAGCCAATGAGGAGAATCACCCCCTTAAAGAGAGCAGATGCATGTTTGCTGCATCAAGACCAAGCACCACCACCACTCGATTCCTTACTATTGTAAATTTCCATTTGCCATTACCCACATTTTTTAAAAGTAAGTAGATTGTAAGTCTGTAAAGATTTATAGTTTCATTCTAAAATATCTATAATTTTAAATGCAGCACTGCTGCTGACATCCACTGAACTGCCATAGATAGACTGTTAAAGTGATTAAAAAAAAAGACATTACAATATATCCAGATATGTTTCAAGAACTTTTGTTGGGCATGGACTAACTTGGAGACATATTTCATAAAAACTGCTATTTACATTTCAGCTATATACTTCTGCTCTTTATGTCCTTTTCCATTGCTGCACATTGCCAAGGGTTTTGCATAAATAGAAATTTTCCCTGTCGGCTCCCCCGCCGGAGCCCTGCCGCAGAGCCCATGGGGCTGCGTGTGACATCACCGCTTGTCCTCAGAAACACCACCGCCGAGCCTCAGAAGATTTGACCTCAGGTGTTGGGCTTTTTGGTATAACCATTATTGAAAACATAGCGGTCGAGATTTACTGGCTGGTAAGAGTTTATAATGATCAGAGATTAAGGGTGGGACTTTCAAAACAGTATAAGCCTTGAGCGCAGTCGAATTTGTACTCCATTACCCAGCAGCTTTTCAAAGCTCCACCCTAAATCTGTATAAAATTATTCTAGTGGCAAGGAAAGTATATTTACCTAATGTCAAATATTAAACATTACTGCCCATTAAAATATAGGGCTTCATTATATTTGGCCTGGTGCAGATGTGCAGGAGAGAAGGAGTAATTATCTTTTCCCAAGCTATGTACCTAGGCAGAGGAGTTGTCACTAATTTTTGGTGTCTGCCTGTGGGTAATGAGCGTCTACTTTTTGCAGCCCGTGGGGAAGTGAGTTACATCTTCAGGCCATAATTGCTTCTGAGAACCAGGTCCTTCGGAATGCAAGCAAGCCGAATTGACCATGCAAAAAATGATGCATCCAAGCTTGTGGGCACTTTGGAAAGTAAAGGCCAGAATAACTCACTCGCTGTCATGCAGCAAACTGCTGGCAGCCTCGGGACAGGAACACAGACCTCTTTATTCCCAACCCCTTGCTCCTGCTACACCATCATCCCTCAGTTCATATAAGCTGGCCAGTGTCTGCAAGGGTGCACCTCTTTCTTTTGTCCCGTTTTGCAGGCTGCTTGGGCTTGCGCAGTCAAAAGCAAAATCACTGAAAGAGGAACAGCTCTTAGAAAACCCTGCAGCACCCAGGTGACAAGAAAAAATAAAATCCCTCCTGATATTTGCTCTGGAGGGCTGTGCATGACCAGAGTGTGGGAACCTGGCATCACTCCATTTGCTGGGGACATTAGAGGCAAGGTGACAAATCTGGCCTGTGGATGGCAAGTGAGCCACCTTAGCTCTGGATTTTGCTGACAGAGCACATCTTGTGAAAGCAAAGGAGAGAAAAACCTGCCAAGCCCAGCTCCGGCCCCGCAGCTTACAGGGTCAAAGCACATTGTGCACAGGGAGTCCCCATGCAGCGAGACATGAAAACCCCATGCTGTCACTACTTCTTATTAAGCTTGCTCAGTGACACAGAAATGCCTTTCTCTTAAACTCGCTGAGAAGCTGTAGTGAATTTAGCTGAAAGTGCAAATTACTTTTGTAACAATGAGGGATGGTCTTATATTTCTTGGCTTAGGTTTTCTTCCCATCTCTTTCCTCCTGACTCCTCTCTGCTTCCATCGTGAGGCTTTTTCCTAACAAAGACAACCTTGGAGAGGGTAATAGGGGTTCCCTACATGTCTGCAAGGCCCAAGCTCTCAATCATGCTGCCCAGGAGTTTGCAAAGTAGCAGAAAATCAATCCATTTAGGGGTAAAACATGAACTGAAGCTCCCAAAGTAAGGGCTAGAGAAGGACAAGCTTGCTACGCTGTTGGATAAAAGCACTAATAAAAGCAAAAGCATTGGAGATATGCAAATTGTGAAAACATTAGACCCACACCTTCTGCCTCTATCTTCTGCCCTTTTCTTGTTAGAGTAATTTGAAGTCCGTGCGGTTGTAAAATTGTGCTCTTAAAAAAAGTGAGGAACGACAGTGTTTGAAGAAGCTGTTGGCTGTTTTGCCCACATGCTACTGTTGGAAGCAAGAAAATATTAGCATAAAGCAAAAATGCAGTGGTCTGCATGAAGTGCAGAGGATTAGCAGGCCTTTACCTTGCAAAGCCTCATAAAAACTCTCCTGCCTATAAATGCTGTTTTCATTGCATTGTACAGAGGAACGCCTCCCTCCATGCTGATCAAGACAAAACCTCCAGTGAAGTTAGCTGACCAACATTGAAGCCACTTGCATTTTGCCTGAATAGAGATGCTTAACATCCAAGTAAGGCATTTGCTGAAAGAAGAAATTATAGGCCATAGTGATACAGAAGTAAGGACCCTATTAAGATTAATGGCCTTTAAGTTTTGCTGTCCTTAGTGAATAACCCCAGTTCATTGCCAAGAAGTCTTCTAGTCAGCACCACTACAGTATTTTACATTGGATATTCTCAGGGTATGCTAAACCAACGCTTATATCATGCCACTATGAGCACCAATTGAGCAAGAGATCTTTATCCTGAAGATGAGGAGTGGTGTTAAGGGAATCCTGCTCGGGACTCTGTTTTGCTTTTTGTCTCCCAGCAGACTGCAGTGCTCTGGGTAGGACAGCAGAAGTATAAGGCTAACACACATCTCCTTGTTCTTGACATATGGGAAAAAAGAAACACAGAGTAATCATCAGATAGAGAAGATAAGGTCTTATTTTCTAAACCAGAAATAGGCATTCAGCACTGAATGGAGGCACAATCCATTCTGTTGTTTCTTTTGGAAACAGACCCTTAAAATAAAGTGAATGCATCCCTTCTTACCGTCAAGGGCTCCCAGCAGACAGGTTGTAATAAAATATAAAATTGAGTGTTTACCCCACAAGTACAATTGTTTGTCTCTCCCACTGCTTTCCCAGCTTGCTGGCAATACTGCTTAAAATTGCTTCCCAGATATTTTTGCTGTTTGTTTGGATTAAGTTAAAAAGTGTTCTTCAGAGGAGTAGAGCAGAATTCAGGGAGAGTTTCTAACCATGGCAGACCCTTAAAGCCTCACTGCCTACATCTCACTCACAGGCACCAAGACCAGGCTGGGCGAAATCCTGTCTGGCTTAAGGCTTTTGAGGTGGGTGGGTTGTTTTTTTTTTTTTTTTTTTTTTTTTTTTGGTTTTAGTTTTTTTAGGGGTTTCTTAAGAGAATGACAGAATATGCTGAAAATTTCCCCAAAAATAGAGGCAGGAGAAAGTATTGGCTATCCCACTTAACCCAAGACCTATACAGTTTGGTTTCAAAGTTGTCAAAGTATCCCAAAGCCATCTTCACTAAAGAAATCCCTGGAGTTGGTATTAGAAGAGGGGGTATTCTGGTATCTTTTCAGTGATGTCTGTTTTACTATAGTGATAGTCACCCATGGACTACAACATTTTTTTCCAGAAAAACTACAAATGCTGTAATTGCGTAGTCTTCATAGACTTGAAAATGGTTTAAGGTCTAGCCATGTATGATAGAGAGCAAGAAAAGAGAATGACTTTTTTTTATAGAATGACTTTGGAAAGTGTTAGTAGACAATATATAGGTGAAAATTGAATTAAGGCATCAGTTTGGAATCCCTGAGCCTTTTGAGGTTTAAAATGAGATTACTAACATTGCTTTAATGAATATTTGTCCTTCCTCACTCCTTTTTTTTTAAGGGAGGGGGGGCTAAAGGGAAGGGAGATGGGGTATTGAGTATTACAGAAAAAGGGTGGCAATTAGATGATAACAGTCAGCAGCACGGACAGCATCTTGTTACTGCTCATTTCGGAGGTGCCAAAGCTACATGGGACATTGTCATTATTATGGCTTAAAGTTGGCTAAGGTCACCCCGGTTCATCTGTTTTATACATTGGTAGCCTTCTACTTATTACTTGCCAAACAAACCTTTTTATTTTTGCACACGTTTATGTTGATTTTGTGGTTTCTGAAACTGGATTCTGTCTCCTATGGGCCTGAGTTTCCATGGCAACTATGGACCTTATCTGCTGCTGCTGTTTGGCAGACAGACAACAAGGCCTTTCAGTTTACTTCTCCGATTTTTTTTTAATATTATTTTCTTTAAAAACCTTTTTCTTCTTCATCATGTTCTTTTTTTTTCCTTCCCTTTTTATTATTTTTACTTTTCCCAACCCCTGTCATTTAAAAATCACATAATTAATTGAGCACATCCTGTGCCACACGGGGCTGCCACGACTTTGAAGTCCCAATAGATCATTTTATAGAGCCATGGGTACCATTTTTTCCAGCGCAGCACCAGGCGCCAGTGCGAGGGTTTGTGGAATTTAGCATATCCTACTCCAGGTATGATAAAGAAACCTTGGCACCTTCTGTTTGTTTTTACTAATTTCCTTTCCAAACTGCCTTTTCAATATAGAGGAAAGACCTCAGGACTTAAAGTTTGTTATTTTCTCTCCAAAGTTAGTCCCTGTTCCCCCTGCCTCCCTTCCTCCCCTTCCTTTAAACCAGACTGAACTGCTTCTTTGCTTGGTGGTAAGTTTTCTTTTTTCTTTTCTTTTCTTCAGGAAAGTGTGGTCTGATTTAGCATCATGTAGCTTGGAGCTGTTACCGATCCTATAGCAGCAGCAAAACCAGCCGAGGGAAAAAGACCCTGACAGGCCCTATTAACCCTTAAAAACAATAAATGATCTCATCACCTTCTCAAATACAGAAGAAGAAATAATAATACAATAATTTACTTCAGTGAAGGAACAAGTCTTTTGGGGATTGATACTGAAATCTATCCCAAAAGACACTGTTGCTGGCATTAATGAAGAAGGGCTGCTTTTCCACTAAGTTGAAAATAAACTGCAATGTCTCTCAGCATTAAAAAAGGAGAACATGCATATATAGACACAGCTGGACATATATATACACAGAGGTATATATGTGAAGAACAGAGAGAGGAAGACAGAAGATGAGTGGAAACATGCTAAATCAGGTGAAAAATAGTTGAGCCTCCTAACATGAGGAATCCTTGAGTGGCACCACTATGCATCCTGCTTTTGAAACAAAGGGCTGTAAAATCCCCTAAAACCTCTTTAAAACAGAGTCAGGAACTTCTGGAGATGGGTTTAAAACTGCTAGTTGTCATGGGTTTCTACCACAGTTTGAAAAGACAAACATGATCACTTGGGGTGGTTTTGTAGCAAGGAGAGAATTCAGAATTAATCCCTGCAAAATTATTATCTTCTCTCTAGAACGATGGGTATTCTATCTCACAGAAAATAATAGGAAATGAGATCTTTTGTACAGACATGTCAAGACAGCTTCTGACGTCTGATGGGAAATCACATTTCTGCCTATGAAGTCCATAAGATGATTTAAAAATCCTGTAGAAAAAAAATCTTATCCTCCATGAAATTTTGAACAGTTTTAAAATGATTTCTGGGCATATGTATGTTTCATTTTTATAGAGCTACATTTATTTCATGGCTACTTGGGGTCTTATTCAAAATCCCGTGTTGTAAATGAAAAGATTTCCATTGATTCTGATGGGCTTTGGGTAAAACAGTTAAGAAACTTTCCATGAGACTAAAAATGGGAAACAATTCATTACAAAATCCCAGAGGTTCATTTTAAAAGCCTATATAGCAGATACTGTACTCTGTTAAAGTCTGTAGGACAAAACCCAGTTTATTCAGTTGTCTTGTGCCTGCAGATTCCTCCATGTCCGTTCATTTTGATCTAGATAAAAAGGCAGGCAAAAACTAATTACTATCTCTGCCCATATTGAAATGCTTTTCAAAATTATGTCCATAGGAAAATGGGCTAACTGAACAGGACTGTAATTAATATTGGATATCTCCAGCCGTTCACAGTCCTCTTAAAAACAACTGTTATTTATAGTGAATATTTTATGATGCCATTAAAATATTTTTATCAATTACTGTGTCATACTGGATATTTTGGATGTGTTTTTACTGTTGCTTGTACCAGTTTTCTGCCGTCCTCTCTCTTTTCTCCCTTTTGTTTGCTCTGCCCTTCTGGAAAACTCACACACTGACTATAACTGAAGAACATCATGAGCTTTATAATCCCCCAAATCTGAATCATATCTCATTTTGTATATACATACAATTATTGCCCCAATTCTCTGCACCACTGGTATTTTTCTAATTGCTAAAATCTTCGTGCATGATTCATGATTACAGGAGTAGAAACTTGATTCATTAAACAGAGCTGTGCCACTGTGTGTGTGTGCAAGCTACAGGTGCTAGAGCAGAACAAACTAAAACTCAGAGTAGAGCAAACCAACATTCGGTATTAGAGGTTTCCTCCAAAGAAGCCACACAAAGCGTTGTGTGAAGTTGGCATTGCAGTCTATGATTTTGGGACACATTTTTAAGGAAGACTAGGGCTTTACCCCAGAATGTGGTCAGCATTCCCACCTCCCTTCAGCTAACAGCTGATCTGCAGAATCTGGATTCCTGACCTGGCCAAGGAATAGTTATATTCCACCAGATATTATAGGTGTAAAAAGCTTTGGAAATCTAAAGGCACTAAAGGCACCATGCAATTGGGAAACAATGACATTATCATTACTGAGTTATCATAATGCTGTTCCTGTACACAAGGCTGTGTAAGAAGAATTAGAATTTTTATGTACATTATGTACATTAATGCAAGCAGGCAAAAAGTTACCAGTTACTTGAACTGTGCAAGCAAGAGGTTTTCTGGTTAGCTGGCTGACCCAAAGAACACATTGAGCAAAATGTTTGCCTCCAGTTAACTTTAAAATGACAACAATAATTCCAGTTTTGTTTTGAAAATGCTTTTTAATATTCCCCCCCTCCCCCCCCCCCCCAGTTGAATACAGGACTCTTTGGAAAGAAAGAATTGTGAACATTGAAGCATTTCTGTGTCAAAAACATTGAAATTACCCATGTTGATAGTCTTCATTTTTTTTCTCATTTCTGTTGGTTAGAACTATGATGGAATGCAAGATTTGCAAACAGCTCACATTGGCTGAAAACTACAATACTTGGCAACTAAAGCATGCAAGAAATTTCACCTTTCCCTTTTTGTGAACAAGGCTCTGCAGGCCAGATCCTAAACTCTTGGGGCTCTCTAGAAGTTTTGCCACTGTTTTAACAGAAACAGTGCTCCAAGAATTAGCACTGAAGGGAACATATTGAAGGAAGGTTCAGACTTGGAGAGCACCAATATTCAACGGATACATTTATAGACAGTAGACTGACTGGTCAGTCAATTATTCTCTGGAATTTTGTGGATTCCAGGCATGTCAGCTCAAGATATATGAACCTATCAATTTCAGTAATAAAACTCCATAAATCTGTCCTAGATTTGGACTTACAGCAGAAACCTGAAAGTAGGCAAATTTCAAATCATTTGGGGTGACATTACAAGCAATTACCCACCAGCTACCTACCATGGTCTTAAGAAGACAGAATGTGAAAATTAAGTCTATATATGCATGTGTAAATAGTGAGCTAGTTGAAGTAGCCATTGGGTTTTTATGATAATTTCTTTTAACTGTAGAACTTGTATAGTGCAAAGCTACACACTTTTTTTCCTGCAAGATGCAAAGCAGACAATGAAATTGCAGAAAGTGTACAAGACTGGTTTTGTTTAACTATATTCTTCTCAATTTACTCTCACTGCCACTGCCCTCTGGATATTTTTATGGAAGTAAAAGAAAATGCTCCTTTTATGTATTTAAGCTATGCATGTGGGTGACTTATTTGGCAATATTAATAAGAAGTAGATTCAGTTTTATTTTGAAATCTCCTCCAAAATTATTTAGGTGAAAGAGAAAAATAGTCAAATTGCAGAGTGAGGCTGTCTACTACATCGGGAGGGTTTTACCTTTCATACGGTGTTTCTAATTTTGCAGAATAACAAGGTAAAAAAAAAAAGAAGAAAATACACAGTATTAGTTGCAAACAGAACTTGTCCAAGGGAAAGCCAGGCTGGGGATATTCTTGTTATAGAGGTGTAGGAGCAGTTCATACTTGCAAGGACTATGAACTCTCCAGTCTAAGACACGTTTTGTTTCGGGGTGATAATACCATATCATGCTCTAAGGCATGAGTCTTCCTCTTGAGCTGCCTGGCTCCTTTCTCCATTGACTTAAGTTTTACAGGGAAAAAATGGAGTTAGAAGCAGCCCGTCTCTCATGTGTTTCTTTCTTCCATGTAATAACACCATTCTAAAAATAATGGGGGAGAGGGAGGAAGAACTGACAAATGTAGGCCAAATACAATGAATAGTTTCTAGCAAAAAAACCCCCTCCAAAATCTACCAGCTTGGCCCTCCACTTTTTCAGTTCATCCACTGAATTAAAAAACTTCATCACTTCACCAGGCCTAGCAAGTAATTTTAACAAGCAAGTGAAAATAAAGGACACTACCCTGATGAAAGCTATGTACAAGATAACTTAAGAAAACGTGCCTTAGTCTGAATGGTATCTCTTTGGTTAGAGCTATGTTACACCTTTCGCTAGCATTGCCTCTCTACAGCAACACACCATCTCATTTTACTCCACTGTAGCATTTTTGCAAGGCTGGAAGCATCCATCCTTAATTTTCTCCATTTTCTGTAGCAGCGTGAAACAGTAATATGAGTAATTGTTGCTATTTGTTAGCTCTTGCCTCAAGCCAGTCGATTCACAAATAAGTCCCTAATAATTAAATTCTTCAGGTTTTGATCTTGCTCACAGGAGCAGAGTAATTTTCATTCCCTTATGGATTAGATTATCCTGAAAGGTTACAATTCAAGCCTTCCCTTTTTCTCTGATATGACTCTTCCAGACCTTGGGACTGATAGGGCCCTGCACAGCACCAGGTCTATGTTTTCTCTGTAAATACAGCCTACAAAATTTCAACAAGTCAGCCCTTGTGTGCCACACCGAGAGATTGATGACAAACCACATTATTTTTCCCCTCCATATAACTGCCCACAATTACAACGGTACTCTCTCAAAACACTGGTTTGTTTTTGTCCAAGGAGGAAAGAGTGCAAGCATGGTCTGATATCTCGGTGTAGACCTGGCGGCAACACTGAGCAGCATTATTTGTGGAAAATGCCCTTTTCTTCCCTCTTTTTTCCTATCCATGATAAAATATTGGATCTGATTCTGCCACGTGTGCTTATGCAAAGCCAGTAACTCATCAGCAAAGGTTATCTCAATACCAAGCTAAAGAAAAGAGGCGATCAAGACCTTGCAAGTCATGTTTAGTTCTCTGGCCTGCTCCTGTGATGGTGAAGTCACACCTAAACCAAGGCAGCTGGTGAAATTAGGGTAATTAGTGTTTCCAGTAGATTAGGTTTGTAATATGTTTTTGTTTTTTAACTAAAGATCCATATTTTCTCTTACTCTTGTGTTTGAAGACAACTGACCTGATGCGATGATGCAATTCTGATCACTTGTGAATGCTACTAATATACAAATCCACAAAGCTGTAAAATGGCAGGACCAAACAATTTGCAAAAATAAATAAAAAAGTAAATAAAAGGCTCTGTCTCCTGAAAGACAGACATTTGCCTGGAGAAGTGAGACTATATTGTTATAGTCATCCCTTCTGAACCTAATATCCAATTCCCTTATTTTTGTGCTGACATTCCTCTTGCATTTAGGTTGTATCTCTTTAGACATAATAAGACAGTAGCACTGGGAAAACACTGATTGTTGGGTGCTCTGATGATATTTCCAGAAATACTGCTGTCCTCCAGATAACTGAATTCCCAGACTGAGTTACAAACTTCTGAGCAAAGGCAGCAACTGAAAAGCAAGTCATCTTACTTTCAAGTGAAAAATGCTTAGAGCATCAAACATATGTCAAAATCACTAATTTGTCATGAAGCTGCTACAGGCTTATATCATCAATCATCTTGACACACTGTACTTGAAACGGTGCTGAAAAGATACAAGTCATTTACTCAAAAATGTTTTCTTTATCTGTATGCACCCTTAAAAACTTCCATAAGAGCACTGAAACCTTTACATTCCCTATTTATTGTTTACAAGATGTGTTTAACTTTTGTAGTTTGTATATGAAATGAGAATGACTGAGTCTTTCTTCATTCAGTGGCACTTTTATTCAAAACATGGGTGTGCAGCACGTTTCTCAGTGATAAAGAACCTACTTGTGTTAACTTTACCCCTTTAAACTTTAAATATTTTCTGCTAATTCCAGTCTTTCGTTCCTTATTTATTTATTTATTTGTTTATTTATTTATTTATTTTAGATTTCTAGCTAAATTGTGGCATTCCAAGAAGCACAGATTATTCAGAGTACAGTAGATAAGAAATAAATGACTGAATTCTTCAACTGTGACACATGTATTACCAATACTTAGCTGCCTCTGGAAAAAATGGAGATTCCAATGAGACAAATTTAATCAATCTGATTTTTAGGGACCACATAGACGATTTCTACAGTTTCTCATCCCTGTACACAATTTTTATGTGCATTAATCTCATAGGCATACCGTACCCCAAAGTTTCTCAGTAACTTCTGTGAGACTATTGTGGCTTCTAAAGTTTATGTAGCTCTAGCAAATATACACAAGTTCCTAAAAGAACAGTCTAAAATTTCTCTGTCTCTGTATTGGTTTTTTGAAGCTAAATAGTTCTGAAATCTTAATCCTTCTTTGAAATTTCCGGCCCAAGATAACAAAAAACTGGAAAATGAAATAACATCTTGAGATTTCAGTCACCAATGAACTAAAACACAGACTTCCAAATTCTTGGTGATTTTCTTGAACCTCAAAGCAAATTGGAGAGTAAGACCTTATAATTGATATGCTTATGTTCATTCCCAAAATGTAAGAAAATTTTAATTCTAGATGAATACTAAAAATCCAACATTTGGTTCTAGAAGTGCAATAAATGTCATCAGCAACTCAACTTACATGCAAATTAAGTTTTGCACAGTTTCTTGTGCAGGGGAATGGGAAGCATTTTAAAGAAGTTTTGGCAGTGAAGCGAGATAAAGACTATTGGGCCAATGTCTCAAGTAGCTCTGAAAAATCCCACCAGTTATCCATGCAGTTTCTGACAGCTCTGTGGAAAGTCTGCGCAGCCTGATCCTGGGAGCTACAGCCCTGCTCTTGAGCTGTGTTGGAAATGACTCCAATGAAGTTAACAGAAGTGGAAACCCTCTGTAGTGAACTCAGAAATCCTTTTGCATTTGTACCAAATACGTATACCTTTAATTTGATTTTTTTTTTTTTTTTGTTTGTTTGTTTCAACAGCTAGTCAGTTCAGAATGTCCTGAGCAGTAAGACTATCTGTAGGCAGTTTGGGAGTCTTCTGCAAAGATGACAGGTCTCAAGCTGTGGCCTTGCAGGAGTGCTGAGTTGAGATACTGAGGTGAAAATGAGGGGAAGAGCCTACATTGTATTTCTTTTCCTTAAAGAAAAAAAGAAAAAAAAAAAAAAGAAAAAAAAAAGAAAAAGCCAGAAAGAGAGCAATAAAGCAAAAGGCATTTCCTAAAGGTAGCCTTTAAATCATTCAACACGCTGGTCCCTCGAGAGCAGAGAGGTTCCTCTTTCCTTTCCAGAATGGGTTTTTACTAACCATTTCTCATCTAATGCTCAGTGTCTTCACCTGGCTCTCTCTAGGCATTTACCCAGACTTAATGCAGCAGGACAGCACCACAGCTCTTTCTGAGATGGGCCTTGGCCCATATATCACTTTCAAAGAATTTTTCAATGGGTCCCCGATGATGTTGACCAAGGGCTCTGTTTTGCTCGTGATAATGTGCTAATGCTCCGAGACCTGGCATCAATCTTCTCTACGCATCATCATTTGTCAAAGTCACAACATGGGGCTGGAAACTGGGGAGGGGAAAAAAAAAAACTCAACAAAAAAAAGTAGGAAGAGATAGAAAAAGTGGCTTTCTTTTTTTCTTCCCTCCCATGTGACTTTCCTCTCCTCTTCTCCCCCCCCTCTCCTTTTCTCCTAATCTCTAAAACATCTGATTGTACAGAAACAGTAAATAAAGGTTTTAGCTTCTCCCTCCTATGTATGCTTGTGTGTGTGCATGCATGCTTACTAGACATTTTTATAAATGGAAATTCAGAATTCATTAAGGGAGTCTTTGCCACCTTTGGTTAGGAAAATGCTTTGAGAGAGTTGGTCAACTGGTGCTTGTCCCCAGTTAAGTTGTCATTTGGGCTGATAAAATTAGGTGGAAAAACATGATCATATCAAAAGGGCCTAATGGCCTATGGGACTTGTTTTTAATCATCTCCAAGGGAACAGTCCGACATACCACATCAAAATGTTCTCTGGAGCTTGTTTAAAGCGAATAGAAAAGAAGTCGTGACAGAGAAAATCAAACTTGTTTCAACAGTTTATTTCTCCTCTCTTTTCCTTTTCTGCTATGTTTCAATTTCTTTTTTTCAGTTTTTTCTTTGCCCACCATCTCCTTGCCCACTGTCATCCCATTCAGCTGCTGATAAAATGGTTCTATCTAGAACACCTCATGAAAATAAATTGACTTGGACATTTAGCTGGTGTTTGTGCTCCAAAATGCCAAGACAGACAAAATGTGTGTTTCTAATACCGCTGTTAATGCCTGCTTAGCTGAGTGCTTTAGGTCCAGAAAGTGAGTTGTGATGGCATTTGAGTCCTTTTCCCTCCCTTGTGTTTTTATGTTATTAGTTAAAAAAGCATAATAGGCACATTGGTAGACAAGAAAGAAAAAAAGGTGGTTTCTCCTGCAGCACTTAAAGTCGATTGAATCTACTGGGAAGAGCCATATCTCTGGACCTGACATTTTATTCATTATCAACACAGCCAGGTCTTAGCTAGAAACAGATGATGAAAATGGGTATCAACTGAAGGGAAAACGTAGCTAAATTGATGGAGTGAAACCAATGGAGTGTCACCAGAGATGCTCAGTGTCCTGCTGCTACTTTTCATTCAGTTATTATTAAATACATTGACAGAAAATGACAAGCCAGACTTTCAAGCCCTCCCAAGCAATTCTCACCGGTGTGTTCACTGCACAGCACTCACTTGCGTGAGCAACGCCACTAAGTCACTGTGAGCAGTAATGCAAAGGTGAGATTAGTACCACAGTCCCTGAGACAGATTTTGTGCAATTTTGGGTGGTAGAATCCAACCTGCAATGCCTTGCAGAATAGGGCAGAATATACAAGATAATTTTATTTAAGCCATTAATAGGTAGGCTTTGCAGTATCTGTTAGCCACTACTGGATTCCCAGAACCAGCAAGAGAACCTGGAAACTCTAAGAGGGTTAGAGTTAGCAGCTGTTAAACCTCTCCTTTGTTGCTTTCTGTCATTTGATATAAAGCTGTTTTGCCATTAAATACTATATTAAATGCTGATCGGTCTCTCTGCACTGAAGTGGCACCGTTCCTGTTTCCAGCTCTCTAACAGGCACTGAAGCTTTATCATAGGTATACCCTTACAGACTGTATCTTAAATCATGGCATGAAATCGAGCCCTTTGCCATGATCGCTGTCTGTCCATGAGCCACATGAGCACTGGCAGCACTCCCAAGCCCTGGCATCCTTCCTCAGCAGCCTCAAGTCCAATTAGACTTCACCTCAGGTAACTCTTCAAAAGAAAACTCTAATAGTCATAATGTGATGGGTGACATGTCAGGAAAAAGAAAATAACAGCCTTAAATCTGGTATTAACCTGCAATGGAAAACAAGCCATGGGGTATTTTCATGAGAAATCTTGGAAGCCATACAATAGGTGGAAGGGAAGGGATGGGGGGAGAGGGGGAGGGCACACCAGGGCGGGATATGAAAGGGAAGGGGTCCTTGGCCAAAGTCTGCTCTTAAGTGAATGCTCATGGACCGAGTTTCAGGTTTCATACCTCTGCTGTCAATTTGCTACACTTGGTATCAGGAAGATTAGAAGGGAAATGTTTATGGGGGTCTTTCTCTGAGGAGAAGGAGCTACGTGACGCTGCAATAACTTTCTCAGTTTTCTTTTAGTTTTCTTTTAATTTTGAGTACAGCTTCTCCTTGTCACTGGGCCTGATCCTGCCATGCTTTTGGGGTTCTCTACACCCCATTAAGTCCTAGCAGTTGGTTTTGGGACTTGTGGAGCAAGATGAGGCTCAGGTCAAGCATCGCTATTTGGGTACCACTGCTTCTCCTTGCAGAAAGGATCCAAAGAGAGATGGAAAGCCAAGCAAGATATAAACACAGAGGGGGATTGCTGTGATACCCCATCCTTCTCCTGCACGGGATCTTCGCCAGCTCCACAGCACTGTGAGTTCTGGCATGGGGGAAGTGGCTGGGCTGATGCCAGCTATCTCATTCACCCATCCCCGTCCTCGTACATACAGCAGCATCCCTCAGGAGCCACTCCACTGAAACGGATGGGATTTATCGCATGGTAACACCAGGGGAAACTGGACTGGAATTAGTCCTCATCTGATAACTATTTAACTAGCTCTTCATTAGGTATGCTTTCTATAAACAGAGATTAAAAGAAAAAAAAAGATACTGGAATTACTCTGAGGAAACTCTATTTTTGGAGGCCAAATAAAACTTCATATAATAGCTCTTCTTTACATGAGGAGAGAATAATATCTTCAAACCAATTATATCAAGGCATATAATTACACACTTACACAGTCAATTAAATACATTTTTTAGCACAAGTGAGATTGAATGTCAACTACAGCTTAACAAAAACATATTTAGTTAAAAAAAAAAATTCCAGTTCACATATTTAACTTTTCAGGCAAATTTTATTAGTATGTCTAACTATTATTGTTTAATGCAAATTATTTGGGATAGAGTTTTTGATGTAGTGCAAACCCAGCAGTTTAAAAGTACTGAAGAATGCTGAAGTCCAGGGAGAACTGCAGTAGACTAAGGTATCTGTGCAAAGAAAAATCTGTATTTTCAAAGATTGTTATCAAAATAGACGCTGGCTTATGGCTTGTTTAGCCAAGAACAATATATTGTCTTCTTACTGGGGTTCCTTCTTTCAATGAGTGTATTTGGCCTCCCTGTGTCATTTCCCTCACAAATTCATCACATAGAGGTGACAATACAATATTTGATATAGCAATGACTTTGGTGTCAAGAAGTTGAAAGCACAGATAAATTGTTCAAAGATACTGAGCAAAATTTTCACACTGGTGCTGAAAGGGAAGAATGGCTTCTATTTATTTGGTTTACACACCAAAATACTGCAGACTGAAAAACTGTGTTGCAAATGTTAGGCTTATTAAAAATAATTAAGTCAGTTATAGAAAAGCCACCAAAATATTGCATTTTAAATACGGATACATACTCCTGAATATATAGTGAGTAAATCTTTTTTTCAGACAATGTTTACTGATGTTTTCTGTTTCAAGTCAGACTTTCAATGCATATATTTTTCATTATAACATTCGATCCAGCATATAGGAATATATTTTATTATAGCTCAGTAACTATTGACTCCAACTGATTATTTGCTTAAAGTTAAGCATGAGCTTAAGTACTCAGCTGCATTGGTGCTTATGTGGACATTCCCACCAGTATAATATTCTGAATCCCTCCTGTGATTACAGTATTCCCCATAATGGGAACCCCAATATTACTAAGGACTTCAGCAATCTTGGCCAATGTCAACAGAATGGGAGGTGCTATTTCATTAACTTCTCCTGACTAGGTACAAAAATAACTTCATATATTTTTTGGGTTTGTGTTTCAACCTCCAGGAGAACAATTTTCTTAAAAAGTAAAGAAATTGGTTACATTAAACTCCAGTTGGTTACATTAGACTGTAATTTCACAAGGCATCAGTGATTCCAGAGACTGATTTTTGACAAGAAAAAAAAATGACCACACATTTGCTAGCATCAATAGTCACCTTTCCTCATGCATAAACCATATGAACACATTTTTGGCTGTCAGTATTTGAACAACAGAAAATGGGAAGGAAGAAGCACAGACATGTTTTAACTTTCTGACAAATGGTTTTGATGAACGGGGATCCCCGCACTGGCTAAAGAGTGAGGACAGAAAAATGGGTCCCCGTGGTGCGGGGCAAGATCTCCTCTAATAACAGAATGAGTGAGCAAATCAGGGGAACCACAACTTTCCTACTGTGTGAGAGACCACAAATAATGGAAGACAAACAGATACGAGAAGGAGCAATTCATTTTCCATGCCCATTAAGTTTTCCAGGTAGAACTGGGTGTCAATGTATTTATGATTTGGTCTCTTATATCTCTTCATGTCTTCCTTAAAACAGACTGAAGGTGGATTTGGGGTTTCGGTCCATTTTGTAGTGTACTTAGCCTGTGTTTGATGAGGGGCTAAAATGAACTCTTGTAAATCATTCTGCAGCCATGTAAAGAAGGACTCCGTTATAAATTTGTAGCAACCCAAATGGTTCAAATCTCTGTATAATAAAGGCCATGTGCACAACTCCTGAAACTACTGCAACAAATGGCTTTCAATTTTTTTTACATTTTATTGTGATTTTTTTTATAGTGTACTATCAGTAATAACACAACACAATCACATATTTGAAACTGGTATTAATAATTTTGCAGCCACTAAACACCTGAAACCCCTCTTCTCCTCTATTTATTGGCACACTTGATTTTTATGACTGTATTGGTTAAAATAAGAGAGTGCAGGGAGTTGCCATGTTGTGAAAGACCAGGTGTCCATCTGTTTCAAAATAATTCTTATAGCTATAGTTAAGCTTTAAATGCTTTAAAGTCATGTGGTGTTGAATATAAGAAAATCCATTATTCAGTGTGACAACATATGAGCAACTGCGCTGACAGAGTGCTAACATAACCCTCCTGGATAATCCACACAATTCCTGTGCCTCCTTGTCTGCAGCCATTAGAGGTTCCTCCTCCATCATCTAACCCGAAGAGAATGCCCAAGGGAATGTGAAAGCCTCCATAACACACTGGTCTTTTTATAGGTATACCTGATTTTGGTCCCTGACCTCCATTTGCTGTGATGGCGAAGCAGTTTGACACAAAAGGTGACCTGAGTATTGGCTCTATAAAGGATGCAGGAGAACAGCAGAGTGAGTGGGGGAAAATGAATTAATTAGCTTTTCCTAAGGATCCTCTGACAGGGTTGATCATTGTGTGGTTGATTCACCTTTTTCCTTTGCACCATCTACCCATGCGATCTCCCTGTGGAATAGAGCGGAGGGCAGTATCAAGATCTAGTATAGCTTACATGTGTCTGGACGGAAAGGAATTGTTGAGTGTGTTTCTTCTTGTCCTGAAGGATGTGATCCAAGTTTGTCCCTGTCCCGTGAAGGTCAAAGCTCACCAAAACCCTTTGCTGAATGTGGACTCCTATCCATAATGTGCAAAAGCTATGCACATTTAGACTCTAGTGTGGGTTCAGGTCCTCATTTGAAGGACAGTGTAGACAACGCCCTATGTGCCTTTTCCATGGTGCGTGTATATATACATACATGTATTGAAAAGGAAGCTTGTGGCAGAGGGAAGAATTAAAAACAGGTCTCCCAAATCCCAAGTTAACCTTTACCACTGGATTATTTTTTTCTGTCTTGTGTTAATACTGCCTATGCATACTGTATACAAATATGAAAGAGATTTACTGGAGAAATAACCTTAGGCACAGTAATACATGTGTGCATGTGTGTACATATATATAAATATATATATTCTCAATATCAGCCTGAGAAAGCATTGCCTCATAAAAAGTCTCTGAACAGTCAGTAAATTCTGGGCCAGATTTCAACTCATGTTCCTGAGATAAGGACCAGAGGGAGGAGGAGGAAAAAGACAGCAGCAATCCTTTTATCCTTCTGGCCACATATGGTAGGTCTATTTCTTTCAGCAGATGTGAATAAAAATAGATACATTTACAATTGCAGTTGGATACAGAATTGAGAACAACCGAACACAGAGCAGCCGCTTTCATCAATGCTAATACCATAATAGTCTGGATTATGCAGTGCGCTGTTGCTATAATAACATTCGTTTGCTGTCAGCACTCCTGTGTAAAAACAAATTAACTGGATGATTAATGAATATCAAAACCAGCATGTGGATTCTCCTCTGTGATGCTTCAGCCCAGTGTGAAATCTGCTGCCGCAAGAGCTGTCTCTGCTGTTTGCATTGCAGAGTGTCTCCTTTGCAGATGTGGGTATCACTGAGAGAGGTGGTTTCTAACCGCAGTATCTTTTCATGCTTTTTTTTTTTTTCTTTTTTAATAAACAATACATAAGAGAAAACACTGAGAGTCCAGAAATAGGTGTTGAGGTGAGAAATGTCTCCTTCAAGTTTAGTCTGACCTCTACCAGATCAGCATCCCTGAGGACAGCTTTACAGAGAGGGGCCCTACTGCAATCCCTCCAACAAGCAGTCAGACAAGCACATGAATTAGGAGAGATGATAAGTACTGAGGATCACCTTGGTACTTTGGGGCATGGAGTAACTCTTTATGTTCTGGATGGACTTTTGGAGGGATAATTTGGGTTCGCTGCAAATGAAACTATTTTAAGCAGCCGGGATAGTTTGAATATGCTGATAGCACCAAAGGTACAATGACGCGTTACCTTGTGTTGACCTGATCTGGCAGTTCCCCAAGGAAAAACCAATACCATGGAATGTTAGGGGCCTGGGTGGCAAAACCTGTTCTGATAGAGACACAACACCATGGTGATAAAGCTGCATTTCTTCTGATCCCAGAGCTGGCCAGACACCAGCAGACATTGCAATTCTTATAAGACCAAGTTAATCAACACTTCCACAGTAAAGAAGGATAAAATATGGTGTACTGATGTGCCAGTGCTATTTCCAGTGATCTAGTGTGTGCAGGATGACTTAATGAAATAAAAGATTACAGTCAGTAAGTAAATTTATGGATGCATGCAGTGACTGAAGAGATTAATTCCAAGTTATTCCAAATATATAAAACAATTTCATATGAAATCCTTAGCATAATTACAACTTACAACATAACTGACTGTGCAATACACTAGATATAAGCAGGGACAAAATTTGGGTTCTTCTAAGAGTCTCAGCTTGACAGTTTTGTTCTCTCTCATGTATATGTATTTATATAACTCTCAAGACCCCATTCTCTGTTTCATGACATCTCCACTACAATTAATTAACGCACAGACACTTCAGATCAAACTGTTGACTTAAGTGCTCTGTGGTACAATGGGATGCTGAAACCTCGTGCTGTACAAATGAGAATTGGTGTCCTTTGTCTTGGTGACAGTAGCTCTGGAGCTCAAAGGGTAATAGAGATATTTATGCTAAGACTCAGCTGTGACATCTGGCAAATACACACATTCACAGACTGATGTGTATTTTCCTGCTTAATGAAATACTCAAAGAAAGCCCACAGCCAAGGAGCAGTCACAGAAAGCAAGCATCTGCTCCCTTCTTCTTTGACAATCTCCTCCTCCCCACCTTGACTGCATTTTCTTTTTTAAACTTCTACCTTTTTTACTACTTCCTAGATCACATACCTGAACGGAATCAGAGCGAAATCTGACCACAGAGAACTGGCATCTGTCATCAAAATATACCTCCAGAGATCGCCTGTTTGTTTTTCTTGCTGTACATATGTGGGCTGCAGCATTGTGGGTATTTTCAACCTTTTTTATTTTGAAATACCCACCTATCTCTTTCAGGGGTGTTTTAGAAGATATTGCATAGGATCCCTATGGCAAAGCATGTTCCTTACTAAGGGACATTAGGCAGAGGTTCTTCAGGTTTTTTAGCATTTATGGGGTTAATTGTGTTTTTTATATTATATATACACACACATGCGCGTCAAGTCATTATATAATATAAAAAGGCTCTTTTCTCATATCCCCACAGCGTGCAATAGGACTCCACATATAGCACACCAAAAAAAAAAAAAAATAAAAAAAGTCTAAACACTGCCAAAATCTACATTTTCATTTGGCAAACTAGTTAAATCTATTCATAATCTGGTGCCTGAATCAAGTTTCAGACCAGACTAGACTGCCTTGGCTCCTGGTTTTTGTTGCTCGACCTGTCTCTGACTGAATTTAGCTATGATGTTACATCTTTAGCTGTAGAAAATTTCTAATAATGGTAGCCTGTTTTATTTTGCCACTGGAGGGTACAAGTTCCAGCATTTCCGTACTGAGGTCCAATTGGAGCCAGTTTCGGACTTTTTTTTGGACAGAAACCTTCCTTGTTGCTTTTCACTGTTTTCTTTTTGCCTTTTTTTTTTTTTTAATTTTAATAATGTTCACTCTCACAGCTTTCAGAAGGCGGAATAAAAACACAGAAAATCCGCAGTGAAATGTGCAGTGTCAAAAATCCATGTTGTAACAAGTCACCTGCCTCACTGCTCGCTTGAGTGGCGGGAGCTCCCCTTGTGCCCCCCCTGGCAGCTCCATCAGCTGATGATGATGAGGATGGAGCCATGGTTTCTGGTGGGTCGCTTTGGGCTCATCTCCTACTTAGGAGGCCATAGCTTAGAATTTTATTTAGGTGGTGTGGAAACGAACATTAATTGGAACTAGATTAATCACTGCTTTTGGGCACAGGCAATAAGGCCAGCATTAGTAAGAGCCCATTAAGAATCCAAAAGGAGATGCACAATCAGCGTTTGGAAAGAAATGTGAAATTTCAGTCCCTGTTCACTGTTCTTACCAATGCAGAGCAACGCAGCTCCACTGAAGCCACAAGACTGCTGTTATATCCCCCAGGATCTCAGTTGATGTGTTGCTATACCATCTACGAAATAACTGTTCATCCCAGGAGGTACTTTCTTAAAGCCTTTTATTTGCAAGTACAAGAAGGAAGGTAGGACCATGCCATGGATGGCTTGGGTGGGAGTGGAGGGAGAGGACCCTCTGCGTCAGCAGCAGAAGCCTTTGGGGCATCTCAGTGTCTCAGGGATGTCTCTCACTGTGATTTGTGACTGACTTTCCCTGAAATAATCCAGTTCAGATTTTCTGTAAAACCTGCTGCTTGCTGAAACAGGAAATCTTTATAGTTTTATATAATGCTAATAGGCCACCAGAAATTTTGGCTATAGTAATAACCCTACATAGAGAATTAAAGAATGTGGACAGGATTCTCATTTTAGGTATGTAGATATGAACCAGCGTGCTTTCATGGGCTTTGGTAAATTAATCCAGGATCTCAATTTGGGCTAGGCAACCACATGACCCTCTGTAAAATTGGAAAGCAGTAAAATCTCAGGATTTGTTTGGGAAACAAAATTTGTTTAATTTTAGTTTAAGCATTTTAAGGATAAGTGAGGCAATGAGAGTGATGTTGAAGCCAGTTGTAAAGTTTTAGTTGTAAAAAGGACCATATGATGAGGCCAAAGCAGACACTGCTTTGGTTTTATGCCTTTGTTTTGAATCAAGAAGTAGTGAATATAAGGAGTCAATCTGAGAAAAGAAGAGGTTTCATCTCTGTGTTTTCTCTCAATAATCAGAGGGAAGACTTGTTCATCTACCACACACTTATGCATAAATACACCTTATAGAAACAACAGGAGCAGGGAACACTCATGCTTTATAGGAGGATTATATGATTCCAGCACATTTGTGTTATTAGTGTACAGAAGAAACTTAAAGAAGTTAGCAAGCAAAAAGCCTGAACCCAGCTGGGGGAAAGCAATCGCCATGGTCCCATGGATGCTGGAGAAGGGTCAGAGAACAACCGATGCCACAAACATGAATACTTAGAAACACAAATGTGTAAAAGACATGGGAAGAGGAGTCCACCTTCCCTCCCAAGCAGCAGCATGAGGGAAGAACGAGGCTGCACTTTGGGAGGTACCTCATGCAGAGGGAAAGCGGGGCCACATCTCCATCTGGGATGCATCTTCCTCCCACCCTCGGACATGGGAGCAGTATGAGGGCTCCTCCAGGGGGGCTTTGGGGAGCTGCCCCACGTTGAATGCTCACAGCAGCCCACAGAGCCCGTCTGCTCTCATGCTGTTGACACAAGGGGACGCTGATGAAGGGGACAAGCAGTGTACACAGTCCAGGACTAATTTGGACTATTTAGAGCAAATGTAATCTAAACAGGGAGCCAGAAGGCTGGGCTGAGCTGGGGACGCTCCACCTTGCCAAGTTTGGGTGGGTTTGTGTTAAATTGGATGTCTGAACGTTTTTTTCTGCCCAACCCTCATCATTACATGCTTGCATAGAAAATTAAGTTACCACACCTTTAATGAACTTAATTTCCTAATTCTGACAGAGTTCCCATTGCCAGTGATTCACTCCCTACTTTTTACACACTTCATCTGTGTAAGCTTGTGCTTTTTTTTTTTTTTTTTTTTTTTTAACCAGGCAGATCTCCATGGTCAAACACTGGACTTATTCTTTTCTTTTCTCTTTAGCTAGTTGAAACATAGTACGTAATAAATTACGATCAATATTATCTAAGAGAAGGGATTCCTCCAAAGTTTCCACTCTGGGGGGACTACAGTAAAAGCAAAACATTTCCTGACTCATCCCTTCTGACCCTTCAGTCTTCATCTTCTCAACTCACCTCAGACTTCACCAGAAAGAGACGCCACCGAAGAAGCAAACGCATTGCAGAGCCTTGCTCCTTGGACACCAGTGCAAAAACAGTGTCCTAGAGCTCTGCAATACATAAGCTTTGCAACGCAGCTCTTCCATGACAGTCAATGGGAGCTGAGACCTTTATGGTTTAATACTGATGAATTCACTAGTGCTCGATGGAAACTTTTTCAGACACTACTGAGGTTATTCTTCAAAAATGTAAATCTTATTTAATTAAGTGAAACCATTCTCAAAAGACTAATTCTGCTGTACAGCATTGCTGAGAGGGTATATTAAATTATCTGCTCTCTTAAATTCTATAAACTTGGTGTAATTTCATAGTGTCCTAGTATCTGTAGAGCCTTACTGGCAGGTAATTGAATGTGTCTTCTAATCAGAGCATTTAAATGGTACCATGTGGTAAGCTATACAATGCCAAAACAGAAAGCTCAGACAGGGAATATTCACAAAATGAACATTCTGCATACTACTGATATAAAAAAGGTAGGAAGGGGGATTATAAAAGTGTGAGGTATTAACACATAGGCTTCCTTAACCCAGTCTGATTCTCTAGTGCTACAACTACAAAAAGGAGTTTATAAACCCTTTATAGCCTTCTGCTTCAGGGACCTATTACCAAATTTATCGTGGTATTTTTATGCATGAATCAGCCACTAGTCTCCACTAGATTCATTCATACTGACGTGATTGAAATTTAGGGTTCAATGCTGCATCATTCTTATGGTCACATTAGAGTATCATTTACTCTCTTTTCCCATTCCTGTTCTTCCTTTTGTGGGAGTCATTGTCTGGGAGAACCTGGCTCTAGTGATGACCATCATTGTATTACAAGGAAATTACAGAAATTACAGAGAATTTATCTGCAGCTGCGTGGTAAATTTTCTTCTAAAGATGCATTCTGGAAAACCAGGTTGACACTGATGCTCTGAGCCTCCACTTCTGAAGTGCAATTGGAAGTGTTTTGCAAGAACTAAAATTGCCAGTGGTACAGCATATTAAACTCAATGAATTTTTGACTGATTTTTTTTTTTTTTAAAGGATCTAGTAAGAGGGATGTGAATAGCGTCTGCTTTCACACACACAGTGTTCTGTTACTCCCTGCACAGCCCAGTAATTTGCTTTAAAGAGAAGAGTGGGTTAACAAGAGGGTAACTGCGTTGTATGAGAAGTCCCCAGTGACATGACGTGCTCATGAACCTTCTGATTTTTCATCTGTAATGGGATATTTCCATACAAGTATTCTTGTGAGGTAAGTATAAATGTGTATTTGATGTATCTTGCCTGTGCTAGTTATTTCTGTATCTCCCCTTGCCCCTATACTGCCTATTCAAACTTATGGGAGAGTTTAACAAACTAAAGGCTAATTTGCACATGCATTCTAATATCCATGTAATACACAGCAGAAATGGAAATAAATGGATATGGCACCTTTAATAGGTACTCCATCACCATGAAACTATCACAATAAATGGCAGGTTGTCATAAAATGCAACCCATTCCATTTTTTTTTTTTAATTTTTTAGAAAAGTAGATTGTCGGCCACTGCTCTCAAACATTGTTCCAGAACCTCTTTGTTTTGATGGTCAGAATCCTTATTTCAATTCCCAGCCAAAACACTGTCAACTTACACCTGGTAGTTCTTGTTCTAAAATCATCCTTCAATTTTAATAGCTTGCCTCCCATTCTGCAATTTAGTCCTAACATACTTCCAGCAAACAGTCGTAAATAAGGACTGTTTAAATTGTGCTTTCAGACTGTAAAAAATATCAGTGACAATTTGTTCTTGTTGTAGCCAATAGTAAAAGAAACACAGGTCTTAATATGGCCAAGATTTTACCTTCAGGGACTGCACGGCGGGTGATGCTCTGCCACCCGTTGCTCTGCCTGGTGAGCTCACGTAGCGGCCAAGTGCCAGAAAGCCACATTTGTTCCATGTCAGCAGCCACTGGGGGGAAGGGGGCGGTGGGTTTACACCACAACACAGGGCTTTCTTGCCATTTCTATTCTGAACTTGTTCAAAGAGTGTTTTCTGATTGAGGTAGTTAAATGATTGATATTTGCTTTCTGGAGGGAGAGTTTGCTTTCTTTCAACCCCGCTTTGGAGTTCTTTAAGATAAGACTAAATATTGACAAAGCTGGGGCTGAGATTAAAGTACATATAAACAAAATCAGTGTTGCTTAGGGAAAAAAAAAAACACCAACCAACCTTGCTGTAAACTCTCTCTTAGGCAAAATAAATGGTGATGTGCTTACTGGAAAAATCCTGCTGATTAAAAAATATATGCTATTAAAGGGGAGCAGTGAGTTTCCACCTAACTAAAATACGGGATTAAATTTTTTATCCTAATGTCCTTGATTCCAGACACACACAAGCAGAGATAAACCCATAGATATTTAACTGGTCAAGAACTGTCATGGCTTTCTCAGAGAGTGGGGAAAAAATGATTTATTGACCAGAATTCAGCTATCTTGATCTCTTGTTACTGGTCAAGCTGTATGAAGTATTTGCACTGAAACACTGCAGAGTGATTTGATTTTGAGCTCCGTTCCCTGGGTGGGGAGGAGGCAAAGCTGGGTTTGTCTCCTGGGGAATTGAGCAGGCAGTTGTTTTAGTTGTTTCATTTTGGTATTGTCAAAAGTCACTACTGAGCAAAGCAAGTTGGACAAACCACTGCTCAGGGAAGGTTAACTCCCATGTTTAGCTCAGGCTGTAGCCATCGGAGATGGGTCACAACTCATTTCAGCAAAAGACATGGCTCTATGAATATAACAATTTGATGTGTATAGTAGAGCAAGAAACCATATAATGCTATGCTCCATCTCTACATGGGGAAAGCTTTTAAAACCCTCCAGTCTCATTATAGAGGGTTGGACATGTCTTTTAGATATTGAATGATTTGGAAATACACACCACTCTCAGTTTTATCAAATATTCAGTTCAAGAAAACATGGGTAAGGTTAATACCTTTATTAATCCCTGGTGCCTACATGCTATTGGTGGAAGCATGTATTAATGTTATTACAAATTTGTCCCTTTTATCCCATTCCAAGATACTTTTCTGTACCTTATGCACAGTATGAGGGTATCAATAGTTTCTACTATAAACAACTTGCTGACTGTTGGCTGCGTTTTTCTTGCCTATCAGACAGCAGTTGTTTCCCCTCACCTAGGGGAGCAATCCCAGGGAGCTTGAAATCCTTGGAAATTGCAAGCCCGTTTCCAAACACATCCTTTTTTGTTGCTGACGGTTTTAGTCAGCTATAGACTTGCAGAAGCAATTACTGAAAAATCAGTCCAGCCTGCATAACATGCCTCTCCCAATATTGTATCAAAACAATGATTTTCAGTGATTTAAACTGTTATTTATTCCCAAAATAAAAAACCTTCTCATTCCCATGTATTCTGTCTGAGTGCAGCACAGTGCAATATGGGTTGTGATGTTCCTTGCCGGCACCAGCCAGTGTTTACATCTTTGTCTGGCACCACATGAAACCAAGTTTGCTTATAAACAGCCTGATATGATCAGTGAACTTATGAATGATGGATCATGGACCATTTTTATCCTTCCAACAGTACCTGTGAATGCCCTAGGAAGGCTCCTGCTGAGATTTTTGTTGCTAGTTATTTGCTTTCCTTGGACTGCATACTCATGGTAGAAGTGATGCTGGATGTCTTTCCTATGTTGGTGATGCAGGTTTATTTCTTAAGTAAACTAAGTGTAATTTATACCTATTGCCTTGCCATCTCGCTATCCTGTCATCAGAAAAGCAGAGATTTGTAAGACAGCTCCGTTGGCTTATGTTGAAACTAACTGTGTGGAAATCAAAATTAATCTATCATCATTATTAAGTATAAATTCACCACAAAGAAAATCAACTACAGAATTTCACTTTATTTCCACCAGCATGAAACTACCTGAATACCTTGTGGAGAATTTAGTAGACTGTCCAGAAAGTTTCTAATACACATGTAAAATTAGTACTTCGATTTTGATTGTGTTTATTTTTGTTTGTCACTGTGGGACACTGTGGACTAACTTATCTGTTCTCTTCAGGAGAACACCACCTTCATCAGGACTGATAAATGTGCTGGAAGACGCAGATCCAGATGAGGATTTTGGCTTTAGGAAAGTTTTTTTGTTCCAAGTGAAATGATTGATTTATCTTACTAGATATGGAACAAAGTTGTTATGAAGTTAAAAAAAAAAAAAAAAGGCATGCAAAACAAAAGAGAACCCTACTTTCCATTTTCTAGAAGTAAATCCAGGTTCATTTCATCCAAATATATCAATCAAATATTTAAATTAGTAATCAAGAGTCCGATCTAGCTGGAGTCAAAGGAGAGAGACTGTTCTACCAAATGATAAGTTATCCCACCTAAGCTAAGAAAGATGGGTTGAATCACAATCTGAAGATACCAGATTTCTCCATTTACGGGACAGAAAGCCTAGATGCTCTAAAATTAAGTGATATGTATCTGAATATATAACAAAACTTCTATCAAGGCAACATTGCTGATGAAAAATTAAAAGGAATGTTTATACCTGTTTTAAGTTAAAAAGGAGTTTTATTGCTCTTTATCTTATCTGTCTACACCACACTTACATTGTATTGATCTCAGGCATCATAGTTTTTACTGATCACCTCCAGGGAAGATAAATATTCCCCTCTCCTCCTCATCACAATATATGGCCCTGTGTTTTGTGTTATTTTGTTCCCTCCAAAGCACTGGAGATTCAGCAGCAATTGTATGAGATGTGAACTTGTATGCGGTTCATTAGCACTTCCGGACCTTGTTAACACCACCTCAGTGAATCATTATTTGTTATTATACGCAATGTAGTGTTTGCTTGTTGGCATAGAGATTATCCATGAGAAAACTCGCAGCTTGTTCTTCCACCCACACTCCAAGCAGAAAAGCATATAATGCAACTGTTGGAAGAGACAGATTGATGACACATTACTCTTGTCTTGAGGTACTTAGAATCCAATAAAAGAAAAAGTTCCCAACAGGCAAGAGCAATAAACTAAAAGCAGGAAGGGAAAAGAACAAAGGCAATGAGTGACAAAATTATGCTCTTGTTTCTGCCAGCTATATAACAGATTGCTCTGGACAGTGTGAAAAAAAAATGGTTGACTGAAAATAGAACCAATAAATTTGCAACCTTACCTTCAAGACAGCCATTGTAGTCAGGAGACTCACACCTGCTTAACCCAGCAGTGAATCTCTCCTGAAAATTTGGGGTAATTGGTCAAAGTAAAACTACAGTCTTTTTGGGGATCTTTCATGGGACTATTCAGAAGGTTCCAATTCCCCTGGAAAACTTCAGACAGAACATGGGAATGGTTTTATGTTTTGTCCATATGAAAAGTTTTTTTCCACTCTGTATTTTTTTTTTTCAGAGTCAATCTGCACATTGCAACAAGGACTACTTGTCAACCATGACATTAAAAAATAAGATGGGTCCAAACCAAAACCACAGATCCTGAAAAACCCCAGAAGTTGGTCTGATGATCTGAATCTTGTGGCTCAGATCATATCTACTTGAAAAGTTTCTTTAAAAATGTTTGATCCAACACTGAATCTGCCAGACGACTGGGGAAGTCTTAAACGATCAGCCAAATCTGGTAGCTCGATTTCCTTGTACATCACCACAGCTAAGAAGCAAATAGGGATACGGGAGGAATTTGCCAGCAGTCCATCTACCAAGGAAACCTCTCAGATGACTGTAGATGAAAATACACTGTTTTTAAATGCAGTCTCAGTCCTTGCTTACATTAGTCCCAGCTTGATTTTAAATGAGTAACGTAGACTACTACAAGCAATGCAGAAGCATTCCTGGTCTTTTTTATTCCCATCCTCCATGATGAGCAGATTAAACCAAATTAAAGAGCAACGTTTGCTGGCAAATCTTTAGAAAATGTTGGAGCCAAAAGTTATTCTAATGTATAAATCCCAAGGCAACAAGCGTCATAAAGTTGCTTACACTGGACCACAAGTGAAAGGGAATTATTTTTATTTATTTAATCTACTTAATAACTGAAAGAGAGAGAGAGAGAAAAAAAATCCCAACAAAACCCTCTTTCTGCACGTTCGATTAGGCAGCGTTCGTCCATCCATCAAGAGCTCATGATCTTTGGTGAGCAGTTCTTGTTTAGAGAGCCCGGAGAATGATACTAGCAGTGAAAATTAAAAGTTTCTGTTTATGCACGATTTAGGTATCATGAGGGCAGTTTCAGCACATGGCTTTCCTGGCTAGGAACACAGCAGTGACACAAAGAAGCCAGTCTCTGTAGAATAAGATAACCCCTGGATTTTACAGCTTAAATACTGGGCCTCTTCCACAGGCACCTAGGGTACGTGTGGAGCCTAGGAAGAGAGCATCGGCTGAAGAAATGTCAGTCTTGTGCAGAGACTTGGGAACATGAATTTGAAAATCTGATTTTGCTGTTGTTGGCAGGTGCCAACAATTCTGACCCAGCAGCAACATTTCGCCGTGACTCGATTAGCATTGGGCATCACACAGAGGATACGCCAACAAACATGAATGAGCTGATCAACAGTGGCTGGTTGGAGAAACATCAGTGTCGTCTCCAAGGTTGGAATACAGAAGTTAAATAGTGATTCTACATGACACAGAAACAGAGAGAAACTTCATTTATGAAATTAAGTAGACACTTGGAGTCTGCTCACTATCTCAGCTCCCACTTCTCTGTTTTTCAAAGCAGGAGGCTCCAGCTTGCACAGGATAAGACCACCTGCCAGGCAAGCATCCAGCCTGCTGGACGCTCACCCCAACTGAGCTAAGACATCCAGCCCCAACTCCAGCAAAGCTCCCACAATCCCATCCCCAGTCCTGCACAGGGCAGATAAAATTATATGCTACCTAAAGTTGTTTCTGTAAGTAGACTAAGAGCCATAGGAAACATGGGAAATACTTCGTTTGAGGAGGAAATACCAGGAAAACATCTGAGAGAAACATAATGATGAAACTAAAATACAAAGGGAGGCAAGGAAGAGTAGGAGGAAAAGGAAGTGTACAAAAATAAAGTTTTCTGAACTTCCTTTCAGTTTCCAGAAGTGCTCCTTTGAGTCTGAATCAAATCTTATGCCCAGATTCAAGTTATTTATGATTCAATGAAATCTTTTTGTTGATCCCACATTTAGAGTTTTTCTGCTACCATGCTTTAAGTATATTTCGTATTCCTTCTTCAACTGCAAACAGGAAAGAGATAGGGAAAATAAAACTAAAATCAGCCTTAAACCCTAACCTTGTGAATCAACTAGGCAGCTTTGACTTTACGATAAAACATTAAAAATTACAATAAAATTGTAGTATTAACTTGTAGAAACATCATAGTTCTTAGTGTAAGTCCATACATCTGAAGAGGTCACTACATGAAGGTCAAATCACAGGTGATTTTTAAAATGCCATATCTTGTGGCATTTTGGACAACTGTCTGGGGTTTCTAAAGACAGAAAAGCAATACTCCTTGAGGTATTTTAAAAACACCAGCCACTTCAGGCATTTCTACTGATTGTCTGTCTTTCAACTTCATACAGGACAGTAAGCAGTTACTTGGTTTTTTTAATAGGTGTTTTAAAACTTGTGGTATGCGGTTGTTTCTGGACTGGATGTTCCCTTGGATCTTACTGGTCTAACTATGGATTACGTGACCGTTTCAGACTGCAGGGGATTACAAACTTGCTGACTCAGCTGATGTCCTCCAATCCAATGACCCTAGATTCCTAAAAACCAGAGGATACTTTTAATTTTTTTAAAAATATAGAAGTTTCTATGTGAAAAGTAAGGTAGGCATTCCCCTTCCCAAAATATTCTTCAGGAAAATGTAAATGCATGCAAATTAATCATAATAATCCATATCCAAATCCATTTGGATAAGGCAGTAGAATATATACGCCCACGTGGTATTTTAGTTGAAAACAATCCCATAGAATGGGAAGCAAAAAGGAAGGTGGGCGACTTGGTTGGACTTTTAAATATTTTTTTATATTAAGTGAATTTAGCTGAGCACACATTTTGAAGGGCTGTTCTGAGGCTGATGCTAATGGCTTTGCCAAACCCCCAAAATAACTTACAAACGTAATGGTCTGAGGGATGGTTGAGCAGCATTTGCTGAATGCTAAATTCAGTTCATTGGAAAGAGGTATTTTGGCCTTATGAAAACAACCCATTTAATATGGACACATGAGCAGAATAGAATAGACTAAAAACTTGAAGATTATTTCAACAGCAGCTGGGCTGATATTTATGGAAACATGGTGATGTTGTACAAAACAATAAGGACATTCTTGTGGCTGTGATGCCTTCATTTTTTGTTGTTCATACTTCTTATTCTGGGTAAAAAGAGGTAGGGATAACAGGGGCTTTTTTTAGGAACAGATGTATTTTAGAAACAGTGGGTTTTTTGCTTCTAACTATAGGTGAAGGTGGCTGAAGAATGAGAAGTTCCTGAGAGTTGCCAATTTGACATATGGACCGTGTTTTCCATCTTGTCTTATGAATTAAAAGAGCAAAATACATGATAGTTTCTGCTATACTTCTCTTGAAGTATTTGGGTAACTGTTTCTTTTAGTCTTTCTCATTAAACATGCTATGTAACTGTGTAAAGATACCTGCAAGTCTTCTGATTCAGCAGGAAGTGGGGTTATTTCATATGGGAGTGCAGCACATTAATCTAGAAGTCTATGGCAACATATACTCATACAAATCACATAGTCAGGCTCAACATGGAGAGACTACAGATCACGGCTACCCTTTGCAGACTTGTCCTGACTCTCATGATCAAAGCTCCAATCAATCACCTAAGCCCCGGCAGCCACCCAAGCTGGGAGACGCCATGCTAGACCCAGATTAGCCTAATGGAGTCATGCCTTTAAACCAGCAAGAACCTGGCAAATGAACAAACAAAACGTGATTGTATCTTACACGGAGCCGAGGGGAGCCTCTGCCCACTGAACGGAGGTGAGGTTAGATGGAGTGCGAGGTCATTGCCAGGTTTTCTTTGAGGACCAGAATGTCTAGGTGGTTCAACCCACCAGTGACAGCATTTGTTTTTTTCTGAAGAAAAAAGCATGGTATTGCTGTTGTGGAGATTATCAGGACCCCTGTGAGTATCCGCAGGAGAGGAAATGGAAACTGGAAATGGAAATTGCTAGTGTGAATAGTACAGGGTTCAGATCTAGGTGATAACACCTAGACAGCACCTATTTCGAAAGGAAGACTTCGACTGTCCTGAACCAAAGCTTTGTTCATCTTGCTAAAAAGCTGTGGGGCAAGAGGGTTTCCATGTTAGTTTTCTTTGTGTTTGGAAGCCAAACTGGATTGGTGACTTCCCCATGCCTTCTACCGATGTCTGAATAACATTGTGCATATTTGTAAATTTTTTGAGAGATTACTCACAATAAAAATAAACTACTGGTTTGTGTAACAAATCTAAGAAGACCACATGTGGAAACCAAAGCAAGTAAATAAGGCTGCTTCTTGTAGCTCTTGACAATTATTGCTCACATTTGAAAGAAAAAAATGGGCAAAGACTTAAATGAATGTGGGTTTCCATGTTGTCTTAGTACTTGAAAACAAGTTTTTGAACTAAACCAAAGAATAAATTTGGAAACATGCTTCTCCAGTCATGATTTTTGATCAGAAAACTTTAAAACTAGAACCACTTTAGGTAAATTTTGCTGATCCCTTAACACAATATATCATAGCAACTGCAACCCTTGCCCTCCAGAACTTCCACAGGCTGAGGAACAAGCTTTCAAGGACAACACAGTATGTGAAATACGATGATCTCAGCTGTAATGTTATTTCCTCACAAGAAACTGCTTCCCCCTTATTCCCCATGAAAACAATAAACCTCCACATATGCACTACTTGAAGTTCAGTAGATGTATTACCTGCAGCTCCCAAGCTTTTTACTCATATCTGTTGTTGTGATGAATATAGGAACCAACTGAGATCCCCTTTTTTAGTGAACAATGTACCTAGCATTAGCTCCAGAGAGACCATGCCATGAAGAGTTTACTATGAAAACTCAAGCACACAAATGGTCTGCATTTTGCAGGTTGATGGCTGAGGCAGAGAGAGATTTAGGATGGATTTGTTTTCCTTCACTTTGGCCACCTAAAAATTAGGCATCTAGTCCAAACTGATTACCTAAACTCTCTGTAATTAATGGAGGAGACAGACATATCCAGAAAACAATTCAACCCACTCATCTTGGACAGCTATCTAACAGAGGGATGATTCATCCTCCCGTTGATTATCAAGGGAGTCTACATAACTTGGATGACTATGGTTAGATTAGATGAATCCCATCTCACCCATTTGCCCACTGTTGTGTAACATCCTGCAGTGCAGGTAGGAAACCACCCCAGATTGACTATGTTTCAATGCCATAGTTTTCCTTCTGCAAGAGTTTGATCCAAACCCCACTCCAATGTGAGGAAGTCCCCTTTTGAATGCAGTGCCAATTTGGCAGTGCTCACACTCCTTGTCCTCTCTTTGCCCTGGAACAATCAATGCTTTGAACCAAGCTCAGGAAATACGCAAAGCCTGAGAACAATTCACATGGGCTTTTATTTTCTTGGAAAGATGTCAGCACATCACTTTAAAGTACCACAAAATAGATGCCACTTGGGAAAGAGAATTTGACAGGGGTGGCTGTCAAACACAATAAGAAAAATCACCTAATGTGAGGATCTGTAGAAATTAATAATGAATCTCTTAGTACCAGAGAGCTGCACATACAGATCTCCAGTGCCTGCCAAGGAGTGGCATAATCCAGGCAGAGTTGTCCCACTATGAAAGCAGAAGGGTAGGGCAGTGTCCTTATCACTATCTAAAGTTTGAACAAATTTAATTTGTATTATTCATGGTGTTATAGCTGTGTGTAACATGACAACGGCAGACGTTGTGCTAGGCATTTCCCGGGGGAAAGCAGCACCCAAGGTTTCTGCTTCACGAAGGGAACACAGCCACTGAGAGACAAAAAGCTCCATCATTCAGTCTATTAATCAAATAGGCAATCAAGCCTTCTCTCCTTGCTTCTTTGCCAAGCTACATGCTCATAGAGCTCACCACGAGGGCTGCAGAGCTGAGTGCTATCAGCAGACAGCAGGAACTACAAAATTGCCTGCAGTGCTCCAGGTACCCCAGCAATGACTGGTACCATCTGCTGCAGCAGACACCTTACAGTAGCCAGATACGGGATAACCTAACACTGAGAGAGATTTCTTTCAATATTCAGTGAGTCGGAGTTTGGACTGAGTCCTGAAGAACAAGAACATATAGCTAAATCAGTCTGAAACATTTCCAAGCGTGGCGCTGCGTATTCTGGACCATTAGTGACTTAAGTCCTTGGAAGCCCTCATCTTTCTGGACAGCACCCAGATACTCTGAAAAGGTTACCTCACATCACTCCAACTTTAGGAAACACACGCCGAGATAGCTTTCAGTCTCTGCCACCCACACCCCTATGCTGATACCGTGATAATTCTCAGCTATTCCTGTGGAACAGATCCAACAGCACAAAACCCCCCTCACATTAAAACAAACAAAACCAACTAAAACCACAGCGAGCTTTAAGGGAGGAATGGATTAGAGCAACGCATGACTCTATTTTCCCCAACACTTCTCCCACTCACAGATACTGAATGAGATCCCAGTCTCTTATTTAACTCTGCTTACTGTCAAGACTTCGGAAAAAGGGCTACTGCAGCTTACATTTTGCAGACTTCATTGCCATGCCAGCTCACACCTTCTAAATCCCAACTCTATTTACATGAGGGTGGGGCATGTAAATCCATGGAGGAATTATTCTAACAAAGCAACCTACTGCCACCATTTGATCAGAACAAGCTTTGCAGGACAAAGTACTGAGCTTGCTTGCAAGGGCCATTTGTCTTAATCGGAGAAGTGGAAAATATTTAACTGTATGCAAGCCTGCAGTACTCTACAAAGAAAGAAACGTTATGCTACTGCTTAAATGTACTGTGAATATAAATTTGGACCTGTGTCCATCCTGGGGGCTCAAGGAAAGAAGAATAAGCAAATATGGCCAGACTGTAAATGCAGTCCCTAAAACATCCCATGTACATGATACCTAACATGCACATGCTGACCAGCTGTCTCCGTTATTTTAATGAGCTTTTTTTCTATTCTGATGATTGCCAGGAGTTATGCACACGGACGAACACAGCACAAACTGCTAAAAGAAAAATTGCAAACAGAATACCAGAGAGACTGTGCTACGAGGTAGAAAGCATTGGAAGGAGTGGGCAACTGACAATTTCTTTTATTTTATCTTTTTAGTGTTTTCAATGCTGGAGCCACCCACTGAGCAAGCTATGGCAACTTCATCATCTCAGGAAATAAAAGAGTGCAACTGAGCAAGGGGAGGTCACTGCATTTCCAGTAATGCATGCCTAGAGGTAGGCACAATGTGTGTACGTACCTAGGAATTTGAAAAAGCCCTTTTGGCACTTAAAGCCTGTACGAGGTGGTACAAGAGTACGAAGAGTGTGAAGCCTGTAGGAGCTTTGCCAATGAATTCAAATCAGATTGGTATACAGTGAACATATCATCCTTTACCTTTTCAGATACTATAGCACTATAGGTCAATGACAGCAAACTTATACGAGCCACCTAAAGTCCCAGCCAAGCATTGTGGTATGGTGCCAAGGAGTCATGTTTGTGCTGTGCTGACCTAACAGAGCTTTGCCTTCCCCCCAGACACACTCAGACCAACACTGCCCTTCTGGGATCCAGCTATCCTGGAACTAGAAGCACCATGTCCATTCACTGAGCCACCATTCAGCTGCTGGTGCCCTTGGGTACCAACTGTGCACTCTTTAGCCATGCTTTGGACAGTTTCTCATATCAGCATGTGCATGGGTAGCAAGAGGAGTACTGGTGATCATCTCGCTTGCAGTCCTGTAGCTGCCTCTATGCTGGCTTTGCAGGAACTACCTCTGCTCTGAAGTACATTTCTGTTTCTACAGCTCTCCACGTGGTTTTGAATCTTAGACAGCCCTGGTAAGATGATGATCTAAACTGACCTAAATTCCAGGTCAAGCAAAATTTAGGTTAATTTCACTGATGTAATTTTTAAATTTTAATTGGCATAAACCCTCTGGGGCAGGGAGTTTTTCCAGGGAGTGCGTGTACAAGCTAAATCCACTGATGGAGTCTCACACAGTTTCTGAAACCCCTGATTTCCAAACTTTTTTCATATTTAACCTTTACACATTCATATCAGGGTGTTTCCTTCCTACCACCTCAGGAGAAAAAGAGGCACACACATGGTCAAAAGAGGGGACAAAGGGAGCAATGCTAACAGAGTCCTGCCAGAAGCAGCCATTTCTGCAGACTGAAAGATCAGGAAAACATAAATGCAAACAGAGGGGCCATTAAACACTGGTGGAAAAATGGAAGCCCTGGAAAGTCTCCAATATAACTAAAAAGCAGTCCAGGACTGGAGTGATTCTGTGTTTGTTTTCTGTCCATTTTTCATGGTTTGCTCATTGTCACTTCGAACCGTCCCAATATCATTAATAGAGCTGACCAATGTTATTTCTAAGAAAAATATTTTCATTAAAAAAAGACATTTTCCTGAAAATAATTTTTCTGAATGTGATGATATGTTGTTGAAATACTCCTTTTTCTATAAACAATTGACTTTTTTTAAGCAGTGTTTGTTGAAAATTTTACTGGAAATATTACCAAATCTTTGTCAATTAGTCATGTACATAGCATTTTTACTTTACAAAATATGCTGGAAACAAGTGTGAAGTAGGACAATCTGTAATATGATGAAATGAAATTGTGGGAGCACAATAGTTCATGTTTTAAAGTTCTGAGTGGTTCTAACAATCATCAAAAAAATTCACGCTATTTACAGTATTGCGACTCAAGTATGTGCTGACGAGGAGGGGAAGGCTGCCCAGCAAAGCTTTATTTCGAATGGGCATCTTTGAACTCCTGTTCTGCCATCCTTGCTGCCCTCCTTCTTGGAGACACTGGGTGGATGGAGTCTTCTTTCCCATCCTGCCAAAATAACAAATCACATCCATTTTCCTCACTTTCCTATTTCCAACACAGACTGCCATTGAATATGCCAAAATATCCCTGTTTTCGTCCTTTTTCTATCATGCTATTATCTTATGGATGCTCAACTCCACCTATGGACTAATTCAACCCATAAAACTCTCTCCAAATTAATCTCATGGGAAAGTTAAGAAGATAACATGAGACATACTGACACTGAGACACATGGGAATGGATAGACTGGGAAGAGCTTAGTGCTTCCAAGACCCCAGAAACCTGGTCAAAGTGATGGGGAATGAATTGGTGTCCCCCAGGGCAATGCAGAGAGGTGGCTTTCCAGCTGGGCCACAGCCACCCTGGGGCAGAAGCACCTCACCCATGGGCAGAGCAAGGTGGGACTACCCCAGGTAATGCAGGGATTAGGTGTGGCAAGGGAAAAAAAATTAAAAATTAGGAGTAGCCAGAAAATGACATACAGGGGATGAATTGTGACTAGTTTAGGGGGAAAGGAGGTTCCTCAGCTGCGTATTAAAGAAATATCTTAATCACAGCAACAGCTTAATTTTGTGTGTAATTACAACGCTGCTCTTCCCTCACTCCCCCACCCTGCCAGTGGTTAATTTTGCACACACTGCATTCACATTAAATATTACCTTGCCATATACATGGGGTACTTATTGACACAGATGCAGTGCACTTTAAAACGGGAGGAGAGGGGGAAGGGAATGGGGAAGCTCTGGAGCCAGGACACAGGGCCCAGCCCCACTGCAATGGTAATTTGTGGTTTTTCCTCCAACGTTTAGTAGCCACAAAGAAGTCTTAGAAATTTCTGGTCAGAACCAGGACTCCCCTGTTCCTCTGCAGACGAAACACTGAGCCCTTACACTCCAACCCAATAAATATTTCATCTAGTTTGGAGGGAGAAGGGGTGGAGTCCAACAGAAATTGTGTTTCACAAATGCAAACGACAGCTCAGACCCTCTAAAAGCCAAATCCTACCTTGCCTCCCACCTCTATGCGTGTGTGCATGAGCAGATAGCATCTGTACACACTTGGGCATACAGGGCGCTGAGAAGGAGAAGTCCAGGTGATGTTGGCGCTGATGGGCAGTTACAGCAGCTGAGCATGTCCACAGGGCTCCCCACAGAAAACTACAATAAACTGGAGAACCCATACTAGGAACTGAACGGTAAAAATATTACACGCAGAGAGGGAACTCAGAATCAAAGCAAGTCTGCAAAGGTTTAAAATACGTTAAGAGATAGAAATATAAATTTAAAACACTCAGCCTTTACTCTGCAGAGATGCTAAAAATATCCAATATTATGATGCCAGTTTAGAGGACAGATTTCTGAAAAGGTATTTATTTCACCTTCTTCTGTTTTACTCTTACTAAGTGTTAGTTTGGTCAGATTTTTGTGCCAAGTTGGAGCATTACCCTTAAGTTTGATCACCCCTCCTTGCCTTCCTGAAGGCACTTGCTCCAATTCCAGTAGACTTTGTGATCAATGACTCCTTGACCAAAGAGATGTAGGATAAACTTCTGAAGTGTCTGTACACCATTTTGTACTGTGTGCATTCAGGTAGTCCTTGGGATGCAAAGCATAGCACCAGTATTCAATCCAGTAGGAGACAGTTTATTTTAACCATTAAAAAAAAAAAAAACAAAAACAGCCAGAATAAAAGTTAGCAAATAAAGAGCAAAATGACTATGTGAAAAGATTACACCAGCATTCTTGACAGAAAGGGAGATTCAACGAAGTATATTACAAAGAAGGATTTCAAACCACTGGTACATGTGAGCAGGAAGGTTTTCTGCAAACAAGCACATAGGTGACAAACCAGTCTCATGCCTAAGTACTCAGTCACATTTATGTCCTGAAGAATACTTTATCCTTATTTCTGGTGTTAAAAACTTACCTCCCTATATACATTTCTGTGCATTTAACTGTAGGTGTGCGACTCTCCTTGTGTTTCTTCACAGGTCTGATGCCTCCTTTGACTGAAGCACTGCCACTTATCCCAGTGTGGTATGTAATAAATTTTCAAGAGGCGAATGACTCAAGGAAGCTTTAAATGTTAATAGTAAAATCTTGAAGGACTCTCATACAAAAAAAATTAGCTAAGCAGCCAACGTCACAAAGACTCATCTAATGAACTGCTGCAGCTCTCCAAAGAAAATAAAATATCAAAGGCATGATGCCCTCTAGTATGACAATGAGGAAGAGAAACCTATGCCCATACTCTTGGTAACAAAACAGTAATTTCATTTTATATATTAACATAGCAACTTTCAAAAATTCTTGTTGGCCTACCACCATCTATCAAACTGTTCTAGACAAATAAGCTGTAATAAAGAAAGGGTTTAAAAGCAATACACAAATTTAAGTGAAAAACTCCATGAGCTGCTAAACTGGAAGAGAAATGACAATCCAGATCTGCATTTCCAAAGTAAGCTGAAGAGAGATGGACATGGGAATTTGAAGGAGGATTGTTTTCCCATAGCCCATAACCACTACAAGGAATAAATCAGGGGCAGAAATTATTTAGGGCAGGACTTTAATCTAATGCTAAGTGCTTTTAACACCGAAGGGAAATGCCCACATTGCTCTCCTGTCACTGCCTTCTGAGGGATTTATATTCAGGTTTTAACAGTTGTTACTGAGATGACGATTTAATTCCTGCCCCAGCTCATCCCAGCCCTCTATGTCTGATAAAATTCAGGGTCTGCTGCAAGTTTGGAGTATATAGGAGACAGTCCCATAATTCTGGAGAAATCCAGCTGTGTTGCTTTCCATGAGCCCATCCCAGTCTGATGGGGTGATGTTTGTAATACAGCAATGCTACTCTGTACCTCCATAAACAACTTCCATGCAAAGGCAAATCACGAAAACCATTAAATCAAGTCAAAGACAAATATGCAGGAATAGAAACCAATGCAAGCTGCAGTCAGAGTCATCTCTCAGTAAATGACATAGTTAATAGCCCCTGAAGATTTAATGTTTTATCCTTTATTTAAACTCCAACTGGCTCCTTGTATCACTTTGGGACTAAAAGCTGCAGGTTACTGTATTATCTCGTTTGTTCCATTAATTCTTTGGGCTGTCAGGCTCCTCCTGAAATGCTGAGACTTGGGTAAGTTAGTTGTCCTTACTGTGTTTCAGAGCAGATGAACACTGTCAGGATCAGGTCATATACAAGCTATGTGATTAAAATATTCATATTAATAACAACAACAAAGTCAGTGCCACAGATACCCAGGTCAGCATGGGAGAGCCTGAATAGCTGATCCCCTTCTGCAAGTGCAGCAACATCAACCTCAAGAGAGCTGAGCAAAGGGTTTGAGCATCCGTTTATTGGTGCATTTTTCCAGACCAGAAGGTCAGAGGTTTGGGGACTGCTCTGACTGATCAACCCTTTGTTTATTTTCAGACTGAACCGATTAGTGTAAAATAGCAAACAGTCTTTCAGTAACCTGCTAGCAAAACTTGTCTGGGTGTTAGCTTGAATTTTGTGAGTCATGTTGGGGATTTTCTGGGCCAAGGCATTAAGTTCAGATTTCACTTCATTATGACGAGCCTGATTAAAAGAAAAGCCAACACATTTTCTAAATGGACTTGTGGGAATTTCTCTTCTTTAGTAGCCTTCGAGTGAACATGCCTTTGGTAAATATCTACGTATGTTGGTTCTTTTTATGAACAAAAAAGGAGGACTCCTTTATGCAGCATTTAGGACTGGGATTTGTTATTTGCATAGAAAATGGCCTCATGTCAGTCAAAGAAGTTGGTATATGTCATGGTTTAGCTCCAGTCAACAACTAAGCCCCACCCAGCTGCTCACTCACTCCCCCTGGTGGGATGGGGGAGAGAATCAGAAGAGTAAAAGTGAGAAAAGTCATGGGTTGAGATTAAAGATAACAGGTAAAGCAAAAGCCGCACGTGCAAGCAAAGCAAAACAAGGAATTCATTCAGGCCTTCCCATGGGCAGGCAGGAGTTCAGCCATCCCCAGGAAAGCAGGGCTCCATCACACATAACTGTTACTTGGGAAGACAAACGCCATCACTCCAAACGTCCCCCCTTCCTCCTCCTTCTCCCAGCTCTATATGCTGAGCATGACGCCATACGGTGTGGAATATCCATACCAGTTGGAGTCAGTTGGGGGCAGCTGTCCCGGGTGTGCCCCCTCCCCTCCCGGCTTCTTGTGCACCCGGCAGAGCATGGGAAGCTGGAAAGTCCTTGCCTAGTGTAAGCACTACTTAGCAACAACTAAAACATCTCCACATTATCAACACTATTTTTAGCACAAATCCAAAACATAGCCCCATACTAGCTACTATGAGGAAAATTAACTCTATCCCAGCCAAAACCAGGAGAGTATAAAATCTAAAATGACCATTTACTTTTGGTGTGATTGATAACATAAAGACAGATTAAAAAAGTTTGCATTTGGTTAGATGTTGATACCATTTCTAATTTGGTAACTTATCAGTTATTAACAGGAACAAAAGGTATTAGATTTGTACAAACAACTAACAAAAAGTGCAAGTGATTATGAAAAGACCACCTAGTTTCATTATCTGAACTTACAAAAAAGTGCAAACAATAAAAAAGGGTTCTGAAACCTGAATAAAACTCAGTGGTTCAGTTCAATGATTTTTAACTGCCTCTGAAAAAATCTTCAGATTGACAAGATAATGAGAAAAAACAAATGTTTCCCATATTCCCTCCATTTGAGTAAGCTAAGATATATCTAATGATGCAGGGAAAGTAATTATTGTATTTTAAACACCTGATTTTAATACTGATGGTGTCTCTCAAGTTAAATGCAAAGAAAGGCTGAAAGTGGAAATAGGTGTTATTTCTTAAATTTATGAAAAGCTGCAAATATCATACTGTTTAAAATGATAATAAATCAGCCTAGATCCTGAAGCATATTTATTATGCTTGGAATTAGCAATAATAAAACCAAAGCTTCTGCAATATTCACAGTGGAATTTAATGGAAATAAAATGAACCTCCACAGTTTGATTTTGCGCTTAATGCATTGTCATATTTTTGGACCCAAGGCACTTCTAAAATTACATTACTTGAAAAGTTGTAATAAGTGCATTCAAGTGTAAATTGACATATTTTTATCTGGGGTTTATGTGAGCCCGGTGGTCTCCCTTTGCTCCTCTACTGTCGCAGACACACAGAGGCGCAGCCTTTCTGCAGCGCAGGGCCTGCGCCTTCCCTGGCACACTCACCAACAGAGCGAGATGTGTCCAACATGCCCTGAAAGAGAGGTCACTCGAATGCCTCCTTGGCTTTGCATTTTTCAAAGCCAGAGTGGTTTCAGGAACAGGATCTGTGAATAACTCTCAAATGAAATGAAGCTGTATGTAGGTTCCAAAAATAAAACAGCATTTCCATATGCTGATTTTTGCTAAGTTTATCAACCTCTTTCTTGTTTTTTCCTTGGGAGCTATATATTTTGCAACATTTTTTTAAAAAGGAACTTTTTCCTTAGTCCTTTTACCTCCAGAAGTCCAATAGTATGGTTCTGCACACCTTCTCACATATTCACTTTCTATTAAAAAAAAAATAAAAAATTTAAACATAACTCCATGAGGGAGTCTCTCACTAGGATAGCCTCAAACAGGGCTATCACTACCACCTCCAAGACAAAAACAAACTAAAAGAAAAAAGGAGACTCACATCCAATTCCTTTGAAGTAATATTAGCTGAGAAAAATTTGGACATGATTTAAACCTACATTTTAGTGTTTACCAGTTGGCTGTAGTAATCTCCATTACGCCATAAACAGATGATTCTGACATCATCTGAGAAAGAAAATGTATTAATAGGAGCAACTCTGGAGAAAGAAACATCCTGTTTTTTTCAAGTATCTCAAAGAGTTTAAACATATGTGGTTAGTGGAACATAAACAAATAAATAAAATGAAAACAAATAAAATTATTTCCTATATGAATACTTTCCATGCTAAAGGGAGTGGGATTTTAGAAAACATTCTGTAAACAGGAACTGGCAGAAACATACCCAAAATCCAAATGGATTTTTTTTCTTCTCCACTACATGCTCAGTGAAATGCTGATACAGAAATGCATGTAACAACTTCCAGGCACATGAACCTTTTTTCCCCTGTTTGTATTGCAACTATGAGTTGTTTATTTCCTAATGCACAACATCCCTAGCTTGACTTAGAATAGACTCACTGGGGTTCATATTCAAGCCAGGCTGGACAAGGCTTCATGTGAATTTTGTCTAACTTATGGTGGAAAACATGCACACAAAATATGGTTTTGATGAAACTAAGTCACTTCAGCTCAAGGTTTGCATTAAGGTTTTCATTAGTTCGCAACTGAACTGCAAAGCTGAACGCTGGCTTACAGCCTCATGTGAGTATGAATACTACAGACCTCGTTCACGGACCTCCAAGTACTACATTTCATTTAGCTTCACTCTCCCACACTTTCATGTGTCTTTAATTGTAACTTATTAAACCTATGAAGACATGATCCTTAATCAATATTTTAACTATAATGCACAACATTAGCTGCGTTCTTATTAGTTATTACCAATAAGGGTAAAATAAAAGGAGCTTTTTGAAAACAGGGAACAACCTATTGATCTCTGTCATTAAGCTGCTATCAGGCCCCCAGTTAACTACACAGTAGCTCATGATAGGGATGAAATGCTGAAATACAGCACTTGCTTCTCCTGGGACGTAAAGAGAGAGGAATGAAATGAAAAACAAACAGTCTGGGAACAGGGGTGTTGGCAGCGGCGGCAGAGCTGAACATGATGAGCTGCTGTTTCTGTGCCTGCCAGTCATTTCCCCCAGCCTGTGCACCCGCTCCCCAGACCCACTCGCTCCTCGGGGAACTTGTTCACCCCTTCTCCAAGACTTAGTTTTGTGCACATTATTTGCCCGATTAATTAAGCAGAATGTGCACTCATTTTCTTCCTTTGCCCATCGCAATTAACCTGTTTTAATGCAAAATGTCCCCTGGTTCAATGTAAAACATGCACATCTTCAGCGTTTGTAGGTCTATCTGCAGCTGACCTGGTTTGACATTGCTCCACTGCCCTCTTCAGATCTTCAGACCGGTTTAACCTAGTGCAGGATCTGGCCTTTGTTTAGAGGAAGTTTTAAACAACAGAGAGATTAAAATCACTACAAATATCACACAGAGTGATACACACGTCTAGTAAGTAAAAATGCTGAGATTTTTGAGTAATTCCTGCCTGCAGTTAAGATAATATATGTGTTGCAATTTTGCTCTCAAATCTCAGATCCAACCTTTGCCCATAGTTGAATATTTACTGAAAGAAAAAAATGTGAAGGTAGAGGCAGCAACAGGATGTCTGTGCTGCCAGCTCTATTGACTTCATCCCAAGTTTAATGACATTTTGTAGGTGGGTCTCAACTTTCTATTAAAATGAAAAGCAATTTTTTAGTCTGTATAGAGAAGCAAGGCATGAAAACACAGTCTTTAAAAAAATGTGAGTGTTTCACAATTTTGAACATGATTCTCAAATTTCAGCTGACTTGTGAAGCCAACGCCATCCTCAGAGGGAGCCTGCTCTGATTCTTGTTCCTTGCTGTATTAGGAAGGCACTTTCCACGAACAGGCATGGGAAACCTCCAAATCCAACATCCACCTCATGCATTCTACATGTTTTAAAACGATTATGTAAAATAAAAAACCCAAACCACTCATAGTGGCAATTAGCCTCAAAATGACAAGCTGCATTACACACACGCAGAACTCGCAGATTACCTCTGCTCTAGCTGAGAAGGGGACATTCAGAAAAGAGCTAACTGGGTGGAAGTAATAAACATTTGGCTCCTCAATTTTCATTCCTTCTTCTGTTTCATGGACGAGTGGTTTCCACAGGCCTGGGAGAGGAGACACCTCCCATGGTCACAGAGTGGTGCTGGGGCAGCGCTTGCTCACACCTCCCCATGACGCCTCTGCCAACCCCATAAGCACCCAAATGCACTCTGAAGAAGGTAGCCATTGCAAATCAACCTCTTTGATCCCTGCAAAAAGTCCAACCACCCTTTGCTGCTGCTGTTTAAAAGAAAAATCTCCTGCTGGTTCAGGACGGTGGTGGGATCGTTACTGGATATTATGGCCACAAGCCAGTAAAAGACTGCTTACTTTTGCCTTCCTATGAAGCAAGAGAGCTGGCATCCCCATGCTGAAAGCTTCCCAAATTACCTTCTTCAACATCTGTAGAGGTCTGGCTTGCTGAATTCTCCCTTGCTCCTGCTTGGGCATGGGTGATTTATGGTTACCTACCACCCCAGCACATTCTCCGTGCTATTCCCTGCTGCCAGTGGGTGCTGATGCTCCCAGACCCATCTGATGGCAGCACCTGGATGGGATGGGAATATTTCTTTCCAAACAGTTCCTCCTCACAGATATGCTCTGCACATACGTGTCTGGTGAGAAGCTTAGCCATTTATTTTTCCTCTCGGTAGGCATGTTTGGAACTGTGGGTGGCCTCTCCTGTTTAAAATAAAGAAGCCAGGAGGAAGCTTTGTTCTTTGCAGACTGAAAAACAGAGCATCTGTCCTGTACTGCAGGATAAGAAAGTAGTAGAGTTTGGTTTGCTAGACAGTTCCCCACCTTAATTTTTTTTTTTTTTTTACTTGGTTTGAAGGAAACAAGAATGCAAGGCAAAAAGGAGAAAACAACCTTGTAGAAGGACAGGCTCAGTTGCTCCATTTGAAGAAAATGCTGTGATTCTGAATAATCAGCATACAGGAACTCTTATTTCTACAGTTGATCATGAGTTCAAAATATCTGATCCCAGCTCACAGCTGCTGAATGGTCTTGAGCCCTGTTTTATTGTATTAAGATTCCCAGAGCTATCAGCCCAGTTAGGTTATAGAGGCATATCTGCAGGGCCATGTAAGGCAGAATATGCTTCAACCTTTAGTCACTTTATATTAAAGGAGATCTCTTTAGAGCTTTGCTCACAGTTTGCCTCCACTTTTACCTATTTGAGGCATGAAGTAGTCCCTTTAATCGTGGCTTCTAGCCTCATTAAAAAGACATGCAAAAGAAGCAGAGCTAGAACAGGATTTTTTTAGTTGGTTTTTTTTTTCTTTTTTTTTTCAGGGCCTCCTAACATATTGCAAAACCATCTTGGCAAACTTGAAGACACCAAATTCTCTGAAAAATTATGCTATGCAGCCCAGCCCAGTCCATTACTCGTGGGTGTACATACCAGGACATTACAACACAAAGCATGAAGGACTAAATCACCTCATCGATCCTCCCAGTGCAGGACAGGTTGGTTTTCTGCCTTCCCTTTCACCATTCTATACCTTTTAATCTCATAATAAATATTCCTCTTCTGCAATGGAAATTTGTCCATTGTAGGGACATTTATGACTTGTCATCGGATGTTGGACCAACGTAAACACATCATGAGCAAGCACGCGCATCTCAGCCTTTTCACTCACAATTGTTTCTGACATAAAGAATGACTCCTGGATGTTTCTGGTCCTGCGTGCCACATCCTGACAACATAAGAAACAGGGGGTAGTGCCACTAGCCCTTGATTTACATAGTGTTCATTACACCACTGCTTAACTCAGCTCTGTGCATTCAGTGTAAACCCCATTTTTCTGTCTGAAACTTGGCTAAGGAATGGTAGGAGATGCTTCATTATTGCATGTCCTTAAGTGGAAGAAGAGCCTATTTTTAAACTGGTATTTTGCAGGTCATTAATCCACAACCTGGATGTGAGCCTTCAGCTGTTGACCTCCCCAGTGACCAAGTTATTTACTGCATATGACAAATGGCTATTTTTCATAGTTGTTTTCAAAAGACATTGCACATTTTAGAGACTTTATGAAGCATTGTAGCAGCCTTCATGATACCTAGTGGCTTGTATCCTTAATCCACCCTGAAAGATATACAGGGCACTTTAACAGTGACTCACGCCAGTGTAATAGAATGATTATGTAATGTCCTTAACATGTGATGCATATTACTCTTATTACTTCTTGGATACTTCAGTCTAATAACTCCGTATGGTGTTAATATTGAGCAATTATCCAAGAGTATTTGAGCTGCACAACATCCACAGAAAATCTGCAAGAGTCTTATTGATATAGTTCCCATATCAAGTCCCTGCCATGATTAGCACTAACAACTGGGCAGAACTGAGCTTTTAGGAACAACTTGAAAATTAGATATGAGAGAAAGTATTTGTTGCACATGTAAGTATATCCTGCAACAAATGAACATGGTTTTATTAAATCAAGTTTTAAAAGTCACTTTCTGGCAGTAGTGATAATTGATACGAACAGATAAAAGAGGGTGAATGCTGATCTGTACAGACACTGAAATTACTGTGTAGGGGCAGTGATCCCACCAACCCAGTACCTGGTCCCTCAGAGCAGGCATTTCAGAGGGAAGGGGGAAACTAGAAGCAGGGAGATAAGGAATAACCAGCCCAAGATTAAATTTCCAGTGAAAGGAACCAGGAGGAAATTCATGCACACAAATGTTAGCCCCAAGATCGATTCTCCCTCATTTTTCACATCTTCAATTATGCTTTCTACATCACCCTGTCTATAGGTATTACATAGACCCAAGACAGCTTTACTAGCATTGTAATAAACCACCATACTACACAAATGACACTCCACCGCCTATCTCAAGACAGCATGAGTTAAAGAGGACACGATGATGAACAGAAGGTCCCCAAAAGTGATACTCTCAGCCTAAGTTTCCATGGCTTAATCTGCATTTTGGTTTAACAGGGAAGAACTCCATGGCGGCATGTTGTTTTAGTGGTTGGAGTATGACATAAAGTAAAACCCAGAAGTTCAAAGTGTCTAGCTGTTTACGGGAATCCCACCACCCGAGAACTGGCGGGAGTGTCCTGGATTACTCATCTGCATTAACTCTTTGGATAAACATTTTCCTGTTGAGTGTAAGGTCGAGCTGCACATTCCCTGACAAAAATCCATGTTCAAAAATAAACACAACATATGCTGAATTATGGGCTTATTTAATTAAAAAAAAAAAAAAAAATATTTACACAAGGGTAGCTCATCACGACATGTTTGTTTTCCAAACTAGCAAGTTCTCCTCCTGTGAAGGGATCTAGGAGGAATAACTGCTATGGAACAGAGATCTAAATACTAATGAGTGACAGCCCTTCAAGAAGCAAGAACAGCGTTAAGCCATGCCAGCTACGCGAGATGTGAGTTTGAGGATGGCTTTGTAACTCTTGCTCCGCAGTGAGCTTGGAAGGCAAAGGAGCTGGCAGACATGCCGGGTTTGCTGCAGTGCTGCTTCTGAGAGCTGAACTGGGAAAGCGATCTAATGCTGTAATGACAGAAACACCTACGTCTCCCACATATACCATAATAAATTATTGGCATCAATTGAATTTCCATGATGTCAAGTAAGTGTGAAGGAAAATAGACTGCAGCTAAACGGAGGACAGGAGCATGGAGTGAAAACACAGGAAGGCACAGTCGGGTTTTTTTTTCCGCTTTCTCCAAAGAAGGAGGTGGCACATTTAAAAGAAAGAATTGAAACAGAAACTCAGCTCACAAAAACAACTGCTCAGAGATACTACTTAAGAGCAGCCCTGCAAGTCCACCACATTTTATATTATGTTACAATTGTATGCATCTAGCACTGAAAGTTAAAGCAAGGTAAGGGTACATTTATGGTAAATAATATTTACAGATAGAGAAATGGCAGGATATTTGTATTTCAGGTCTGGAAATACCTCTGTCCTACAAACTGCATTTAAAGACAACTCATCAATAATAATTTCTGTAGCAAATTCGAAGTCTGAAAGATGAGAAAATTATGCTTGCAATGCAGCGCACGTTTAAATTGTTTCATGCCCGTACTTTTTTTTTGTTTTAGTTAAGCAGCAATGTGACATCATTTCCATTTTCCCTATTTGATTTTCCCACAAGTTTTCTAACTTTTTTTTTTAAACTGCAAAAGGGATGGACTTCTAGTAAAGTTCAGAGCCTATACTTTGCTACTTAGCATTAGTGAAGCAATAAGGTTTATAATTCAGTGCTGCAGATGTCACAGTCAAAAGAAAAGAATAATACTGGAAAAAAATCCGAACTGATTCTGTGCTCTGAGAATATAAACAAGCCATCACCTCTAAAAGGGGAGGGCTTCCCAAATAATCTAATCCTGGGAACCTTTGGGGCCCTGCTAGTCTCAGACTAGGTTGTCTGGTCACTGCAAAGAAACCAAAAGATAAGACACCAAGAAACCACACACACTAGAAGGGTCAGTTCTGAGGTTTTGTGTGAATGTAAGCATTGAAAGGCTTTGCCCCAACGGCTGTGCAGCAGACATCCCGACCCAACTTCAGGATGGAGCTGTGTCCTGACTCATTGCTGAATACGCCCACCTGAGGGTTAGGGCTATCCTCTTGCCATCATTTCCTACCTTTATCAGGTCCCTGCCAGGCACCCCATTTTACATGTAGATGTGGCACTTAGGGACATGGTTTAGCAGTGGACTTGGCAGTGTTAGGTTAACAGTTGGACTCGACGATCTTGAAGGTCTTTTCCAACCTAAATGATTCTATTCTATTCTAAATGGCTACACAGCTCCAGTGAGCCCTGCCTCAACTTCTAAATCAGCCATCAGAACAGTTACTTTTCTTCCTAGACAAGGCCATGCTGGTAAAGTACAATTTAGACCCTGCCAAAATGCAGCATGGTATTACAACCAAACACCCTCTAGCTTCTGCTTCCTCTAAGCCTCTCCCCTTCTTTTACCAAGAGATGCACAGCTGCAGACATCAGAAGTTTTACGGCTCTATATGCTCGCTCACATTTTAGTTTAATTTTCCTAGCTCAGAATGAGCAGAAGCACTGTCAATATTGTCAGGCAGAAACAAAAATCCATTGCCCTGCTAAATAGGGATCATCCTGGCCTCACCCACGCACAGCACTGCTTTTCCACCTTGATCTACCTGCCCTGTTTCTATTTATGCACCCCAGTTTAGGAGTCAGTTAACTAAACACCTGCCAGTGACTTTGACCTTGGCTCGCTACAGCCCTTAACCCTTTCCCTTCCAGGGGTGACCCACCTATAGGCTTCCTACCACATCTCCTTATGCATCCTCCAGCCCTAAGTGCCAGAGTTGGTACTGAATATAAAAAATGTGAGAAATTTGTTATGCAGTTCATTTTAAATACACAGGGATAGGATCATTTGGGATTAAGAGGGCAAGCCTTGCTTTTATGCAAAACCCATTTCATTTCTGCAATATGCAGAAATATTTTATGCAAATAATCATTTCACTTCTGAACCTCTTGCCCACAGTGCGCATTGCGGGTGATGAACGAGGGGGAACATTTGCCTTGTGGTCCTGTGGTTGGCCCCAGCAGACGATGGCTGCAGACAGACATCCTCTTCCGGATCCCCATGTGCCAGGGGAACAGATTACTTCCTCCAGCTGCTTCCTTCTTCTCCTGCCAACAGTTCCCATTTTCTGTCACAAATTCTGCTCATAGAAATACACCCTTCTTTCACTGATATTTTCAGGGGTATTTTTGCTGGAAGAGGCTGGGGAATGCTCACGCAAGCAGTTGCGCTGGGGATGAGGAGGTCCAGCCTGGAGGCAGTGCCCAGGAGCATCTTCATCAGCATACTTGTGCCTGGAAGAGGTCAGGCCCCAGCTGAAGAGGACTCCCCTTCTCCATGACTCAGTTTCCACATCTGCAAGAAATGAATCTAGCAACGTGCATCCCTCTCCAGATGCCTGCGTGGTTTATACAAACTGCCTTAACTCCAGCAGACAGCCAAGAGTTTCTAAAGCAGTAACTAAATTTGTGGTGCTGGACTTGAGATACCTTAAAAACAACTGATACTTAACAGGTGGATATTCTTAAAAATTTGGCAAGACATCATTAAACCTCTTGGCTTTGGCAACGTGCTGAAGATGAATAGCATCTCTAATGCTGGTCACACCATCTTCTTCTGGGCATAACAGAATTAAAATAAAAAAGACGTTCAAATAGAATTGGAAAAAATAGTCTACCTTACTGTTGCAGCTGAAGTATTATGTCTAACCTTTAGCTAGAAATGAGTTGACAGATAGGCCAGCAAGGCTGGCTAAGATTTTTTTTGTATTGATTTAAAGCAGAGAAGCCACATTTGGTAGTTTATCAATTCCACTGGAAACCAAGGATCATGGAACTAAAAGATATTAATCACCGTGGATTAGAGAACCCAAGGCTTCTATTAATTTCCCTGTCCAGTTTCGTTATCTTCTCAGATTTTCCTGTCATTTTTTTAAGACTTTCCTTGTAAATTTTGCATTTAAAGCTGTAAGAAGGCCATTAGAAGATGGCAGGAGTCCTGTACTTTTCTCGTAATGAATTCTCAAGTTACATTGGGTTTTCCTATGCCAAACAAACTGAAGCCACACACAATTATACTTTGGCTGCACTGAACAGACATTCTTCAGTAGGATCTTCTATTTTTAATTCAGCTACTGCAACAAACTGGCTAAGGATTCAGGACTTTACAGGCCCTTGTTATTTTGTATAAAAATAAAACATTAGGAACAACTGCAGTGTAAACACATGCATGGTACATTATTCATGCAAATAATAATTTTGGTTTTCTTCTAATTGGCAATATAAGAGTTAGGGCACTCTGGAAGTGCTTGCTCTCCATCGATCCAGCCTGTGCAGCTTTTGCTGGTGTTGCTCACACCACAGCTTCCCCTGAGGAAGCCTCATTCACTTGGGGTTCTTAAATGCATCATAAGCAAAGGTGGTAGAGTTCCTTCACCTGAAGAAGAATGCCTTTTTATTTCCCTCTCATGCAGAATAAAAAAATAATTTGTCAGCCTAGAAAATCTAATTTGGGAAGCTGAATTTCTTCCCTCTTATTTGCAGGGCAAGTGGGGGCAGTTATTCCCTTCTGCCCAGGCAGCTGCTGCTCCAGCAAAAACTGAGGAGCTGCAGTGGCTGGTAGGGCTGAAGCAGAAGTTACCATCCATTAACCCCATCCAAAGGTGACTTCAATGAATTAGAAGAATTGGTTTTACAAGTTTCTAAAGAGAATAGCACCTCTTAGACTTTTCTTACAGGGTCCCCATAGTCATGCAAGCATGAGATGAGCTGCATGTTTTAGGCTCAGTACATGTCCTGAGCAGTCTCATGGCAGATGCTCTAGTGAACATCAATTCAAACCTTAAGCACCTAGCTATCTACCAGTGGATGGGCAGGACTATTCAGCCCCAGGTGGAGATAGAAATCTTCCATTACCACACCAAAACCCCTAAACAGACCATTTGTTTCAGTTAAAGCCCCTATGATTTTATATCATAACAACATGACATTTCCTCCCAACCACCCCCTTATTAACAGAGTCAACTCAGGTCATATTTTCAAGCTTCTCTACAACCATCAGAACTAAAACTGAGTTTCCCATCTCAATAAACACTTGAATACAGTCCATTGATGTTAAGGCCTTGGCCTTGGGCTGGCCCGCAGCATTCCCCGAGGTCTAAAGGGGACAACTCACATTGACTTCACAATGTCAACTGTGTTGAAGTCAATGTGAGTTGACTTCACAATGTCAACTGTGTTGAAGTCAACTCACATTGACTTCAACTCCATACCATTCAATTTAATGCAAATAGTGGTTTCACAATGTTGCACGTACTGGTTGGGCAACGCTTTAAATTGAGAAAATGCTCTATGAAAAAATAGGAATTATTGTTAGTGATGTTATTACATTTAAACTTTCATACCATTCCATTTGCAGGTTGTACTGAGTAAGGCAAAATCAACACTTTTTTTTTTTTTGTTATTTTTACTGTAGTTTCGCAATTCAGCAGCTTACAATAAATAGTGGCTTGAGGGAACCTCTGTTTGCAGGACAGAGTTCCTTATTCATCAGTCAGGCAATAGACAACTTTTTACCTTTGTTTTATTCTCCTATAGCCAGGAACATAATCCACAAACGATGTTCAGACTGGTGAAAACATTTATTTTTCTTGAGAAATAAAGAGGAATCTAAAAGTAGTCACTAACTTATGTATGAGGGAGGGCAAGAAGAAAATAAGAGACACAGGAAGCATTTCTTTGATTTTATATGAAAAGTTTGCACTTTTCAGCAAGAAACTACTTACTACTACTGCACTGCAGTACACCAAGATTATTCACAAAAGCTTATCTTTGGATTCCCTAAGTCCTATTTTAATTTTTTTAAACACATCCACACTGCCATTTGTTTCATTCAGTGCTGAATAACCTCCCCATTTATAAACCTTTCCCCCCCCAACCACAAAGTGAGCATATAATATATTACAGGTTGATTTCCTTTGATATACCCACCACTTACCCAATTCTCTTTGTAAACCCTTTTACCCTGCTCCCAAGCCGTCTATTAAACAGCTCCCAGGCAGACCATGATGCTGGGCAGCAGGATATCTTTGCAATAAGTCTTAAATTGAAAGCTCTGCTGTGTCTCCCCACTGTGAGGGCCTGCTGAGATAGGCTTCTTTTAATATTGCCTTAATAGGCTCTTCAAACTCAGTTAATTAAGTTCAGTATATCTAGACAGATTTTCATTGCCTGCAGAGACCATGTGTCTTGGCAAATAGGAGCCTATTCCTGCAACAGTTATTATCAATAGAGGTTTAGAGAAAGTGATTATAGCACTCGTGAGAAAATGTAATCACCTTCTATGATTTTGCTGGCTCTGCACATTTCTGACAAAGATCATGTACAGACTGATCTGAGAAGGAGCCCAACCTGGAGCCACAGCCAACAATCCTGCTGGGCTGGGGAAGATAGAGCTGGAAGAACACATCTTCAGAGGCTTAAACCTCAGACCTACAGGGAAACACTACCCTTGCTCCTCACATACCCTTAAAGACATGAGCTGCTGGGGCTGTTAATCACTCAATTAGGCCCTAATTATCAACACCCAATGCATCAAAAGGCCTCCCATGGTCAGGGAAAGGTTGCAGCCATTCACTTTGACAGGTGATCCCTTCCCCATGCACAATGCCCGCAAAGGGCTTGGTGGAGCCGCTAGCATGTGGGGGTCCGGGGCTCCCGGTGGAGAATCAAAGCCAGGGAAACAGCTGATTGCAGACTGGCTGCACTGTGCTTCCTCTCTCCCAGCAAGATGGAGCATGGTTTTATTGATTATTCACCCAGTGATGGGGCTAAAATGAAAGTCCTGGCCTCAGGGAACAGAGCAGGAGGGACACGGAGCCTGCTCCTTCCACTGACGAGGTGAAGGCAGGCTGAGATTTTAGTGAGCTGGGTCAAAAATCCCAGATGTAAAAACAGCTGGCAGAATTCACAGCCTCCAAAATGACCTCCGCAGGTCAGATGCCTCTTTAATTATAATAGTGTCTCTAATATTGAAAACTGGCATTGAGGCAAGACTTTTCCAGCAGCTTGGGTTGTACTGAATATAATCCTATTACCAGGAAGAAGCTTGCTGAAGGCTTCTGCATCTCCTCCAGTATAAGCATGTATACAGAGTAGTAGAAACAAAGACAAAAGAAAATTCTGGGCCAGAATTCCCTACTTTGAACAAGATACAAATATAAATACCATCCTTTCAAACACTCCAAGTTAACACTGTGAGTTGGGAATGCACGCCTTTCCTTCAGATGTAAATATATGGAAAAATACGTGCTCCCTCCTTAGTATTAAATAAGGTTTTTGACATATTTTGGAATTTTTTCTCCCTCATTGAAGTTCTTCAATGTAAAGATCACGTTTACTAGCTCCTACGTTTCCTGACAGGGCTAAAAGATCTTATTATCTGTTGCTTTGTATTAAATATAGTTTAATAACACTCAGTCTGTAATGATGGTTTATTTTTTAACCCATTTCTGACATTTAGCATATGCAGCTTAAATTGAATTAATTATTTCATGAAAGTTGTGTGTTCGTAGATTAACAAAGCTCTTGGAGGGAAACATCAATGTATCACAAGAATAAATGGTGATCGGGTTGGAGCAAGAATGTTCCAACATTTACAAGGGCGTAAATAGGCAGTGGAAAACTGAGTCCAATAATCTGGCATTATAGGATGCTACAATAATACAATAATTCTCTCAGCCTTTCCAGTCCCAGTCTTATTTCCTGGGTTTTAACATTACTTCGGGTTATACAGGCATGCAGTGAGTCAGCCTGTATCAATTTTCCTAATCCTCACAAAATGTTGATAATTTGTTCAGCTGTTCTTTTTTAACAGAGTGACAGAACAAATGCGTAAGTAGATTTTTAGGTTAGGTTCTTTTCTAACAGTTTCACATTGACATCCAGTTGAAAGCTTGTGATGAGAGATTTTAATTCCAGTACCCATAGTAAAGGCATGTGATGGCACACGTTTTATCCTCAATAACATGATGAAGGTTGAGACGGAGAAAAAAGGATACTCTAGACACCTTAACGTTCCCTGCATTTGAATTCCTAAACTCCTGCCTGACCTCAGTCCTCTGTCTGTGTAATAGGAATTAGTCAGCACGGACTAGTATGTGCTGTTTCACACTTCTGACGCTCATTTCCAAGGAGGTGAAATGTTGCAGATTAGAGGCATAACAGGACTCCAGCATTCCCAGGGTGGTGTTCAGGAATCCCCACTTCAACCAACACTACTAAAACTACAGGAGAATAAAAATCCTCAATGGTTATGAAAGAACAATCCAGAGAGAGAAGAAATCCACTCTCCAGGTCTAGGTCCTCAGCATCTGTACGTTTTTTCACCTGCAAAATCTTGCTGTCATGTGCTAGCTGAAGGTATCACATGCAATCCCTTTTATCCTTTTAGGATTTCTTTTCTAGGTCTGTGAGCAAACATTTTGTAAAAGTGACAGGTTATTTAAGAGAGTACGTAAATGGTACTCTATATATTTATGTCATATTTATAACTCTAATATATAATAGATTCAACAGAGAAGAATCCTAAACTGGAAGCCCTGAATTATTCTTGCAAAGCCTGAGAATAGTGCCAGCATATCTTACAGATGTGTCATCTACTCTTTCACCACTTAGGATTAACTATAATCAAAAGTGACATTCAAGACAATCCTCGTAGCCAGTTATTTGTTTTCTTAATGTAGGCCAGAAGACTTTACCTGCTGATTCCTTATTGCAATTTTGCAAAATATTACAAAAAAGTTCCTTATGTTCTTCCAAGAGTCCTAGCATTACGTGTTTATGTGAAAGAGTAATGAGCGGAGAGGTATTGGAGGAGTTCAAGGGTGAAGATGTTTAATATATTCACTTTTTCCTCTAAAGATATATGTTAGAAATTTTTGGAGCATGAATAAAATAAATTTGCAAAGATTGCAAAACTGTTTCAAAGGGGAAGAAGATACAGTCAAAACTGCTGGTTGTCATTCAAGATCTAATCAACCCTCAACTTTTGTCATCTATGCACTTACGTGACAGTATTTCTAACAGCTCTGTTCACACTCAGCACTCTTAACAGCCTCAGCTCTGCTCACTCCCATACTTCAAGAAGTAACCCGCCCCACTTTAAGAAATTAAAAAAACCTCCGCATGCATCTATCTGGAGAAGTGCAGAGGATGTCTCTTAAAAAAAAATGTATTTTGCATAGATTTGCATCACTTGAGCAACTGATGCACTTTTGTAGTCTCAGACTAAAAGAACTGATATCTGGTTGTGAATTCAGGGAACTTGATTTTGGCAAGACCTCTTACAAACAAAAAGTACAACTTTCACCATGGCATTCTTGAAATTCTGGGCCCCTGTAAGAGGGGCACAGAAATCCTGCCAACTTCAGAGGAGCTAAGATGTCTTCCTTAATGACGATAATTTCACGTGCAATCATGGCAATTGTGTGCAGGTGACCAGCTATGTTTTCATGCCCAATTGTAGATGTTGCACAAATCTGCCAGACTGCAATCAGAGTGATAGTTGCCTTGAGGTGTAAAATCAAAACCTGACAATATTTGATTGGCCAAACTCCTACATATTTAATGGAGTCCTCTATACAGTTAATGGAGTAAAAATGAATTAAGGGCTCCAAATCTCCCCTTTCATAGCTCAGTATATCACAGAAAACAATCCTACAGAAAGCATTCTGTATTGACTAAGTGTCTCGTTAACTAGCTACAGGAACCTTGGCTCCCTACTGCACAGGACAGCAAAGCTGTAAAAGGTGCTTGTGAACATGTTATGTACAGTATTTTGAAAACAGGTCCCCAGGAGCTATGGGTAGAAAGCTTTCCAGCTCCTTGCTGTGATGGCCTCCAGTGAAAGGGCCACTCTGCTTGTTTAGCAGGCTTTTTGTGTCCCACTCATTTATGAGCTTTTAAGGAACAAGCGTGGAATTTAATTCTTCTCTAGGTAAAAGCAGAACAAAGCACTTGTATGTTAGTAGGATCATCCCATTGTTAATGAAAAGAAATATCTGACCTAGAATGAGGTCAGGTTTTGATCTACGCAAAAAGCTGCTTTCAAACAAAAGTATTTTAGAACTCAGCAAATTTCAGGACATAAAGAATAAGCTTGGAATTAAGGATATTGTGCATATTACTGCAGTGATGTCTTACAAATGGTATAAACCCTAATGCAAATATGAAGTACTAAGACCACAGAGAGAGGAGCAGTGAACCTACTGTTACCTGCCTGACCATGGCTAGCAATCTGCCTCGCTCCTGCTGCATCTCACTATCCTCAACTCGTGTCTTGCATTTGGAATGAAATTTTTTGGGGAGCAAAGACTATTGTGTTTTCTTTCTCTATTTCTAGAGGATAAAGAAGAACCAGGTCCTTGTTTATCACATGGATTGTAGCTGTTTCTGGAATAAATAAATTGCAGCAGGACAGTAATTTAAAGAAAATTCTGTCCATGATCAACTCGAGTGATGGAACCTTTGCTTTGCATCAGTCCAAAAAATCTGGAGTGTTCGTGTCCCTTGACGCTCTGTGCTGAACAGTGGCTTTCCTTCATGTGAGCAGGGTCAACTTCCCAAACTCTTGGTTATAACTTACCGCCTAGAGTTTGTAGTGGAGCTTTTGAAGGTATTCATAAAGACTAAAGCAACATACTCCTACATCCTAGTTAAAACTGCTCCAAAGATGCAATATACTTCCGTAGACATATGTACTACGTAATTAAGCAAAAGCACAAGATGTGACAGAGGAGGATGCATGGGGTAACCAATGGGCCAAGAAATACATGGGAGCAAGAGAGGGGCTCTCCTACAGCTGGGACTTGAGGTCCAAGGAACAGCTTGTGACACAGATATAGCAAAGACAACTTGGATTCAAACACAAACTCTTGACTCACAGACTAAGCAAGGGAAAAAGTAGTACGTGATTAGAGAATGACTAACTCTGGTCTCCGCTGAGCTCTGTGGCTTGGACACTTTGCTAAAGATTTTGTCGTAAGCTGACATTTTTCGCTCTGATTAATCCTTTCCAGTCTCTGGTCTCAGCTGACTCGGCTGAGCCCATTGGAAGCCATTGTTCGGCTCTCTGAACTTTATCTCTTTTCAGTGCTTAAATAGAAGACCCCTTCTCCCCCACCTCATCCTTCTTGCTAAAAGCCTGTTTGTAAGAGCCATAATGAAACTCCAGGTGGCCTGGTGATTTCAAAGTAATCCCCTCAGGGATTTGAAGCACTTGGTTATGCCTCATGCATTGTAACAACCCATGGATGTGATTTTCCTCTCTCTCTTTCCGCTGTGTTGCGTGATTTAATAAGTGCAGGGCATTAGATGCTAAAGGAATACTAAAAAAAAAAATCAAAACAATCCCTTGAAACACAACAAACTCTGCAGTGTGTGCATATGGACAGTATATCCAGTGGTTCCCCACTGAACATTATATTATCTCCTGAGCCAACCTCCACTGAAGAGAACAGCAGATAGCTCTAGAGCAAAGTCCTAATCCTAGCTCCAATACCCAGGCACCCTATCAAGGGCTACATCTGGTCCCAATTGTTCTTTCCCTCTGTCATGTACTGAAACATCACCCTGGCTGCGCTGCCAAGTCCGAGTACCTTCAAGCTTGGGAAATAGTGAGAGTTGGGTCTGAAACATTTCACCTGGGCCCCCTCTCTAAAGAAAACAGCATAAGAGGAACAGAGCAAAATGAGTTTTCAAGGCTGAAAAAAAAAAAAAAAAGGATTTCAGTGTATTTGATGAGTTTCCAGAGGTCTGTTTGACACATGTGTAAAAGGCCAAGTCAAGCACAATAGATGGGGAAAACTTGGAAAGGCAACTGCAAGATTATGGGGCTTGGGATGCCACCAGGCTGTCACTGCTACCTGGACATTTCCAATAACTCATTTCCTAAGCTGTGCTCTGGCACCAGAACCTGTTCAGCTTTTGAGTACAGGCAAGAAAGGTGATGGAGTCTTTTACTAAAGACTCCTGAGATCAGTCATTATATTAGCTGAGACCTTGCCCCAGTTTATTAAGTTATTTTGGATATTTCCATGGATTACTAAGAATTGTTAATATCATTAACAGAACAAAAATAAGAGAACTAAAAACAGGGCACAACTAAAGGGGTGCTTAACTATTAACTCTTAATTAGTAATAGTGAAATAGGACCTACATTGCCCTACACCCTACAACTCACCGTCATGAGCTGTCTCCCCTTAAACATCTGGTGCCGGTCACTGTCAGACCTGGGCTAGCAGTCTGAAGGGATTACACATCTAATTCATTACAGTCGTCCTCATCTTCCTCACGGTGAGTTCCTGGGGTGCAGAGCATTGTGCTCGATTGGTTCCACCAGAAAGGAATTTTCATGGGAGAGTCAGAATGAATAAATTACTAGTAAATTGCTATTGCCAGGGCGAGATCAGGAGCAAGAAGGAGAGAAGGACCTGGAGAAAAGGAAGGAAAGAGAGAAGGAAGAAAGCATCTTTGGTGCACATTGAATTGCTTGCCTAATTTTTGTTTGAGACTCCCAATCTGGGGCAGCAGCTGTTCCGATGATGTATTACAAATGACTTATTGCTGTAATGCATCATGAAGCTCCATTGCCCTGATGACATGTTACCATAATATATCATCAGAGCATTGCCCAGCAGGAACAGGAGTCCTGGAAACCAAACAGCTCCATAAATTTTAGTACAGTCCCCCCCAAAATTGTTGTGAATTTCTTCTCTGCTCTATTAAAGATTTAAGCCTCGAAAAGTGTAGGCAAGAGCAGGCACTCATTAAACAGGCTCCGATGGTTTCATAAGTCCCCTAAGTCATTAAAGGTTTTAATATAAGAGATTAACTATTGCTATTGTTGCTCGGCAAGAATAAATTATCTTTAAATACTTTTTTATGCCCTCCTGGTAGTGAGTCAGGAACTCGAGCTTGCATGCAAGGAGGACCCTGGCTATGGAGCTGGAGAGAAGCATGGTTCACCTTCGTTCAAAATAAAGTATGCAGCTTTGAGCAGTGAGGCTGCATTGTGGTTACCCTGCTCCTCAGAGCTCCCTTGCATGCTCTAGAGATCACTGGAGCTAGTGCTAGGGCCACATTTACAGATGATTTGTGTGCCTTCAATCTTAGGTAAGTAGGAACCATGGATGCTCAGCCTTTCTGGAATTTAAGCCCTAAAAGCCCACAGGCTGTATTGCACATAATAATGAAAACATTTGGGGATGGATTCAGTTAAGAGTTTAGCAGCTCAGAGAGGACCTCTGTGGACTAAATCCAGAGTTGCAACCCAAGAAATACTGTGTTTGGGTCTGACTAACCTTAACATCTGACAATGCCAGAGGCTCCTCCAACCACCAGGTGCCTCAGGGGTCCATGCAGACCTGCTGGGGATGAAGGACACCAGGGCAACATGACCAACTCAAGTCAAGGGCATGGAGAGCACGTTGTCCAGGAAAGTGGTGGAGAAGGGAGGCTGCACTCTGTGCACTACTTCTCTTCTCACTGCTGAGACCCAAGCGAGCTGCTCCAAGGGTGATGGGGATGTGCCTGCTATCATGGCAGAGGAACCATAGCCTTGGAAATGTAACTCCTTGAAGGACAGCTTAGTAATTAGATATCACTGGATATCTTAGATAATACTACATGAGGTCACAGAAGGGCAGGTGCAAAGGGAAGGGATGAGCTGAAAATCAGGGCTTTAATTTTCCCAGCACAGCAACCAGATTGTGTTAAGGCACATGAAGGCTTGTAAGACAGACATTCTGCATGACACTGGTGTTAAAATTAGATATCATTTCTCCTTGTACATATTATGTTAGAGAAAAAAGTGGACTTTTCCATACAGAGAGCGGAACACATTGATTCAGAAACAAGAATTAATGAAAAAAAAAAAAAGAAAAAATAAAAAGGAAAGAGAAGGGAAAAATAGTGAAAAGCAGAGCAATTTTACCTGTATTTAGGCTATATGGCAAACATGAACATGCCCTTTGCACAAACTAATTGGAAAGTTCTCCATAGCACCATGGGGTGACTCTGAGGAGGTACCCGTGTGCTTTTGTTAAGAAATGCCTTTCGCAGGCAGTGCTGGAAACTCAAAGGGGGAATTGCCAGCAATTTCTCAGAAGCGCATTTCGCGGTACTGTATCAGCAAGTTGAATTTGCCTTGGAAATGCCACCGCCGCTCGGGTTGGGAGGTGGTGCCTGCTATTTTGTAGTTATTTTTGATCCAAGATTAAGTGTCTTTTTATTTTGTTGAAATGGATTTTAATTGAATGAGCTGCTCTGCTCAAGGTGCACCAAACTAACGTGGTTTGGTGTTTTTCTTTCCAAATCCTAAGGGAACGTGCCCCTAGACCAACATTAGACTGTTTTGTTTTGGGGTTTTTTTTCCCCTTGGTCAAAAGATCCAGTGTGTGCTAATTCTGTCGTACTCTCTCTCACTCAATCACTCATATTCAGTGCCCCCTAAAGAAACATTGCAGAAGCCAGAAGGCTAAGAAATTACCAAAATGAACTGCCTGTGCTTTGCCCTCACATATCACATACTGAATTGTTGCCACCTTGCTGGTAAAATTAGCCACGTGTTTCACAGCGTTACCTTTACTTATCAAATAACAGAGAAAGTGCTGTGCTATGCTATGTCAGGTCAAAGGACTACCCAAAATTGGTACCGACTGGTGCTTCATGACTTAAGAGAGGGAAAGGTATCTTGCAGAATTTTACTAACTAATCTTTTAAATCAAATTTTCAGAGGTCTCTGCTGATATGTGGTGGGTATGCTTTCCTCATACAGAAAGGCATCTGAATACATGCTTAATTTAAAGATAAAAAGTAGTTGTAAGTTAGAAAGAAATCCAATGATTTTTTGGCTTTGCAAACTCAGGTGTTTACTCAATTGTCCTGAAGCTGTGATGCTGAAATGGGTTCAAGAAATAGTTTAGTTGATTGAAAAAAGCAGTTTTTGCAGTGATCTTTCTTTAATAGAATGACAAGAGCATTGTGATTTTTTATTGTTAAAAAACTCTGTTTCAAAATTTGCCTACATTTAAAAATATCAACAGTAAAAAGAAAGGTTAAATCAGAGAAAAAGAAAGGACTTCTTTCTGACTCCTGTTTCTATTTTCTATCTCACTAAGGAATCCAAATGCATTCGCTTCAGTTTGACCCAAGTCTTAATAATAACCAAAAAAAATTAGTTCAGCCATTGAGATGAAAAATCAAATTTTCATACAACTTTATGTGTGAAAAATATTTCTTCTGCCACAGTTAATGAAAGCTGATGATCACTGCATCTATTACCTAGGGCTAAATTCTTTTCAGTCTAAAACCAGCAGAAGGCAAATGAGAAGCCAGCGGTGGGAACAGTAGAGGAGGATGTTTGCTGTCCACTGGCTTCCTGAGTTATTGGGGCAAGCACCAAACCCAATCTGCTTTCTGCTGCAGCTGGGTCATCATCCTTTGAAATGTGTTCGCAACAGAAATTCTGCTTGGGAACAGGCCTCTTGAAGTCAGATCCAAATTTTCCTCTAAGGCCATCTTTATTTTCCTTAGGCTACCTAAATTACAAAGCACCATCACTAGCAAACACAATTCATGTATATAAACTGAGAGTTTTCTACAATAACAAAACCAGAATAATGAACCAAAAAACTATCAAAACTCTAAATTTCAGGAATAACACAGGTGATGCAAAGTATGATAGAATCAGGGCAGCCCTGTCTCTTGCCTGTGCCTCTAACTGCCTGAAACCTGCTCTCTTTCCCACCAAAATTCACCTGCCTCTGATGTGCCTTGTTGTACCCCACGTCATCTTCTGGTTTTGCATAAATTATCCAAGGATATATGTTTACCTGAGTCTTAGTTTGAAGCTTCTGTATTTTGAAACTTGCATGAGTTATCTGAGACTCGGATTATACATGCAAAAATATGATACACTGAGGCTGCATTTGCAGCAATGTCTCGTGCAAAGCAGCCCTTAATTTCGAATAGAGGAGCAAAAGCTGCAGCATCCCATCAAGGCACCGACCCTGCCATTCTGCTCTTACAGTGGAGCAGCATCTTTGTACTCAGTTCTGGAAATACATGGAAAAGCTTTTAGTATTTTGGCAAATCTAGTTTCTTCTATTAGTTTGATCTGTATCACAGTATTTTGGAGCCTAAACTACAAAGAAAACAAAATGTAAGCAAGGTGATGAAGACAGCAGACAAATAAGGAGAGTGAAAGCTCACAAGATATACAAGGGGAGGATTTGAGGCACAGCAAGTGCAGCAACTTGCCCATCCTCATACAGGTGATGCAGCAACAGAGCCAAAAGTCACAGGCTCGAGGTCTTCTGAGTTTTCACTCACTGTCCAACCACTGTCTTTGACAGAGTCTCATCAACAGATTCTTCGGTGGAGCGTGAGTCCGCAGCCAAAGCCTGTTACGTCACCAGAGCAAGCAAAAACCCAACCCTTTCAGTTCCCCAGCCTTCTACAGCCCAATTTATGTCCAATTTGCAGACTTTCAACATAGCAGCCTCACAGTTCATAAAATCAAACTCAGCCAGGGCTAAGTCTCTGGGTAATGGATTTAGGATCACTCGAGGTGTTACCGGCAGTTCATGATGGGTAACTTTCTTGTTAACTAAAGTCCCTTTTGCTAAATGAGTTCCAGGTTTAACTCTCCCCAGCCTTCACTCTCTTTTTCTCTTCCTTTTTTTTTTTTCCTTTTTGGCAGCACTGTTCTGGATGGGAAGGGAGGGGGAGAGGAGGTGGCACAGGACTTTTTATTAGCCTGCGCATGGAGGGCTTTTCATTGCGAGGGCTACGGGGAGCAGAGACAGAGGGAGAGGGGTGGGGGGGGGAAAGGTGGGATAAGTTAGTCTTTGTGTAAGGGGAAGGTGCTGAAAGGAAGGCTGTGTGCTGGGGCCGGGGGATCAGCCCTCTGGCTCCGCTTGTCTACACAGGGACTATGGAGACAGCCGCCTGCGTAGACCGGTGCTTTTCAGTTTCCGCAGGTAACTGCAAGCACTGTGGGGAACACGGCCAGGGAGAGAAAACCACAGATTGCACATGGGGAGGAAAACTCAGCCCCCTGCCCTGGCACTGCTGGGGTCTTTGGGACTGGCAGCACTGCAAACGACCCCATCCTCAGAGTGGGGAAAGGGATGGCTCCTGTCAGCCATCGGCCACTGAACATAGCTTCCATATAGATCGTCTGTGTATTTCTCTTCCTTTAATGTTGGATTTTCCAGCTGAGAAGCCACGCTATTTATCTGGCAGAGATTAACTGCTGATCATGTTGCAGGAAAGGGATGCATCATTTCCAAGTGCTACCGAGCTTGGGGGACAACCCTCCCAGCATCCAAAGCAAGCTTTTTTTATTTCTGTTCCTTTAAATTGTCCTCTCTAACTGGTTTGCAGACTTTGAGTAAATGTTATCAAAAAGCTGGTGGCAAATATGCTTTTTTCTGTCTTGCTCCTCAGTCCATCCAAGAGAAGGGTGAACCTGCACTGTGTGTGCTCCTATGATCCCTGTTCCTACTCCAAAGGGTCAGATATGAAATCTGTCAAGATGAATGGAAGGATTTTTGTTGAGTCTCAGTGAACATTGCACCAGGGCCATGTACATTCATATGGATGAATGTATGCTGGTGGGCTAGAACTTCTTTAGGGAAGGAATAGTAAAACACATGGGAGGTAGGGTCAATAACAAATTGTCAGCCCTTCCCGTAGAGTGAAAGGTGAAGGGAAGGCTACTTTCACTGCCTTCTGGTCCTTGTCTTCGGCCATGGTGAGGGAGAATAACACGGCCCTCAGCAGCCAGGACGCAGTCTGAGGTGGTCCAGTTTATGGTCTGAGGTGGTCCTCTATGGACATTGGGGAAGGATAAAATATGGTGTTCAGCAGCAGATGCACCAGCTCCCAATTCCTCACCCCTGTTCCCAGCATACCCCAGATCCACCATCCTAGAGAACCGGGAGCCCAGCAGGGCTCATGCTGGGCTCTCTGCACACCTCCATCCACCATCACCCCTTGTTTTTTTCCTTTTTTCCAGTTCTTCAGACACAATAATGGAGTTTTAGAGGCTTTGTCGCACACTTCCAGTGCCCACAGGAGCCAAGTCAGGGACCGGACGCTGCAGGTGGTGCAGAGGAACCAGGGCTGCACCGATGCACCCAGGCACGTGAGGATGGGGCTGTCATGCCATAAACCAACACATGTCATTTGGGTCGGGCTCCTGCATGATGGAAATCAGTGCTAGTCCTGTGAATTACTGCTAAGGATATTTCCATGTGATTTTAGTCAAGCATGTCTGACAAAAAAGCTTTTATATATAGAAGCAGGAAGAGAGCACATTAAAGCAGCTCTTCATGACAGAGTGGCCTTCCTACTCATTTATTATCATTTATCCTCAGATGATTTCTTATCCTTCTTTTCTCCTTGTCTTTGATTTCTATTTTCTTTTGCTTCCACACAATTCACTTCTCCCTCTTGGACAGCATTTCTGACAAAAATAAAAAATGTGGCAGTTGTGTTTTGTTTTGTTTTGTTTTTAACCAAAGCAACCACTTTGTCATTTCTCTTCAGATGACTACTGCTTTCAAACATTTACCTTTTGAGTGTTTTCTTTTGTTGAAAAAATAATCACCCCAGGAGCTCTGTGGCTCCTTACGCCATCCTGTACGGTGGCCCAGAGGACAGGGCTTGGCTGCGTGGTGGCTCGCTGCAGCTCCCTCCAAAGGCTTCTCCCCAAGGCAGAATAGGTCAAAACTAATAAGGACAGCCAAAAGAAACTGTTTCTCAATGGGAAAACACTGTTTTACTGAGGTCCAACCTATTTACAGGAGTTTTGTTTGCAGTGAGGTTCCTCATTCAAAATACATCTGAAGTGAAGCAGTATTTTGTAAGTGTCAAAATGTTCCATTTCAGCATCTTAATATATAAAAAAGGTCCTATTTTCTGGTCTAAAGTAGCATGTTGTTTTGAATGTGAACCAATGTCAAACACTATCATTGACTGAAGGGCCCCCAAACGATCATCACAAGCATGGACCTGGTGGTGTAAGGTGCTGTACAGAAAAGTGAGTTTGCAGTCTAAGTTTAGCAAACTCTACACCCTGCTAATGGGTGTATTTTACATTCTGGCTGCAGTAAAATTAGCTCAGTAGTGATTTATTGTTGATATCAAATAAAAATCCACTTGATAATCTAGATTCTTTACCTCCAGGAGAATATTTTCTTTCCTTTGTGTAGATGGCAGCCAACATTTTATAATCACAGTCTATGAGAAGTCTGAAACTATAAATGGAACATTATAGTAGTTCAAGTGGAGAACTCTCTTCCACTCCATTTCATCGCTATTTGTTTTGAGTAACTTATATTGTCATCTGAGCCTTTTTTCCTCTTGGAAGGGTGCAGCTCTGCTCATTGTGGTTATGCCAGCTGCCTGCATTAGCTCACTGAGCGTGCTCCCTGTAGCCCAGCCGGGTATTGTCTTTCAAACTAAACAAATAATTTTATTTAAAAAAGAGAGAGAGAGAGAAGAAGAAAATGTCAGCCTACTGCCCCAACTCCCTATAGCTCTGTTTTCTCTGGCTTTTGTGACAAATGTGGCAGTGGTTATGCACTCTGTACATGCAACTGCCTGAGTTTGTTCTCTGGCAATAACAATGGATCATCTCTTACTAAAATGCTACATTTTTTAAAAATAAAGTGATTTTTTTTTAAAAAATGAACTCATGAATATTAATTTCAATCTGCCTTATTTCTGGGAACCGTGATAAACAGGCTTCTACTAACTATATTGCAGAGGTGACTTAATTGGAACTAATTCTGATGAAGATGAAGATGATAGAAATTCCCAGACTGGATCAGAACAACATCCACCTTCCCAGTGTCAAGTCTCAGCAGAGACCAGCAGTCTATAAGAAAGCACAGGATGCCAGAGAGAAAGCAAGTATGGAGACCATGGCAACAACATCATCCAGACCACTCCAAGTCAGAGACAGATACTGCAGATTATGAGAGTTTAAGTCCTCGAAAGCAAATATATGTATATATGCATATGCATGTGAGAATATATGTGGATGTGTTAAGAAATCAGTGTTCACAAGAACAAAAATGATACTGATAGTTTATTGTTGGTTCTGGTTTTACCACTTCATGCTTGATTGCAGTGAAATTCCAAGTATATAAAGCTAATCTTAAAATTCAGATAGGATTTCAATTTTGACTCTTTCTCTCTCACTTTTAAAAACTGCAAATAACTAATCTGAGCCAGGATAGAGATCTTCTGAATGCCAAAGCAATATTAAAATAAAAACATAGTTTCATGTTATGCAAGTATCAGTATCCATTGATTAAGGTCTGATCTTTCAAAAAATAACGTGTTATAGTTATTCACTTTAAATGTTAACTGCTGTTAACTGGTAGGCATGTTGGCTGCTTTTTAAATAACTTAATTGCTTTTCAAAACATGTGTGGTGAAAAGGAAACTCCAAATGTATGGGACAAAGCTCTATTCATATTAATAGCAGGCAGCACTGTCACAGACCACTGTACAATGCGATGCAGCATGGATGGGGGGATTTATTGAAGAACTAAAAGTCATGCAGTTTTAATCCTGCATCCTTCTTTGCTTCTTTATCCTAATCTCGTTCTCTTTGTTTCTCAGTCTCTCTAGCTATAAAGCATGGATAATAAAACTGACAAACTAGCCTAATTCTTATAAAAAAAGACTTGTGCTTTTTCAGATTGTCCAGAATTTTTCAGTTGTGTGTTCTCATTCACACAGTGAATGTTTTAACTGATTAGATGATTTCTATAATTGATAGCAGAAAATGACATAAAATTTCTAGAAAAATAATTGTCCTTACATCAAACAGAGCTGTTGCAAGTTCTGAAGCGCTAGTAAATGACCAGGAACTGCATTAATTTTCACTGCATATCTGAATATAATATTTATAGATGGAAGTGCATGGGGGTTTTGATTCTCTATAAATGCATTTCAGAGAATATAAATCTTTCAATTAAAAGTCTTTGAATTGACAACGTGCCTGCTGTGAGTAATTCAAAATCTAAGTGTATCTAGAAGTGGCATGGGCACCAAACTAAAAATAGGTAAATATATTCTTAATAGTAGAATTAAGCAAAACTTCCTTTCTTTCAACTTCTGTAAGTAGAATTAGGAAATATTCCTAGTAATCTGGAAGGCTGTGTGGGTAAAACCCGCCTACACGTGCTAGGGCCAACCCTGAGCACCGTGCAGAAGGCTGGGGGCTGTAGGGGTGGCTGGTCCAGTATTGTCTCCCAGTCTGAGCTCACTGTTGCTGCACTCTTGGTAGAAACATTTTTCCTCTATAGCTCGGACACAACAGCAACATTTGCTTTTCTCTATTTTTTGTTTTATGGTAGTTGTGTAGTCCCACTTGCCAGGTACACCATCACACTTTCCGTTCTCTTCAAAGGAAGAAGGAAGGATAAGTGATGCTACTTGTAAACCTTGTTTCCATCTTTCTTGTTTTGTGTCACTTTATTTTAGCACACCAGTAAAACCCCACCACATAACCAACTTTTAATTTAGACCAGCTGATGAATACAGCCTAATAATAGCTTCACAACAAATAACTTCAGAAAGGACAGCCTGTCTTGATATTAACCAATTTAAAATATCTCCTCTCCCTCTAATTATAAAAAGAAAAGCAACTGAAAACAAAGTGAGGGTGTGCACAACCATCAGCAACTAGTCGAAATTTCCATGCGTAGCCTCCCAGAATTCGGCTAGAGTACAAGTAAAATACAAAGTGCCCAAGCTTTTGTTTTCTAAGGCAAATAAGCTAACCAAAATTTTACCAAACCGAAACCATCTCACAGCTCTTCTGAGTTTGAATGCCAAAGAGGAGGCCTGGACGTACATGGGGAAGGTCACCTGCAGCCATCTAAAAAACACCTAAAAAATATGCGTTTATTCTAAGCTGGTGCTGAAGAAAGGCTGATGGGTAAAGGATGGGCTGGGTCACTTCTGGAGCTGGTTTTCTCTGTCTTCACTGACTATAAAGGGAACCTGAGTGTCAAACGGAGACAATGGGTACAATTGCTATTGTACCGTGTCCCAGTGAAATATTAGAAATTATCCACGCTGTACCTAGAATTTGAGTTTCCAATTCTCTTGCAAACTCAACATTAAGACTGTGAGAGAGAATGCACCTGACTGGCAAATAATTACTCGGCAAAAAATATGTTCAGGTGAAATGAAACTTCTTCTTTCGTTTGGAACTTTTTAGTGTTCAATGTATTTGCAATAAAATTGCAGGAAATTTCCAGTGAAACTTCTCCCATAGCTTAAATTGTTAGGGTTTCATCTTATAATGTCAACATGAAATGTTTTCAGTTTTCAGGGAAATAATTTTCTTTTTGGCTTTTTTTTTTCCCCTGACCAGAATATTTTGGCAAAAAACAAAGTGGAGCTGCAAGGTGTTTCAAGGATCTGCTCCGGTGTCTTAATCTCCAACTTTTACACAAAAAAAAAGTTGTTCTCTTACTCCCAAATTGTTGGTTTTTTTCCTTTGAAAATATCTGAACTATATATCTACATATGAGTCAGTCAGGGAGGTCACAACTTGTGCAACTTCGGCCCAAATCACAATGTGCTTATAGGAAAAGACCATTTGAAATCTCTGGAAGATCCTGGGAAATCAGGGGACTTTATAGGGTATGCCCCTTTCTTCCATTGAAAGCCCCCAGGTAATCTTTCTACGTGCCCATACCTGAGTCCTGAGGAGCTCCCTGATCTATTTTTCCATACAAACCCCCTGAATCCCACATCCAGGGCCAGGGCAGGTGGGATGGGGACTGACGCCCAGGAGATGGTCTCAGAAAACACATTCATTTTCAGCAACTCCAACAGTCAGGAAAGAATCCTGACAAAACAAATGGCTCCCCATAAACATGTCTAAGGAAATTAAGATGCTACAACTGATCTGCTTTAATAAAATTACGCAGTCGGCTCGGTTTCCGAAGTTAGTCACTGTATTTTCTGCATCACGCCATGCAATTAATCCTTCCTAAAATAAACGGACTGATTAAAATTCCATTATCCTGACAGTTCACAATAAACCATGGGACCAATGATCCCCTTTCTTTTTAACCATTTAAGCCATTATAATTAATTCTGGATTTATGTCATTTGCTGGTAAATGTTACGATCACCTTACTAACTACTTAAACAATTTCAAACACTTGCACTCCTTCTCAAACATGTAAGCAATGGGCAATAATTGAACTATTTAACCTGATTCACATTTCATGAAGTTTCCTTTATATACAAAGCTCAGTATTGAGTTGCTGGGGTCTCGTTTGTCTGCCTTTGTTTTTTTTTTTCAGTATCTAATTAAATGCTCATGAAAAAAAAAATTAACACTTTGGAAAAAGACAGGGAAGCGTCTGAATTTGCCTTCATGATTATTTTGGTTTCATATTCAATTTGTGAGTGAAAAGAGACTTCCTGAAGAACATTCTTTTATATTATTATTTCAAACATACTAAAAAAATGCCAATATTTTTCTTACCAAATTTTCTGCAATTCACTTTTGCCCAAAGTCAACCTTCCTTAGCATGCCCTGTGTTTTAGGATGACAACCACTATACTCATAAAAACACATGCAATTATAACCATTTTTCTCTGTGGAATAACTTTTTGCTCAAATGGCTGTAGTCTTTACAGCAAACACACCATGGAAATGAAACCAATCATACAATTGAGCTTATTCCAGCTGAAAGTATTTGAGATTTCCTTCAGCCTCTTTCTGCCATGCCTCCTGGCAGCTCCCCGTCACACTGCCAGACATGGCCATGGCACTAGGGAGAAGGTGTCCACCTGAGTGCTGGGGAGATTCTGCCTGAACAAGCCCCAGAAGTTGGGCTGCACGTACAAATATTCCTCCATTGCTTTTTTTTAAGTTTGTCTCATCTCTGCTATCCTTGTTCTCTTTTTTATGGTTCTACTTTGGGTGTTCTACATTATCAACTGTTAGGATCACCCTCCTGGCTTGTTGGGATGGCACTTGGCCATCACTTCTCAGGCAGCTCTTCTCCAGCTCCTGGTAACCTCCTGGATCTCATAGCAATGGTGTCACACCAAGCACAAGGCTTGGCCGTGCTGTCAGCCCTTCCTAACCTGGCTGCCGCATTTGGGCAAAACCGCTTGAAGCAATCAAGCATAGAATTGAGGGGCTGCAAGGTCCTTCCTGTCCCAATCTCGCCAAAATCATGAGATGCAGTTCTTTTATATACTATAGCAATCATGCAAAATATGGAGAGATCAGCTGGCTTAGAGAAGGTGGATTTACTAACTCAACCACTCCCTTGTCTGTATTTCGTTGGTACTTTTTCTTCTCTATATTAAAATTTACAGAAAAACCCAAATAAAACATGAGGTGATACAATGCTAATAAAACTGCCACTTAAATCGATTTGTCTTGGTTTTGGAAAACAGTATCAAAATTCTAGCTTTTCAAAAACTGTGATTACAATCACAGATATAATATCCAAATTTTTTAGAAGGTAGAAAATCCATTTTCTAACCAGCCCTACTTATGACTGGGTAGATGGGTTACTTATCCAAACTAACACTGACCTTCAAAAATGTTTGGGTTGATGTCAGTGTTCAGGCTGAGGTTTGGTTTGGCCAGTCCTTATTTTTCCATAGCAATTTATCCATCCCTAGAAGAGATGCAACTCTGAGATGGAATAAAAAGAAGAATGCGAACTACACATAGGTCAAACTGAGCTACTATTTAATAGAAATAATAAAAAAACCCTTTACCTCATCTTTATCTGACTGATTGCACACAGCACTTATTAACATAGCAGCTGATCACATTATGAAAGCCATCAGCCATAATAGCAACGTCTGATGAAAAGGAGGAAAGAAAACAGATTTATTAAACAGCTAAACTGTGTTTACATTGATAAATGAGCCTTTCTAGAGATCCCAAAGTTCATTTAAAAACCCTTTTTTAGCAGCTATTTAGCTAGCCAGCTGCAGAAGCCTCCCGGGATCTCCCCAGTGTCATTTGCAGGAACCTTCCTTCTAAGTTTCTCCCGAGGTCTCTCGAGTTGTGCCCAGGTGTTGAGATTTAAGGATGTGCTATTCCTCACATCAGCTGCACAGGATGGACTCTCGCCCATACTGTCAGCACGCTGTGAACAAGAAAAGGCCTTCTTTGTGCGCTCTCTCAAGGCCCTGCACTGTGGCTATCTCATTCTGTTTCGAATTAACATTGGTGGTGATTTCCGCTGGCTTTGCTTTGTAGAAAGACCTCTATGTTCTGCAGCCGCTCTCCAATTGCAGGGCACCATGGGAGGCTGCAGGCAGATGCAAATAGTGTTGTCTCAGTTTGCTCCCGTGGTTTTGCTTTCCTAGGAGGCTGAGAAGCAAAGAGATGGGGGTTTGGCCATTAGCAGCCAAGGCGGACAGAGAGAACAGAAAATTGGGTTTTAGCACAAAGTGCAAGCTTTGCATGATGTGCTTCATGCTGAAGACTGTAACATCAACTGCAAAAAATCTGTCTTCCTCCCATTGGCCTCCAGAATGTGATCAAATGGTTGAGCATATTCATCAGCATAGCCACAGAAATCAGAAAGTGTGAGGCTAAAATACATCAGTTAGTGTTACAAAATACACAGGACAGGATATGAAAGCCCGTTAGCATCCAGAGAAAGAGCTGCAACAAGTATTAGATCACAACATAGATGTGAAATAAATTTTAATCCAATATAGAGCGTTTAGAAAAATAGTTCCCCAGTGGCTGCTCTGATCTCGGCGGTCCCACGTACTCCAACTACTGGGGAACGCGCAGACCGAGTGGCAGTGACTGGCAATGAATGCCGACTTTCTTCAGCTGCGTTTTCCTACACTCATAACAAGATCACAGACAATATATATAGGACTGTGCAAACATACAAGGATGATTAATACTTGCTTGTGATTAATTGCATGTTTACTCCAACAAATGACTCAATAATTACATGAATGTTTTTCCGATCCTTTACTAGATTTTATTACTTTACAGCATGCTGCCTTGCAGATACATCATGAGATATGGAACAAAGCCAGGGTCAAAGCTGTGCTCCCAATGCTGTGCCCTGATCCTGGATGCAGAAGTCCTCTCCCCAGCCTGCGTCAGGCTCATGGGCTGTGAAACACCTCACGGTAGCTGAGTGGACAGTACTGAAAGTACAAAAAGTCTTGTACATATATATAGTTGGTAGGAAACCAGTTTCAAAAAGGGAAGGCTATTGTACTCAAATTGTGCCCACAGTCCCAGAATAGATGGGTGTTTTTGCAAAAGCAGACAGGAGAGTTAACTTGTTGACACTATACTTTAAACAGGAGGATTCAAAGTCAACAGAAGGATGGTGAAAATATCTCTTCAGATTTATTTATTTATTTGCATTAAACAAAACTTGCCCTTTCTTCCCAATAACCCAACAAAGAAACCAAAATGGGGTCAAGTTGCCAACATGTTCCAGTTTGGCCTTGCAGATTTAATCCTGTCCTCTTAACATGGTTATGTGACTAAATATCAGAGGCAAATTTTGCATGTCATGTATTTTTCAGGCTTGTTTCTGACAGCTTGGTGGAACCGTAAGCATTAAGCCCAAGCAGTATTCCTCATTGCTCCCAGGAGCACTGTGGAACAAGCAATGCTTGAGACTTGAAAAGGAAAACAGCCCAAACAGCTCTGCAATGACATTATACGTGCCTAGGTGCACGCACACGCACTCATATACACACCCTTGCAAATTTTTCCTCCTTCCTTTTCCTTTTTCCTCCCCTTTTCAGCACTGCATTCTGCAAGGCAGTGTTTTTTGCAAAATATCTCTCACAAGCAAACAATTTTTCCAAATACAGTTATTACAGATAATAATGCATTTTCATGTATGCAATATATGGGGAATGTGGAGACTTAGAGCAGGAGATATATTTTCATTTATGCTTTGTGTATACTCATTTATTAATGAAACATTAAAAAGCAAAGGGAACATTAAAAATTTTGCTATTTATCTTTATGTGACTTGCTAAACCATTTTCTGCATTCCAGACTCTTTGGCCATTGAAAAGAGTTTGCTTAGTGTCCCTTTTTTCTCCCAGACAGTATCCTCTGTCCAGTTTTGTGCGCTAACATGTCCCATACCCATTTCACATTGGCAGCACAACATTGACAAACAGACAATGAGATAACACCCATGATACAGAAAGAAGTTTATGAATAGACAGTTTTCCAAACCGTTTTCATTCCATAGGTTTCCAAATCGTGTGATTTTTGATTTATTGCAAAATATTAACAGAAAATTTTAATATTTAATTCTAGTTCCTTTACTTTCTGCATTATGATTGTGCCTGAAGATTGTCTAGAAATACCTTAAGGAATGTGACTCAAAGGAGGTTCATTCTTTCTGTCCCCGTTTTTGGCAGGATGGACTGTAAGTGCAGCACTGCTTTCTGCACTTTGGGGACAGAGACTGCGTGCAGGTCATGTATGTACTGTCCTGTGTTTATACTAGAAAAAGTAAAGTTGGGAAAGTATGTGTTGCACTGGAACAGAAAGTAGTTTATGGCTCCCATGGGATTCGTTCCACCCAACACACAGAGATGGAGAGATAAGCTGTGGAGTCTAGTGAGAAGCTAGTGGGATTTGTGTTAGCTAGCCACAAGGATGGGTGCTCACATCTCCCCTTTTAGAACCAAACTGCACAAAATACACCACTCACTCCGCAGCCTGAAATACAAAGTTAAAGTAAAAAAGTGTGGAAAATGTACATGGCATTTTGCTGACCTGACAGCCATCAGCAATGCCAGTGATCTCAGTGGAATGGTATATAAGCACTCAGCAGGGAAAACTTCAGCTTCTGGGCATTATGTGGGTTCATCAGAGAGAAAATAGGTTAGCTTTCTAAATGTAAGCATTTTTTAAATATTAAAATATAACACTAAATTATTGTTCAGTGGAAATTCGTAGAAATTAACAGACAAAATATCAATTTTATATAAATAAAATTATGTTTTAAAACAAAACTTTCCTTCGTAGCATCTTATTCCGATGCCTAATAGTCTTACATATACAGTGATCTGGGCAACAATATACTTGTTTTATATAAAGGAAATGCAGGTTTCAAAATATGTATGCTATATTCAATTGTTTTACAGATATAGTTTTTTGCTGTAATGAGCTATTTTCTTAATGACTGTTTAGAGGAAAAAATTCATTGAAATGATGGATTAGACATGTCTTATAATATTCATTCAAAACCCCATTCATCTCTTCGGGACTCTGTGGTGAATTGCAATAGGCAGGCCAGACCTTAGAACCATTACAAAAATCCAGAACTTCAGCAGGAAGCACTTGGATGGGAGGAGATACTGAGAGTGAAGGGAAATGTAAAAACCACAGAAGTTTATTACTATCTTTTTCACAATTGGTTATCTCTTACTGTTATGGGAAGAGCCGAGTGCTCTCAGACCTTATATGAATAAAGCTGACAGACTTCTGTCATGACTAGAATTGTGCTGGGGTTTGAATCTACAACTTAATCCACACCAATACATCTATCTACTTTGAGCAGTAGGGAAAAGAATCCTGGGATAGTTTTGTTTTCATTGCATGGGTGAGAATTTGCAGTGTGAAATTCCCAATCTTTCCTTTAAATTTGTCTTGCTGCATTCTTGAGCCCTTCAAAATACCATGAACCATTTCCTTTAAATTGTGAAGGCTGTCACTGTTGTGCCTATAATTATTATTTTTCCCTTTTGGCTTTTTTTCTTTACTCTCTTCCTTTTAAACGGGACTCACTTCTTTTGTTTGACTTTTGATTCTGATGTTTGAAGAAGCCAGAACCTTCTTATGGGTTTTATCACTCTGCATTTCTTTTTATGTGGCTCTACATCACCCACAATCCACTGGCAGGGGGTAGATGACATACAGAAGTAAAAACAACTGGCTCAAATCCTTCTCTCTATTTCACAGTAAGTTTGCAGACATATTCAGGAACAGTCTGTAAAGCTTGGCAGAAAACAGCAGCAAGACCACTGCATGGTTTGGTGAGGGCACCCTTAGATGCACTGGTCCATGATGTGCGCACCGGTGAGATTTTCCTCCATCCAGCCCTGAAGGATGATGCCCACTTCAAAGAATCCCACAAGGATAAATCACCAGACTAATCCATAAATCATTTTATTGTCCTTACTGCATATGTAATTCTCCCCAGTCCCTTCCAAGGACAAAAACTATTTCAAGTTTATGTCTGTGAAACCTTTAGGCACCTTACAGGATATCTGGGAATATTCTGAATTCAGGCTTTTTTTTAGCTTCTCTGGTGCAAAGACGATTTGATTTATATTTAGTCTGTGTTTCTGTCCCTATTTTATAAACACAGGAGTTCTGAGACAAAATAATAATAGTGTGAAAATGGACCAACTGCAGAGATGGCAAATAGATGGATAGACTTTTTAGTTTACAGTTACACAGAAAATGTTTTGCTGAAGTGGTGGTCCCTAATATAAGATTAACTTTTAATTACCCAGTACATTCATATCTGAGTAAAAAAGCCAAATAGATAATAGACATAGAGAGAAGGATATGAACTTCAGTGGTCATGAAATCACTGACTGGAAAACCTAAATGATATATTTTATTAATTTAACTAAGACTGTATAGCCATAACTTTTCATTGCCAGTGTAGCACTTTTGGAGTTTAAGCTTTTATTTGTCTAACTCTGCTAAATTTCTAACTGCAGTAGCAAATACTATTTACCATTTTTAAAGGGTTGTCAAAAATATTAGATATCAGATGAGTGTAATAAATATAGGAAATAAAAAATATTTTCTTTTGCATGTCCAGTAAATAATAAATATTTTAGATTTCATCCTTTAACTGTTCATTTGACTTTCCAGTTGGAAGCATTACCACTGTATTAGTAGAGAGTCACTATAGGAAAAGACTAGATGTTAAATTACATTTTCAGCTATCTTGACATGCCATATTTGGCACGGCTTTCTCAGTGAACAAGCTAGTCTATATATTTCTGAGAAATTAAAACCATATGGCAACACCTTAAAAAAAAAAGCCCTTCTCTGGAAGCATCCTTGGAGTTTTCAAAATGTATATGAATTAAATACAGCCATATTTATTTAGAAAGGATCTGTTCAGATTAGATATAGACCTCTCATTTCTACTCCAAGAATTAAACTGCCAACATGCTACCACTCTAAGTCACAACAGGAGATAACTTAATGATTGCATTTCTATTAATAGCCTCTTTGTCTCTAAGTTGAATAACGTATTTAATTTTGGCTAAACTCAACTTTTGTGAAGACTGTTAAATTGGGGCATAGATTAGAGGATGAGAGCTTTCCTCTGCCAAGCCAGATAATTGGTATGGTAATATTGTCACTGGAAGGAGAGTTCACATTTGAAGGACTTCAGAAGACTTTATATGGAGTTAAAAATTTCTGATGGATATTAGCTAGTGCTCTGCAAATCAGTACTGAAGCTGGCTTTGAGCTTCCATTTGCATGCTGGCCTTAGGACAGCTGGCATGACCAGGAGGCAGGAGACCTCAGAGCCCTTAAGGCACAAAGCTCCTTGCAAAAAATCACATTCGGGACACAGGACCAGGGAGGTGGAGCACAAGTGGGCTCATGGACCTCGCCAATGCATGCAGATGTCCCTTCTGGCCAGACACTATCTTATTCCTTAATAAGTTCATCAGGGATTGTTTAATATTGATATTAAAGAGTCTCTAATTTCTGCAAGGCAGTGACGAGATGCTGGGTCACAGTGCTGCCTTCTCCTCACGCGCCTGAGCTGGAAAAAGGTGCTGGAAAAAAGTGCCTCTCTTCTTGAATTAGCTGGTGACATTACAGCTATGACAAGAAGAGAAATCCTCCAACTCCTATTCAGTCCAATATGTGGTCAAATACATGACTTAAACGGAAAGCATTTGATTAGATGAATGTAGGTATATAAAACCATTCAATTTAGTACAGATATTTTGATACAGGAAACATATTTTCAATTTTGTATTTTATGTCAGTGAGGAAGCATGTAAAAACTTTTCAGCAACATAATACCCTAAAAACTAAAGCCCTCAATTTTCCCCTGCCTCTGTTCCTATATACTTCTTTATATTTGCACATTTGGATATGATGACAATTAGTTCTGTGCTACGAGACTGGATTGATTTCGCTTTCTGGGTCTCGTCCAGCTAAAATGTTACAGGTTCAAATACAGAAGCCTCTGGTTAATGAACTCCAGAAAGTGTAAAATACTGAGGCCCTGCAGTTACACGATCACCCTTCCGAACAGAAGCACTAATATCTAACAAGGCGAGCTACTGTTCTAACCTTTAGAAGAAGCTCATAAAAAGTAGGTTTAATTTGTCTGGGAAAAATAGACTTTAAAAAAGTGGTATAAGTTCCCTGGTGGAAAAACATGCATCTATTATGAAGCCTTCCCACCAAATGTCTTGGAAATTAGGCAAAGTTAACATGTCCAGTTGGAGCCGAGCCAGGAAATGAACAGTGGATGTTCTCTTGTAAAAATCCTGAAAGCTGCAAGTAACCCATAAACAGTTTGCAGAGTGAGTCAAAATGGACCATTTTATGTTCCCTAATGGAAATACAGCTTATTTGTACATGGATTCAAAGTAACAATGTGATGTCATCAAATGATTTAAGGTCAGAAGCATAGCAAGAGTCAATATACAGTGGTGGATGGAAACATCCTATTCTTACTGAAGTAATTTGGAGGAACCACCACCACTAGGGTTTGTCTTGGCCCTTTGGAGCTCGTACAGGAAAACCTCAGCAGCTCTATTCCTGGAATTGCAAGGTGGGAAGTTTACTGTTACCATCAGTCTAAGGAGGGCTTTCAGGAATATTAGTAAAGTTTGCATTCGGTTCAGAAAACAGAGACATTTTCTATAGAAAAGTGCACCTTTGGCTTGTGTGGCCAAATAAACAATCTGTGTTCAGTATTATCTCCAGAATTAACACTGAGGTTTGCAGATCAGATTCAAAGCACAAACAGCTTTGAACGAGGTATTCCAATTCACAGATTTGCTGCAGAAAAAGTGCACACCTGAAAAAGTATCCCTTGAGGACCAAGCTTCCTCCAAAGTAAGGGGAGCTGGGATGTCCCTCAACCTTTGACTTACAGCCAGAGGCCCTTTCCTTGCATTCTGAAATGTGAGATTTGATCCCTTCTTTCACAATATGATTTTAATTTGTAAAGTGGTTTTGAGCCTGTGGGAGAAAAACCAGAAGGTTGAAGTGTTATCCAGCACTGATACACAGTTTTTTCCAAGGTTTTAGAACCAGATGAGCTAGGAACAGTCCTTCTATTTTTCTTTCAAAGGCAGAATACAGGAGTGGAAGGTTCAAATGAGGTGCCTGCAAACAGGTAAAGAAGAAAATTTTTGATCAGGTAATATAACGCCCATAGATTATTGAGAGCAGCAAAAGCTTTTTCATCAGCAGCTATCTGCAAACAGGCTGAACAATCCTCAAAGCTCAAATTTCACTAAAGGATATTTTTTTTTCTGAAACTATCTTAATGAAAGAATGCTTCCTTCTTAACTTCTTGAGGTATAGTTTGACAGTGGCTCTTGAGTAATTTCTGTTATTTATCTCACGTCATTTTGTTCATTAGTCATACTTATTACTATGACAAGAAAACATACACATCATTTTGATGAGGGATGTCTTGCTTTGCACTCAGTTCCAAGTGTTACCATTCATTTAGAAACTTAATAAAAACTGGTCTAACTCAATTGCTAACAGAAATAACCAATTCAGAATTAACCTCTAATTAAGGATGAGTTTTGGAACCTAAAGTGGTATTTGAACTACATGTCCCGGTCTCAGTCGGAATATTAAAAGCCTCACCAGAAATGGACTAGCTGACAAGAGGGGATAAATGGAGAATATAATTAATGAGTATAAAAGACTCTAATTAAATAACAAAACTCAAGATACATACACGAAGCACAGAGCTCACTCAGGTATCTCTCCAGGACATTGCACTGCTCTGTACAGACCCAGCTGGATTTTCTTTACAGACGTTTTCCTACTTGGTTTGTGGAAGCGAGTAGGATGATCATGATTTTTACAGACGTACGCAGGCACAGCAAAATTACATGAGATTACTGAGGTCAGCTGGAGGTAAACAGCAGAATATGGTAGATTTCTATTCCCTGACTTCCAGCTCATAGGTCTTTTCCTATTCCATGGATTGGATGGTCCATTTTCTCTAAGGAAATTTCTGAAACAAGATGAGAGCTTACTCTTTGAAAAACATGGGAGATCTTCAGCCACTTATTGAGAAATTGTTGGGAAACATGAACCCTCATCATTTATTGTTAAAAACTAAACCTATAATTTTCAGGGGGTTATTAATTTTGAAGGAAACTTCTAAATCAGTTCTACTTACTGATATTTGCAAGCACTCATTTGTCTTCAATTTTGGCAGCAGGTTAGCTGCAGATTCAGTGGAACAAGTCACTATTTAATCACCTTTCTGTATTTCATGGCAGCTGCCAATTAGAAGGTGGGAGAGAGGCATGGATAGGCTAGAACCATATGGTGTACTCTAAGAGTAGATAATTTAGGAATGACATTTATTTGTATAAAAAATAGTGCCTTCTCTTACCTACCTGTTAGGCATGGCCCTTTCATGAATCTTGCCTACAGTTGCAAGAAAAGCAAATTGGAATAAAATGAGATGCCAAGAACAGCACTTGCTGGTTGGGAACATTACTGTTTTATTATAGGAAAATACCTGTATCACACTCATAAAGAAACTATTAAAAATGTAGGTAGGCTACCCTTTCTACCTACTTCCACATACCCACACCTACGCACAAAACCTCCCTTTCTTCTGAGCCCCCATTTCAGCCAATTTCTTTATGAGGGTTGTGTCTAACTGAGCATCAGGAAAGTCACAGACAAAGAAGGGTATGAGTGGGAGGAATCTTTCTGTTTCCATTATGGTTCCATAAAATTTCAGTCCAAAATGTGTCGCTTCGGATGCAGCAAGGAGTTCACACACACAATGTCTGCTTAGGAGATGGAGTTCCTACAGACCCACATACACAGAGCAGCATGGGTAGACTTGCATCCTTTGTGCTTGTCCTGCAGCAAACAGATATGATTCTGAAAGATTTAATTAGATACACACTCAAATGTTGCTGAAAAAGAGAAATTCAAGAGGAGAATTAACACACTGCCTTCCTCTTCAGCCTTTCTGTTGAGCTGCATGGAGCTGGAATTGAGCAGAAGCCACTAAATAAAGCAAGGAATTTAAATGTTGTTTTCTTGCAAGTTGACTGAAACCAAATATACTTGATAACAGGGCTAAGTCCTTGTGGGAGCTGAGCCGAGTCTTTCACACATTTCCTTAGGTAGGAAACCGCTGTGCAACATTTCAAAGCAATGTCCCTCCCCTTTTTTTTAAAAGAGCTCTTTAGTGACTCCCTAGGTTGTGGTTTCTGAGTCCCACAGGCTGGACACGCTGCTGGTTCCTTATAGGACATGGTGTATGGGAGTCTCTCAGAAATGTATTTTCCCTCGTTTACAGATCCATACCCCCACCCTGTGGCATGACCCGGCCTGTAAAGCCAACAGCAGCCAGAGCTCCCTCACTCCGGCCAGGCTCATAGCCTTGCTCTTGGGACACCCTCCTGCCTCCAAGCTTAGGAAAAAAGGAATGGGATGGGTCAGAGGAACTACACGGTGGAAAGAGGACACAATTCAAAACTGCTTTAGAGTAGCCCTGAGGACAGCGAAACACAGAGCTTGAGTCCTCCCCATGCAGAGTAAAAAATTGAAATTAAATTCACTGTATCAAGAAAGATCCTCTGGATTTTCATCAGAAGGGACAGAGGAATTTAATACCTGGAATTCAGCCAAAGGCTGAAAGATCTTATACCTTTAATGTCTGCACTAGACTATTTCATTTCACTACAACATTTTCATTTCCAATTAGAATATACATACACTCAAATTGTTGTGCATATAACTTTCCTACAGCAGCCTCTCACAGAGGGTGAGCACAGCAGTTCTTGAGAACTATTATGTCTTCAGCTGTCCATGGGTTCTCCACATCCAGAGTCCCAATTTTTGTTATGCCATTGTAAATCTAAAGAAACTCCAGTAATTTTGTTGAACTTGGTCTACTAGAAAGCCAAAGTAAATACAATGAGTTGTGAAAGGAGTTATATCACATTGGCACTAGTGTAACTGAAAGCATAATTTGCACTATTTTTTAATAATATGGTGTCTTAGATCGTTAGGAATGAGGTCCTGCAAACACACACCTAACTGTCTTCATGTGAGTAGCCCCTGTGCTGTCTATTTATGTGAAGAATGTTAATACGCCAGATATTGGGACTTCAGCAGAAACCATCTTGACTTACACCAGCTAAAGCTCTGTTTTACTATATTCATAAAGAAAAATGTCTGTTGGATTGGGCCCTTCTGATAATGTCCCCAGGAGCTGGTAAAAAGAATAGCTGAGAAGCCTTGAAAGAGGTTTCTGGTGAAATCTGTAGAGTAGTAATCTTGAAACTTAGGGGTGGTAGGGCTTGTAAAAGATTTAAAAATCAGACCGGTTTTGGATGACAATCTTAGAGTCAGATAAGAGATGAAACTTTTGGCTCCTCTGAACTATTTGCTGTTAAAATCGTATGAAAGTTTGGAAGGAAGTTACAATTCAGAGAGAAATCCTTCATGTTCAGATAAATCTTCATCCTAGCAGAATCTCATCCCTCGGTCCAACAATAAAGATAACTCCTGTCACAATCACTGCTATTGCTCCAGCAGAGCAGAAAAGTCTTTCCAGCCAGCTGCACCATACTGCAGCAACAGACACTCATCACCACCTTGATATTTCAGAAAAACAAAAGACGTTACATCCACCTAAAGAGTGTGCTGTTAGCTCCAGACTCACTGGGAAAGCAGGAGCAAAAGGAGAGCAACTGAAAGGAGGTGAGATTCTGGTCCCACTGAATTCAGTGGCAACACTCTCACTGACTTCTAGGTTGTTATGGTTTTGCCCCAAATTAGGTTCCAGTGACAAAATTTTCCATGGTGGCCTGGTATGATTGAGGTAAAGCATCACATTCAGCTCCTTCAATGTAAACTACTTCTGGGGTATAGGAATGAGGAACGGAGTTTGTTGGGGGTTTGTTTTCAATGAAAAGGTATTCCAGTATACCTTTAAAAATATGTTCCAGAGAAAACATAAGGAAATTAAGTTTGGATATGGCTACACAGCCATTTCCCCCCTCCCCCAGCCCAGATTCACTTAGAGACATAAAACAACATCTTGATATTTCATTTTGAAGGGTCCTTTCTTCAGCCTTTTAGAAACAAATTTTACCTTGCATATAGCTGTAAATAAAAAAGTAACAAAATCAATTCATCACGGACTTTTATGAAGTGAAGAGAAAGTTAACACACACCATTGGTTATAAATTGATTTCTGAAGGCATAAGGACCAATAAAGTGCATTTCTTATTTGCCCCTGTCTACTTGCATGGAGTTTCCTACAGGTCAGAAGGCACACGAGCTAAGGTCAACCCCTAGGGTGTATAATTTGCAACACAGTGCCTTCATTGCAGAGCTTCCCTGCCACAAGGCGCAAATATGTTTTCCTTGGCCAGAGGAACTGTATGAAATAAATTATTCTGCAGCCAGTCTGACAGAGCCGGGCATGGGGTACAGAGAACTGGACAATTTCCCAGTGGCCTCTTGCCTAGAATTTGTTCTGAATGCATGAAGCTGAGCAGGATTTGCAGAAGACAGATGTGGATAGCGCATATTAATTCCCAATTCAAGTTTATCTCTTCACATCACAAAAGGACAATGAGTTGCTTCAGCAAATCTCACTTAGCAGAACTCAGTGTGACTTCTACCAGAGCTGGAAAATGCAAATGTATCCATCTTAGCATGTTTAAGGTGGTTGCTCCCAAACATTGTGTCTTATCACATATTTTATGGCTGTACAGAAAGACTCTTAGGTTAAATTCATTACTGGTGCAACTCTATCAAAGCCATGTGTGTAGGTCTCTTGGAAATTATGTGACAGTGTGAACCTTATGGCAATAGCAGTTATCTGATAAAGGGGAAAAATAAGACATACAATGTTTCTTTTGCCATCAAATACATGTTTCCATTTTGACCAGAAAAAAAAATCCCCTTAGCTTTTGCTTTTAGACATTAAAGGTCAGATTAAAAAAATATTTTGGCATCTAATACCTACTGAATTCAAGGGCAATGGATATGAAAAATTAGAACGGATGAACTTACAGTGTTTTGCTTTCAAAAATATGATTGTATATGATCAGGTAAGTAAATATTATCTTCTCTTCTGTTCTATTTGACTCTAGTCATGTACCTGTCCTGCTCTTATTAGGATAGCATCTAATTTTGCTCCCTCATATCTGTAAGTCTCCAAAATCTTTAACTTATTTAATGTTTATATGCACACATTTAATAAAAGCAAGGAAGACAGGGTGGGAACTTTATACTTCTCTCTGTCCTGCAAACATATTAATATGATTTTACTGAATCCACATTAGTGGCTTTTGAATTGGCCAGAACAAGAAAACCTGAATAGTTAGCTGAATTCCTGGAGAATCTGTTGGTTAAGAAAGACACTCTGATTCTTACATTGAGAAAGCAGTCTGAGATGTCTTACTTTCTCTGAGTTATTCTTCACATTTACTGAAAAGGAAAATGCTATCATATGGGAAAAATCACTTCCAGGAGTTGTTTCTTCACTAGGTCATACAGTAGCTGCTTGGAAGGACAAATCCAAATCAGAGGCAATGCAAGGTGGCAGTTTCAGACTGACATTTTGACTGCATTGCTTATTAAGAATTTTCTCCTGCCTGAAAAGCAAACATTTTAAAACAACTGAATCTCACATTTTCTATAGCAAAGTGGGAAATGTACTTCTTTCAGTCTTTAAATTTGCACATCTGAGAACTAAGACCGCAGAAATTCATCAGCTGTGATAAGGTAAAACCTACATTATTAAAAGCAAGAGGAAGGGAATTCTTTTACAGCATTGGTGAATATTTGAGTGCTTTTTTTCAGCATGTCTGACTGCTATTTCATCTTGAACATCCATTCAAAATAACTGGGAAGTCAAAGCACAGCAAATATCTCCTGCCGCTTGTTGGACATACCTGGTACGTTATTGGATAGTTAAGTGGATAATGGTGTGAAATAAGGCTATAAAAACCAACACACTTCATAGTTAATATTTTTTCAGAGTATAGTTAAGTTACTATGACACATCTGTCATAACTCTTATAGGGACCTTCATAATGTGTCTGATCTTATATACTCAGAGCTGTAATGTATCTCTTGAACTGCAGTAGACCTATGGAAACTGAATATCCACAGGTCAATGGCAATATACTTTATAGTTCTAATACAGTATACAGTTACAGTGGTAGTGTGTAATAATGCCAAGGTCTCATCTTGTTCTAAAAGATCTTCTTTTCCACCTGTGCACTGTCTTAGAAAGCTTTGCAATTCGTTTTCCTGGAGGAGACCAGCACCTAGGTGGGATTCTGGCATCATGCTGTGTGCTACCATAGCACAGTGCTCTCAGCCTGATAAAAGTCCCAAATCCTGCATGCATCAACCCTGCAAGAAACTCTCTGAAAACTCCTAGAAAAGGCAAGGACAGCATTGCAGAGTCCTGTGAAGCTGATGAATGTTTTCACGTACTGGACTGGACAGTGAGGTAAGAATTTCCAGTCTGAAAGACAGTTCTACTATTACATTTTAGCTAAAAATGCTCAAACTGAAGTTGAAAAAATAGCACTAGTGTCTCATTTTCCACAGCTGAAAAAAAAAGAAAAAAAAAATCTGTTGTGAACCTGCTCGAAGTCTTAGCTAGGGTGTCAAGTCCCAGCAGGCTGCACCAGGAGAGGTGAACGAGGGAGGACACAGAGAAGCCAGGCAGGCTGCGCTGCTCCATGGTGTCCTGCCTTAGCAAGGACAACCTCCTCTCTGCTTGTGGACTCAGAGATGAAAAGCATTGAGCAAAACCTCCCCACAGCCCTGCCTCTTCCTTACATAGTGATAGACACTGATTTCATGTAATGCTGGCCTCCTACAGACAGTTATTACTCAACTCCTTGCCTTATATTAACACAGCATCTCTATTGCAGCTGAGAAACTGTGCTAGTGGAAACAGAATGGTGGTGAAACCTCCAACCTTTTGCCAAACTGAAGCACCAAAAGGAGCAGCTGTTGGCTTAGCACACTGGGAAAAACAGACTACTTATTAAAGTTCCCAACTACAGACTGCAGAGCCTGACACAAATTGCAATTTAAAAAATTGTACCTCATTAATCTACTACATTTGTTTTTTAATACTTTATTGAGATTAAAAACAATAGTAAAAATCTGCTTTCTAGCTGAAAATAAATTTGCATTAATAAATTTTATTATCAACTAGTAGAGGCTCTAGAAAAAGCTGAAGAAATAGGACCCACACATTGACCATAAACTTTATGATATAGTTCGTTATGCCAGTATGCTTAGAAAGCTGTTTTTGTGCTGAGTTCCTGGGCTGATTTATCAGAGCACTGGCATGATGATAACTTCTGCTGTGTTATGAAAAATCACTTTCCTCTGCCTCACCCATCAGTGGCTTTTTCTAGAGTTCCTCTAAGCAAAACAATAATTTCAGTCCAGTTTTGGAAGTGACAATTTTCTGTCCTCAAGCTGCTGTCCATGCTCTCAAACTAACAGGAGCAGAGAGGCAAAGTTGCCATTTGAGTGACAAGCAGGTCTGCACATCTGGGCCCCAGACACCTAAAGCTATGGGATTCCCATTCAATACAGTGCAAAGTGTGAAATTTGGAAGTCTTGGTTCTCACTAGCAAACTATGGGTCTGGGCTGGCTTTGCTTTTTTCATCCACATAAAAGGAGAAGAATCTAATGTAGCAGCCAGCTACTGAAATTATTCCTGTATTACAGGCAATGGAGGCTGAGTCGTGAAATGTGTTGGATTCCTATACACTTCAAGAATGAGTGATACTTTATGGGTACCTGTGATTAATTCCTGTAGTTTTAAGTCAATTTGTCTCACAGACACCAAGCTCTGCTTCACGTTAAGTGTTGACTTCCAGGATTTTGGCTGAGCTCAGCAAGGAGATGGGAATAATTTCCAAGGAATAGACTTAGCTCTAGATTCCACTTTCAAAGAAACCTGAGGGTGTCCGCACTCAGAATGCTTCAAACCCAAACCATTCTCCCTAGCTTGGGCAAAAAACAAAACCCAATTCCAGTTTGCTCAAACAGTTTGCAAGACAGAGGAAAAGAAGCTGAGTTGAATTCTGAGTTCTCAATAACAGTTTTCAGCTCCAAAACATCTACTGGTGTTCCCTTTTAATAGAGATATTTAACACTATCAAGTGATTTGAGGGAGTACTTAAAACATGGAGCAGACATCTAATCATATGGGTACAGGGGCATTTTTTCAGCTCTGACATTCATCACCTCTCTCTGCCCAAAAGCAGGTAACTCAAGAGCCTCTCCTTCAGATGACTGAGGTATAAACTTTATATATAGCACCAAGTTTATAGCTAAAAGGGTTACTGACAGGTTGGGTTTCCACCTAGAGGCTCTTCTTTGAAAATGAAATGAAATCGAATGAAATCAAATTAAATCAAATAAAATCCTCCATTCTATCCTTCTGATAGAGTGGTGCTAAAAGGTTAACTTACAAAATGGTATTGCTCTTGGGCCGATCCTGTGGTGGCTCTGTGGTTTCCGCCTATATAAATTTGATAATATTTTACAAATGCAGTATATGAAATATATTCTTAACATGTGTTTAATACATTTACAATCTATTAAAATGAAAAACAGAATATGCTTCAAATACTGCTTGGGTATTTGCTTAATGCAGTATGTCTGGAACATGTTAAACATTATTTTAGAGGTAATTGAAACATTTCACACACATTCACCCTGCGTACTGTATGTGTGTACTGCATGCACTTTGGGGCCACATCTTGCCCCAAGCACACAGCCTGAATATCCAGGCTGAGGACTGAGAGGTTCTGTCAGCCTGGCATTTCCCTGCCTGCAGAAGTGCTCTGGTCCCTGTGGCTCTCCTGAGGAAGCATAATTCCTCTCTTTCTTCACCCCACTGGCACATGACCAGGGGGTCCTCATAGCGTAGGTCTCTATGCATCTCACAGCTTCATTTTTGCTAAATAAATTAGATCCAAATTTACTCTGGGCAACTGGTTACCAAGTTACAGGGTATTATTTCAGCTCACTTCAGCACATAGCCTGTCAAAGCAGCCATTAAATACTTCTCAAATGAATATTTATGTAAATACACATGGTACGGGAATATTCCTATGTAAGTATTTGCTTAGTTTCACAACATGTTCCTCTCACTCATGCCAATGTTCCCAAAAAGTGAACAAGGTGTATAGAATAATGATGGAGAGAAGTCCTCGTTCTTGCTCAAATAAATGGCCACAAAGACTTGATTATAGTATTTTCCTCATTATCTCTACATAACCATTTCATGTCCCTGGACAAGACAGGATGATTAATAAATTATACATACCTATTTAAGGTGATAGAGTGGCTACGATTGCGCCTGAGAAGCAGTACAGTTTAACAGAGAAGAGTGAAAAATGTGTTTATTTCCAATGTGGAAACGAAACTGTGATGTGTCCCATGTATCTGACTTCTCTATGCCATTTCCTTTTCATTATTCAACTGTGCATAGTGAACACTTTTTAGACCAGGAACTTACACTTAACTTGCCATAGAGCTTTATGTTTTCCCATTCTTTAAACCTAAATCAACAAATTGTGTAATAAATACTGAGGGAGATAGCAATTACCCTTCTAGCTGGCTGTTAGAAAAGCTATACTTTGTGCTGAGAGATTTGCTGCTTGGAAAAAGGCCATTTGTGTACAATGTAAACTCCAAAGCTAAAAAGTCAGGGTTTTCTTTGCTTGCATGGATGTTTTACTCAGTACTGGGGAACCAACCTCTTTGGAGGTAGGAAAGCAAATTAATTGTGGAAAAAACCGTGAGAGATTAAAAGGGAGAAGATCTCTCTGCTCATGAAAATGAGATAACAGCAATACTCAGTGGTTTTCTGTCTCACTCTTAGTTGGCAGTCTCATACAATATGGACCTTGATATCTCAACTTCTTTTTCCCAGTGGAGTCTTTACTCCATCTACTGCCTTCTCCTAACTTTTAAAATCTTTTTCAAATCCTTTCCCTTTGCCAAGTAATGTGGGCAGCTATAAATTTGTCCTGATGGTGGTAGACTAGAAGCTATTTATCATTTCAAGTTTGGTTGAGACACAAATTTTAGCTGGGAGCCATTAGAAGAAAAAAAAATACATCAAAGCTTAGAACAGACTAAATTAGGTCTCATCAGAGTGGTTTGCAGACGTTTAATAACTTCTGTATGATCCTTTTTCTATAGCTCCTTCAGTGAGTTATCTTAGAACACACATTCAGGTAAGATGCCCCTTGAAATGAATTCATATGAGAAAGTAGATCAATCATTTTCTAAGGACAACTCAAGCCAGAGAGCATAATTTTAATGTATCGTATTACTGTCCCTCTTTGCATTTCGGTTGTATCTCAGGCAAGCAGCTAATGGAAAGGAAAGACTGTACTCTGTATTCCAGTTTCTTCAAAGGAAGTAACTTTTTTTCCAATGCAACACTGTGCTGTGTAATTATTTTTTTAAAATAAGAATTATTCCACATTATTTATTTATAAATAAATACCCCCCCCGCCCTTTACAGTTGTATTAATGTGCTCTATTCATGCAGCTAGATGCTTCAAGACATTTTGTAGGAAATTCACCTGGGAGAGAGTTGCAGGCAAGTAGTAGATATTATGAAAGGTTCTTGCTAAAGGAGATTACTGATTTTAGTCATAACTGTACTATGTACCTCACCAAGTCTTGAAAGATCATCTCAATGGCAAGGGCACCTCTACCAGACTCTGAACGCCCCCATAAAGCTCTTATTTGAAGACGTCTTTCATGTTCATGGTGGATCTTAAATGTAAATGCTGTCATTGATACCAGTCTGTGATCTGAATAAACCAATAAATAAATAAATCATACTGAGCTGAAAGAGGCCAACATGGCAAAAGCCACAATACTGAATTTCATTGAGCAGTGCACAGCAGGTGAAACAAACATTTCTCCAGAGATACAGAAGCAAAGATTACATATTTGGTGTATCAGAGAAATGGAGCAGCTGTATTGCTCAAATGTACTGTGATTGTTTCTGTACGTTTTACTGATACAAGCCAAAATCTGAAATGGGCTACAGCTGTTTTCTAGAAGGGTTTAGGAATAATTTCTAGTCCTCTGGATAACGCACATTATTAACAATTTCTGCTTGGGTTAGAGACTATTTTTGTAATCTCTGATTCTCTGAGAAGTTTTCCTGAGCATTTTTCAACATTCTCTGAGGGGCAAAGAAGGGCAAAATCTACCTAATTTAATTTTCTTCTCATTTTAAAATACTCAGCATTCACACCACTGTGAAATGGAGACATGACCAGCAAAGAAGTTTCATTTATGTACCTTAAATTTTGGCAAGTCAGGTTTTATTCCTTGCCTCCTCCCTTTCCTTTCATCTCTTCTCCTCCTTCAACCCACTCCATCCAAACCCAACGTGCCCTTTTCAGCCCAGGAGCCTAAAGGAAAAATTGTAGATTACAAATTTGAATAAACTTCATTTCAACAGTAAACAAGCAAAAAATGACCACATTGGTGTCAGGTTCCTGATAAATATTAGGCCTGACGTAGGTTGGGGTTTTTCCTTGGACTTCTGCTTGCTGTTTGCGTTCCAGGAATCCATTTTTTATAGTAGGTCTTTTTCCTTTTTCTTTTTTTTTTAATGAGTTGAAAACTTGATGTCGTTTTCCAGCCTGTAACCACAGAGTGCATTGTACTTGCTACTAAATGACACGGTCAGAAGCAGAAACCGGGCTGGTCTCCCTGAAACCATGTGTTGAACATACAAGTCTCTCTATCTCAAGATATTTATTTTTCATAATATAAGAAGGGGCATTAAACAAGGGTCGTAGTGGCGGCTAATTTTACAGAAAAGAATATACCTGGGCATTTTTTTTTTACTGTAACTTAATTTAATCTTATTTTATTTTATTTTATTTTATTTTATTTTATTTTATTTTATTTTATTTTATTTTATTTTATTTTATTTTTCAACAATTTGTCCTGTTGAGTTCTCAAAAGGTAGACTTTGTGTCCGAATAACAACCAGACATGCATCTACTTTGCAAAGCAATGAAGAAATTTCCACATGAAAAGTAATGAAAGCTGCCAGTGCAGGAATTATGTAGCTCAAGCAGATCTTATTAACCACAAGACATTTCTGAAATATCAGCCAGATTCTTTGCCCCATCCTATGCTGAGTTTTAGCTTCGTATATGAATCCGCTCAAGCAATTTTTAAAACAAAGACTGGCAAACGAGGGACAAGAGGCAGGAGTCATCATGCAAAAGAAATGGGCAAAGACTGATTTAACGTAAGGTACAGAAAGGACAGTAAAATAAGAGACTCAGAGAAAATGATAGTTTTTCAAAAAGGGGTGAGATTATGACAAATTGCACTTTCCAGGTCTAAGAAGCCTCAAGTTTTTTTTCAGAGCACTGTTTCAAATATAGGAGTGGCTGAACCACAAAGAAATCTGACTGCCCACATTTTCCAGTGAGTGTCTTTCTGAAAACAGGTGACTTTGCTGGTGTGGAATGAGAGGTCTTAAAAATCTGTTCAGTTGCTGAATCTAAAATAAAGCTTAATCAGGACATGGGAGTCCTATATACCTTCCTCTACTCAAAGGTTCAGCTTCTGAAATCTTTACGCAATACACTTAATTTCAGCAGACCCTGAATGAAATTGTTAGAGTAGAATCCCAATAAATTAGGATTTATGAACCTAATCCTGCACATTCCACTGAAAATGTTTGCTTGAGCCGGTGGTCCCATCTACTGTCACAGAGATTCTGCCTCATGTGTCTAGTCCAGAGCTCACCGAGGAGTATAAAATATTTTTCTTTAATTTGAGGGGGACAGGATCAGTTCACAGGTGGATTAAAGCCACTCAGAGGAGTAAAGGAGCAGTCAGTGAGTTCACTGTATTGTGGGACCTGCTGAAAGTAACAGGCAGTGCTGAGCAACCAACCCGGAATTTGAGAGGTTTGGCAACGCATCCCCGAGGAGACTTGCCATATCTTCAGCCCTGACACAGCATCCTTGTTACATTTGAATTGTGAGTACTGTTGAAGTCCTGGAAAAATTCTGCAAAATGTGTTTTTGTGAATATTCGATTGATTCTCTCAGATCGAAATGTATGAGGCAGGGTCCACCTTTGATCTGTGTTTAGCACAGTAGTGTCCTGTCTGAGATCTCCATGTACTGGTAAATAGCAATAAAGCTGATGGTGGTGTTTCAATAGCATTCATATCTTATTTGTGAATATTTCTGAAAATATTGCAGTAGCTGAATTTATGGTAATACCTAGTCATGGCAAGTGAGTTCTGAACTGATAAACACCAGAAGATTGAATAAGCATTGCGGTCATGTTTTCAGGCAGCAAGTGCATTCATTTGATCTCTGTGGCCAGCGAAAATAAACAAACAATGCTGAGTGTTAAATACCCTTAATCAACTGATCAAAAATAACATATACTTATTTCAGGATTTACTTCGTCCAATTATTCAGAAATATTTGCCTTAGGTTTTTTTTCACTGCTGTATGTCTCTTCCCAGTATTGCATTATCTTTAAGAAATCTGCAGCTGCTCCACCTAAGGCTGTGGTCTATGATGGGCTGGGTATGTTTATTTGTACTTAGACTGGAAACCTCCAAAAATAAATTAAAGACCAGGTGTATCGAGAAGTGATGCTAAGTGACTCAAGAGGTGGCATCTAGCCCATTGAGTCAATACTGCATTGATGATCTGGCACTGACTGAGGACACAATGTCTTCTTGCTGGTGCCTTCTGCAAGACAAGGCATAAAACTTCCAGTTGTTCATACATAACATAACATATTGAAGTCTTTTACTTTTCTTAGGTTCCACTCTGTAAGCTTGTGCTTGTGAAAATGAATCTTGGTTTTCTCAATAACAGAGGACGCCTGATGGGAGAAGAAAATATGAGTTGCCCTCAACCCTTAGCTATTCAGTGTTTTGTCAGAGAGCCTAAGAAGATGGTAATGCTCGAACATCTCAACCTGGGTGTCGCCTACTTCCAGGCAGCCTTAAATCTTGAAGAACTGACTGGACTTTTAAGCCTGGATTCGCTTTTCCCTGATGAATAGCAGCAGCAGGAACTGCCTCTGTCCTTCGCAGTAGGATGCAACCCTTGCTGGTGGAGAGAACAGAAATTGCATATGTTCTGCAGCTACCAAGATGAGTCAGGGCGATTGCCAATAGTGTTTGTTGTACAAATATTGCTCAGACAAAATAAACAAAATAATCACTGGTTGGCAGTCTCTCTCAGCCACCGCAGAAATGGAAGTGTCATCTATTTTGGTGGTCAAGCTGCAAATGGGCAAATGTGATCTCAGCTTAACCCTGGTATTGACAGTGACACCACACACTAAGGCAGCCAGGAATGGAAACATCAGGGGGCCAGGCCGACACTGATTTTACATCCAAAACCTAAAGGAAAGTAGATTGCAACACATGCTGTGAGAGTAGCTTTGGCATTTCTGTTTCCCGAATGAACCAGTCTTTCAAGGTGGTTGTCTCGCCCAAATCGATAGGGCAGAGACGCTGTGACAGTCATGCTATTGCAAAATGGACAGCCACTAGTGTGGCCCAAGGCAAACACCTCCCACTGTGACAGAGATGCTTCATGGCAGCCCAGCTACATGAATCTATGGATCTATTGTTGTTGACTTGCCATTACATAATTTCCACCAGCATAAATCAGCGCGTGTTCAGAGATCAAATTTGGTTGGCAGGGTCCTAGCCTTTTCCAAGTTTCATGGCTAGTTAGCTATATATTACTTCCCAAAATGCTCCTATCTTTACATTTTTAGAAAATATCCACTGCTCCTAAAGAAGCTTCCAGTCTTATTCTAAATGACTTATTCCTTTTCTTTTCTTTTTTTTTTTTTTCTCTAAGAAAGTAAAATCTGTGTGCTTTCTTATTAAGCCACTTTATTCTTGGCAGGCTTTGAAAAAAGCCCTACTTCAGCAATTTAAGCTTTTCTTCCTGGAGGCACAATACTCAGACACGAGGAAAAGTAAGTCAAGAAGACAAAATAAACATATTTTTCAGGAAGACTCTAAGCCAACTGGAACTTTCAATGAATGATTGAGAGACTAGCTGCTTTTGATATGCGCAAATACATCCCAGTAATGCATACCCCATGCAGGCACACAGCACATTGCTGGATGCTGAAGAGCTGTAGAGGCAGAAGGGGAAAACTATAATAGATACTGTAGTTTGTCCCCCACAATGGCTTTGAAATACATACACAGCTCAGTAAAGGTTGTACAAGTTCATGATTCATGAAATTGAACTTGTATTGCCCAGATAAAAAGGAGGAAGGGAAAGAATCACTGGTTTTCAGTTGTTCATAAAATGTTCCAGAATAACCTAGGATCTAGAGTGTTTTAGAAAATCCTAAAGCTTGTATGTAGTTTCTAATCTCCATTTATTTGTTTAAATACGAGGAGACAAAGATGACTGGATTTATATTGTGGTCCGATTCACACCAGATTTATTAAAAATTAAGGCAGATTCATAGGTGGTATGAACTGCCATTCTCTAAGGAGGTTAAAGGTGACGACTGCTGAATACCAACCAGCTCCATGGCTCTTGATGATAATTATGGCTTTATCTGTAAGCTTTAAATTAGTATATTAAGGATCTTTAGTAGTATATTGCACTCTCCTGCCTTCTTCAAACTGAAGCGTTTTTATCCAGCAAAGAGAATCCAATTGCCTAATTGGAATACTGCATCAAAATAAGTGGTGGGAAATCAGTGGGAAAGTGATTCACACAGAAAAATACAAAAAATCTTACAAAGAGAACTTGCCAAAGACTTCTGGGCATATAGAGTCACTGCCATGAAAAGTTCCTGGGCACCTTGAGCTGAAGACGCCCACGTATCTGTCATATGTCTTAGAACTGTTGTTCATATTGACTCATGAATTTGCTGATGGATTTCAAGGCAGCTTCTTGCTCCTAACTACTTCTTTTATTGACAGGAAAAAAGTAAAACCTCCCACATGGGGGTAGAAAAAAGTGCATTTCATCCATGACACCGTCTGACTGTACAAGGCTTGTGTATCCAGCACACCTTCAGGACTTTACCCTCAAGGTGACCAGGGAGGACAGTCTGGGTAAGGGGAATTCTGGCACCGTTCCAGGTGAGTTCAGACTAGTTTTGTTCACAGTGATGAAGAAAACCAGGGGATTAAAACAAATTCCAAAATCTTGGACTCTTCAAAACCAAATCAGTGCCAACAGTCCATTCTCTTATTACCCCCTAGGCAGTAGTTTAATCACGACAGTGGCAGAACCACATAGGGCAAGAAAGCAAGCCATGACAAAATGGAATGGAAACTTGTGCCACCAGTATTAGTTACTTTGATTGTCAATATCACCTTCTGTGTGCTTAATATCCTTGAAATTTATTCCATGATCAGGTGATTAATATGGGAGAGGGAAATACAGTTCAAGCCCAGTTCAACATGACCCTTGAAACCTTCTCTATTCAGATGGCCTTATAAACGAACAGAGAAAAAGAAACCTAGCTCTGCATCACTTCTACTCCACTATAACTGAAATTGAATTTGAAGTTCAGGTTATGCAACAACATAGCATTGTCTTATTTTATTAAGGCCACCAGCTTCTGGAGGTCTTCGGCATGTTATTGTTCTCAATTAACACACTTCTCCTCTTTCTCTCTGGAATCCTTCCCGCTGGTTTGCATTGTAATAATACCTCCAACCCATAGTCTCCAAGATAGATTTCAATTTGTGAGGCCAGTTTCACTTTATATCCCATGAAAGACTATTCACAGACTTCATTCTAACATGCTGCATTAATTAGGATGAAATTTGCACAAACAAACAAACAACAATCTCTTTGCTTTTTTCTTACTAGGTTGCTTTTGTGTGTGGAATAAATCTTTACATTAGAAAAAATAGTCAGCAAATGAAGCCAGACAGTAGCTGTGTCTTTTGGCAATGGGAATAATCTAATAAAACCTCACCTTTCAAAGACAAAAAGAAAAAAAAAGTTTCTCTGGACACTCAGTAACGTCACCTCGGCACGAAATATATTCCACTCTTGGTTTGTGTTTTTTGGACCAATGCAGCTTAAGATGGTTGTTATCCCAAGACCATGCCACCAGAGTTGGAATTAATAATATAAACGGTGAGCCCAAGCTCTGATTGACAGCTCTGATTCTGTTAATACCTTCTAGTTGGTCTTCTACTACGGTCAGAAGTTAAAATTTATTTTGACAAGCTTTCTGCTGGTTATGGAGGCTAGAAGCTTTATACTGGGGTATCCAATGATTAAATATCTGGCATAGATTATCAAAAAATATAGGGAAAGGCAAGGAAGGCCTCTTGATGACAAACTAGATCCTGCAGTGCATAGAACTTGGTTTTAATTAAGTTATTACCTTCCTTAATAGGAAGTAGCTGTTCCTTTGTTCTTTTGCAAGTCAGCAGACAGTAACTGAGCGTGGAATGTAAGCAACTCAATTAAGGAAAGGCTGCCTTGACGGATGCTTGCATGTACACGGAGGTCGCCCTGCTAAAGTACCTGCTGGTTTCTGTTTCACCCAGTGGCGACTGCCTCTCCAATGAACAGCACGGGATTTCTGGGGTGACGGTGTCATGGCTCAGGCATATAAACTCTGCGAGGGTCAAAATGAGTAATTCAGGATTAAGAGGAGAGCTCCTGGGCTTAATCATTGGATTCATAGTAATTAAAGGCAGAAAGCTCTATGAGTCAACCCGTTTATTTCCCAGGGCAGTGGCAGGATTGTCTCTGTAGTTCATTTTCCATAACGCCTCAGTGTACTCCATGAGTATTTCGAAGATGTTTTGTAAAAAAGACCTCTTATTATCTTTTTTTATCACCTGTACCAATAACATTCAATATCAATAATAGAGAAGGCAAGAAAATCCTATTTTTTCTTTCACTTCCACTCATAGCAGTAGCTTATAAATCTGCAGCCACCACAGCTCAAAATATCATTATGACTGAATCCAATTCAGATTTCAGTGATAGAAATGTCAGCTCACAGAAAGTCAGTAACATCAGCATTAAGAGTAAAACCAGACCCATTAGTTTTCACCTTTAATTTTATAAAAATTACTGTAGTTGCACCAGGAAAGATCTGAGGCACCAAGTCTGCCAGCAGAATTGAAGTCAGTAGAAAAGTACTGCACATATCACAGAGGGATGCCCGAAATAACCCATTTTTTATCCTTTACCCCTCTGGAACATCTTCCCTGGGAATTAAATATTCCCTGTGGAGTAAAATGTGATATCAAACTCACTCCAGTCACAAGGCCGCACCTTACAGAGTAATATTATTTGATGTAGGGTAAGATTATAAAAGCCCCACAGAATACTCTAGAAAAATGCTCTGTAGACCATTCTTGTACAAAATCAATCAACAGCAACAAGCATCCCATACCATACCCTGCTGGTGACAGTTTGTATGAAAGTGCAGTCAAGCACAGATGCTACATATGGTCACGAGAATCCCTCGTATAGAGGGAGTAGCCACCCAAAACTAACTTCAGACTATACACTTTACAAAGAGCAATCCCCATGAAAGGTTTATTAGGAAAAAAGAGACAGAAAGAGTTTAAAAAAAAAATTAGAACAAGGCTATTTTCAAAAGTCTAAACTTTTTTTGGTCAGAGGCTACATGTGAAGCTGTCAGTTATTGCTCTCACTCTTTACGGTTTACTGAACTTGTGTGCGAAGGTACTAGAACTGTTGCAATGTTTAAGCAATGGATATTTAATGTCTTTAAATAGTGAGAATGGCAAAACTCATTTCAATAGCAAAGGAATACTGAAGAAATGCACATTCCTTACTACACTGTCTGATAATCTCAGATACTCTACTACTTAAAGACTGCTCAGCATGCCCTGCCCTGCACACGTAGCTAATATGAGAAGAGGTATTGAACTGACATCTCACTTAAGATAGGGACATGGGCTCTAAAGGTACCCTGGCGCCCAGCAGATCTCTCAGTCAAAAGTAGGAAAATTACTAGAAGGCCAAGGGGAGAAAAAATTAGAAGTCTTATTTGCTGAGAGGGAATGGGAATAATTACTACAATAAAAGTGTAATTTTAATATAATGTTATTACAGCTATAATAACAATAATGTAATTATTACTACATTCCATTATAACAATACCCATCATTGTAAGAACTGATGTAGACAAGATGAATACCAGCATGTAGTGCAAATCTTTTTTCTGTGCACAAACTGTCCTTCCTGCTTTGAAGAAAGACATTCTGAAACCAGTTGATTATATATCTGTACCTGAAGGTTGAGGGCTTTTTTTCAGTGAACTTGTAAGAATTTTGGGGACGTCCACTGTTCAGTCCAAAGTATTTTCACTCTGGAATAAAGGACACATTTTATTTAGGAGCAACAACTGATTCTTCAGGAGGAGAAGTAACAGAAAATCAGATCAGAGGGATATGGCTTTGGGGAAGCTCCTGCAGGGTTGGGTCCCCAATAAAAGAGCTAGAGCTTGCCTTGAGAAAGCATTCAGAGAAAGCAATAAATGTAGAGCAGCTGCTCTTGTGCTAAGCTAGCATGTTCCCAAATTGACATATGGGAGATATGATTGCATAAAACATTGGCTGCACGTAAATCAGGAATGCTCCTGTGAGGCAAGCCTCATGTTGACATATCAAGTATCACTTAAGAAAAAGCTAATCTCATGTTGGAGGATGACCTGGTTGAACAGTCTTCATCACCTTGGATAGCAGTAGATATAATGGTATAAAGGGTAACTGAGATTTAAAATATAAACTTTTGTTCCTTGAGAAGAGACTTAACTAATAGATGGTTCAAGAATGCTCCAAAACTCCTTGTAGCGACAGGCACAAAATGTTTTAGCAGTTTTCATTTGTTAATGGACACCATCAGATTAAATTGGCATGTAGGGATCAGGAATAATCCTACCCTGCTGACATATTATGGATTATCTTATTTCTGCATTGTGCCTTTTTGTTTCATCAATGCATTGGAGCCATTTCAAAGGGGCAGAAAATGATGTAGGTCAGGTTTTCAGCATGGAAGATATGCTCTTTTATGAAAATAATTCCTCAAAATTCTTGCTTATTGAGCTAGCGAAATACATTTCATTTCAAATTAGTTCAGCATGAAACTTCATCTTCTCATGGTGCCTTCTGAGAGTTATTGTTCTAGAAATGTCAATCCGCACCAACTATCCACATAGTTCCTTTTGATGTGCTTCCCAGCCATCCTCTCTATGATGCAATGTCAGTCTGGACTGATGTGGGCAGTTAATCCTGGGAATTATAAAAGTCCAGGTAACCCATGGGAGATGTTAGGGACAGGATGAGTATTCAGCAGGAACTTTCCCAGATGGACTTTCTTGGAGGCTCATATTCATCAAATCATAGTTTCCCTGCATAATTTCTTCTGCACACTGCCCTCTGTCTCTCTTCAGATTCTATAAATTTTTTGTCTTTTACAAACAATTTCCATGGAGAGAAACCCAGGAGTTTCATCGCTTATCAGTACATAACTCCCAGGACAGCTAACATTGTGAAGTGAATTTTTAAATTTTTTTTTCAGGCACTGTACTTGATAATTTACTTGGAGGTTGGTTAATATCCAGGCATCCTTTAGACAATTATGAAGCTTTTGTATAGGAAATGAACACCTAATCCCTAGATCCCATGAGACTATGCACCCTTATAGATGGAATATGTTTTTTAAGAAAATCCTTTGCCCTTTGCTTTAAGAAAATCCTTTGCCCTAAGTCTCATAAAACAAAGCAGCTTAGGGTTCCTTGCAATAGCAGGACTGAACTAAACACACTTAACAAAGTTTCCCTTTGTCAACAGCATTTTGGTGAGGTTCCCTCCTGCAGAATGAGTGTCGGGCTTCAGACTAATCTCTGTAATTCTTTAACTAGATATTTGCACGTTATTAAGTGGTAGTTTTCTCAGTGGGTGGAAAGCTATCATGCAGTGGAACATTTCTCCCGATGGAAAACTCAAATGCTCCATTCTTCACTTAAAAGGCCAATGATACGTGTCTCAGCTGAAGGACAAAAATGGCAAATGAAATCAGAATAAAGTCCCTATTGAAATACTTCTATTTACCACATCTACCCATAGGTTGTGGGCAAGCAGAGATTTAAGTTAGCCCCAACTTCTTTGCTAACCATTACTTAGTCTCTACAGGTAATTAAAGATCTAGAAATGATCACTGATGTGCGTGGTCAGCAATCACAGCCTGGACTACACAGGACAAACCAGGAGTTAGCGTGACCCTGTGATAAATTACTGAATGAGCTACCAAACCTCAGACTCTGTCTATCTTCAGTATCATCAACAAAGACTCTCTTTTACTGTCGTTTCAGCTGAATCCTGATTCTCTTCTACTGGGAGACGTGTCACACACTCTTTAAAATATAGTAAGCTTGTTACATCAGAGATCTTTTATGTTTTGGCTGATGTTGTCCTTTTATAGACAGTGAGAAAAATATATTCACTTTTTGAAATAGGGTACCAAACACTTAAAGGTAAGCTGTCTCAGACCCTTACGCCTGACATACAGTCCCTACTTATAACAAACCAGGTCCACGCATGGCACGCCAGCGCTCCACCAGTACACACAGTGGGAAAAGTGAGAAACATGCAGGGAGTGGCACATTAAGGTCTATGAGAATTTGCAAGGTGGGAAATCAGAAGGAAATTCTCCATGGTTCATTGAAGAGTCATTCTGGTGAATAACCTACCCAGCCTTTGGCAAACCAGGGTGACTTCTCTGAAACAATCTATCCCACTGTAATTTATTTTCAAGATTGCTTTCACATCCAACTTTCACCTCCTTCCCTTAACAAACATAGGGCCAAACTCCCTTGAGGTCTTTACAATGGCTTTGCTGGGTCCCTGTGCAGGCAAACTCCTGTTGGCACCGAGATTTGATCCTCAGGCTTCATCTTGAATTCATTTGCGTGTGGCATTTGCATGCTGATTTCTTTGACGCCCTAATGGTTCAATTTCAAAGCACATCTTTTCCCTTTTATCTCTAGCTGAATGAGATGTCTCAATAAGCGCCAGATAAAGACGGAAGTCTTTTGTCTGAAATCACACAGGCATGGCCAGCTGTGATGAAAACTGGCTGAAGTTTCACAGGCTGCTTGTCTGCCTTCAAACTGGAGCTCCAGCTCCTTTCAGTCTGGAGGAACAGAGCAGGGGGAAAAGGCCCTTCTTGCACACATGGTTGCCAAAACAGCTGAGTGTCTTCCAGTGTTTATTTTTCCTTCCAGAAGTTATTTTTGATAAAGGGGTTGGGGGGAGCAAAAGGGAAGAGATCAAGAGGGAAGAAAGAAAGACAGAGAGAGCAGACACAGTAATAGTTAATCTATGATTTACATCATATGGGTTATTAGATGGTAGACCATCTTTATACTGAGAGTAGACATTGCCTTTTGCATTTGAACCTCTGAGTCAGACATTATTCAGTTGTTTAACAGTGGGATGCCCTTGTGCTATTTCTCTGATTTCCAGAAGACTTGTTTTTGTTCTTTTGGGTTAGTTGACTTGTTGAATACAAACAGTCTGGCACGGAGAAGTAAAGGCTATTTTTTCAGCCAGTTAATAGTGAGCAAAATCCTGTCTATCTTAAAAAATTGTCAGTCTTAAAAAATTGTCAGTAGGCCTACAGGATGGCATAATTAAGGAAGGATTACTACAAAATCAAGGATAGCGGTAAGGACTGCATTTTGAATAATATGTTTAAGGGCTTTAAGAGATCTACCAAATATGAAACCTCCCGCACAGTGGTTACATTCCAATCAGATTTGCTCAGGGTGGTGCATTAGAAATTGGAAAGATCTAATTCTACTGCCTATGCTAAAAAAATCTAGATGGTAGGTTTGTTCCCCAAACAATCTGTCCTGCAGCTAAAGCAAGCTTATGCATTTTTCACGGAGTTATTGAAAACATATTGAGTTTAAGCTCAAGAGGTCCTGACACATGGAGAACAGTTTAAAACCTGCAAGGCCATGATGCTTGTTAGTATTATACGTGGTGGAGACTGACTAGCAATTGCTGATTTTGGTCTCATTACAGCCTGTAATGCGGTTTCCACAGACTGTAGCTTGGCACAAGCTGCTTTCCATAAAACCAAGGAGTGAGAGCCACCAGCGCATCTTTGACCACACTTTGCACAAAGATTTGGGTGTCAACCTGGACTTTACAATCCTTCCAAACCAGCACCATTTTATTGGCTTTCAAGAGAATGACAAGGAAATGTAGCTTCCCCATAGGAGCTCCAAGGGGTTAAATTCCCTTGGAGGAAGGAGAGTCAGATGGGCTAGTCTCAAATAAGCCGCGCATCTGGGAAATGTCAAGTTTTCTCACAATGTTTTTAAGGGTTTGTAATGTGGCTGATCGTTTGCATGCATGAAAACAGCATGGGAATGCAATATTTCCTACTATATGTGTGGTGGAGCCCTCCAGTCCAGCTGTATTTTGCTTGTCATGTTCTTGAATTCTGACACCATTTAGAACATGCCAGTTACTACCGTAGAAAATGCATTTTTGTTCTGTTCCCTGGATGAAAAGCATATTAAGGCAGAAGAGAAAAACCAGCAGATTTTGGAGCTATCAGTGAGGTCTCTTTTATTTATTTATTTGTTTTCTAATAACGTATCATTTCATTGGGGGTTGAGTGGGTGGGGGTAAAACTCAGTTTGACACCATCCTAAAAATGAGAATGTGAAAGTCTGGGCTTGATGCCACAGAGGAAGAGAGAGAATGATGACAACATTACTGTCACTATATTACCACACGCTGTAAATTAAAGTTAGTGGTAAGCAGTTTAAGCACTATTCCTGTCTGATTCATTAAAAAAATACAGTAGCTATATGGGCACAAAAGTCTGGTTCTTCATGTATCTGATATATGATTGGAAAGTTGCATTATGTCCTGTCTTGAGGAGAGGGGTGTATTTTCAGAGTCCCAAGTGCAACAGCAGATGTGTAGCCATTGACTTCTGTGGAAAGGACCCCATGCCTGATGTGTTGGCTATGTCTGAGGAGAATTGTCGTTGAAATATGTGAGCCAGATCCGCTGTAGGTGTAAACTGGCAAATCCCTATTAAAGGTAATGATTTACTGATTTAGTCCAGCTGAGGTCTGGCACTCTGTGTGTGAGTGTCAAGAAGAGGAACTATTTATTCCTAAGTGAACCATTAACTTTGGGTCCTTTATGTTCATCTCTGCAGTTAAAATTCCTACTGCATTTCTTCAAAAGAAAAAGGGGTGATATATACATGACTCACATGTCAACATACCATGCACCATGACCAGCAGAAGCTGTAATTAGTACTTCTCAATAGAGCTACGTAAGCAGCTTTTTCCTTTTACTACCAAGTCAAGTATAGACCTTTTGGATCAAATCATTACAAAAATATTTTAATGCAAATCAATACATCAAGGCATGTTTCTTGGGGGTAAAACAATGCTCAGCATTTCATTCTGATTCAGGCTTGCTTAGTTATATCTTAAATAGAATTACAGGCTACTTTGAAAAGCACAGGTCACATCAGGGAGAAAAGTAAAATATTTAGCTGTCAAATATCAAAGCTTGTTTTCTGAATACTCCCTATATAGACATATACACACACATATATATCAATCCAATGAATAATTCATCAAAATCAAGGTGAGTACATCATCTAGAGGTATCTTTAAAAATCTGCATTTTTCACCAAAATAAGTTTTATCAGAATGTTTTCACCAAGCTCAATTACTTTCTGCAGAAAGGTCTAGAAGAAAACATTTACTTTCTTGGATAACAGTATCTACACTGGGTAGTGTTTGTATTACCTTGTCTTGTCTACTTATCCATTCATCTAGCCAGGACAGTATTTACAGACAAGACTAAAGGAGATTGAGGTCTGCACATGATCACAACTGGTACAGTAGGTTCTTTTGTAGTGAAGGTTGGGTTATCCATCCACACACGTAGCAGAGATGGATGCATTGCTCTCTCTGCTTCCTTTGCAGACAACCATGATACTGTCTGAGCCCACAGGGTTTGATACCAGCATGTATTTTATTCTGTTTTCCTAAATCTAATGTCCTGTATGTCTGTGTGACCACAACACATAGGACTAATGGAGCCGTTGAAAGGAAAAAGAGTAATGAAGCTGAGAGCTGTTGGCTCAGCCTTGTTTCTGTTCCTGTAATTTATGCACTGGTGGTTGCTGCTTCATTTTTACCATGTGTGAAGCTAAGAAGATAAAGAAATGGAAAGGAAAGCAAACTATAGAAACCATTGTTATTTTACTTGTTTAATGATAAGAAATCCACTCTATTTGGTGGCCACTTCTACCTGTTTAATATTTCTTGTTTTGCTCAGTGTAAGAAAAATCTTGTTTGACAGCGAAGTTTCACAGTTCAGGTTAGAAAGTACTTGGCTTTTCCCTCCAAGGTAGCAGTAGCAGACCATAACATGCAGAACTGTGTACCTTACGGCCTGCTTCTGCAGTCAGCTGGGTCTCATACTGGGGCCAGAGCAAGCTGCATTGGCAGGCGTCGGAGAAGTGAGCCTGCAGAGAGTAGCTCTCACTGTTCGATACATGCTGGCCATACAGAGATTGCTGGAGAAAGCAACTTCATTGAACAAAAATGGACAAAACCCAAGGAAACAAATCCCCCCTCCTTAATGAGACCAACATGCACTGACTTGTGTTTCTTGTTGCAATGATGAAACAGCAGGTTTCTACCAGATGAGCTATATGAGAACATAATTTGTCTCACTGGCTTGTTTTGTGGTTGAGATGGGCAATTAAAAAGCCATACACACGTAATACTTAAGTCCCAGACTCACACCTAATAACTGTACTGTACACCATCATGGCTTCAGACAAAACAAATACATGCAAAAGCAGACCTTTTACTAATCCCACCAAAGATTTGCACAATCAGATACTTCCAAGAAATAGGACTGTATTTCCTGAAGTGTCTTACAGTTATCATTAACATGTTACATGAGATTTTCCAAATACACTCTGGCTGGAATATCATTCTTGGTGACTTCTAGTTCTTGATGAGTCACCTCTTAACAATCACACAAGAACAATGAGATTGTAACTGATCTCAGTGGGCCAAAATTTTAATCTGAGAAGACTTCTTTACTGAAACAAAACTTTGTTGCTGATGCCAGTGACACAGAAGAAGACAAAAGTCTTTGCTCTTACCACCTTTAGTCCTAATGATACAAGAATGTCTAGTGGCTTGAGCCAATATTATTACTTAGAACTTTCATCCAAAAAATATCATTTTAGGTCAGCCAAAACTATTTGCAAATCTGGGGCAATCAGAAAGATAAAAAATGTTAAAAAGCCAACATTTTTATCTTGATGCATAGAAACAAAATGACCAAAGGGATGCAAACAATATGAGCTTTAAAATGTTATTTAAAACAGAAATTATTTTCCCCTGTTGTGGATATTGGAACACCTCTTTTTTCAGTTTGCTGGTTTGGTTTATTTGTTGCTTTGGTGCCCACAGGCAGAGCAGACTGGGTTGGAAAGCAACCGAGGTACAAGCTCTGAAAACTCCCCTCACTTAACATCCCTTTCAACATTTTGAAACTTCAGATAAGTTTCTAGCTACCTGAAAACAAAATGGAGATGGGAATTATGAAAAAGATTATTTTTTATTTCTGGAAAGTCACTAACTCTTTGCTATGCTGATGATTAATTTTCTCCAGAGAAAACAAAGCCACTGTCACTGGATACGAATTTTTGTTCCTTTATCTTTTGTGTATGTAGATTGGTATCACTTGTGAGGACAACCATACACGTCCATGCACACTGCAAATACGAACCATGCAAACAGTGGCACAAGACTGAGCAGCAATTTGAAGCAGAATATTCTGGTGAAGCTAAAATTAGAAAATGATTATTCAAAACTTGTGCTAGTTCCAGCTCTTAAAGCTGATTCTACTCAGAACTGCGCTGTTACGAACACTTGGCCAGGATTAATAAATCAGCCATTTTTCTGAGATTTGATTTCATCAAATGTCATTTGACAAACTCCTGTGGAATGTTTAACATGACATTGCTCTTATCTAGCTGCCCAGCGTGGGACCGCTTTTTGGAATCATCTGATACATTTATTAAAAGCCTTCAGAAGGTCACTCGCACTGCAAACTAAGGTCAGCCATAATAACGTCTGTATTTAGATGGATGAACTGCTCTGGGCTCCCCCACCTGCTGAAGGGTCTAATGAGCCAGCTGAGAGTTCCTGTCATAGCAAACATACCCCTTCTCAATTATAACCTGTAGAGCGGGTTGAAAATGTGTGAGCATGTAAAGCTTTAGGAGTAGGCATTTGATGGCGATGAAAGAAATAAAAACAGGCCCAGAGAGAACACTGACACACAGCTGAAAAAAAAAAAAGTTTACCTATACTATGGCGAAAGATATAATGCCTTTTACCGTGAACTCTGGGCATGGGCCTTATTTATGTCTCTTTTAAACCAGATTGCTAGTGAGTGATACGGTTTGTTTCTACAAGAATCCTGTGGTAATAGTCACAGAGAGTGAAACAGCCTCAGGTGCAGACAGGCCACCATAAAGCCTTCCACACCGCTCAGCCTCTTCCAAGACTTTGCGTTACCAGGCAGACAGCCCATCCATTACTCCTGTAAGAGGAGCCGATAGGGAGACTGGGCTCGGGGAAGGATTCTGCTTCGTTTCCTGGGGAAAGGAGCTGAAATTCCGTATGGAATACATGCACTGTTGCCCCATCTGTTTCAGAGCAACTTGCTTGTCTACCGGAGTAACCTAATGGGGGGTTTAATTTAGGGAAGGATGTTTAGAAGCCAGCGCGGTGTTGATCAGATGATGATGGGAGGGTATGGCTGCAGCCAGAGGAGCTGTGTTACCTCCGCGGACGCCAACGGCTTTCCCTGTGCCACAGAGATCTCATGTCACAGTGACCAACCTCCTGTTGGCCGTCATATGGCAAAATACAGACACACGTTATTCTAAAAGCAGAAACGGAGAGGAAGAGAAGCGATTTGGTGCGTGGAGCTGTGGCAGGGCAGGCCAGCTATGCAGATGCCACAGAGGTGTCGGTGTAAAACCCGAGGCCACCCTCGCTCCCGCAGCAAGGGGCGGCGGGCGGTCGGTCCGGCCCCGCAAGGCCCGGCCCGCGCAGCCCCCCGCCGGCAGCCGCGGGAGGGCCGCCCCCGCCGCCCGCCCCTCAGGGCCGCCCGTCCCCTCAGGGCAGCAGGCCCCGCGGGGGCAGTGCTCCCCGCTGGGACGAGCGCGGTCCTCTCCCTCCCTCCCCGCCTCCAATCGATGAAGATCGTTCGAAATTAAGCGAAAATATTTATTTATATAAACGTGAGCGCCAGGTAAGACCTGGCTCTGCCGCTGAGGCAGAACGCGCGGCGGCGCCGGCAGCAGCGGCCCGCCGCTGCCATCTGGAGGGCGGCGCTGGAACCGCCGCCCGCGGCCGGCCGCAGCGCCCGCGGGCCGGGCCGGGGGACGGGCGGCGCGGCCGGGCAGGGCCGGGCGGTCCGCGGGGCTGGCCACGGCCGCGCAGGGACGGGCAGGGCAGGGCCCCAGCGGGCGGGCAGAAGGGCTGGGGCGGTTGGTGCCTGGGGGAGCGGGCCTGCGCCGAGATGGAGCGGCGCAAGGCTGCTGCGGAGCAGGCTATGTCCCTGATGAAGTGCTGCATTGCCATTACTGCATTTGAAGTACTTCTCTTCGTTTGCACGGGGACAGCTGTGGGTATCTTCTGTGCTCCAGAGCAGGGGAGACTTGTAGAATAGAAGAGAACAAAGTGGTTCAGTTGGAAGGGACCTACAGTGATCATCTAATCCAATGGCAACACCTTGTAGTAACAAGACAGGCCAGAGTTAAACCCTGGTGCAATGATAGGATCATACTAAGAAGTTATTTTGATATCAGTGACTTACCCAGCATTGTGCTGAACTCACCAGTGGGAAACTTGGGCACAAACTCGTTTATTCAGGACCGAAAGATAGGGGAAATGTTCAAAAGGCCACAGTACGGGAAACCCTACCTAGACATAGGACATTTTGGTACAACTTTGATCATAAACGCAGTACTGCCCTCCATTTACTCTGAACAGTCAAGCCTCTTTCCTTTTGTGATCTCTTGGGAGTACTTTGATTATCCTTTCCTATGATTAGTCCCATTCCCTGCTTTCTGATGAGGCTTAACACTGATTTCTGCAGGTGACTTGATGATGTGATAGGGCAAAGGTACCTCTGAAGCTCATGCAGTAAAATGCAATCAATTTGTAACCTACTAACTAACCAAAGATTAATGCAGAGAAACGAATGACGTAGCAGCTAGTCTCTATTCACAGTCAGTCAATCCCAGTCATGACAAATGACAAAAAAAGTGAGGTATAATATTTTATCTTAGCCAAGAGGCAGCTTTCAGTTTCAGGCTTCTGAGAAGTTTTATGAGAAATGTACAGAAATATTTGAACTTAGAAACAAAGAAGCATAAAGTATCCCGTAGAAGTTTATCATTGTTTGAAGCAGATATATTTTATTTATTCCACTGGAGCTGTAATAAACAAAAACTATGTTTCTTCTGAAGGTGGACAGCCTATGGGTCAGGTTTAGCACAATAGCTGGGTTTTAGGCAAAGATCTGTACAGCTTTGGTGCCTTGGCTTTGCTATTGTAAACTGTCTGCTTAGCTTCATTTCAAAACACCGGGGTTTGAAATCAATCATAGTTTTCTTTTGGTTGATACTTGTTTGCTCTACTTCTCAGCTTTTAATACTTCACAGCACCGACTCAGAAGTCTGTGCCAAGAACTGCATCACATTGATATGAACAAAACTCTTGCAAATTCAAGCTGGGCCTCAAAATCCATTAGTGCCCTAAGAAATTCGGGAGTTGGAACTGTCGCAATAGAAAGGTATAGATTTGGTTTACATATGTTGACATGAGGATCTCAGTTGCACCCGTTATGAGAGTAACCGCACTTGGTGATGAGTGAGTGGGTTCTCCAAGGGGGAATGGAAAAATCAGAAATGGACCCTGTGTGGGAGCAATACACTAAGGTGCTGACAGCTTAATGAATAACTTGACTGTTATGACAGTAGGACACCTTGCAGTTCCAAGAGCAAATATTTGAAATCATATGCAATGCAGGAAATGTATATATGTATGTAGAGAATACATGGCTTACCCGTATCACTAACAGATGGTCTATGTTTTCACTTCAGAGGTTTTCTTCTGCACAATCATGAGTTACTGGGGGTGAGAGTGAATCCATAGCTTGCAACTGATGACATAAAATGGAACAGTGTATTAAAGTCCCCTTTTTATGGTGGCCATATGGCTCAGAGGTTTTGGTAACAGCTAATTAAGATATTTGCCTGTAGGCCCCCCTATAAACCTACCTCTACTCCTACTGCTACAAAAGCTCTAGCCAGCCTGTATGGTAAAAAAAGGTGGTGATTAGAGGATGGTTCTTTAAGGATATAGCTACATTTTAAAAAAACAAACAAACAAACAAACAAACAAAAAAAACAACAACAACAACAACAAAACCAAACACCAAAACCTGAAGGAAAAGATTCTGGTTTTCTACATTGTGATTTATGTTCTCCTAAAGCTTCAGTGAACTGTGGAGACAAAACCTGCCTTTTGTCTAAGTGCTTTGCCTCAAGCAAGGGATGCACATTAAAGAGGCGAATTTGTGAGGGTCTGGAAATACCAGTTTCTGCCATGTGTCAGTTTTGGGGACCTGAAGACTCTCTTCCAGATTTACTCATCTTGAGCCTTTCTTACACCATCATTCCCTGACACAAGTAAAACCAGGCAGCCCTCTTCTGTAGATGTTCTGTACAGTGGTTCCCTTCAAGAATTTTTTTATTCTCTCTTGAGAATGGATGGGAATTCTTGAAAATCCACGGGGTTCATGATTTTCCTGGATTATTCATGGGTGATTATTAACTTTGCACACTGCTCAGATTTTGAACACTGTTTTTTCCTTAAAAGTAACTTCTTACTATCTAAAGAAGCTGTTGTGGTATTTTCATTAAGAAATTCATGCTCTCTTCAGCATCCTGTTCAAGAAAACTATGTTTATTTTTATTTTAGCAATTTGTACTCTGTATTAAGAATATGATATTTTCTCTGTTTCCAGTAAATAGGCCTTTATGAATGCTCTGTTAATGTTATCTACAAAAAAAACCAAAACCATCCAAACAACCCAATGACTTTGGAAGCTGGAGACAGCTGATTATTTAAAGCAGCGGAAAAAATAGGCTGATTGACAGCAGAAAAGGAAAATGATGGAACTCCTATAAAAGTCAAGGTGCTCCTATGGGACTAGTGGGAAGAAAAGACAGTTACTGCTTGTAGACATAATACTGAAGGAATTTAGTACTGATGCAGTTGAAGTGAATAATTTTTGGGAATAGATCTTCATTAGTAAGTGAAATTCAGAAAAAATTTTTACTCACTACTAATAAAGAGAAGTAGTGCATGAGGTTTCCTTAAAGCAAGCAGATATTTCCATGCTCACTACTGTGTTAGCTTTAATTTTCTGATTGTTACACACATCTCACAGTTCATCTTCTGGGAGTCAGTTTTCCAATCCCACATACTGGATTTGGTAGGGCTCAGTCCTTGGGGAAAGAACAGTCCAACACAAGCATTTCATGTGAGCCTGGCAAGGTAATTGTCTCCTGCAGCTGTCAGGACTAATCACTCAATGGAAACCAGGCCCCAGCATTTGTGGTAGCCTGAGGGCAAGCAAAATATCAATTGGGCTACAAATCAAGAGTGCAGCATCCTCTTGCACCATGAATCAGTTAAATGAGACAAGCAATTCAAGTGCTAAGTCAACATGGTCTGTATAAACAGGAGCTTGGAAACTGTATTTCAGTGATTTGCTTCACCTTATTTTTAAAAGGCAGCTAAAACAGAGAGAGAGAGAATATGAATAAACTGCTTGGGTTGGACAAACTAATTTGGATAAAATAACCACAATCCTGGCATCTTCACAGAAATTCCAGCTCAATGTATGATCTATTTTGGTTGGAAAAAGTTAATCAATTTTTTTAAAAAAACTCCATACTTCATTCTTGTTCACTTAATTGCAGACCTGAAGCAGAAGTATGATATACTAGATGTCACTTGAAATCTATTTTCATTCATCTGCAAGGAAACATCGGGTATCCTTGCACACTTGTGATTTGCAGATTGATTTGCAGGCTAAAGGAACTGGAATCAGCTTTGCAAAGAAGAGCCTTCTAAGTAGGAAAATCCTTATGACAATAAGCTGGCAGATGAAACTTGGCAATTTTGCCTGAATTTTCCCCTTCATCCAAATTCACATTTAAGGATGTGAATCCAAACCAGAAGAAAGTTGAAACTTAAATCCTGGGAATTACTAATAGCAGAATGGTGATGACTGCATGATTGTCGTTTTGTACAAAGGCAGCAGTGAAGAATTCCCAACAGGGTCAATGGACTTCACTGGTCACAAAAAGAATAAAAGACAAAGCAAAATGGGCAATATCAAAATCAGCTGCAGCAGTCTCCCCTCTGAGTACAAGTGTCTCCTGAGGTGTGGTTACACATGCCCTCATCCAGACACTTTGCAGATGATTCTTGAGGCAGTGGTGTGATCAAGAGGAGGAAAACATGGGACATGCCATGTTTACTGCCACTTTAGAGGAAGCCCTTTCAGTCCAACATACACAGGCATAGCTGAGTAGAATTTCAGCTCTGAACACAGAATTGGAGGAAAAAGACCCAAATTAAAAAAAAAAAAAAGTTTTTAAGAAAAAAAAATCAGGCCAAAAATGACGTTATGTGTGTAAGTGGCTTTCTGTTTAAACTAGGACACCACTGAGCTGGGGATGAAGTATAATGGTGGGCTGATAAGGGGTAGCTCCTGCCTGAGTCTCCTCCCACAGTCTCCATCTGAACCAAATCATTCACGTCTACCGTCTGTCTGGCATCATTGATCTTCTTTCAAGGTAAATATTTCCCTTCACTAACAGATTCAGTAACGGGAACCCAGCCCATTTGCACCATCTTAAGTAGGTGATATCCATGTGTTTCTATAATATACATTTGTAACACACATCAGTACTCAAAACGCGTTCTCCTCTCACACTGCTTCTGCACTGATGTAACTCCAATACCTTTGCTAATCCTTTTTTTACACTAAGGGGAGAATAAGAGTCCTAGTGTTTCTAAATATGACGCTACCAACATATTACAGACCCTTGATAGTAAGTGCTAGCTGAGCAAAGCACAGCCTTGGACATCAGTTTTAACTCATCAGATGTGGATTTAAATAATTATAACATCCACATCTCATTTGCAACAAAGAGGGAAGAGAGTTCAAAATGATGGAATAAATAAATGGGGTTTGGGAGAGTGAGAGGATTGTACCTAGTCGAGATGGAGAACAGGCTCAAAGTTGAGCATTAGTCTAAAATCACAATAAATTAACATTTCTGTTTTTAACAGGAATAAAAGAAAATGAAAATATTGTGGCATAGAAATGGATAAAGATATTGACTAATATCACTTAGGAATTGGATCAATCTTTAACAGTATAGGGAAGCTCCATACCTGACATTTTGTTGCCAGGGTGCCTAGAGCTTGCTAAAACATAAAAAGATTTTAATATGTACTTTTATTAAAAAAAAAAAAAAAAAAAAGGTCATGCTTTTCAATGGAATTAAAAAAAAATAAATCAAGTTCTCTAATTTTTGTCCTTTCATTTCTCTGGCCTTTGCAGGGAGCCAGTCAAATTTACCAGAATTTGTAGAGTGTCTGAAATGCCTGTATCCCACTTCTGAAAGGAAGGATTTCATGTGGAAGAGAGCATTCTGCTAATGTTTCCTATAAAGCGTGCTTGCACTCACTTCCACTGTAAAATATATGGGACCTTGAAAAAAAAAAAGACGGAAGTCAATCTGTGTGCTTTGCATCATCCACACGAGCAGAAATCCTATATGAAGGTCATCTGTCAGGTCTTGAAAATGCAAAACTGATGAAAGTATATCAGCCTCTGCTGTCACAGATGGATGGAAGAAGATGTCAAGCAAACATCATCTTTATCAGAAGGGGGGGGAACTATGAGGTTATTGCTTGCAACTTGCTCAAAGTTCTGGGAAAGGGGTAAGGCTCATTAGAGCCGGATATCTGTGCCGACTTCCCTCTCCTCCTGACTGCCACTTGATTCTAGACATGAAGAACAGACAAAAACTTATCATTGCCAGTGTCTTTAAAGATGCCCACACATGTTCCCTACAGACCAGGGAGAGGGAAAAAAAAGTCCATTTTGTCTGGACAGGTATCAGTTTTAAGCTTGTCTTATCTTCACACACCCACCAACCTCCCCATGTGGGAGTGGGACTATCGCTGTACAGTGTGCAGGGTGAACTCCAGCTCTCCCTTCTGAGAACTGATAAGAAGGGATGCATGAATTGCCCTTTTCAGCCAAGCTCACGGTGTGCAGCCAATCTTTATCTCCAGTCTTAAGGAAGGAAAAGCAGAAACCAGCTAAAAGCCTTTCTTTCCTCTATTCTCTGATATTCTATAAGTCACACTGGGAGATTAATATTGCAACCCGTCCCTCCTCCTCCTCCCTCTACCCCAAAAAATCCCTGTTGCGACTAAGCAGGCTGATAAACTTCAAAATAAAAACAGATGTGGCAGGAAGAATGATTTATGGACTCCCCCACACACTTCAGTTTCTACATAATGCCAGGGTTTGGAGCTTTTTTATTTTATTGTCCACCTAGTATTATTCAACCTATTTCTACTTCCAAATTTGGACAGGAAGGGAGGTGGGAACAATATTCAGACCTAGAAACACCAGCATAAGAAGAAGAATGAAGCTCTACTGCAATGTGACAGAAACTGCCAGAGATCCAAACTGATGGCTGCAGTTCACAGATGCAAAAGAGGAGGGGAAAAAAGTTAGAAGGAAAGGAAGGAGGAGAAAGGAAGAAACAAATTTCCTCCCTTTCCCTAGTGGAAAGGCAGTAAAAGAAAAAAAGTGCAATAGGTGAACTCTTTATTGGTCAATAAGCAGAAAGTGAATGGAACTGGGGTAAGTGGAAATGAGGGCAATAAATGTAGTGAAAAAAAATTAAAAATCGGAGATGTGAAGGGAAGATAAGAAATGCTCAAATGCCATCTGAAGAACGATGAATGACTCTGAAATGCATTCCAGGATCTTCCAGCTATTCCTAATCAGAGGTGAAGGAGACAGATGAAGACATATATAAATACGTGCATTTGGAGAAGCTTGGAGCACAAACTCTGATAGCAAGGAAATGCGATTCAGTGGCATAGATTCATCTTTATAGCATGTGCTATTATTATGAGTGACTGGCAGTCTTGGGATACTTGCGGGTTTGAAAGTTTAGCTTCAGATGCCTAAAATGGGAGCTGATAATACTAATTACTGATATTTGATCATTAAAATCTCCATTGAATAACTAGGTCAGCAAATGAGGACATGCAAATTGTTTGTCTTACTGCTGCATTGTTGCACGCAAGGCCTTGTGGTAACAGAGAGAAATCTGTTGAATTTGTTTTTAATTCTTTTTTTTTTTTTTTTTATTTCATTTCATATTGAGTGTCCCCAAAGACACATGCAATGTTCCTCTCACTGTATAGGTAAATCACCAATAATATATATGTACGAAAATAGACTTTGCTTAACAACGTCCAGGAGAGGAGGTGCTTGAACTTGAGGCAATTGCTTGGCATTAGTTGCTGGTATCTGTGTGCTGGCTCAGATCACATGCTATCTAGATTTCTTTGCTGGCTTTCTAGCATTTCATGCCTGTTTTCACTCAAGTGTTTATTTCTATAAACAGACCTAACCTTAGAAAACAATATAATGACATCCTTCCTGGGGGAGGAGGGGGAGAGAAGTTTCCTCAAATTACTCAGGAGGGTTTCCGCTGGCTTTTTATTTTCAATAATCCAAGAGGTAAATGGCCGCTTTTGAACTCTGCCCTCTGCCCTTTTTATTTTGCAACTTGGGCAAAGATCAAGCCCAGAGTCAAAAGTGTCAGCAAAAATGGCTGTGATATGTGTGTGCTTTCCTTTATGAAAGTCCTTGTGATTATGTTTACAGAATGCATTATAAACTCAGGGTCCAGATTAAAAGCAAATGTCTAAGTGTCCTGTGGGGAATTGCAGAGTTGAGGATGCAGCTTCTAAGAGAGGCGTGGGATCAGTAGGAGGTTATGAGCATTACCAGGGAAAAGGGAGCAGAGTTATGCTAAAAGGTGAAATGTGGACATGGGGGTCACCAAGAGGACTAGAGGTAAAGGTGGGGAAGAAACAAAAAAATGAGTCACAAAGTACTTCACCACATCCAAACCAAGACAAAACAGTACAGAATGTATCTGTTCAAAGTGGATACACAGTTCTAGCAATATCCGATCATGGCAGAATCCCCAATTAAGAAAAAAAAAATCTATCCAGACATAAAATTGAAGCAGTCCAAGACAAGTTTTACCAGACCACGTTGGAAACATCACTCTATCAAAATCTGGACTTCTGTGCTCCTTCTGAACATGTGAAAGAGGCATTTAATAGCGTGAGCTGCAGAGAAAGGCAGTATATATGAGGGCAAGCCAACTATATGCCTATTTATTCACTATTCCTACTGCTCCATCCCCAACCAGCATATGAATGTTGGCATCCCATCTTCTGTTACTGCATCAAGGCCTCTGTGCCGAAGACCCAAGGGATAATAAAGCCCTTGGCTAAAATAGATGGTGTAAAAGTGACATGTCCTTTTAGATTATCGAATGGCATTTTTCATTTTGAAGAAGGATCTGGGAACACTGGAGAGGCAAATAGACTAAATAGGTCCCTTTTCTTCTAAAAGAACTTTGTGGTAGTTGCTGCTGACAGGTCTCCTCTATAGCAGTGAGGTCTCAGGAAGAACTGGAAACCATCTTAGAGCTGATTAACACGAGGTGTTATCCCTGACCCCTGTCACGGAGAGACCCTCTCTACGTCCAGCATCAGTGATAGGGAAGTAGTGGGTATTAGTTGATTTGGGATAGGATTGGGAGGAAGTGGATGAAAAGTAAATTGTTTTAAGTTAGTTCCTGAAATGACTCTAGGTAACTTGTTTGCTTTTTTTGTTATAACTATTTTGAGGCTCTCAGTGCAACTGTTCAGGGAGTCATTCGTGACAGGGCTTGGAGAACCAAATGTTTTTTAAACTTTTACTCTGGTTAGCAGGAATTATCAGTGATGAAGGTGGGGCTGTCCACAGCGCTTGGAGTCCTCCAGAACAAAACTGCTTTGGATACCCCTGCCTTCGCTGCACACAGGCAAATATGAGCCCAGCACAGGGAACCTCCTGAAGAATCTCTTGGAATTGCCTTAATTACTAATATGTCTAAGAAGAAGAAACCAAAAATAATGCTGCACTACAGTGTGTTTACATTCTTCTATACACCGACTTGTAGGCACTATTAACTGGGATGGAGCTGAAGTACCATCTTGCAACAGATTATCTGGATTTTTAAATTGCGCTGAAAGTCTCTCCCCATTTTATACAATTTAGCAACTGTAGCATTGCCTACACAGCTTTAAACATATTTGATTTCATTTCAGTAAAATGGGCAACTGTATAGCCCCAAGAGTCTCTTTAATGGGTCACTCATCCATCAGGTTAGTGGGCAATGGGCTGCTTGTCCTTTGTGGATTGTTTGTACTCTTACAGCACAGCATCCCTCCAGATCTCCCGAGAGCTGCTTTGAAATGGCCAACATTTACCAAGGATATATTCAGATTTCACTTTATCCTGGCTGTCAAACTTTGTGTATTTTTCCAATGTCAAACAGATTTTAAGATGGAGGAAGGAGATAATACGATGATAAAAAGACTTGACCAGTTTAAAGGTAGCTTTTAAAATATTATATACAGACAGGACAATTTGCTTTTTCCCCAGAATTTCAGCTGAGAGGTAATGGAACATGTATACATAGAGTGGGCCAGAAGCAGACTTTCATAAAGAAAATATAGGTGCGCATGTCCTTGCTCATGCGTGCATGTGCACATGCATGCACAAAATCAACCATGTGGTGCTGGATTTTTTTTTTTCTCTAAGGCATATTTTTAACTTTCTTTCCTATCAGCTTGTAAAACATGATTTTTATTCTTCCTTTAATGGCCTGGGCTAATTACTTACAGTGACCTTTGACCTTCAAGTGCCTTCATTTATGGTAGCGCATTCCTTTCAACAGAAACATATTGGCTTGGTTTTACAGGGTGCCGATGTCTGGCCTGGCAGCCCAAGCCTCAACAATCCTACTACCATCTACAGTACAACCTGGCTTTGGGAGTCAAAAGCATCACCCTTGCGTAGGCCAAATTTCTTGTAAACACTGTGAAAGTTTCACCTGAGCAGAAATAGCAAGATTTGCTTTTGATATTAAGACTCTGCCACTGAAATTTATCTCAGGGAAAATTGTGTAAATCAGTATACATTTGGAAAAATGTGAAGGCATGTGCAAATACCTTAGCTAAATCAGGGAATGAAGCAAAGTTTAATTGTATGGTAGAAAGCTCCACCTGGTTTAATGCACCTAACTTCTCAGGAGGGCTGAGCACTGCAGCACTGTACAGAGATGGCTCTATTAGTTCAGCTACATAATACAACTCTAGCAACTCTTGGCGAGGTAGCACTAGAGTATTTCCACTAATTAACATGCCACATGGAAGACTTTCTCAGTGCTCATCTTTTCCAAGAACAGAAGTCTCAGGACTGAACAGTAAAATACAGGCAGCAAAAAAATCCAGGCATATCTCAAGGTTAATTCCAAAAGTCTTGCTAGAACTCAGCAAGAACACTGTTGAAAACATCGCAAAAGAGAGTTCTACCAAATACATGGAAGTTACAGAAAATAAAAGATCCAAGATCCTGGCATATGTCTTACCAATATCATCAGGATCACATGCAAGCAAGGAATTAGGTGTGGTCTCATGGTTGGGGCAATTGGTTGGGTTTTAAAAGATACGCTTTCCATATTAACCTCTCCCTGATCTTTGACACATTGCTTAAAATTTGAAACTGGAAGTTGCTGAACCTTCTGGTCTAAGTTCGGATAACCATGAAAGCCCCATATGAACATAAAATGTAAGAGCAATCCCAACTCTGTTCAGAAAGATACTTATGCACATGACTGAATTCTTGAACAGGGAGGGCACGCTGAAATGGATTTTCTGTTCCAGCTTTTTGTATGTAAAAGAACTTATATCTTGTGATGAGGTGCAGTAACATTAAATATATTAAAGCTACTCATATGCTATTGCAATGATAGGAATACCTAGTTAAACCGAATATACGTGGATATTGTGCAGTGCAAAAGAGAGAAATAGTTCTTTGTCAATCACTGTTTACCTAAAGTATAAAGGCAAACCAGAAAAAAAATGTATAGAAGGAGATGCACTCTATTGAGATAGATTGCTAAAGAAAGAAGAGGAAGAGTTGTGCAGAAAATGAATGTCTTCGTAGGTGTTTCGCAGTAGTTACATACTTTTCATGATAAGCCTTTAAGCTTTTGGGTTATTTTTCTTGGGTCTTTTAGATTCTTTTTTCTTCTTTGGCCTCCTCTGTACTAATACAGACTCTCAGAGAAAGACCATTTACTTGCTCTGTTGTCAACGCATCTGGACGTCTTGTCAAAACAATATAATTTTACTTTGTAACTTTTTGACACTGGTATTTATTGCACCTGTCTTTAGTCATGATTTATGACTTGTCTGGTGAGTTTTACTCTACAGCTCCAAGTTTACAATACCAGATAAGTGAAGCATTTGAAGTCTCGAATGGGCTACAGATTTATAGATGTATATTTCTCTCCCCTTCTTCAAAAAGGGAAATTAAGATGAGCATTTTCTCCCATTTTTCTGGGTGGTAGAAATCAAGATAATCAAAAGTTCTTTGGAAGGGGAAAAAAAAAGGAGAATAATGCCATCTGCTGCTGTCTCTATTAGGAGGAATACAGTCAAAAGAGCTATGTTAGGGGAGTGCTTTGCAGTCAGAGAAGAGGTTTGTTTTAATTAATCAATAGCTTGCTATCTGTAGAGCATTTTAACACCTAGAACTATGCATCAGTGATGGGGATATTAGCATCATGCAAGTTGTAGCATTCGGAAGTATCCATCAGTTTGGCATCCTGACTACTAGGTTTGTAACACACTTCCTAGGATAATACTAGCTCCTATTTAACACTGAAACGTTAAGGCCAAACATGTAAAAATCTAAACTTTACCTGCCTGAATAACCTCGCTGAACAACATGGATTTATTCACACACATAATGTTAACTGTGTCTGTGAAAAGCTGTTGTAGAACATGAGTGTAAATATTTTATAAAAGTAACAATCTTACATTGTAAAAAACACCAATTTTTCTTTTCTTCTTTTGTTTTCAAAAAGCTAAATTTGGGGCCTAAATCAACTTGACAGCATCCCTTAAATATATAGTATGCTTGAAAGGTATTTATTATTCTACTGCTGTTAAAGCGGGTCTTTCAAATTTGCCAGACTTTAAAGCAAATCCAGGCTTCCTTCTTAGTCAAGGTTCTTTTCAAATCTGATCTGGTATTGCAGATGTAACACAAGACTGTTGACACAGTTTGGTTGTTGTAAGTATCCTTCCAATGTATCTCTCATCTAAGCCAAAGCAACATGTGAATGTCAGATAAAACTGTTTTGTAAACATATGGCTGCTTTCATTTGTCAAAATTTCATTAAATTATAAAGGTACTTGACAGGGTTTGCTGTTATAATCCCCTAGGGATACATGTATCAGTGAGCTTCCCTGTACTGATCCTTTGATAGAAATTGGGTGGAAATCAGGGACTGTAAGCTCTGGGGAGCTCTAGAAGGAAAACGTGAGATTTCTTTTCCAAGTATTTTTCAGTATTCAGGTAAACAACAAAACAAACAAAAACAAACCCTATTTACGAAGGATACAAGGTAAACAACTGTAAGAGAAGGCAAAGAAAACCCTTGCTGACCAAGCCACTGTCCCAAATAGAGCTGGTGACTTCCTGTAACAAAGCAACACGGGACCTGGTATCTGGAGGCAGCACAGATTGCCTCTCTTGCCCCAAACTTAGCACATTCTCGAAAGCTTTGATGGACTGCCAATGAAAATATTGGGCAGGCATCAACTGCGCGGTTGCCGCGAAGATCTAGTAAGCCGGGGCAGTGGGAGCACAGATTTCCATCAACAGGACTTTAACAAAAGCCTTGATTCAGTGGCAAGCTTTTAGGTTAGATGCTTCTGGGCTTTAGCAAGGTACACAGAAAATGGTGAATTTATTACTGAGCTTGCTAAGCAATTGCAAGTCATGATTCCTTCAGGGGAGAAAGCACGGCCATACTTTTCTTTCTGATTCAAGATTGACCTTTTTAATTCTTCCTTGCCCTTTAAAATAAGAAATAATGGGGCTGGCTCTGTAACAGTCAAATGTAATTCATTGCTATTTGGAGATACCTACATTATAGATTTTGGAGCCATAGAATCATGCCATCAGTCTGGATACACATTCTCATCTCGCAGAAATTATGACTTGCTGCTTTGAAAAGGCAGCAAAAATACCTCACATTGTTGTGACAGTGACTATCTTGGAGGGCATAAAATCCGTCTGTACGTAAAATTGATTAACCTTGTATTTGTCACAGATAAAACTATAATGTATTTTTATCTTTAGAGAGCTTGTTGGCAATTTGTTCTTGAAAGGGCTGAAATACAGATGATCTTGACAGAGCAGATAGCAGACAAATAGCAGAGTGAGATATTCCCAAAATCTCATTTCAGCTGTTGTACACAGAATTGTGCATGGATTTGTATTTGAATTCTGATGTTAAGACATTCAAAGCAATATTAAACTCACTGAATGCACGTTCAGATTTTTTTCAGTAACAACCAGCAAGTTTGTGAGACAATTTTTTGTATATAAGCTGATATGAATTTGTAAGTCAGAAGTAGCTGCTTTAGGTTTAAAAACAGAACTTTGGAATTTTGTGACTGAACTTTCCTTAGAAGTGATGTGCATGAGACTGTTGCATTTAGAAAGAAAAACTAACATTTTATTATCTTATGAAGCCCTAAAGGCAGAATGAAAATAATGTTAAAATAAGAAACTTGATTGTTTACAGATTTCCATCTAACTAGAAATATATTTTCAGGCACTTAGAGCAATTAAATTATACATCTTGATAAACAAGCACAAATTAAGTGAAATTTTATACAAAGTTTAAATGAAACTCAGATCTTTTAAAGACTATTTTAGGAGAATTTGTGAAACACCAATCACTAACAATTGCTTATGTTCTAAAAATTAACATGCTTATATTCTCTCCTAGAAGTCACAAAGAGATTGGTTTTTCGGTTCAATGACAGCAAAAATTAAATGTAAAAATTCTCAATCTCTCTCCACTGTCATTCGACTGAGCACTGTTAGGTGGTAGGAGACACCATCTCTGACATTCAAGAAGGAAGAACACTCAGAGGAAACAATCATTTCAAACAGATGTCAAGGTGGTAATAAAAACTAACATTTAAAGGACACAGCGAGCTTCGTGCTTCTACCTTTAATACAGTCTCCAGCAGAGATCAGACTGTGCCCTTCTATATGGACAAATTATTCCACAGTTTTGCACCCTATAGAAGTATTTAATCCTCCCTTGCAACTGCCAGTGGATACTGTCAGTCAAAAACCACTGGCAGATAAGCTTTGGCTTGAGCTTACCATGTTCTTTTACATTATCACTGAGATGGGGAAAGAATTTCAACCCAGAATGCTCATTGCATTGAAATTATATGGAATTTTGCTGTTATCCTCAGTGTGACTGGACTTAATCCAGTGTACAAGGCCTGATGGAGCTTTCACTGGAATCAAACCAGAGCATGCAGGACACCATCTGGAATTGGCAGTTGCTTCTATATGTATCTGACATGCCTGAAACACACCTAACCAGGCTAGCCAGTTAAAAACAACTGTTTTGTTAAGGACCTGCGAGATCAGGATTAAACCTGTAAGGGAAAACATCATGAAAGTCCAAGACACTTTGGTCTGGCTCTAGTTCATTGATGAGCTGGCTCTAAATGAATTATGGTTCCATTAACACCACCATCCTACAGGTAGGATAAATTATGTAAGTGCGCAGTCCTTCCATTTCTTCTATAGATAATCAGCACAAGTGAATTCTTTTGGTAGAAACTGGGATAAAATTGCATTGCTACTCATGCTTAACCAACTCAACCAGTGAGTTGCCAAGCCTGTGACATCATCACTGGCAACATACAAGCTTCAGATTAGAAGTAGCCTGATGACATCACCCTTCCAGTTTCTATCTAACAGATGGTTTCTGTATATTGTGTAATTTTAGATCATTATTCATGGTTTTGGTCAGTATAATTCAGGAAGTGAAAAAACTGCCAAGAAAAATTGACCTGGAACTAGTTCAAAGAGACTAAATTATTTTATTGATTAGACTCCTTAGCTTTCATTTTCCAGCAAAGCCATCATGAATCATCGATACAGAATAATATCTGAGTAATTTCTGTGTGAGCTGAATTAAGTGCTCCAAAACAAGGTAAGCTGTGAAGGATTAGGCCTTCACGCTGTGTGAAAACAAGATAGCTAAGAAGATTTGCTGGGCAGTCCTGAAAGGGGGCCAGAAGCTATTTACTGAGGCAAGTCGTTTGTTTGAACTGGATTTTTATTTTTTTTCATATTATACTTGTTGACTTCATATCCGCCTTCAGCTCAGCTCAAAGGCTTGGGAGAGGCATGTTTTTCACCAACATGAACATGGGCCAGAAAGGAAGGACCTTCTGAGAGCCCTCATCAGGCACAGCCCCAGCATTGAGATAAAGCACCACAAGCCTGCAGGAGGAAGGGAAAAAAGTACAGAGGGAAGGGGTAAGAAAGGCTGGGGAGCCTTTTTATTACAAAGGTTTACAAGGGAGTGCAGCCATGCAGAAGCCTTCATGTAAGAAATATGCAGAGGGCAGTGATGAGTGAAACTCTGCATCAGTTGTGTAGTATAAATACATCTGTCTGATGCACGTATGGCACTGAGCGCACAGGTTTACCATTGGAACATGCCGTGGTAGGAAGTTTCCTTTCTGACTGATACACACCAGAGCACAGGATCTACCCTGAAATCAGCAGGCTTTGCTCAAACCACAAATAGGGGGGGAAAGAGAGCACTTTTCTGTCAAGGTACTCCAACACCGCTAACTTTCAGGTAACTTCTGCCTCTGACATAAGTCATGAGAATGGGCGTGGGGATACTGGAAAGCAGTTTCCCTGTAGTGGTTCTCTAAACACATGTTTAGTAAATGTCTCAAACCCAGATTATCAGAGTGTTAAACAGTACTAAAGCAGGACAGTGAAGAAAATATTAAAAGTCTTGGCAGCGGTTTCTTATTATTACTGTGGTGTTCCCCAGTTAACTGGGTCTGTGAAAGTGTCATGTGCAGGAGTACTCCAGCATTTACAGAAACCAAATGAGCTTGAAAATTGTCCAGCAGCCTCCAGATGCACCCCATGGACTGCACTGACCTGGCACCCCACGTGCAATGGCTTGACACAGCAGAAGCAAGGCAGTTTTGAGACCTTCTCTTTCAGAATAACAGTAAAATAAGAGACTTTCTGAGGGTAGCCTGGTATTTCCCAATTACTCTGTGGGCTGACTTGGTTCTCTGACAGTTTGCACCCAGAGTCCTAGTGGCTGCAGAGATGCCAGCTGGGTCTTGGAGAAGGAGCAAAAGAAACAATTGAAAAAAAACAATCCAAGTTCAGTTTTTAGACCTTGTTCCCCATCATAAGTGATACCTGCATATTGCTCCTGTACAACTCTGAGGTCCTTTGAAAATGGAAAAAAGATACAATAAATGTAAAGTTTGTCATTTAGTTCCTTAGTATTTTCCTTTTCATAGAACAGAATGGACCATTGCATTGCAAACAAGGCACCTTAGTTGGCCTGTTTTCAGAATGAAATATTTAAGATCCTTACTGTTAGTGGTCAAGCTCTTCTGTAAACTGGATGTATTCTTGCCTTAGATTTTTATGAACACCAACTACACACCTTACCCTGGCCAAGTATCTATTACCTTTACAATAACTACAGTTTTCACATGTCTCTGATGACATTGTTTTGTCATTTATTTTCCAGAAGAATCTTCAGTTTTATGAGAATTTAACCTGAGAGTACCACATGGAAAAAAAAACAGCAAAATCTGGGCTAACAACCTTTCAGTCCTCTGCTGCACATCAGAAGAAAGCGCAACAGCTTGTCTACAGGCATTTTTTCCTCTCTTTTCCTGTTATGTTTAAATAAAAGAGCATTAAGATTTAATTGTGTAAAATGCTTTTAGCCCGGGCTCAGCAGGCATGCAGCTTTTAAGACAATCACTATTCTCAAATATTTCTATACAGAAAACCTTCTTGTGGAAAGATGCACAAGTATAACTTTAAGTGTGGCAAATTCCACCTATTACTGTACATGTTACCTTCACCATGATTTTCAGAATAAATTTCTGAAGATTATTAGATGGTATTTTACTAAATGTCCTCTTACCAAAATATTCTGGTTTGCCAATTCTAAACATTTAGGGAAGGCATCCTAGTTTGATTAAAATCTTTACGGGGAAAAAATTCTAACCTTGCCTTTCCAGAGAAATTAAATATGCATTTAAAACCTGTCTCTTTCCATCCCAAAACATATGGTTTGACACCATTCTATTTTGTGAGAATATTTTACAAGTTTGGGTTTTGTTCTAATATAAAATTATAACAAATTTTAAAGCCTCAGGGTTGGCTACAAAGTAGGAAATGTTGTTCAAATGCCAAATTTAACACCTAGTTTTTGTTACTTGAGTTTCAGGTGCTGAGGTTGCAAAAGCTAGGGGAAACTCATTTTTAGAGGATTTTTAAAATTTGAGACTGTTCTGTGCTTAACACAGACACCCTGTATTTGGCATACTGCAAACAACTTGTCACCATTAATACAGCTCTATATGTAACCTGGTGTCACCTGTACAATCTGGTTTTGGTGGGAGACATGTCTATGCTTTGTACTGGGATAGTAAGTGGGAGAGTTGTGCACAGAGCATTTTTTCAGGTGGAGTGAAAGATTCTGCAATATGTGCACAGAGAACATTATTCTTGAGTGCAAGAAGAGCTTGTCTTCCTCCAAAGCAAATATCTACTTAACTACCATCTTTATTCCTTTGTCTTATGCTTGTTTACCAACATAGAAGCCTACATGTAAGACAATTTTATGGTAGTAACATTACATTTTATCAGTCTTTCCAAGCTGATAACAACCTTTTCCTAAAGCTGCTTTAGCAGAGATTACCAGCCATGATAAAATGCTTTGCACTCTTATTTCCAACTAATAGCACTCAAAACCTGAATGAAAAGCCAAAATATTTTTTTTCCATTTTAGAAAGTTGGAACATCCAAGAAAGCCCAGTCAAAGCTTTGTTGTGTCAAAAGTGATAAAATGATTCAAATGACCTTAACCTGAGAAACAGTTAAACTATAAAATCTAACTTGTTCTTCTTATCCAAATTTTCATGAAGACTAATCATAATAGTCATAAATATGTTCTGAGAAGATACTCACTCTAGTTACATATATCCAATAGGAGAAATATTGTAAAGATTTTCTCTAAAATTATGATTTTTATTAAGAGTCAGTATTTGTTTTAGCCTTCTGGTTATTTGGGGATTTTGTTTGCCAACTGTTCCCAACTAAGAAAAAATCCTCTCCTCTTTCCTGATTTCAGTAGATCAAGGAAAATCAGTGTGGTGGTCAAGATGTAATTGTAATTCTGTTTTCTTTCATGCATTAAGTATTTTCCTCAAGCATTTCCAGACTGGATAGCATCCCTTTCTGAACATCCCACTTCAGGAAGGGGGTCGGGGGGAACCACTGACATTTTCCTTATCAGTTGTGTGAGGATCAGCTTGGGATTTTTGCAGTATTTAACACACCACATGGAGGAGACAGAATGGATTTGGAGGAGGATGTCTACAGATAAGACATTTCCCTTGGCTATGTTTGCCAAACCACGTAACATGCTGATGACTATTTGCTTTATCCTGTTCCAATATGTTTTGTCTTCATTTTCATGCTCTTAAAGGAGAAAATCATGCTTGAAAAAAAATGGAGAGTATTATATATGCTTTATATGTCCACATATTTGCTATTACCTAAGTACTCTAGTGAAATATTGGCCAGCTGGAATGGGGGAGATGTTGCATAGTTCAACAGTGACCCTTGAGGACTGGAACAGAGATGTATTAGTTATAGCCAGAAGGGAGCACTTTGTCTCCTAAATCCCTCGGAGTAAGTTGGTTTTTCTTGCCAGTCTGCGATTGATTGAGCCATCACAGGTCAGTGATGACTGTGGATAAATATTTCCTTTGAAGACGTCAGACTTTAAAAAACAGTACAATAAATTCCCCGCACATTGGGCTGAGTCAAATTAGCAGTTTTTCAGCAGTCACAGCTAGTGTAAAAGGAGTATTTGTGGGACCTAAACTGACACCACCATTTGGAGACATATGCAAAGTGCATCAGACTCATGTTGTTTTCAAATGATGTTCTTCTCCTGAGGCATATGAAATAGTTTTGTGTTAGTGGTGTTTTTTTCTTGGGCTTTCCCTGTCCCTGTCTACACTTTTCCAAGGAGTCAGAGTCCATGCAAACAGTACATCAATGTCAGAAATGTTCAAGATTGAGCTTCATCTGTTTTTCAGGAGGGTCAAGGTGGAGTCCACCAACCTTCTAACTGGACTAAAACAGGTATACAGAGAAGATGGTATTCAAACCTCTCCACAGATCTTCACCTTCAGCAACATCATGATGCCTAATGAAAGGATTCGGCTATCTCCTGTCAACTCAACACGCAGAATATTTTGTGTGGCATTCCCAGTGAAAGCCTATGATTTCACTAAATATATTACAATGACCAGTGAAATGTAGAATACATTAATGCTGGCTGAGGGATTATATTACTATGAAGGGTGTTGTCGTTCATAGTTAGGGAGGCAGAAGGTTTGGAAGATGATTACTCCTTTAATTTCTCTAAATTAACCCCAAAATTCAATATCAAGGCTAGTTATAAAGCAAAAAAAAAAGTTGTTTTTCTAGACCTATTTATTTTTCTTGTTAATGGATTAAAATAGTTCCCAGCTGTGCAAAGTTCTCATTATGTTCATTACTTATAATGCACCTCACAATGAGATGATTAATTCAGCACACTTGCAGGCCCTTCATTGAATGCTGTTGATTAAGCAATTATGTTAATCCACTTGTGTTTGTTTTCTCACTGCTCTGATGATGGTTAGGACTAATTTCTTTGCTGAATTATTTCATGTACATGCTAGAAGTTTTGCTAACATTTGCAAAGGCCAAATCCACCATTCACAAACAATGTGAAGGTGAAAATTGCAGATTATTTGTCTCTAGTGTATTTTGGATTGCTAAGAAAAGTGCTGGACTTTATTTTGATTCCTCCTGTTTTGGGCCAGCTCCTGAAGAGGTGTAACATAGATTTTCTATGTCTGCTTTAGTCCTGAAGTGGTAATTTCAGGCCAAGTAGAGATGGATCCTTTCATTTCATTTGTGTGTTCTTGTCTTGATTGTATTCAGTAGTTGATTTGATCTTTTATTTCCATGAGACTGGTAACAAAATGGTTTTTAGAATTGTGGTACAGATGGATATAGAAGTAACCCAAATATGCCATTCAGAGTCAGACACCTGATGTTTGCAGGAGGAATATGACAACCTCTCAACATGACCAGCATCATGAAAAATGGACAATTATTCCCCTTGGTTTAGATTTAGTCTCTAATTTGATATAAAGCAGGAGATGATTAGAAAAGGGAAGGATATTCTCCTACTTTTAGATGTGAAAGTATTTTTGTCACTAACAAAAATGGAAAGGGAAATACTGTGGTGGGAGAAATATGTAATAAATTTTAACAGTCTTTGCTCAGCTTAGTTGGATGGGGCAGTGGTTCTTTAAGTATATTTGTCAGTTAACTACAAAGACACGTGATGGAAATATTTTGAAGAAGCCAGAAACATCCTGCCCCATTCAACATTCTCAACTCTCTGGGTGTCCGAGGAACCACCAGTGATCATTTGTAATAGTTGTCATTTACTGTTCCGCCAGCTTCAGTGGAAAGGAAAGACGGATCCGAATTATACCTCAATAGACTAAACAGTAACCCCGCAGCAGTGCCCAAGCTTTAGGTTGGCCGAATCATTGGCAGATCTCATGAATAATAGATACATGAAAAATGCTAACAGACTTCCCACCCATCGGAGGAGCCAAAACCAAAATGCAAAACATTGACACAAGCCAAACCTGCACAAAACTAGCTATCCCAAAAGACCTTTGATAACTTTTGAGTTCGCGATTTGGAAAAAAATGAAAAAGCAGCAGCTTATAGACACAAAGCAGCAAGATTTAGTCATATCCTCCCCCAAGGCTTTCTATTTTTGCCATTCTTTCCCTTAGCTTTTGTATTTAAGTGTATATTTGTAACAGCTCCACTAATATTTTCTGAATATAGACCATCAATGATCAGCTTTTATTTCGGGAGGTCCATTTCCGTAGCAACAGCTCATAAAAGATACTAAATAAAGCTTAGATCTTTGCAGCTCAGGTTGATATATTATATATTGGTCACTGCAGTGTGCTGACGGCTTTCCTGCAATGTGGCCTGTGTCTTTTTTATTATGTACATTCTTGGTGAGTGTTGGAGAGATTGATCCCATTCTGGTATCCAGATTTTAAAACAGATGTGTGGGAAAAAAGCTGCAGAGGGTGCAGGAAAGAGGTGCAAAAAATCCAGAGACCCTGAGAAAAAGTCTTGCAGGGAGACCTGTTAAGGTTTGTCAAAGAGGACTGAAGTAGCATGATAACGTTGTAAAAACATCTTCACAAAAAGCAAAGCACCAGTCGCTAAAAAAGCCTAAACCTTGTAGGGAAAGATTAGTGTGATTAGCAAAGGGAACTACTAAGGAAGCAGTAAGTTCTGACAGTCGTCTTGTCTTCGGATCAAGAGCAGATACCTTTCTAGTAGTGATGTTCTAGCTAGATGGAGATTATCAGTCTTGGTAGGAGCCTACAGGGTAAAATTTAATGTTCTTGATGTCAAACTACACAACCAGGTATCACCTTTTAGTTTTAAATTATATTCTTCTATCAAGAAATTGTCACTGAGATTGGGGGGTTTAATTAACAGCTAGCCTTCTTTCCATATAAATGCACTGAGATTAAGCATTTCTTCTTCCATAAATGTGCCTGCTGGGAATTAAAAAAAAATCAAATAAAAAACCTGAAAGACAGTTGGCAGCCATAGGAAAATCTTTAATATTACTCTAATGAATACTTTTCTTTGTTCTTTCCAGTTCTTCCAGAAAACAGCATTATCTGGTCTTTTCTAGTAACATCATAACTTAAAGGTAAATCACAGAACAGAATCAGTTCTCTGGCATCCAGTACCTTGATTTCTTACATCTTTCTGACCCAGCCATGAGATGAGGATTCTGTAATTGTGATTATGTTGGGTTTTTTTGTTGTTGGTTTTTTTTTTTTTTTTTTTTTTTACAACTGCTTCAAGAAACTGAAGGCACCTAGTACTTTACAATGCACTTAAGTACAGTGTGGAATTTGCTCTTAATATTTATCCACATGTTTTATGAATTTCCATATTTGAATTTAAGCCTGGATCTTAAAGCCAGACTTGTTTTAATTCATTTATGTCTTAAACTCAATACCAGTTTCTATGTTCTCCTATTTTGGGAAAACTAAGTTGAATTGCTTAGCAGAGGAGAAAATGGATCAGAATTCTTTTTTCTCCCCAAAAACTGTGCTAAAGTTGTGTAGCCAGCTGTTACTCTGAGACCAAACTCCCATCAAGTTCAGCAGAAGAAGGAGCTTGCCATAATGTAACATTAGAAATCACGAAAATCCCAACGGGCATAAGAAGGTGTTGGGGGGGGGGGTCAAGGAGCATGATAGACATGAAAAGGCTTTTTTGCAGCTGGTTCCCTTCTCCTATCAACTGTACAAAGGCAGGCGAGGGAGAGGGAGGGCAGCAGAAAAGTGAAGCTGGATTATGAAAGGGACACGCTTTCCATCCATGTTCAGGAAACCAGTGAGACAAAAGGCACACAGCAGCAGCCACATGGCAAGGGGGCTTCAGAAAACAGGCTGCTTCCTCTGTTGTTTCCTCAGAAGCCCAGGATCCATCACTTAGTTTGTTTTTCCAAGGAAATAATTAAAGATGTGGATAAAAAAAAAATTTAACAAAAGACTGACCCTTCCTTCCCCCCCCCTTCTTTTTTCTGCCCGCCCACTTTAAGTGAAATCATTTTCATACCCCCCTTCTGTTCTCCATACATGACAGCCCCAACACTGGAGCAGAGATTGGTTTACATCCCAGTAGAAGGGAATACTTAAGGAAACCTTTGGCAGTATTATGGATTGAAGTGCAAGGAGATGGTTTTATCAGGAGGCTTCAAGGCTATTATTGTCCAAATAAACACTTGCTTTGCCAGACATGATCTACAGCTGCTGCACAGAGACCCTTGAATTTCATCTGAATTTCAATCTCCCTGTCCTTTTTGCCTTTCCTACTTCACTGTTTTCAGACCTGAATAGCCTACTGTACTGGATTACTTCATTTTTTCCATCTTAATAGGCTTCACTAGGCTCTGACTCCTGACTTCCTGCCCGTGACTCTAGTCCCCACTTCATCTAGATTTAGGAAGCTTTAACACATTTCTTTTTTTCCAGTTGCCAGGGGACAGGATGCTCCCCCAGACATTGCTATCATGATGCAGCATTTCACTGCTGACCAGAGCAGTGCTGTTTCAACACAGCAGAAACCCATGCCAACACACATCTCAGGTGCATTAAGACAGACAAATTGCTTAAATAAAGTAAGAAAGAGCTGAGCCAAGCTTTCCAAGAAAATAGTTAAATCCTTATCATTTTCCACTTTCCTATATCCATGCTGTTCTCCAGTCTCACAAACAGACCCAGCAGTGACAAAGTACAGGAAGAAAAGGTGTTTCTGTAGCATCACTACAGCATAAATTAAAAAAAAAAAAAAAGGAATGAAACAGTTTCACTAAAAGACCATTTCTGAGCAGAACTACAGAAGGAGAACAGCAGGAATGAGTGTTTCTAGCTAGATTTATTTGGGTTTTTTTTTCCCTAGAAAGACTATTTGGGAAAGAACTCATACCAGTAAGTTGTCTAGGAATATAAAATTCTTCATATAATACCATCAGGAATTACCTTCTCTTTAAGCATTTTTATTTTTTTCTTCTCTTACTGCTTTTTCCTCTCACTCTTGGTTTAGAAGCTTCCTCAGGTTTAAATATCCAAACTACACTCATGGCTTCAGGCACTTTAGCATGAAATATCCACACTACCAAGGCCACTGAAAATCTGGATATTTCAATACCCTCATAGTGAACTTAGTCCAGCACTTACCTGAGCACCTCCCCTTCACACCTGAGTACTAACAGTTCCCAGCTTACTTAGGCTGATTATTTAACTTGACCACAGAGCAGGGATTTTGCTGTAAGCAGTTCTCCAAGGAGACAAAACCAAATAGAGCCCCACAGGAAACTTATACTGGGGGTTTGCTTTGTAGTGCAGTTGCTCACACCTGGGTGCTCAGCCCCCATGCTCATTTGGCCATTAACCAGCTCCAGCTGTGACCAGTCTTTTCACATACTGGTTTGGCCTAAGAGTAAAATACTCTGAGGCTTGCCTGTAGCATTATTTGACATTCCAATTAATTTCCTTACTTTAATTACCCTATTTTTGCCAGATTCATAAACTGTTTTTTATAATAAACACAGGAAAAGCAGCCTTCCAATAAGGGGAATCTTTCTTTGAACCTCCTAAGAATTAGACTAGTAGTAGCACACACACTGATACCTTAAATGCACTATTAATGCTATTCTAAAGTAGTCAATACCCTCATAGTGATTAGAGACGCAGAAAAAGGTCTGGTAAATTGAGTTCCCAAATTCTAATCCCTATCACAAATTCAAAAATATTTATTTCTAGTATTTAACCTTGGGAGCTACCAAGCTTGAACTCCAAATCTTGTATCCATAGTCCAGGACTTCTGAACTTTGTTCCTAAACTCAGTATCTTTTTTTACTCTGGGTAGTAATCTGAGTGTTTTCCTTCCCGCACCAAGAGGATTCAGACCTGTGACCTTGCTAGAGAAGTACAGAAAAAGAAGGGCTAAACCACAAGGTTCAAGACATTCCCTGCTTCCCCGGTTTAGAGAACAGATAACACATCCATTTCTGCCCAACATAGAAACTCTCGGTAAAACCTTGTCCCTGATTCTTACACTCACCTACAAAGACAGGATGTTTTATGTACTGGTTATTGCAGGTGATATTTTGGAGAGCAACTGTGTGGCTTACAGCAAACAAGCTGTAAAGGAGAATTGGATTTTATCTGGTACTTTGGTTTGTTCATATGCAGCTGACGAGTTAATAAACTGGGTTTTCTGTTCTTTGCATTTCCAGCCATTGTCCTTCTTTCTGAGTTTTGTGAAGGCAAATTCTATATCCCCACTACATGTCTGGACCAGCAGTGGTTTCTGGAGCTCCCCCATTAGGATGCAGATAGGGATTTTGCATGGGGATAGTATATAGAGACATTCTTAGATGATAAGCTCTTGGGTTATAGTATGGCTTACTGCTGCAGGAGGCAGTCAGGTCTGAGCTCTCCAAGTGTGCAGGCTTTGTTTGTTTTTTATATCTGAAAAGCAAGACTTCATAAGTTTTGCCTTTCAAGCCTTAATCTTTAAGTTCCTCACTTTCCACCACCTACTCAAAAACTGAATGCAACATTTCTAAACCACTTCAACTTGATATACCCTGTTTAGCTTGCTAAATCTAAAGAAGCCTTTCACAGTTCTCCTGGTGATGGGCATCAGCACTAAATGTAGCATGTGGGAGCCCCTTGCTTTGAATTTCCTTGGGGCATAGACAAGCCATGTTGTCCCTACACCTTGATGAAATGATGAGACAAGAAGGAACCTTGTCTAACATAGCCGACTTTGGGTCTGGGCTTCAAAAGCTGCTGTAAGCCAGGAAGGGGTAGATGTTTAGACCATTAAAATTTTCTCCTTGATTGGTCTGGAAAAATAGAGAGCCTTCCTTTCATGCTAGCAAATGCAATATACATATGCAAAATAAATACAAGTTTAGTTTCTTTCTACACTGCACTATACTACAAATAAACAGACCTGTCCTTCATAGACACACCAGGATTCCTCCGAATGTAGCACAACTTACAGAACTGTAGGACAGTTGTTACAGTCCTTGATTATGTCGTCAGCACATCTCTATCTGTTTTCCCATGAAATTGAAGTAATTACCGGCTTAATGCATACCTGTAGTTGAACCATGATCCTACAGATATGATAACAAAACTGTCAGGATTTTTTATTTGTGTGTCTGTTTCCATTTAAAAAAAAATATTCCTGAGATTCAACTATGTGCATGACTTTTATGTCACCTTGTAAGAGGTCAGTTTTCAGTCTTCCTATTAAAAATAATAATTTAGACTACTACAAGCAAAGATAAATGCATCTAATCGACTTCCAACCAGAAATGCTATTTATTTATTTTTTCATAAGTCCCTCTGTTAGGGGGTCATAAGTCATTTGTCTTTGCTTGCTTTTTGGCAAGTACCCGTAGTAGAATGCTCCTGATGATATTCATTAATTCCATGACCTATTGGTTTCCAATAAAATAAGGAAAGATCCTGAAAAGGTTTTCATTCCTATTATGGTTTCTCAATCTCTTTGAAATAATCTCAGTATAGAGCTGAAGCAGGGTACAGTTTTTCTCTTTTGAACACTCTTTAGGTAGATACTCTCATCACTACATCTTTTGTTGTATCATCTTGACTCTTTCTCACTCCATTTTGGGAGCACTACCATCTTGAAAACATCAGGCTTGACCTGAAACCAACAGTAAGCTACATCTGATAACGAGTCTCCATGTACCTGTGTGGTCTGATATCAGAAAAATAGCTTGGAAATGGGAAATCAGATGAAATTACATGATTCTTATCTTTTTCCCCTATAGAGGGCATGAGCTGCTGATTTAGAAGTTGCTTGAAGTGAAGGGAAACTGGAAAAAAAGACTTTTCACTAAGTTTTCAAGACTTGTAGCAGATATTAGCAAGGGGCCCTGACATAGTTATTAGCTATGCAAGACTATTGTTTATTTTTACGCAGGAACTAAAGGAGAAAGTATCTATGCTTATTTTTCTTTACTTAGCTAAAGAAATTGTATAGCTTTTTGAAAGGGTTAAATAATTTCCTTCTTTCCTGCACTCCTAAGGCTTTTCTTGCGTGCGCGCGTGTGTGTGTGCGCGCGCGCGTGAGGTTTCCCCACTAACCACAGCTCTGTTTTCCAAAAGGAAATTAAAATGAAATACATCAGGCATGCTGGGACTTCACACTTCAGAGACTTATAAAGCAATATCACCTGTTTAAATTGATTGTCACTTTAACTGCCCACGGCTACTCTTCAGGAAGGGAGCTTAAGGTTTTACTGTTCTTAATGGGACAATATCCCTCTTCCAATGACTTAATTTAGGTCGTGCTGAAACTTCTATTAAAAGCAGGGCCATTAATATTTCATTAAAAATACCTATGATGTCAGGGGTAGCACCAGAAAGTTACCTGCCAATCCAGAGGAAAACCATCCTTTTCCCCTGGGGATATGCTAGCCTCCCACAGTAGGATGGGAAAAAGTCCATGAAGAATTGTTTGAAGCTGCTGTACTCCTCAGTGCGAAGTCCCTTTGTCTCTTCAAGGTCTGCAACTTTTCTTGCCGTTTCATTGTTTGTGCTTGTACAATTATGACTTCTGTGATAACAAGCTACAAGTAATGAAAGAGCTGGTAACTTGAGTATCATAAATATTACAAATGAAAATGTTGGTTGGCCAGAGAGGACATGCGAGCAGGGAATTAAGACATGCTCATTTCTACGGTGCTCATTGCTGGATCTCTTGTTCCTCCTGGAAAACAGAACAATGGGCAGGGAAATGTGAAGACATAAAACAAAGAAGCAGTGGTAGCTTTAACAGATAACTAGCTACATTCTTACAGATATACCATAAATTTGAATGTGTATTGAACATTGTACGGCACATCTTCAGCCAGTGTAAGCTTTTGTACTTCCCTGATTGCAAACTCTAAAAAGTTATGACATCATACAGCACAAGAGGCTGTCTTTCCAGAGTTTGTCTTTAAAATCAGGGGACTCTTCTGGGTAAAAGGAGAACTTTTATTATGAGCTTAGCAAATTAAACTATTTGTTTCACTGCCACAAGAAAAAAAAAGCAAACAGCAAAAAAACAAAATGCATGTTTGACGATTGGGTTGCACAGGGCACAGGGCTCTGGCACTGAAATACCAGGCAGCCAATCTGGTAAACTGCAGACTGGAGCGATAGTGGCAGGCACCTGAACCGAGCTGGGAAACCAAGGCTCCCAACTCTCATCCGAGTGCCCCAGGAATATTATTTCTTAAAGATCCCATCTTATTCATAGCAAAATGGAAAGAAATTGAACTGAAAAAATAAATTTTAAAATGTTCATAAAATGCACTCAGCAGTCAGATACGAGTGGGAGGCAGTGCCAGGACGGGCGCTGGAGCACAGCTCCTGTGAGCACCAGAGCCGCCAGCTGAAGAGGAGACGCAGAGCAACAATGAGCACATTGTCCTGCCGCACGCAAGGGATGGGATGCTCCTCACGCAGGACCGCATAGCCTGCTACCAGTAGAGTGAAATATGACTATTTTGAAATAACTTGTTGAATGTTAGATGCTTCAGGGACTGCTGAAACCCTAAGGACTCTAAGTTAGACCCGGCAGTTAGCGTTTCATTATTATGGAAGGATATTTTCCAATTTTGGAGTTGTCAGCCTTCATTTCTCTTTGTGGGTTTGATGCACATATCATCTTAGGAATTTATTTGACTGACAAATGCTATCTAACCCAAACTAAGCCATGCACATAGATCTCACTGATTATGAGACTGCAAGTTACTTGCAATGCTGCAGGATAAGAATTGCATATTAAAATGAAATGAATAAAGTACCTGTCAAAGAAACTTGAAGCGAGCATTAACTGTATTTTAACACAAAATATTTGGTCCCTTGAAATTTGTTTCTACTGTTATTAAGTCTAACTTTTGGGCCTAAACTTGTGCTCATTAAGTGTCAAATATAAATCAATTAGCTCCCCTTTTCATAGTAATATCTATGTTTTTTATTATTGGATATGGCTATTAGTCATCATCAGGCTTCTATTTCCTGAATGTTGATATATCAAACCACATCCGAATAAGAACACTGAAAAAAGATATTTTCAAATTTTAGAAGCAAAGGCTTTAAGTGATAATTTGTGGGTTGGATGAGGGATAATATATTGACAGAGAAAGGCTGCAATATTGCAAGCTTTATTATCCTAAAGTCTCATTTCAAAATTTGGGAACACAGTTCTAGTTTATGAGTACAGGGCAGAGGGTAGCTAGTTATAAAAGAGCATTAATATAAATCACAGTTATTACAGAAATCGAAAGCAGGTTATGTTTAAGGTATTTCTAAGCCTCTAGCTTTAGAGAAATAGGAAATGACACATATATATACACACACATACACGGAGATCCCAGAAGAAAAATACAATGTCCACTTAAGTGTCAAGGAAGAACACTGGATGCATATTGATATACTGCAAAAGTGAAATTTGTGTGGCAAAGCCATTTGAAAGGAAGCTGAGGCTCTCATGCTACTTAATTTCCCTGGCCCTTCCCCACTTCTCTTCCTGGATAATCCACTAAATCAAACTCCAAGAAGCTGTTACTAGCACAATGTTGGAGTACAATAGTGTTTATGGCACTTTGCCCCTGCCAGGGACTCCTGCAGTGGAAATCTCAGTGCTGAGTTGAAGATTGACCAGACAAACCTCTGAGAATAATGGGATAAGTGGGAAGGATTTTCCAAAAAGGAGAAATTCATTTTCCACTTGTGTGGCTGCTCTTCTTGTTTGTCACTCACACACTCCAAAGCATATTTACCAGCAGTTCTGGAACTTCCATCTCTCCTCTGCTCAATTCCTGCTCTTGGTGTCATTACTGGGCAGATACTGTTGTCTCTTTTCCCACCACTTGCCTTGAGAAGGCTCTCTAATGTACCTTCTGGCAAAAGTGTGTTGTGCTGGAGCAGGGAAGATGGGATTCAGAGTGCTTTTTGGGAAATACATCATAAAAATCAGAACTAGACTTCAATACTTCAACACTTGCAATATTGTGTATCTGAAGTTGGCAGCATATTTATATGATTGTGAATGGACATATATAAACATTATGCTTATAAGTGTATATATATGGTTATGTATGTGAGCATATTTCCTTTTCTCCCTGCTGAAATCAGCAAAAATAACACCAGTATTATCTTTTACCTGAAAGAAAATTTCTAGTTCTTATGGCAGAAAAGAAAACATCAATGTTTGAAAGCGTGACAGAAATATATGAAAACTCAAACCTAGAAGGTGAATCAGAACTATCCTAGGGTTTGTTTTGTTTTTTTTTTTTTTAAATCAAACAGGCTACCAAACAACTTCTGAAGGCAATCTCATAAGTGAGGGGATTTGTCCTGACTTTGGAAAATTTTCATAGTCAAATACTGGATTTAAATTCAAAACTTATGGTAGTCCCCAGTTCCATGGCCACTTAAGTTTTAGTTCTAAGCAAGAAAGGTGCTGTAATCAGTGTGCTTCACTCAGAGTGTGGTCTGAAAGACTGAGCCAACAGTGCTGCAGAGACAATGTTCTCTGAAGTCTTCATTGAATTCTCAAGATACTGTGTCTTTGGACTGCAGGGGAATAGCAAATAATGAGATATCAGAGACAAAAGGGATGGTTCCCCAGAGGGCATCTGCCTTTGCTGTAAACTGTCCTCTGTCCTCCCCTTCAAGAAAGAGAAGAAAAGTAGAATACATCGGTAGCATTAAAAAAAACTGCTACTCTCTATTCTACGTTATTGCAGAAAAGTAATTAAAATCCTAGCTGCTGACTCTTTCCCCTGGGATCAAATTTTTACTGGAAATGAAAAGGAAAGGTGGTTGAACTGTGGAAACATTTACCAGCTGCAGGTATAATACTGTGTCTGTTGTCAGAGTGAACATTTCATTGGTTTATTTCTGGAGGATTATTTAGAGGGTTGTGGTCTTACGTCCAGGTCTCAAGAAAAAAAAATATAGCCTATGAGGTGTGCCTTCTTTCTGCAGAATAGTGATTTGTTATGTGTTTGTCTGAGTTAAATATAGCAGCCAGTCATTCTGCACAGTCTGATATTTTATCCTGCTAACTTTTAAAAATGAAAAAAAAAAAAAAAAGAAAAAAAGAAATTCTTGTTTGGATAGATGAAAAAGTCAGCAGAAAAGCTACAGTTCCTAGGTTTGTTTCCAGGCTGGTTCAGGTGCTTAGTGTTGTAAAATGCAGTAATCAGTCAATATGATCAGACAGTTTCAGCCATATTTTGATGCTCTCTGTTGACTGTTTTCTTGCTAGTGATGATTCCTGCTCCAGTGAGGTGCTCAGCTTTGGAAGTGACCTGTGTTACTTCTTGGGTTCAGTCACTTGAACATGGGAGAAGTTGTACCGGGGCAGCTGATGGCTCCATTTACTGTCTGGCAGTGATCAGTACCAGATGCCATGGGAAGAATGTAAAAGCAGCACAAGGATATGGTGAAAGTTTGCCAGCACAGTTGTTATCTCCAGCTCTGAGGTGGTTTCTGTGTGTGTAACTGGTCTGTCTCTCCAAGGTGACCTGGTGGGCACCGCAGAGAGGAATTAAATCTTTAAGGGAAAAGAATAGTTGTGTATCATTGAACTTACCTTAATTTCATGGGTGGGAGGAAAAAAATGCAGATGACCCAACTACTGTTTACTTGTCCTAACAGAAGGTCCTGTGTCACACCGCTGGTGCTGCTGCTTGAGGTTGACAGCTGTGGGCATCCTGAAGATTTCCTGGGTCAGGATAAAAGAAGTAATAGAAGTGTTATACTGCACTGGTAATTGAACAAGTTTTGAGGATGAAGCAACTTAACAAGTCATGTAGATGGTGCTTTCTTTGGGTTAAATATGGGGTATTTCCTTAGATACCATTTTTCGTTCTTGAACACAGATTCAGTTTTCTGTAGCTGTGAGTAGTTGTTGCTGCTGCAGGAGGCTTCAGTTGTGATTACAAGCTTCACTGGGAAATACCAGCTTAATAGCAGTATCTCTGAATAACATCCAGCAGAGATATTTATTTTTCCTCAACAAGATTTATTTGGCTCCTATCCAGGGCTCGGCCTTTTCCTTGTATCCTTGAATTTTCCTGGAGTTGCCCACTTTTCTTGACTGCCTGTATTCACAGCTCTGGCTTGAGCAGCCCACAACCAAATACATCTCTCTGCACAAAGTGGTCTGCCATTCATTTCATATCATTTTGCTTAAGAAACTGGGTCTTGTATCATCTCATATCCTCACTATGCAACATATACTGACATACTGAGGTTTCTTAGATGTACTTTCTGCTATCATCCTTTACATTCTCGTTACAGTCTATAATGGGATAAAGACACATATAGAAAAATACTGCTGACTTTGGGCATGAGACTGTTTACTTAAGCTAGCTGAGTTACATATTTTGGTTTAATAATTACAGCCCTTATGCCTTACAACAATTTAGTGAACCCTACTATTTTCTTCCACTGAAGCCCAAAAAAGTATTTACACAGCTCAGTGCTCCTCAGGCTAAACACTGATGTGATACTCTAATAATGGGAATCAGTGCAAAGATCATTGATTGATTTTTTTTTTCCCAATGATCTTTGAACGAAGACTATGCAGAGAAAACAGAGACACATTGTCTGTATGTTGGAAGGAGTGAGGGAAGGAGGGAGATGTTTCCTGTTCTTAAGGTGCAGAAATGTACCTCAGCTCACTTCTGTTTAGTGGAAATGATACTGAATGGAGCAATAAGTGAAATTAAAATATTTTCTTGGACGTGAGTAGAAGCTAGAAATGCAGTTTTATCTATAAAAGATGGAATACCATCAAGAGAGCTTCTGGGCAGAACTGGCACCTACAGTGGATGGCTGCAGGTGAATGTGCTATTTCTTCTGTTACTTGTCTGGGGAATCACATCACACAGAAAGATAAATACCATTTAGGACAGGAGAGAGGCTGTGCTGAACCCAGGAGGATCTCCAGAAACAGCTTCTCTGGAAGCAGATACCCTTAGAGCAAACAGATAGACCTCACCAACATCCCCACAGCCCTTGGGATTACTGTTAGCTTTGGTGAAGATATTATTTTCTCACAGCTGAGAAAAGAATTTGGTTCTGTTTGTTGAATTTCACTGGAATAAGGAGGATAACAGTTTCATGGCATCTGCAATTTTCCTTTTGGTTCCAGACAGATGTGGCAAGGGAAAAGGAACGGGGGAGGGGAACAGTTACCTGAACATGGCCTGTTAGGTTTGATTTCTACACAGAGGGAACGATGCTTGTTGTTTTAGACTTTCAGCACCAGTTTTCCTTTCCCTACTTAGAGCAGATCGAGAAGGGCCACATTATGGGCGTGGTGTTGTTTGTGATGATGGTGTTCTTGCTACCTAAGTCAAGTTAGAGTGAGTAAGCTTTTCTATCTTTATCACTTATGATTTAAAGTTGTGCTGGATCTCTTGCTTAATCCAGGGGAAAGTACCATAAGTAGGAACATACTTTGGTTTCCAGTTTATTTTTCTCTGCTTTCTTTTCTCTAATTCAAACAAACCAACATTTTCTTTGATTTGCACTACTAAATCGAAGGATGGTATTTCTTTGGAGTCTCCCTGCTACTCCTGGTGGGTTGGATGTGGGCTGTTACAATAAACATAATGAGATGCTGGAAATAGCTGGAGTGATACTAAGTTGTGGGCTACTTATTTCTTAATCAGGCTTGTTAAATAAACAAAGCATCAAAGCTGAAAAGTGAAAATTTAATTATCTGTTCATTACTAAAGTTGCTATTGAATCATGAACTGTGAAAATGGAAAGAAAAAATAGTACAATCTAATTTAAAAATGTGGTATATTAGTTTTGGAAAAAGAATCTACTGATGTGGCTTGAAGGTAGCAGTGTGTGAATCCAGAGATATCCTGGCTTAATGCTATTCTAAAATCTACATTCCAAAACATAATTATGGCCACTTTCCTCTTTCACTTGCTAGTAATTTTCCATAGGTTATGTCTTGTTCCATTTGGGAATGTCTGCTGTTGAGGGCAATCCATGACTTGAATTTCAGATGATGGACTGCATCTCTGAAGAAGCCTTTACGTACCCATCACTCTGGAAGTCATGATGGTGCTTAAATGAGAGGATTTAGGCTTTTTGATTACCTGTGCTGATGATAACAGTCATGAGTTTCTGGTGGTAAAACTGTTAAAAAAACGAATTAGTAGAAGTACCCTTCAGAGATAATTTTTTTTTCTTTTTAACTTTTACTGAGTTCTGTAGAGCTGGTGAGGGCATTCCTGTCTCTTAATCAGGGAATGGACATGCATTCACATGTTGCTCTATGTGCTTATCTGAAATAGTAATCCCATATAAGCATGGTCATCTGATACCAGGTACAATAAAAACAGTGGTTTAAATTAAGTCACTGATACATATTTCTTTATATGGGTTTTTTCTTTAAATTAGTTCATTTATCAATGCAACTTTTAGATGACAACTTTAACAAAACCTCTAGAGAAGACTGCAAAATTAACTCCATGTAGCTTTCTTAGAGTGCCAAGTCCAGAGTTAAAGCATAAACTTGTCAATTAAATATTTTAGCATAATTTTTCCATTGCCTCTCATTAACACTCAGTCACAAGAGGAGGTCTTTTCAACCCCCTGCTTCCCAGTCTTTTAAAGGATTTGCAGAAGCTCACTTCATACTTGGGCAAGGAGGACAGCAAGAAGTTTGCATCTTTGGATGCTTTTTCTGGGATGTAGTCTTACTGTTACACCTGATTCCTCTCGACACAGTTGTACTCAACAGCGTCTCTCAGAGTTTCTTTGTCAACTACTTCCCTGATGTTTGCTGATTGTTGGGTTGGGTGTCCAGTTTGTGGGTCAAAACTAATCACTTACTGGCTGTAAAATACAATCTGTGTAATTCAGATTAACAGGACATCAATGGGATGGGTAAACCTCTTCCAGCGGCATCAGTGTCTGTTGTTTCCTCTTGATACAATGCCACAGTGATCAGAAATGTTCATGTTTTTTATTCTCTTCCACAAAAGTGGAATGATTTGTTGGGGGAGGGGAGAGTGCTTCACTTTTAGGAGCTTTTTTCCCTCTTCTGTGGTAAGCATTTACATTTATATATGTATATACATGCACACACATATACATAAACATATAAATATATATTGGTTTTGCCCAGCTCTTAAAAATGTTCTGCATCTGGTGCATGAAGCCACATTTACCACTAGCTGGAGAAAAAACATATTAATATGAAATCAAATATTTGGCTTGTTGAATGCAAGATGTAATTACATTCACTTGAATGCACTTACACCCGGGAAAGAAACCATACTTATGGGAAAAAAATAATTTTCAAAGGTGTTTTCATGTCTATCCTGGGAGAGAGAAAAAGTGGGGGTAACTTCGCTCTAAATATAATGATCTGCTTCTTTTTAATATAACTGAAATTTTTTATGCCACAGCTCACATCCTATAATTATAAAGTAGCCTTTGCAAAGAACTTTTCCACCTAATTAATACATGTTGGGTTCATGGAGCAACTTTTTCACTAAGGATTTAAAAAACTTTTTAGAGAAAACATCCAAAAATAGAGGACTAAAGATTTTGGCTGCTCTCTGATCCCTGACAGACCCCACCTCTTGACTTGTATTTGTTCGTAAACAATTTTAACCACTTTCCAGACATGTAAGATGAACTTTGCTGAGGACAGGGTGGTGGTTCTTTCCTGGGAGAGCTGTAACTATAAAACGCAGGATGCATGGACAGTGAGATAGGAGCTGCTACAATGCACAGTCCATGAAATTAGGAGAGCTGACCACAGTCAAAAAGTGTTTGGAATAAGTCCAGGTCTGAATAAATTTGGTAAAAAACAGTCATTAATGTTTTTCTGGGACCCCAGGCTAAAAAACTGCTTAGGCACATGCTTTAGTATAAGCAGTCTGGTAGTTTGTTTAATATTGATAGAGTTTTCCACTTTCCAAAAACTAAGCACACACTTAATTACTTTGCTGGACTGAAGCCTGAGATAGGTGAGATCAAATACGGTAGTGAAAGCAGATATTTGCCTTTCTAGGTAGATTATTCACTCTCATAGTGCTTTCCCTTAGACCTCAATATTTCAGTTTGACTTCTGGCTGTAATAATCTTTGATATCAAACAGAAGCAGGAAAGGTTTTTATTTTCAAACATTTTTGGCCAAAGTTTGCCACCTTAAAAGCTACAACTGCATCCTTAGCATAACCTTGTTCAAAGCAAAGGAGATTTTAATCAGGTCTAAATTTGTCCCTGAAGATTCAGATAAGTTTCAAACAAGCCTTGGAGATGGTGTAACTCAATCTTTTGCAAAATGAAAAGTCTATTACATTTTTTTTTCAACTGGTTTTCTTCTAGCCTAAATAAATGACTGGACTTCAAGAATTACCCTGTTATTGTTTGCATGTCTGATAAGCTGTGGTGGAAGCTCCAGGGTTCCAAAAGAAAAGGAAATTGTGCCTGGAAGTTGTCAGTGATTCTTAACTTCTTTTATATGTTTTACAGGCAAACCCACTTAAAACCAGTCCTAAAATTGGATGAGACTGCCTCTGTACACACATAATTTAAGTGTTGTTTTCTGCATAATATTCAGAAATAGAGGACAAAAGTTAGTATTAATCTCACTTGTGGGTGCCACTGATTGACAATTAGCCAGCTCCCATGCTTGAAACAGTTGCTTGCCTAATTGCAAGAGAGCCAAAGGAACTGCACCTCCATTGTTCAGTCTCATTACACTGTAGTATGTGTATCTTTTGTCAAAAAGCAGAGCTTTCCAGACTTCTTTTGGACATGTCCCTTCTCTGATCAGGGCAATTTCTACAACGCAAAGTAAAATTCAGCCTTATAGTAACTTCCTGGATCTGCTTCTTTTGGGGTAGTCTGTTTTTTCTTCCCTGCGAGTTAAATGGGATGTTCAAAGTCTTGGAAGAAGTACTAAAATAATCGGCAATTTATCTGACAGCTGAGAGTACACTTTTGCAGCTGTCAGTCAACTTCTGGAAAGCCACAGACTGTAAGACTGAGGTAATGTGCAAAATGAGACACGTGCAAAAAACACTGTCCCAAAGTGTTTTCAAAATGTCAGCATTGCCAAATACACTCAGTATTCAGTGTTCATAAATAAGCTTCAGTTAGGAACTTGTTTTAGGTTTTCTAGCAGCTCGAATAACTCCTGACCATTTCATAAATGACAATCACATAGACTTCCATAGCTGCTTTATTTAGAGTTCCTAAAAACATTTGATGCATGCTAATTATCTAAATTTACAATCACCACTGAGGGCAAGGGACTATTATCCCTGTCCAGAGATGGAGATAGTATCTTTATGGCTATTTTTATTACTATGACTTCAAGGACCATCTTTTTTCTAGCATTTCAGGAGGATAAGGGAGATGAAGCCTGGGTGAAGCTGGAAACTGTGACAGCTGGTAGATTTGTTTCTTCTCACTTTTGGTTTGCGGAAGTTCTTTTCAGGGGTAATTCTGAATTCTGGGGTTAAAAGGGAAATGTTCTATTTTTATGGATTCAAATCAAAACACTCTTAAGTTTGGTGCCATTGCTGTGAACTTTGCTTATTTTAAAGTTGATATTGAAGTGAGGTATTTCAATATAGCTGAAAGCTTATCCTACCTTGCCCCCTGTCAATCATTCCCTTCTCCAAATTAGAAGCTGGCAGGGAAAATTTTGAATTCTTCTTTCCAAATCAGCATAAAAATGAAAAGAAATTCTGAAGCTTTCCAGGCTCCCTGGAAACCAGGTCCAGCCTCAGAGTGGTCCTGCTCTGGACCCCGATGTCTGAGCTCTGCACCCTGCAGTACGGTCAGTGCTCAGGTCCCCCTGAGATGGCATGCAGCTGAGAAGGAGCTGGAATAGTCAATGTTTAACCCTGCCCTGCGTATTTCTCTTTGCTGTACCAGTCTCTACCATAGGATTGCAAGCTCCAAGTCCCTGTCTGTGTCCCCAGGGTGCTCCTGAGCTTGCTGGGTCACTTGGAGGTGTTTCATTGCTGCCTGGCCAGCAGTCCCACCATACCCTGAGGCTCAACAACCACAGGAGCTGAAGGTTTCTCTTCATGCAAATAAAGCAGCCCAAGTGGGACGTAGAGGAGGAAAACTTTAGTCTTTGCATGTCATTCACCTGCAGACTCTTGGTGCTAAAATTAGCCACAGCCATTTTTTGTTTTTCTCTTTTGTTTTTTTTTTTTCCCTATGGCAATTCAAGAACTGAAGGTGGTTTCCTTCACTTGCCAATGTTTGCTAAGGTCAGTCCCATCTTGCAATTTCTATTCTTTGTTTTCTTTGCATCCTGTTGCTTTTGATATTGAGCCAAGTTCTCCATTAAAGCAACCTGAGTCTATCCCCCCGGTCCCACTGAGCTCGCCCTACTGCATCCCTGTGCACAGCCCAGAGACCCAGCCCTTAGTCTCACAGTCTGCCCAGGTTTTATTTTGAAACAGAACTGTTTGAGACAGCATTGGAAAATACCAAAATCCCATGGAGGGCTTGTTTAAAAACTCTGCAAAAATAATTGCAGCTTATTGAAAACACTAAAAAGTGGTTTGAAAAGTGCATATGCATGTTTGGAGATTGGACAGTCTGTAATCATTTGAAGGATCAATGAAATTTTACCTCAGGCTGATATATTTTGTCAACCTTTTTATTTTTTAAACTGTGTCTGTGGCTATTTCCCACTGTCCAAAATACCTTGCATCCTTCTTCATCACGGTGATGGTTACTGAAAGGTACATGGCACAGCACTGTGGCTACTGCCGCAGCCAGCAAGGAAGCCTGGCCTTTTAGCCTAGTTTTTGTGTGGCAACACATTCCTCATGATTTGCAGTTGTATTTATTATGTGTTATAGAGCATTTCCAGCTTAGACCCAGCGGGCGCAGGAGGAACCCACAGTTGTTGTGTTGGTGTTTGGAGAGGGAATCTCCTCACCTGGATTTTAAGGCCACAGAATTTCATACACTTGTGCATGTAATGAGGCCAATAAGTTGTGTTTAGCTAACATCTATCATCGAAGACAGGGCTTAAATTAGATCAGAGACTTCAAGAGAGGGAGAATCCACCCGTTCCTCAGGTCCTTCCTATAAAAAGTCAGTTCTTCTCCCTGCTGAAAGTGGATGCCTTATTTTTATCCTTACTTTAGCTCTAGCTAGGTGGTTTTATGCCTTTCTTCAATAGACTGGAAAGCCTCTCTTACTGGATATGTTGTTCCCTTTACGTATGATGGCAGCACAAGTGTGCTTACCTGCATTGTTTTTAATCTAGCTAGTCTGGCTAACAATGATAAAAGAAATCTGCTACTAAATTCCACAACCTTAATGCACAGAAGCATCCCACATTGACTTTTATAACCTACATAACAGTTATTGGGATACAATCAAGTCTTGATCTTCTGTTTGGCAAAATACAGAAAAGTCAACACCTTAAATTTTTCACTGAGAAGTTTTTCTTTTCCAAGTTGCGAATCTTCTTATGCCTTTCTTTAGTCCCCCTCCAATTTTTCAACTTCTTATAATGCCTTACATCACATAGATCTGCTTTCAGAACATTAAATATTTTCAATTAATGCATCCTTTATGTATTTTAGAGATAACTAATTACAGTAACCATTACTGTGCCCTGTCCTCAAGTTCCATATTTCAAAAAAACCTCTCAACAAAAAGGTAAAAAAAACTTTCACCAAAATAACTCATTTTGGCGTGATGTTCACCATTTCCAGATTAGAGATTCAGGAAGGTTTCATGATTCTCCTTTAACTGTACCTTTATTATTTATTAGTTTCCATTTTTCACCTCTTTGCTATGTTGGGAGAAACTCCGCTCTTCATTCAGGAGAGAAAACCTTCTGGATTGTTGCTTTGGGACATTGGTATGTCATTTAGACAAAAAGCGTTTGACCTTTAATCCACACAGAGATGGCTAAAATTAAGATAGCTTGTGTCTGCAAGTGCTCTCCTTAGATTTTCTGTCTTGATTCATTCATAGATAAAATGACTTCAGACACTTGCTAGTTTCATTCCTTCCTCCCCCCAGTTTTGTAAGGCTTCACTCATTCATTTTTAAAAACATTTATTCATACAGGTAAGAGTCTGTCATTACACTGTGATGTGGCCTTTTGCACATTTTCTCTACTTGGTAATTTTTGCAGTCAAGTCGTAATGTGAAGTATATTATTATAGCAAAATCATTTTATTCTCCAAAGCTCCATCTGTCTTCCTAGGTGCTCCTTCAGATTTTGCCTGAGATTTTTTTATTTCCTGAGACTTATTTTATTTCCATGGTCCTGTTCTCTTGTAGCATATCCCTCTTGGAGAAAGATTATTTGCCTTCTTCATTGCTGTATTTCTGACTCCCAATTTACTATCTCCAGAAGGTCTGCAATCGTGTGACTCTGCTTGCTCCTTGCCTTGGGCATGCTGTCTCTTTGCTAGCCATGTCTTCTGAAATCCTTCCAATAATGCCTGAAGTTCTGTGGGACTTTTACGTAAAATTTTAGATGGGGATTTTTAATTTTTTTAAACACGTAACAAGTTTTTTTAATATATATATATATAGCTTTAATTTTTTATGCGTCTCAACTTGAGATGTGTGCAGACCCATGAAAAATCTCCATACCGTTCAACTTAAGATTTCTAGAGCTGATAACACTTGCATGCCAGAATTCTTGGCTTGCTTTTTTGCCTTTTACTTATTTAGCTTCTCTGACTTTTACTTCCATGCTCCCATTAAGATTGCAAAGTATATTGAGTCCAAAATCACTCCAGAACATAAACTTGAGTCTTTGAGTAACCTTCACATCTGCCAAATGCCTCACTTCTCACTCATTTTAAGTCAAAGTACAGACAAAACTCTAAATACAGCAGATCATCCCATTTACCTTAAAGAAGAACTGTTTGGATGATACATGCAAACAAAATCATGCTCTGCTCCTTGAGTAAATTAGCAGAAGAATACATAACAAAAATTAGAGTAGGAGCATTTATTCCCATCGTTGGAGTGCACATTAACACATGTGCTACCTAAGCCACAGTCTCTTTTGCTGCATTTATAATTTGTTGCTGATGGAGGTACTTTTCATTATAAGAAAAGCTTTAACTGTGTCACAAAGTTACGTGGACTCCAAATAGTCCAAACTTTTGACTATATAATCTATATGGAATAGTAATTTACTTGCACAAGTCGGTTCATGTTCTGGATACCAGCAAGGTGGAGAGCAGAAGCAATGATTTTATGGGCTGAATGAGTCCAATGGGTTTTGCAATATTGGCATAAAATGCAAATTATTTTCCACAGTGAGACACATATGAGATAGACACTGACAGATATGAGAGGACTTTGGGTGATATCCATCAAAGCCATGAGAATGCCATTCATAAATCTCACTGTAATTTCCTCGAGGGCTGTTGGCTGTTGTTTCATTGGCCTGATGCTCTGCAGTTTACCACTGTTGGCATTTATGCTGTGTATGTAATTTTGAGCTGGATAGTCTTGAAACCATTTAACTTGTGGAAGTAAATTGCTGGGAGCACTATGAAAATATCATTGAGACTGTGTGGTTTTTAAACTCCTTTTCACTGTACTGTGTTACTGAATTATTTCCAGCTGCTTCTAGACACTCCTTGTTGCCTTGCAATAGTAAATCTACATTCCCTGTGCCATTCAGGTGATGTTTGTATGTTTGGAGACAATAAAAGTCCTCCCAAAGCTCTGCTGTGAAGTATTATTAGTGGTATTGCTTGACATAGTTATCTTTTTATGTTGGGAAACATACATTTTGTCACACCTGAGGTTTGTTTTGGAAATGCTAAACATTAAGATACAGGTAAAGCCTTTTTCCACTTTATCTCCAATACAGAGTAGATTACCAGTTGATTTCGATGGTACTTCCATATAACACAGAGAATTCTGGTAAAAATTCCCATGAAACAAGCAGCTGAATTTAAGGCTGATGCAAAGTCCAGAGTTCTGGGAGTCATTAGTAATAGACAAAACTGGTGATGCTACACCATATTTAGGAAGCTGTTGCCCCAAACATTAGTTTAACCCACTGTGGTTAGCCATGTTCTGGCTACTGACAAAACTTCTGACAACTAGGCTGTTGTCACTGGGGCACATCAAATATGGGGCCATGGAAGAGAACAGTACTGTTACCTTTGCTGACAGAGACCTGGTAATAGCTAAAGAAATCCAACCTTGCCTTGGCTTCTGTGATCCAAAACGTAGACAGGATTTAGGTTCTGCCTCAGAGTATTTTAAACTTAGAGCAGACTTTGTTTTGACGTATTTTAATGATAACCTAAAAAGAAAGACATGATGAGCTAAAGGTGCGAAATAAGCAGGGTTAGCTCATTTTACTGGATGTGGTCTCACCCTTTACACCAGTCCAAAACTTCTACATGTGAAAATATTTCCAGAAAACTCATGTTGGTAAAAGTCTAATGGGAATTCACCAGGTCTCCTTTACTGTTGCTGTTTTACTTCCAAAAATAGATTTTTTTAAACTTTTTATGAGAGACTTGTTCTAGCTGAATAAAAATAAAATGCCAATGATAATAGGAAAAGAACTGTTAATTGATTTTAAATACTGGTGGTCTTGAATGGTGCCAAAATTAATGACAATGATAATATATTTATGCAGCCCTTTTTTATCCCAGAGCTCCTTACAAAATGACTTACAAATTATTTAAAGAGAAGAGCAGCCAGATTTTGGGTAAAATATGGCAGTTGTTTTACAGCACACAGCAATGTTATACAGTATTTCAGGATGGTTTTCCAATTGAAACTACAGGAGGAATATTGGGAGAATGTATTACTGAAGCTGGAATTTGTCCAGATTCCTAGGATTTACACACTTTTACAATACTTTCTGGGAGATTTTAAACATCATGAATGCTCAGGATAACCATCTACACTGCCTGTCTAGTGCTCCTGCTATGTTCCAAATAGAGTGTCAAAAATAGCATGCCCAGGGTGATGCTTTTAGTAACCAAAGCTAGCAGAATATTAATAGATGGTAAAAGTCTCCGCTCTCACAAAACCACTAAAAGCATGTTTTCAATTGCAAGTGTTTTAAAGTGGTTTGAGTCCTGATGACTTGTTTGTACAATGGGAACTTTTAAAACAGGCCTCCAAGACAGTCTGAACCTATTGGTCATCTCTTCCATTTTCTTAAAAAAAGAAAAGATGCAGCGTAGTTATTTGCTTCAGGATTTCTCAATGTTTCCTTTCCGAACCATTACTCAGGGAAATACAAGCTCCTGCATGTGCAGTGTATGTGGTGCTTGCAGGGGAAGGATGGCAATGGCATGCAGTTGAGTCTCAGCTCTCATGTTCCTGCTGTTGCTGATCTGGACGTGTGCCATGCAGAGCCTGGCAAGCCTGCCACGTATTTTGCTGGCTTTATTTCCCAGTGGGACTGAAAACTGCAGATTTCTAATCTCCCAAAAGCTGGAGTTGTGCTGATTTCTCCTGATGTAACAAGTAAGAACATTGCTTCTACTTTCTCATGGTGACGGAATTAGTGTTCAGCAGTGTGGAGTCAGTTGGCATCCTTGGACCATGGCCTTAAGCTACCCTGTGTGGGTTTGACCAGGAGAGCTGATGGGACTTCAACACCCAAGGATCGCTTCCTTTGGCTCCTCACCCTTGCATTGCTGAGGAGCACTGATCCACCGACGGTGCTTTAATTCCAGTCATGCCAGCACTGAGTGGCTCAAGCTTGCATATACCGTGGGTTTTCTAAATGTGATGTTTCTTCATTAAATTCTTCACTTTTGCTGAATTAGCCTTGTTGGATGGGAAAAATTCCCGGCTATCTCCACTTAATAATACAACACTGGTCTACATGTCGGTGAAAGGGTGTGTGATACTATCGAAACAGTTTTTTAACTGAGGTAAAAGTGCAGAATTTCCTTGTTTTTTTCTGTTCAGACTCCCCAGTTACCAATTTCAACCACACAGTCCCCTCTACTGCTGCCCAAGGATTAAAAAAGAAGTGACAGTGAGCGTAAGGCAGACCCAGGGTCTTCCAAACAGTCTAATCCTCGTCCTGCAGTGTGGGTAATTACGTGGCACTTCTGTTTATTTTAACAGACTCTTATCTCCCTGAACAACTCTGTTAGTGACTTCACTCTCCCAGAGGGCAGCTGTGACATCATCAAATGGTGATACTGCTTCCTGATAATTTTAACCCCTGTCATAACCAGTTATAAATTCATAGAGGGACTTCGGGTTACTCTGCAAACTTCTGAGATACACTATTTTTCTCTTTGTAGAAGAACAGTGCATCTGTTTTACCTGACTTGTTAGTGCATGTTGAACAAAGCATGGCTAGCCCAATAAAGTCTGTCTATGCCGGCACCCATTACAAATGTTAAATACAATGTGCATCTATAACCGAGAGTAAGTTGAGGATTTAACATTCTAAATATATTCAAGTTGTTCTTTTTTTTCTTCTGCAGCAAAAGTTGGCAGCTTGGGAAGGGTGAAGTGCGTAGTATCAGCTTGCTACTGGACATGCTCAGAGCTTGACATTGACCCAGTATTGTTAACATCTTAGAGCCATAGTCTTACCACTCTTTAAGAATGAGGGATCATGACTTGGAAATCTTCCAGGTTCTGGATATGCCACTCCCAGCCTTGATAACTTGGCAGTGATTGCAGTGTTGAAGATATGCATGCAACCTCTGGTAGAACAGCAATCATTTCTAATAGGAATTATATAGCTTTACATTCCCAGGTTGACTGTGAAGAGCTGGTTTGATGGTATTTTGCATAATTCAAATTACAGTCCTGTTAAGCTCATCTTGTACAATGAGCTCATTGGCAATAACATCTAAAAAATAAATAAATCACACCAGTTAAACTGGAAGGTTTAAATTTCATTTCAGAAATTCCAGCCATGTATTGTTCTGGCAACCTTTATCTTTCTATCATCCCGAAAGGATCTGCAAAATATAAGTAATGGATGTTTTTTACTTATACACAAAATGTCAAATAATTTATTTTGAATACAAATAATCAACCTCTGTAGCCTACAGAGAGGATTCTTACACATGCTATAGCCAGATAAAGAAGGATACAGTATTTTTAGATGGTTGAGCTGGTAGAGGCAAGGGTGTTTTGACTTTGCTTATGCTCTGTGTTCTTGAGTAAATGGGCCAGATTCTGATATAATACGTTATCCTAGTGTAGCTATGAATTCAAGGATAGTTGTTTTTTTCTTGCATGATTCAAATAGTGATTCAAAGTCATAAAGCTTTTGAACAATGCTATGCAACTACAGCACACACACAAAAGACAGACAAATCCCCGGAAGAAAATGGGCCAATATGTGTTCGTATAAAGCTTCTTTTATTTATATGAAAACAGTAGACATTTTGCCCTAGCTTTGTTTAAAATAAATTGGGTTTGTCCAATTCAACAGGTGGGTAAAATAAATCAGAACCTGTATGAACCACAAAAATCCAAAGTTGAAATGGGATTTGGCTAACACTTACTCTGTGATCTGGTGATGACACTCTGTTCCCTGCAGTGGTACAGAAGAAGGAGAACACCTACCAAGGAACACTCCAGAAATTAGACATCCTATAAGAGTATTTGCTGCTCAGTTCTTACAAACACATTGGCTGATCTGATAATTAAATTTTTAAATCTGATAGTTAAATTTAGTGTTGCTCTCACTTTCCATTAGATTTTGATGTAAACTCAACTCAAGAACAACTTGGTCAGGAAGATTGGCTTTTGGTTAGAAACTCTGACCAAGAGTGGATGGTATGATTTGTTCCTGAGTGTGCAAAAGCAACACAAGCTCATTTCAAAGAGCACTTGGCACAGGAATATCAAGTGTTAGTGCAACTTACCCCAGCTGAGAGTCATTATTTCCAGTGGCAGTGGAAAATCATTGAGAGCTCTCATGGGAAATTGTACAAAAAGTTATGGCAGGAATAATATTAACCCTTGCCACTGTTTTATGTGAAATTTCCAGTCACAGCCAAACTTTACTAGGAAATTACTCCAAGATTTTAGAAAATGACACTTTTGCCACCCATGATTTTCATAATGTAGGAAAGGAAAATGTTAAACCTGTTGCTCAGCCTGTTCCCCTGCATCCCAGCTCAGGGAGCTAAAAGAGAAAAGCAGTTTCTGCTAACTTCAGGATTTAACAAGACTGGTAAGGAAAAGGCAAGGAATGGAAAAGGCTCCCTTGTAGGGACACAGCTGTAGAGTCAGGGAGGGATAGAAGAAACAGAACACTAAAATATCAATGCTAAGATCTAATTTAAATATTCAAACTTCTGCTGCTTCTCTAGAAATCAATACAAGATAAGGGATTTCAATGCACTGGGAAACTAGGTCACTTATTTAACCATTTAAACAAAGAAATGAGACTGTTTTGATTTCAGTTTAATATGGGCTTCGGACCATAGACCTGAATGAGAAACTCTGGATACGTTTGAAATAAATTTCCTCAGTGAACCTAGATTATTCCTACCTTTAGGTGCTAATAAGGGATTATAAATCTTCTAGAGAAAAATTCAGATCTCAGGAAATCCCATCCTTTAAAAACCCCAGTCTTCTTCCACATGTGGGATCTAAAGGGGGGGGGGGGGGGAGGGATGAATCTAGACACACAGCTCAAGGTTTAAGCAGATTCTCTATGTTTTAACTGAGATTTCTCGTGAATTTTAGACAAAAGTCTCTGCTCAAGTAAAACATTATTTTGTGTATGACTTTTATTTAAACAACTCTCCTGGAAAAAAAACAACCCACAACACAAAAAAACTAACTGCTTAATGAATGCTTTCTGTCAATAAACATGGTGAAGAATGGCCCACATATTGCTCTAATGGCATTAATAGTAACCCAGCAAACAGTACCTCACTGATTTCTCTTTGCCGATTCAGCCAAGAAGCAGAAATATTGACTAGAAAATGTAACTTAGCCCAGAGGTAAAAATTAGGCTTGTTAAAAAGTGTGATTGCTGCATTCATATTTTTCAAAGCAGTCTATGGTTACTGTTTAGAAATGCAGACACCCCCCCTCCACCACCTTTATAAGCCTGCAGTTTTGCTATCATTAATAAAGCCAAAAGGGAGAGGTGGGGCCACATGTGGTGTCAATACACTTTAATTAAGTGTAATAATTCCCCTTTTCCTGAGGTAGACGTGCTAAGACAGATTTCTCTTCAGAGATTTATGCCTCGCTGTGTATTTCTCAGCTTTTCCCTCTGCTTCGTGTGCAGAGCATCAGTGCCCTCTTTGGGAAGACCACGATTCTGCAGGACTTGTCCAGGGCGATAGCTTCGAGTATTTCTACACGTCCACTCTTTTAAAAAGTATTTTTACGGAGTGAAACTCACCCTGGAGCAAAGAGCCTTTTCAGTTTGAGCTCCAGCTTGTAAAATGCATAGGAAAGGCTTAGCTGGACTTCAGCTGCTCTCTGGGGAATCTGTTCTCCATGGTTTGATCAATAATTTAACTGTGAGAACATCCTGGGGACATTTTAATACCTGTACAGGCATGGTGCTGTCTCTAGACCTTTCATCAGGCTGGGACATCCTGGGCTGCAGCAATGTCTTGGTAAAACCTTTTATCTGAACTCGCTCTTCTCCTTTGTCGTTCTGTCGGAGAAGAGGAGTGAACACAGTACCCACCAGGACAACACATGGTCATAAGCGCAGTGGTCAGATTTGGGCTGGAAAGCTGAAATAGTCAGATCCTGCCAAATTTAATGGGCTATAGATCCTTCAAAAATCCCTGTCTAGATTATTAGGTATTCAGTCTGAAGCATGGATTATGCACTGAAATCACCAAGTAAGGTATAGACCTTAGCTATGTAGGTTTAGGTCTTTCAGGGATGTGTGCAGGAAGATCTATTCTTCCTTGGGAAGATGACTCACAAAGTTACAACATGGAATTGGCAAGCTCAGTACCAAATTATAAGGCTAAGAGAGGACCAGTTTGTTGTTGTTTCTTTTTAGTAGGTATTTAGTTTTTGTACATAACTGAAAAGTTACTGAAAGCTTCTGGTCAGCATCTGTGCAGGTCACAGAGAGAAGCAGGCAGTGACGGAGCTCCTTGGAGCATCTCACAGGGGAGCCCAGGCAGCCCAAGAGGGAGGCACCAAGGTCTGTTAAGCTGAGCTTTCAGGGGAAAGGGAAGGCTGAGTGGGAGGGAGGGGCTTTTGAAAGTGATCAGAAGTCGAAAGCAATGCACAAAGCTCTGGATTAAAGGCATTATTGCTCACTGGAGGTCACTTTTCATCCTGAAGGATAATTCTTGCCTGCTGCAGGCTTAAAAACTCCATCTCGCATTCAACATCTGTTTTAGCAATCTCTTCCAAAAACAAAACAATATTCCCCCAGCGATTGTGGTACAACAACACAACCCCCTCTGCTCCCGCCTGATACCGGGAAGTGCCCCACTGCGCTGTAAACCTTGCCCTGTGTTCATGCGCTGTATTACCCCCATACAAGTCAGGGGGCTCTCTCACTTACACATTAAATACTTGGGAAGGATTCACCTGGGACCAGGAATGAACAATTTTGCTGAAGCGAGGAAACCTACAGGAAAGTAGTAAGCAGACAGATGGGCAGTTCAGGGAAGAAACAGATCCTGCAGAAGCTTTTGCTTGATGATCAGTATGCATCAGATAAGCAGGAACTCTAACATTAGCCAACTTTGGTTATGTAGCAGTTTGTGAGCAGTGGCAGATCCTGATTAATCCACTGGATGTATAGTTTAACCCGAAGTTTAAGTCTGCTGAATCCATGTGCAGCAGAGCTCCTATATAAAGTGCTACTTTCAGTCTGAATCAGGGTTGTGCTATCCATGCAAAATATAGGTAAAGTGCCAAAACCTCTGACTGCAGGAGCAGCTTGTCTCTGTGCAAAGGAATTTCATTTCTAATTCCAGTATCACCAGAACCAGAGAAATCTGATAATGGAACTGGCAGTGTTACTGAGAAAGTGGAATAGTGTCAGATGATGAAATAGGGGGAAAAAAGAAAAAGGCAACCAACCAGACAGGAATGATTTCTACAATGGTGTTAAAAGAGGAAAGGATTTAATCCAATATCTGTATATCTCACCAGACAAGAATTGTCAAATCTGTGTAGGAGTTGAAACTTTTTGCAGTGATAGGTGTGGAAGAACTGTGTCAAACCCTTCTCATACACAGCTCTTTGGCATTTAATTTCTCAAGGTGCTGAAGAGGAAAGTTCAAAACAAAAAATCCTGGAGAAAATGGCCTCTCCTCCCAGGGCATTTGCAAGCCAGACTTCCATTACAAAAGTCAGCCCCAGATCGTGTGGGAAAACAGCCATTATAATGTCCATACATGAATTTAGTTCTGCTTATAACAATGAAAAGCCCTTTCTTGTGGCTGCCCTGCACACACACACACACACAGCCCGAATACCTTGGCAACGATTTAAAATTGTAAAACTCAACAATTCACCCAGGCCCCTGCTGAAACCATGTAGCAGCTCATGACCAGGTCCTGATGCATCGTACATCAGCCTATACCCATCTCTACCGGCCAGGTGAAGCAAAGATTATCAGTGAGACCTTAAAGCAATGCTGTTTGTTTTGCACAGGGCAGTGTGTGTAGTGAAGCTCTGGACAAGAGAAATTTAGCCCATCCTGTAATAGTGCCTGGGAGGAACCTCTGAAAATCTTTTTACCAGCCTGGAAAAAACTGTAGCTTTTGGTGAACTCGATGATCTTAAAGGTCTTTTCCAACTGAAATGATTCTATGATTCTGTTCTATGATTTATTCCAAAATTCAGACCATCGCTTCTCTTTTCTGTCTTACTGTTTCGAAAAACAATGTGTTTGTTCCCCCCACAATGTGTAGCACATTACCTAATCAACTGAATATAACTGTCATTCAAAAGACCTTAAAATGCCTAAGATTTTTTCTACATTACATTGATACAAATATCATATATGCTGCAAAGATATTATACCTTATACCTTATAAAAAACCCATTGAGATCAGTTTGTTTGTAGCTATGAAGATTGCATAGTATAACAGACACATCAGATTTCTTACTTCATTTCTAACACCTTTAGTTAAGCTATATGCCAATTTAGGACAACCATACCTACACCCAAATATTACCAGACACGCTTTAGAATTTGCTTTCATATTCTAAAGATTATTTCTGAGCCTAATCCAACCTAATGCATTTGAATCCAAACATCCTAGTTTAGGTGAAATTCAAGCTTTCCTTGGTGGCTAGAAACAGAATTGACCTGTGCCCTGTGAATGTAGAAGAGGTGCTTGCAATTTGCAAATCCATCTGCAATTTAAACTCACTAGTTATATGTTTTATATTTTAACCATTACATGGTATTTGTAGCCCTTTTCTGAAAACCCCATCTTCCTCCATGTCCTGAATTTTTTCTGATTGCCAGGGGAGGTGAGTAAGCTTGTACCTGAGTGGTACTGGGAGCCTGGGCTGAGGCTGGGTCGGGTCTGTCTTAGCTCCATGGCCAGCCTTGCCACAGGTCTGTGCTGTGCTGAACAAGTTGCTGCTGTTTTTCTATTTAGACTATAGTCACTCCAGTGCAAGAACTGGCTCTTGCTAGGAGTTTGCACAGCCTTTGACATCAACCACCAAAAAGAAACCCCTCCACAAGCAGTCAGGGTCTTATGTTAGCACTATAATGAAAATCATGAAGAATGATATTTCATTGATGCCTTTGAGACTGTTTAAATCATGAACCGAGGATGTTCTTCAAACACCGGGTTATTACAGGTCTATACAGCAGCTTTGTTTCATTAGAACAACAGCGTGTTAAAATTGCCTTCATGAAATCACCCTCAAATATCTGGACTCTCAAGGACGGGTCCTTGAAAGAGAAAGCAATAATCAAGGGGAAGCCAGCCAGCTATGGCTCAGATTTTATAATGTTTTCCTGCTGTTATTTTCACCACAGGCTATTTTATATTCCCCACCGCTTTTTTTTTTCTCCATGAAGCTGCATTTTAAGGTCACATCTGTTCAGGGCACATAATGATTTTTATGACAACTTTCCAGAGAAGTGGAGAACTTGAATGCAAAGGGAACTGCAGTTAGACAGGTACGTATCAGGGAGGATTTTTCTCCATCTTGAGACATTTTCCCATGTTGAACTCAGATGATCTATCCCTAACCAAGATCTAACAGGGTCTGAAGAGTGAAAACGTAGCTAAAAACAAAGTGGTAGAGAAACACAGACACCAGAGCAATAGTTTATCTGCAAAATGCTGTAGATTTACCTCTCATTCAAACTCAAGCATTTTGAAAGTAGAAAAGTTGTAAGCAAGAAAATGTAAAAATATTTTCAAAAAAGTCATAGGTTTTAAACATACATTTTTAAAGGCTAGAAAGAGCCTTTGAGAAGATCAAAAATTAGCAAGCTCTATAGCGTATTGCGTAGCATCTCCAGCAGAGTGTGTGTGTGTGTGTTTGTGGGAGAAGGGGACTGCTCTTTTCTTGCACAGTATCGGTATCTTTTTGAAAATTCCACTGCCTTATCAAGACACATCTGACAAATCAGAAGATCCTTTTTCTTCTTGACCAGCTCTCTCAGCCATCAAATGATATCACAGCATGAGATGGGTGGCTTCATGCCATCATCATGGTACTGTGAAGGCGTTGGGCTGGTGGGGACGTGGATGCAAGCAATGGCAGAATTATGAAAGCAGCAAAAAGAATCTGGTTTTGTGTGTTGTGAAAGGACCCAAATCTGGTACCGCAAGGAGCGGCTCAGTTCTCCTTTGCTAGTGCTCAATACATTGCTCTGTGCTGCCTTTAATACAGTTGTGATATTAGCTGGTACACTCTGAGAGCAATTCTTTATCATTGGATTTGTAGAACTTTTTACAGGCCCTTTTTGATCTTGGACAAAGCACACATTTGATTTTCTTCTTTATCAAATAACCCTTAAAACCATTTACAGGCTTCACGGTAAACAGAACCCTTGCTGAGATTAAAGGTCTAAAGTAGAAACATGGAAAATATCAATTGCAATAAAATTGCTGCCTTTCACTGAGTATAGTGATTATATCGTGCATATGGTGTTTGTGTCCTGGCCTGCATTAGTGCTGTCTGTGGAATGGTGAACATGCTTTAATGCTGGAGCTCCTGTGATCCGTGCTCTGTATCATCTGTGAGCACAAGGCAATGCTTTGCCATCAGAGCTCAAAGCATCCCCAGTACAATTATTAATTGAATTAATGCTTTAACATGTCTGACTACAGAAACATCTCTCCTTTTAGGAACACCTTGTGGGAAACTTTGACAGAGCACAAAAATGGCTTCAAAAGGTACATGCAAAACTGTACTGCAGTGCACCCAGTCATATTTTGGATATGCTTTTGTCTTGGGGCTCTGAATGAGTCTCCCCATCAGATCTGAACAGAAAGGTGTTACCTGTCTATCCACATGCTACAGAAAGGCAGTCCAGCTCTGCTTTTCTCTATGCCTTTTGCTTTTTTTATCCAATATGATTCCCAAATAAATTGCTATCCGACCAGAAAGGTAGCATTTTAAATCTGTTCTGTACCTATGCAAATGACTTCGGAAAGAGCAAAGCAAGAGATTGCCAGGTTATCCTTCTCCCATGCTATCATATTGTAGATCATATTGTAGAAGTGCTCCATGAAATTATGGCAACTGACTTCTGGGAGCTATACTGGTAGCTCTATCATTCATGTTTAGCCTCCTGTGGGTGCATGTTTCAATTGATATCCCTTAAATAACCTTAATTATATGTATGTTAAAGTGCCTCATACAGCAGGGAAAATTGAGGAAGACACTTATTAAAAAGAGGCACCAGCACATGTGGTATTATTTTTACAGTCATCCAGTGTGTTGATATAAAGTATTACATTTGAGTCAAACCTCATTTGCGTGAGTAGTTAAAGTGAAAGCCGATCTGTCTTTGCATTGTGGCTCGAATGGCTGTCCAATTAGCGGAATGATTAGCCCGGCTAATATCAACAGAACCATTCCTGTGTCAATTTGACAGTTACATCACCGCACAGTTTTCAGCCACTTCCTGAGGTTTTCTGAATCAGACCCAAGAAAACTGCAACCCTACAAAATATCCCCATGGAGAAGGCATGTTTCACAAATGTCGTTTTAGGAAAAGCCAAAGAACGGTTTCTTATGGAGGCCAAATATTTGTGTTGACATTTTTTCACAATTTTCCAATGTTTTTTCTAAACATATGATCTGTTGTTTTCAGCTTCTGCTTCTGGAAAGACTGCTGAAAAATTGTTTGTTTTTACTGAGATTTTACTTGACCTTGAATGCAAGTTATTGCTTGAGCTACTGAATAGTGGTTTATGTTGTTGATATGTTTGCCATAAATCATTGCACAGGAGTCTTAAAGGTGCACAGGAATATTTATTTGTTTTATTTAAAAAAAAAAGCTGTTTAAATTCCCAGTCATTAGCAGAACACATTTTTTTATTATGTATAAGATTTACAAATAAATAAGTTCTTTTAAGAATCCCCATCCTTATTTATCATCTGTGGTTTGTTACTTCTCTCCCTTTTTCCTCTCAAGTAATGCCAGGAAACGAAGCATGGCTCTGTCTTTATCTGCCTCTGGACAAGTCAACTTCATTTCTTCCACTTTGCTGTAAGTTCATATTAGTTTCTAATATTTTCACCTGTTCCTTCCATCACATTTTAAACTCTTCTCTGCAGACTCAGTGGCCGGCCTTCCAGTGGGCTTATAAAGCCATGGGGTCTTCATAAGCTCTCTGGTTTAAAAAAAGAAAGAGGAAGGAATCATGACCTTAGAAGTATTTAAACATTGCTAGAGAGTCAGATTTTCAGAAAATTTTGCGCATCTGCTTGTGAAAAAATAGTTGTTTTGAAGGGATTTCCAGCTGGATATCTGCAAGTGGGAGCATCCAAATTCCCTTGTTATTTTCTTATATATACATATCTATATATATATTTTTGAATCTATACAAATAAAAAGTGCTGTAAGCACTAAATGGCACTTATACCCATTTAATTGTTATAATTGTTTATTACAGAGTGCACACATGGAAGATACCATGGAAACATCAATGTTTTTGGAAGACTGGACGCATGTATGTCGGATGTGTCTATGTCACTGTTTACAACTAAAGTCATGAAATCTCTGTGAGGCCAGAGCTCTTCATTTTGCCTCTCCAGAGCAAAAGACATCAGTGGAACATACAGGCTGCTGCTAGCAGATGCAGGAGTAAGGGTTTGAAATTTCCCCCTTTTCTAGGAATTTAGCATGGGGGGAAATTGTAACCTTTGAAAATGGCTGAGCAGCATTTGTAGTGGAAAAGCTGCAGATAACTTTCTGTCCAACTAAATGACTTTTGGGATATTCCATTTCATGCAGCATGAAATATAGAATTAAAGTCTCCTGTGAGCTCATGCTAGTTTCACTGGAAAACCTGCAGGACTGATATTAGTAGCACCTAGTTATGTTCAGAGTTGGGGATCCCACTAAGAAAGACTAGCCTGACAAGCCTGAAACACCTTAGTTCTGAAATTCTTTACTGTGATGCAGGGGTCTTTCTACATGCTTTAAAAAATACTATCTTCTTCAGCAAGAAGGAGATGGGCCACAATCAACCTTACAGAACAGAAACCTGGTGATAGCTTCAGCCTTGCTCGGTCCTGCCTGTTGAAACTTTCTATATATAATTAAAAACTCACAAATATTGATTTGAACCCAGCGATCTCATGTTCAAAGGCAACAACCTAGACATCAATATTTTCTTCAGCGTTCAGTGTTCCTTTTTTTCCCTCATTCTCCTTCCAGCCCAGAGAAAAGTTCATTGCACTAAATGGAATGATTTTAACAGTAATTTGATCAAGTGTTCTGGACAACTTTTTCTGATTGTGTTTACACATTATTCTTAAAAGCAGAGTTGCTTTGAAGGGAAATTGGTAACTCTCCTATCCCAGGAATAAAACTAAAGAGAACTAACCCGGACAGTGCAGGAATGGTTTTCTAATAAGTGATTCTACAGACATTTAAGAATTTTTTGGTAAAACATTCAGTAGCTCCAGGAAGTACAGTCACTTCCTTATGGATTTCTAAAAAGTGGATGATAGGCATGTCCAAACCAATGATGGCAAAACACTGACACTGGTGCTAAATTTGGCAGTGGCAAATTTGGGCTGGCACCAATGACAATGAGCTATAAATGTTTTTTAAAATAACTTTGGCACCATGACTGGGGATCTGTTCTAGATTACCATTAATGCTGCTATGGATGTCTGGAATTTCTTCCATGGTTTTTCCTTTCCAGGCTCCCTACTAAGATCCATCTTGGAGTCTGTAATTATTAGCTCTAGAAAAAAACCTTTTTTACAGCATTATACTGTAACTAATTTTATTTATTCTTTTCCACAACACAAACCTGGATCTAATCAACTTCCTTTTGTGGTTATTTCATTTGCATTTACCTTTGAGATGTGGAGTAAGCCAGAAAGACATGATGAGTTCTTCCTTCATCCAGGAAAGACAGAGAAGGAGTGCAGGTACCAATGCAAAAGAAATTCATTTAATTTAAGCATCTGTAATTTTTACATATATTACATTTTAGTCAGTGTCCTTTTTATGGGCACACATCTGTCTCAGTTGCAGTGGAATCTTCCCTCTTTCCGCCACATACAAATAATGGGTTTTTTAAATGTATTTGTTTAATAAGCAATTCTTCATTTTATTTAACCCCAAAGGATTCCTATGTGGGATGTCCTCTGGTAAGACAGGAAGCCAAGAACACAAACTGGATTCATAGTACAGAATGGTAAAAATCACTTCAAATCCACAAAATTATTTTTGTTTAGAAAGTTCCTAAATGTGTTTTATTGTCAGGCATCATGCCCCATTATGCTGGAAATGCCCAGGAGTAGTGTTCTTTCCCCTCCATGCCCTAAGCTGACATTGACTGAAATCTTTCCATTAGGGGAGTTTATAACAAGCAGAATTAGGTTGTTGCTTTTAGTTCAAACACATACCCCTTCATTTCCTCTAATTTTATACAATGTAAATAAATACTCAGTGGGGCTTGGAGGCTACTGGAAAGCACTGAATGCTGATCATGTGTTCTAAATAAGGCATTCCCAAAAAAATCAATGCCTTTAGGCTGAGGAAGGTAATTGTCAGTTGTCGAGGGGAAAGGTCGAGGGGTGCAAGTGGGCTTTTTCCTGTATTTGTCCGAGAGGATAAACAGCAGGGAAGAAATGCTCTGCTAAAATAAAACAAAGCAAAAGTATGAAGGAAATAGATGACTCCCCTGTTAGATGGCAGGTTTGCCTAAACTGAACTGCTCCATAAAACTGATGGGCTTTGCTTAACAAAAAAGGCTGCTTTTCTCTGATGAAATTCCTGCTTTTTCCTGAAGCCACTGCCCTCCAAGAGCAGAAAACCATGGTCTAAAAGGATTTGTTGCCCACACCAACTTTGAAATCTTTGACAACAGAGCTAGAAACTCCACACATTTCTATCTTACAATATTAAATCTTCTCCTTTCACTACCAAGTAGTTGTAAACCATCCGTACAAACAAGAAAAGGCAGTTTGAAGTGTCTTAATAATTAACTGAAATCAGAATAATGAAGATACTGTCACCATTCAATCTCAGATCCAGGAAATGGAGGTGTTCCAAGTCAGAGCTTCAGACCTGGGAGTCTCCCTTTCTCCATAGGACTAGTTCAGAATCCAAGATTTCAGAGCACGGAATAGATGTCAGTTTTACTGAACCACAAACTGGTCTTGCTCCCTCAGCTGAAGGGCAAACTAAGAGTGCTTACCATCCTAGAAATTGTACAGAAGTTATTTGTAGGAATATTTCGCCCATCACAAATAACACTTCCCCCTTGTGCACTCAGGCTGGCAAAACCAAGCTCAAAAACATTAAAGAAATTCATAGATGTCAAACTAAAGAAAAGGCTTAGCCCAACAGAATAGTGTCTCTATTCTATTCCCATTTGTTTTCTAAATTGTTTAATGTAAGGCACAGCCTTCCTTTAATTTTAATTTTTTTGGCTAGCTTTAAGAATTTTAAAGAGATCGTAATGATCTCTAAATCACAGATAACTGAACCTATAAAACACAAACTCTGGTCTCCTCATAATGTCATCTCTTGCCAGCTCTCTGTCAGGAATGATTTTCAGTCAATTTGATCTTCAATAAATAATAGCCTAGGTAAACAGGTGAACTCACAGTAGGCAGACTAATCCTCTTACCCCTTCCCTAACACAGATGTCTCCCAGGGCCAGCAGGAGGGACAGTTATGAGATTGGCAGGCCATACAGCTGTGTCCATTGCACTTTTTCAAGGACTTAAATAGGCCTCAAGTGTGATTTTATACTCTAAAACATCCTAAAATATGACCACATCCTAAATGCATTAAAGATTGTTCCAGGGCCCCTGTGGTTAAATGGAAGAACCAATATCCTTGAGTAGCTCAACAAATAGGAAAAGAAAACTACATCAAATGTATAGAAGACTATCATGGTGAATAAAGGGATATGCGTATTTTGCTTGGGTTTAAGGAAAGAATAGGGAATCAAATATCTTGCCAATATTCAGGTTCATTTCTTACTGCGGTTTGGGACAGAAAAAGGATAATGAAGACTGATCAAAATGATCCAGAAACTATCATACAATGCTTTAATTCCTAACACTGTCTTGAGAAACAAGTCGACAGACAGATAAATAGACACTCATGCTTGCCTAAAGGCATATTGTTTGTCAAATTTACACCAAGATTTTTATCTGACAAGAACATAATTGTCCTTAGATTTTCTCTTCCTGCAGATTCAGTCCTGAGGAACATTTTCTATGATTTCCTTGGAGTATCGCACTAAAATAACTCTTATTTTTCCCTAGTAACTTTGCTAACTCAAGATTCATCCTGTAGCACATTATACTTCCAAAGTATTTCTCATGGATAGAAAAGATTAATATAAGCAGTTGATCCTTTAAGACAGTTTCAGTTGACCAAAAATCAGATACAGAAAACTTGTTTTATAGACTCATTATTTTCTCTATATATTCTTTTCATATAAATATATTTCACCTAGTTTTCAACTCAATGTCATTGTATTTGACATGACTAGCTGTTTCTAATTTGAATTTTACAAAACTAATCAGCAAAGCCAGGTAGAATCTATTCCAAAGAAACAAACTAGCTCTGTCTATCTGGAAGACTCAATGGACTATATGGACTGTCAAGCCCTATAGGATGTCAAACCCTACTGAACAGCTGAATGAAAACAGATGTGTTCAGACCTTGTCCAGTGCTACCTTCAACATGAATGAAGCAGGTGTTTGGCTATTATCAGCTAAGCTGAAAAATCTGGGCTGGTTTTTTCCTTATCATAGGCTTTCAAACAACACGCTTGAAGAATAAAATTAAGCTTATTCCCACTCAACACTTGAGAGATTTAGGTCTCACTTTACTTGCCTTTCCACCCCATATTCCTTTCATGACTTTTCCCCTTTTTGATCTGAGGCCCAGCAATTTGCTGAGCAAGGTATCCAACCCAGTAATGGGACATAATCCAGTGCAGTGGGTGGTTGGATAGTACGGGGGAGAAATTTGAACTAGCCTAGTTAAAGTAAAATTGCTAAAGCCCATTATAAAAGCTCTTTTTTTTTTTTTTTTTTTTTTGTATTTTCATGCATTAGAATTTTTTCCATATTTTTTTCAGAATTTCTGAAATTTGCCATGGTTTCATCAGCTCTTAAGTTCGATTTTGCTGATCCCATGCTGTGAGTTGAAAACTTGATTTACTAAGTTCTTTTTGATCTGCCTCTATAATTGCCATTCCTGAGCCGTGCAGTACATCTGTAGTCCCTGGAATTCTTTTGGGGCAGAAAACCAGAACATTTGACATCCACTAGAGGAGCAATTCTTAATTTCTTGAGTGTGTCCTGGGCTGGAATTATTCAACAGGAGAAAATCACAAGCTAAGTTAAAAAAGGTAAAATAACTGTAATGGTAACAGCAAAAATTCATCCGCATATCATGAATTAAGATTTAAAACACAGTCCTTTGATGGACTTTGTAAAAAAGCTAACTGACTTTAACTTTCTCTATTAGGTTCATACTACTTTATTTGTAGCGCATTACTGTGCAGAGTACTGAAAGGCATCTAAAGGAGTGGTTAATGAGGCCTTTGTATAATATGGTGCTGGATATCAATAAATATATTACAGAAGAGTTATATATAATTTAATGTGGATTAGATTGGCAGAAATACTGTTATACTTTTGTTATATAGACTTGCTCTTTTAAACCTGAGACATTGATTTTTCCTATCAGTTTCATTAGATCTTCACTTAGAAATTTATGAAGAGGTGACAATTTTTTACTAAGCATTATCAGGCAATTTAGAAAGCTCATGAAAAACTTTCTCACAACTGATAGGAGGTTTTTTTCATAAAGAAAGGGTTTGTTTCTGCTGATATCATTTTACAGTTTGGTAGCTTCTTTTCTGACTTAAAAGGAGAGACCATGTCTGTTCTGTAAAAGTAGAACTCTTGACCTTATCTGCAAAAGGAAATTATTCAGATCTCATTTGCATCAATGTCACTGGATTGATTTATTCTGAGACGCCACAACTTGCTTGGATTGTCAGCAAGAAAGAGGAGGAAAAGGAACACTGCCTTTGGAGCAAGATTCTTCCCATGGTTCACAGAAGAGCATCCTCCCCATCTGCTTTCTCTTTTATTCACATATTAGTTACACTATTTCCTGGATCCTGCTTTCACTGTTTCCTTTGCCGTTATGTGGTCAGTATAATGTAATATAATGAGGCATAGGTAGAAAGAGGCTGTAAACTTGAGTTAGATGAATCTTGCCAGAATTTATCTCCTTGCAAAGTTGATGAGATATCAGGGAGGTCAGGAGCATGGGTAGGAGGCACAGACCATGTAGTACAATGTTGGCAACTGTAAATGGAAGAAATGCAAAAAACCAAGTCACTTGTCATTGCTTTTATTCATACCTTCTCTGCAGTCTTAAAGAATGGCATTGTTAGAAGGCAGTCAGCACTGAAACAGATAAGAGAATAATAATTTGTTAACACATACTCTATCACATTAAAAATAATTGGGCTTTTTTTTTTTTTTTTTTTTTTTTTTTGTTATTCCAGTAATGCCTTTGCTCCCTGTTGTTCTATAGCCTTGTTCCTTCCAGGAAAGTGAAATACTATCGTCCAATGTTTCTTAATTCCTTGCCATAGCAATGAGCATTGAGTCAGGCCCCTACTGAGCATTTCAAGAGCACAAGACATTTAGCAGTGTCAGCTTTGGTTTCTGCATAATTGCAACTCAGGAGCCTGGTTTTAGGCTGCATTGATACAATCTACCAACAATTTAAAAAACAAAACAAAACCAAAACCTGAGTAATCTAATAAATATCTCCCAGATTTTCTCAGTGCTCCCTGACTCTGCAGTTTCCACTGTTTGCAGCGTGCCTCTTCCTTGTCAAACTGTAGACCATTTCCTAGAGCTTCTCCTCTCTCATTGAACCGTGTGAGGCAAAGGGCTGAGATTTTCCATTTTAAGAAGGAACAAAGAAGCACCAGCAGATGAGATTTGGCCATGCAACTCCTTGGTTACTCTGAGCCAAATCCCCTTTTGTTCCTCCAAGTCTGGTTTCAGCAGCCAGCTGGTGTATTGCCCATCCACCACACAGTCTTGGCGTCCTCACAGAGGAGCAAGGACTGTATGTGGCCAGGGTGCAGGAACCTCCATCTCTGGCATGGGAACAGCTCTTGAGGGACCCTGAAGAGGCAGGTGCATCTCGGTGGAACAGCCCCAACCACAAGCTGGGCAAAGCAATTCCTCTTGCACCTCACCCTTCGGCTTGCCCTTCAGCATATCTTTGGTTCAACTCAAACTCTAGACCTCAGCATGCATCTTATTTTGCATGGAGAACAAAAGCCATTCCTATGAGCTGTTCATTACCCAACACAAGAGCTTTATGTTCCTTGCAAGGCTCAAGACCCCCTGTTGAGTAAATAGCTGAACTTTCCACACTATGAAACAGGGATAAGAAGTGCTGAAAATCGTGCTGGAAAAATCAAAGACACCTGTCACTGGTAAAAACTATTTTCTAGTCAAAGCACAGCTTTTGCTAATAGAGATATACGGAATCATCAGAACTGCTCATAAAACTGAGGCGAGGGTTTAGTTTTTCTCCTTATGGGCAAAGTGTTCGTATTCGCTTTCCTCTCATTCAAAAATAGTTCAACAGCTTTTCTGGAAGTATTGAGTAAAATGTTATTTAAAATGTTAAATAGGCTCCCTCCCCTCAAACATTTGCCAATATTTTCCCCTAAAATGAAAGTTTAGGAGAATTTTGAGGAAATGAAACATTCATGAGATTTAGCCAAAGGCCTACCTTCTTCTAAGTCATAAATTGTATTTGTAGAAGGGTCTCCTAGCCAAATTTGCCTGTTTCTTCATTTGAATTTACTGGATCACACTCACTGTTTTTTACTAATCCTTCTAATAGCAGCTAGCACACTCCATGCATCCTGGCGGTCCAACTAAAAGCTGCATTTTACCCTAGTTTTATGAGAGAGTGCCTGAAAATTCCTTCTTCACAGATCTTGATTTTTAACAGCTCTTTGATTTGTTGCTGTAATGCTCGTTTCTCTCCTGAATTGCTTCATATGCTATTGATTTTCGTCCTCTCCGCTGCAGTAATCTTCTCATCTGACTGATGTGAAATTTCAAGAGCCCTGCACTGAGGCTTCCTCCTTCCATTCCAAGAGAGTTCAACAACCTCCTTTCTTTTTTTTCCCTTTTTTTTTCTTTGCTCCTTACATCATCCTCATGGCTCACATCCTTTCTCTGCATCTCCCTCCTGATTCATTATGTAACCATGAATCTCTCTTCAAACACAAAACATCTGGGGATGGAAGGAGAAGGGTATAATTACTATAACATGTGGTAAGAACAGCAGATTATTTTGGTATTATCATTGCAACTTCCTTATATTTCTTTTGCTTCCCTTTTGGCATTGCAGATGATAGAAACTAGCTGAGTGAAATGTTTCCTTCCAGCTCTCTCCAGAGGACAGAACACAGGTTCTTGCCAGTGTGCCGGTGGGCGATATAGAGAGGCCACAACCGAGGTCATCTTTTGAAGTGCACACAACAACAAATGATGCCGTAATTATTAGGTGCTGATATCATGGCACTCCTTGCCAGGAGAGCTTGCACTGCAATAAATGGCCCTGTACTCCTTAGAGGTGAGAAGAAGAGAGCAGTGTTTCAGTACCATCAGCACCACCATACCTTGGAGCCACCACCATGGGGTGAAGTCCACCAGGAACAGGTCCATCTTCCCCACAAGGACATATTGTTTAATAAGTGAGAGACTGATGAGATGAGAAACACCCCTACATCCACAGAAACTTGTCAGAACTCTTGTAATATTTTGGAGTTGGTTTCTGTCCTGTAAAACAGTCAATAGATATCAGCCATCCCTGCTTTGGGGATGGTACTCTGCAGGAATTCCTCCATGCTAAGCCCATGATGAAAGATAGCATGGATCAGTCTGATGAAGAAGACTTGCATTTGGTGTCTTAGCAAATAAACTTTTCTATGTAAGGAGTTCTAACTGCTGACTGCCAGTATTTTTTCTGCCAGTAGGATCTCTGAGATACATCTCCTTAGCCACAGCTGTCAACCCAAAATGCACACTAAACCTGTGTGTGAGGCTAGTGTCACACAGCATTGGAGATTACTTGGCAATCAGAGATTACATCAAGTGGTCTATGAGTAGAAAGGAAAAAATATACATGTTCAACATTTAAATCTTGGGCTTGCAGGGAGTTGTCTGTGCTACAGTAAATGGCATTAGGCATGCTGTAGTGTTATTTACATCCATCAAGGCTGAAAAGGGATGGTTAACAGAGAGACAGGCATGAAATCCTGCTCTCCAACAGCAATGCAAGAGATTAAAACACTTCAAGATTAATACTTCAAGATCTATGTGCTCTTTTGTCCTATTTTCATCTTAGTACATTGCCAGTAATCTTGATTGGGGTTTTGCCTGCTGTTGTAATACCAATATCCAAAAGTAGTGCTAATGTAAATGTACATAATTTCTTACACTTCTGTTTTCTCATTGGTACCTTTGTTATTTATCATAGGCATCTGCAGTAAAAGAAGTGGTTACTCTCCCTCAGGGTCCCATCTTCTCCTCCGATCATGCTTGATCCAACTGCAGGGACAACCCATGTGTTGAATTTATGAGACTGGAATAATTTTCAGAAGAGCCCACAGTGGTGCCATAAACACAAGTTCCGGCTGAGGGAGAAAAGGTTCTATAAGCGAGCACCCCTTCACAGTCCCTTGTGCTAGCAGGGGAAGGAAAGGAGATTGATAACTTATGAGTATCGCTGGCATCTGTGTCTATATCCTCTTTTGTTAAACCTTGGCAAATAACAGGGACTCTATGCCATAATACATGAAGCTCAGTGAATAATTCATACCGAAGTTCATGTTAAAGAAGTTGACTGTGTTTCCATTCATGAATTATCCATGAGTAGATGTTGATTTTCTAGATGTGCTTGCTATTAGAAAGTATTCATTAGATAATTTCTGCAAATACTTTTTGGCTTTCTCTTTGTTCTGAATTCAGTTTCTTGTTAGCATCTAACATTAAAAATTGAACTATTTTGGCTTCATGCAGAAATCATTGAGTATGGTCTTCTGATTTCTGTTTGGAAGTTGCTAGTCACCAGGAAGAATTTTTAGTAAGTGTGGATCCAAATTTTCAATTGATATTTGGTATGGTTTATTTCATAATAACTGTTTGGCTGAATTTTTTTGCTAGTTGTCTTATTTGCCAGATAATTCATGTACTCATAGGAAATGCCCATGACAAAACTATCTGCAGAATTGATTCCAATCATTGCCCGAAAGCAAATACATATATGTAAGTTATAGTAGTTTCTTCACTCTTTCTCATAACTAAGTCCCTGAGTAATACCTCCTTTCTACATTGTTTTATTCATCCATCTCAAGGTGTCAAAAAGTACTATACTAAGTCATCATGTTTTGCTTTCTTATCAGTCTTTAAGGGAAAGATCCACTGTGATTTTTTAAGCAGCAATGCAGACATATGATATCAATTTAATACTAACACCATGTGGGACTCATTGGCCTGACTCATGGGTTGTATATTGGGGTTTCTTTGCATTTATCATAATCGCTTCCACTTGCTTCTGCATCTCTCCCCTCCTGGCTGCTCTAGCCAAGCTCCAGGTTAAAGCCTTCTCACGGGGCACAAAGGGTTGCACAATGTCCTTCTCTCCAGTGTCATTGTTTGATCCACTGAAATACAGCAACAGCCCATGAGCTGAGTGCAAGCAGGTTACCTTAACCTTTAATATTTATGCTTTTAGCCTGTAGTGGTACGATGAGAGGTAATGGTTTTGAACTGAAAGAGAGTAGATTTAGATGAGCTATTAGGAAGAAATTCTTTACTGTGAGGGTGGTGAGACACTGGAAGAGGTTGCCCAAAGAAGTTGTGGATGCCCTCTCCCTGGAACTATTTGAGACCAGGTTGGATGGGGCTTTGAGCAACCTGATCTAGTGGAAGATAACCCTGCCCATGGCAGCAGGGTTGGAACTAGATGATCTTTAAGGTCCCTTCTAACCCAAACCATTCTATGATTCTATGATTCTATGATAATGGTTTAGAGGATGACCTAAACTGCTGTTTGCTCTGCACAGAAAGTGAGGAGCAAACTTCTGAGAGTCATTTACTGCCTAATCTCTGCAGAGGGAAAGGTATTGAAAAGCTGGGAGAAATTAGTGAACTGCCCAGGCACGATACTTAAATCAGCACGGCTGTTTCCAGCCAGACCCAAACACACGTTCATTCTTATCATCACTGCTATGTGAAGCTGCTTAGGGATTTCACCTCTTAGAATAGATACAAGATGAGGAGGGTGAGCTGAAAGGGGAGAAATACACCCAGGCGTGGAAGTATGATGGTCTCTGAGCTGCTTTGCTTTCTGTGGAAATCTTTCCATATGGCCCGGGCAGTTTTTTAACAAAATAGCGCAGAGCTGCCAAAGACTCAGAACAGATAAATTTAACCTTGTGTGAAACACAGAGGACAGATCCTTCTCTGGCATAGCTACACTGAAAACCGCAGAGAAATGTTGCTTTCCACCAGCTGAGGATCCAGCCTAGAGGATCTGGCTTTAGAAGATGGAAAACCACTACAAAACATAAGCTCTCGGCTTGACACGTGTCTTGAAGGCCAATGGTGACTGGCGCCTTCCAGCTATACAACTCAAGCCATAAAGCTGATGAGCAGTGAAGAGGCACACTAGATGGGGATGTGACAGCTGGAATATGCAGAAACATAGGAAAAGGTATTTGATTTGATTTTATCTGTCAGACAACAGAATATTTCTTATAGTAAGAAACATAAACCAAGTCTGTACTTCTCATCAAAAGCAGAAGAGGATTTGATGACAGGAGTAGTTTGCTTGCTTGCTTGTTCTTATTTGATTTGTGGCATGAGATTGATGAGTTTCTCAGGTGCAGTTGAAGGGAATAGCTATATAATCCTGCACAACACTATCCATTAGATTTATCACAGAAATGTACTTGCAGAGAAGCATCAGTGCAAATGCAATTACTTCCTCTAACTCACAGCTGCAAATATGAGTGTGCACAAAAGAGCTTTCCCATTCAAATGTAGGTTTTCATTTTAAATTGACTTTGGGGACAACTTGCCCAAGAAGTGAAAAAATCTAATATCTTTCCTTCATTTTAATTAGATCTCATGTGCTTTAACTATGACAATGACATTTCTTGATGTTACTGCTCTCCTTTAAAAATGTTAGTTTGCTTTAAAAGAATTGTTGCAATCTACAAATGATGCTATAAGCAAAAAGAAAAAAAAAACATATATACTGGTACTTATACATACTGAGCTGTCAAGAGCATCTAATTTGTAAATATAAAAGACTTCCAAAGCCACAGATCTTAGTTTCCAAAAGGCTGATCTTATCAGAGGATAAAACTAGCCAGGACAACGTAGACTAACACCACTGTTCTGCAGGGGAATGTTTGTACTATTGGAGTATTTAGCCAAAAAAAGAAGGTTCCTTCTACTGCTCAGTTTTCTTCATCCTAAAGAACTTCAGACTCACCCATGGGCCAAATTCTTTAGATTCTTCATAAATTCAGCTGGGCATTTGGCTAGTTTACAGGCCAGAGAATGAAGTTTTTTAGCTTTTTATATGGGAGAGGTTGCAGAAACAGGGTTCTTACTGCCTCGTGTAGACATAACAAAGGAATATGAACCCAGCTGCTAGATTGAGATTTTGGAGTTTCTTCTTGTTAGTACACACAGGAACACACATTTCAGACCTGCTACTCTTTCCATCCAAAATTATATTATGGACACAGGCATGTTCTCATAAACCACATGGTAACATATTTCATCTCTTTATTTGCTCTACAGACCTGTTTTCTTGTCTGACAGCAGAATGAGAAGCAACAATGCTACACAATGAGTCAGTCAAGGGGTTGTCTGCAATAGCACAGAGGTGAATTCTCTCTGGGTCTCAGATGAAGCTTTATCACAGAAGCTGGCAATGCCTTGGAGATACTCCTTTCCGCCTCTTCTCTCTTTTGCTGCAACAGCTCAAGTTTGCCTTAAAATACTAGCACCAAATTTGGCTCCTGGAAATACATAGATCCATGTCATTGGGAATTGGCTTGCATGTATTTGAGAGTAAAGTGCAGCCAGTGAAATGCCAGTCATGACTACAGTCGACACTGTTTAGTTTATTCTTACAGATCGCTATAGAAAGAGAATGATTTCTTGCCTTATGCCCGGTCCATGAGGCTCCAGCATGTTATGATGCCCTTCATGAGTCCCATTGCTGATGCACCCCATGCTCCTGTCCTGCAGTAGGCCCTACTCTAAATTGCACACAACCTGGAGCTATTATTGGAAGTGGCATTCCATTACATGCATTTGAACTAAATGTCAAGGCAGATTAAAACAAAAGTGCCATTATAAATTTGAATCCTATTAAAAATAAAATTTAAAAGGCCCAAAATCTATTTAAACAAACTCCCACATAATCTCATAAATTCGACAGCTGTCTGGAAACTATGCACATCTTTCAGGTAAGTTCCAGGGCTTGTTCAAGAGGGAGGAGATCTTGCCAGCCTCTATTCTACATAAGTTTTATTGGTCACAGACTTCCTATTAATTAGCAGAAACATCAGTGATCTCGTGGGTTGCCTCTTATTTCTGAGGTGTTGCCTGCTCTCCCTCACTTGCAGAGGCTCCTGATGTTAAAAAGCTGACCTCAGGCTTTGGGGATTCAATAAATCTGTTACCACATTCCTCTGATAAATATTTTCTCAAGCTGTTTAGTAGAACTGAACAGCAAAGGGAACTGCGGGTAGTAAGAGTGGCCAAATAAACATTCACATTAGTGAGTTGATTTTCCATCAGCATTGGTGCTACTGGAGCTGGCCACCATGGGATGCAGACTGCCTCTAACCACGTGGGTGCTCACTTATGCCATTAAAGGTACATTGATGTGTAGAAGATCAAAGATGATGTGGGAAATTTCGTCAGAAAAAGACTTCTGTGAGACCTTCTGTATGAAACAAAGGAATCAAAGGGTGCAGGTTGCCGAGCAAGGCAATAGCACATTCAGCCTGGTGTCCTGGGGAAATTTCCTCTTAGCCAGGATGGATGAGCAGCTGTTTCATGTCAGAAAGAAGGAGTTTGGGTAATTTTCAAAATTTTGGGGCTTTAATATTTATTTTCATCTTCAGATATTACTCTTCCCTCCCTTATTTCCCAATACATCTCTCAGACTTCCTCAAATCCCGCTCTACCAAGTATCTCGTTGCCATGAATTCAGCATTTGTACTGGACATCACACAGGCAACAGGGTATCTGAGACTTCCAAATTTTAATTTTTGAAATAGAGCAATGCTTGTTTCATTAAGTTGTGTTTCAATGTGCCTGAAACAGCTACAAATGGTTTATGGTTAGGTGGTTAATTGTGGGTTAGTAATGGTAGGTCTCTTGGCCTATTTGTTGAGATCGTGGAACTTTACCTCTCAGGACTCCTAGCTCCTTGGCCTCATTTGGTAATTAATTTGCCATATGCCTTAGAAAACAACAAGTAGGGTTGTTTCTCTCCCTGCATAGTGTGGTTTTAGGAGTCTCCGTAAAGTTCTTTCAAGATGAGCAGCTAGACATTGCTAGAAGTGCAGCAAATTGCAGTGCAAAACTATTCCAAAAGTTAAACCTCAAATTGTCAAAGGCATTCCCTTCAGCTAGCATTGCCTTTCTTGCAAACTCTCATAAATAGAAGCCCGGCAAAGAAAGAAGCTGATAAATTAGACATAGATCTATGAAGAGAAAGGGAGCCAGAGACCAATACCTACAAGACATATGTCTTTATTTACTCAGACATAAATCAAACAGAACAGGAACTTCTGCAAGTAAATCGGATTCCATTTGTATGTTTTTCCTGACACATAAATCTGGCTGTAGCAGAATGGCATGAATAATAGTGGAACCGAACTCCCACAGTGACTAATCTTTCATTGAATCTGGACTGATAACTTACCCTGCTGAGCTGGACTTTGGTGCTGCTGTGGTGAATCATGGGATCACCAGAGGCAACATGGATGTTTGTTGCTAAAGAGTTTCTCTTGCTTAAGGCAAAATGGCTTGGATGGGAGCTCCTATGTGCTGCTGTAGATCCAACCTTTATTAATGTTATTTGCTAGACAAAAAAGTTTCTCTCTTCCAAGGCCTTGAAGAAAGAGTCTGCAGTTGTTTAGGTAACAAACAGCAAAACACAATGCAGGGGATCTACTGAGAGCAATGCCAACTAGCAGTGAGAAATAAAGAAACCACTTGCAGATGTGTTTGTGCATGAACTTCCCTATGCTAAAAAGTAGCAAGAACCCAGCTATCCTCCAAAATGTGGGGAGGCATCCCGTGGAGTGTGATGGGAGCTGTCTCAAGTCCCCAGTTCCCAGGAGATGCATGCCATCATCTCCCAACACTCAAGCTGATGGAATATGCCCAGAAAGCTGCAGAATGATAAGACATTTTAACAGTTCTTTGCAAACTGTACAGGGGTCTTCACAACAGCAGCTATAGCCACATGGCTCAAATACAACTCGCCCGGCTGACAACAGTTGTGCTATATCTACATGAAGTATTAACTACGAAAGGCTTTCGCAGCCAGATTCATGAGGCACTTCCAGGAGAGAAAAATCCCCTCTTTCTTAGCTGTGTTTTGCTGTCCAAGCTGCTGAGACTGTAAATTTGACCATCTTATAACTTGAAGAGACCTTAGGTGAATCCAGTCTCACTCTTAGGAATGTTATCTTTTCAATTTTGGCAAATGGGATATTTTCACAGAGATTCCTCTTGCTCGTTCTAAAATGGAGAAAGATGGAACATGAGAGAGGTTTTACTCCTTTGGCTGACAAGGTCTGCTTTGAATAAAAAAAATGGATCATGCAAAATATTATTAATGATCAAATCCACAGTTTTCGCTAAGCCAGAACATTACTCAAGGTCATATCCCCTGAAATCCTTCTTTGACTGATGGAGTGGTTTCTTCCAGTTTAAACGCAGTCACAATATTATCCCTAATGTAAACTGGCAACATGGATGTTTTTGCAGTTGGTGTTGGTAAAGCGTTCCCAAGAGTGGTAGATTACCTTCCACCATGGAAAAACAAATTCCACCCTCCCTGCCATCACCCCCAATTCCACTCACCTTTTCCAAACAGTACATTCAGTAGGAAATCCTGATGATGTTAGAGCTACTTCTGCTGAAAACCTGGCTACCTTAATTGGTCCTGTTCACTTGATATATGACATTTTCTAAGTCAAAGTTTTCCTGTGCTGAGCATCCATTAATTATGTCTCCAATGAGGCCTTCCTGGTACTGTATCAAATCCATTAAAACCTATCTTGCAGGAATGGAAAATGAGTAAGCAGATCCACAAAGAATAACAAAACAAGAAGTTCCTCTGGGGTGTGTTAAAGACTACCTTAATGCAATAGGGCAGGCTGTCAGGGCTACAGCAGCAAACCGCTTTAGAGGTTGGGAGTGGAGAATGGACTTACAAGCAGCCCTTTGGAGCAGAGGTTGGCAGAGTTACCTGGAATGATCACATACATTAAGTCTGTTGAAGCCGAGTGTCTCATAAATACCCTGATATATAGCAGGAGAAGCACAAGAGTGGCTCCTGCAGAGCAGGACATCGTGGAGGCGAATGTGGGGGATTCAATGCCTGTGCTGGAAAAGGGTTGACCTGGTTAAGGAAAGAAAGGTTGCAGAGACAAGGGGAGGGAAGGAGGAAATGAAGGCAGCCTTATTTAAAAACCACAGTGCAGTTTTAATTCTACCACAATTGAGGTCAATGGCTAAGCTCCTCTCAGCTGTAAAGGTCTAGAAGACCGTTGCGAGGTTGATAGTTTTTTAATGACTTAGAAAAGAAGCCATCTGGAAGGACAAAGTGCGGCATTATTTCTAGATTTGAATGATGCTAATGTGTTGTTCTAGCCTAACATCCAGCAAGTTATGGTGGATGTACTGGAAAGGGGACAGGTTGGTTTTTCTACCAACACCTGGCTGGCAAGTTCAGTAGAACACAGAGACAAATTTTCAAACTACACTATACTGCTCTAAAAGATGAGTCATGTGAAGAAACTTATTTTGGGAAAAAAACCTCAACAACAAAAGCCCCACCAAAACCAGATGACACACAGAATGAGCCCCTTCTGAAATGACAGGGATATGTTATATTTCACAACACTGTGCAGGACCTGTGACCGGGTCTCTTCCCTCTCCTGTCACCCTTGCAGAAGCCAAAGTGGGGCCCAAGGGCTCACATTTCCCACTGCCCTGCTGCAGCTCTGGACATGGGTACAGTCCTGGGGCAATGGCTTGATAACAAAAAACATCAAAATATTGCCATCAGAAAGGCCTCTGATGAAAATAGCATGCTGACACCTTTATTCTTGACAGTCCTTGTATTTTGGGTCTCTGGGCCAAATGTGTATTTCTACTTTTTGTTTGTGAATCTAGGAAAATAAGAACTACATCAATTAAACCTGTGTCGGTAGTTTTAAGGATGTAAGGTATGTCTATACAGTATGTTTGTGAATCTGCTTAAAAGCAGGTAGATGTTACAGGGCTGACAAAATGCCACATAGCCATGGTTAGGCTGATTTAAGAAGCCTCTCTAAGAGAAAAACTATATCAGATTAAGTTTGCACATTCACACAGCCTATGAATTAGAGTTGAACCAGATCCTGCTTATACTGTGCTGATTAGACACCTTCTACCCTCTGAGAATTGTACAGCTTCTTAAATATCCATCTATTCATCCTAATAGCTGTGCTGTTTGCTTGGGATGGTATCCATCTTCATGGACCTTAGACATTTAAAATTTAGGCATCAGTCATCCTAGACTCCCTTTATCATGAGAGGAGAGAAATGGCTTTCTCTGGAGAGAGATTCATCACATGTTAAAATAGGTGTCTGAGAAAGGAGAGATGGATAGCTCTTTGGAAGAGCTTATTTCTCTAGATGTCTAACCAAAGTTATTGCACATGAATCTCAGCTTATCTGTGTGCTAGTATCCAGCTCTCCTCCAGCTTGTACGTGCAGGTATCTGGCTGCACACCCACCCAACCTTATGTTTCTGTTCTTTATAAGGTGTGGGCATCTATCTAGAGATATGTATGAAAAATAATTAAAATTCACTAATGACTACAAAGGACTTTCCATATTTCACTGTCTACTTATCTCTTAACTCAGATAAATTAGGTCAAGCAGGGAATGTGGCCCATGTGCTAAAATCATCAGTGGATGATGTCATGGTCAAAAGGAGTCCTCTTTTAGGAGTTTAAAAGGTAATTGAAAGGTTATTTTTTCTAATGGGAAGTAAATGAGATACAGGTCATAATCAGGCAAGCTCAGGGTGAAGTCTTAGGTTGAAGAGAGGCAAGATGGAGTTGAAGATTAATTTGATTAGGATTTCTTAAGATAATATTTGACTTTATAAGGGATTTAAAAGCAGTAAGGTTCATTTACTAAGTCTGAGCTGTTCACTCATTTTTTTTCAGGCCATACGGAAAGGTACAGAGTCTTGGTTGGAGTTAGATGGTCACAAATTGAAAAAAATTAGTACATGTTACAATAAGAATCTGCAAAGTGTTAGCAGAATAAGCGGATTTGATTAAATGCAGAGTTGAAGATTCTCTGATTTCTCAGGGAGTTTCCTAATTTTTGTAATACTGAAGCTGTAAACTTTTAACTTGGGTGAACACTACAAGCTTTTAATTCTACTACAAACAAGTAAGTTAAAGAATCCACAGGAAGAAAATAATTTCTTCCTATACTTGTGGTTTCCAAAAAAAGTTATTAAAGGTAGAGATCTGTCTCCTGTTGCTCCCAAAGAAACTTAAAACTTTTTAACTAACTAAAATAGGAAGTAACATGGATTCAAAGAATAAAATCCCAACATTAGTAGACACAGGATAAGTTCTTTCAACATTGTATAACATCCAGTGTTTGTAAAGCAGGATAAGATCCAGTACACAACACACTGAGCAAGGGTGCAGGACAATGGAGATCTGCTTGTGCAAAAAAAAGTTCACTCTGAAATATAGCAAGCAGTCACCTGTGTTGCAGAGCAGAGAATAATTGTTTTGATTTAGAGAACAGTTGCAACAGTTCTGCAGGCCATCTTAGCTCTGGACAATCCATTAGTGTCACCAAAATTAGAAGATGTGAAAAAAAGTAAGGGAAAAAATCCTATCTTTCTGTTTGCAATTTATGAATGCATCCCCAAAGGTGGCAGGGCTATTAAATATCCATCAAGCTCCGGTGTGCCAGCACATCAACTGAGTGTGTTTTTGCAGGAAGTTTGGAGAGTCACAATAGCTTTACCGGGGTCTGGCAGAGAATCCTGGGTGCATGCAGTAAGGATCTTCTATGTGATGCATTTAACTTTAAAGCTGTGACAACCAATAAACAGCTCAGATGAAACCTGCATGAACAAGAACCTCAAAGAATGAAAAAATCTTTACTCCAAGTATACTGTGTGCCTCTTGTAACCCTAAAGTGGTTTCTTGAGTCAACAAAACAAGGTTTTTCAAAGGGGTAGATATGGAGTGCAAATTTGGCGGAGGAGAAAAGTAAAGAATCTAAGTGAATCTCCCAAAACTATTTTTTTTTTCCCTACAGGGAAGCCTGAACCAAGGGGATATACTTGCCAAAAAGATTCAGGGGGATTTAAACCTGAAGCTCGTAGTTTGCTTTTTTTTGCTATAACCACATATTTGTGAATACCCCACACTGTTGGGCATGCTGACATGTTTGTGATCCACAGTCCAGGGCTTGCCCCCCTGTTTTCTTACAACAAAAGCATATCTGGTGAAAACGCATATAAGTCTGAAGATCAGTGAGCCAGCTTGTGCACACTCTTGCTTTCCTCTAGGACTTTGGACAACAGCCCAGTCTAGACGTCATTCTGCGACTCATACAGACGTTATTTTCCTTCATCTCTTCCAGGAGCTTTCCTTACCCTGCCGTCTTATCAAAGACTTAGTATTTAAACAGCTTAAGCTTGATTCAGCTTGTTTTTGATGAATTGGCCATGGACCATTTCTACAGGCAGCTCACCAGTCAGAGCTGGGGAGCAGAAAACACCAGCTTTGAGGCTGGGATAGACCATATGGGCAGACTGGAGGCTGTGACATTCTCCAGCGGCACTGGATCCAGAAGAGCTCACATGTGCACAGCTTATGGACAACCTTTCTTGTGACCAGAAACACCAGAACACATCTCCAAACTCCTTGGTCTCTTTATCACCCCATCTCCCTAGACAGCTTCTTATGAGTGACTCACACTTCTCTATTTGAGAAGGTCTTTTAACTATTTCGTGGATGTTTAATATCCTGATTTTTAGTTTTAGCAGACTAAGTCTTCCAGGTTTATGGAGATAGGATCTTTGAAGCTAACAGCTTGCCTTGTCCTCTTCCTAGTGTGTTCTTGAGACAGCTTATCTAGATTTCTTGGGTTGCTTTCCTGTTTGCTCGTTCTAGAGTCCCATCAGGTCAGACTGATGTGTGTTGTTAGGGGTCTAATAATGTTTATATCTTTACACTAACATTACCTCACTATTGTGAATATTTATGCCATTGTTACAGGGCAGTGTACTTAGACGAGCACACAGCAGCTTGAATTCCCCATCCACTACTACTTGCATGTCTCATCACTGTAAATACTAATGCAATTATTAAGGAAATGTTTATTTTCTGGATGGGTGAAGGAGGGCAAGTGTGTAAAACCTGGAACTTGAACCTCCATCTCCAAAAACAGGAGTTACTCTCCTAATGAAGAAACAACTTCTGTGAATTCTCTCTTACACAGAGCACTGAAAAGCATCTGAATAGGGAGGGAACAGTACTTCTGTCTCAGTAGTGGGAAAGGTAAGAAGACCTAGAAATTAATTTAAAGCATATTTTTCCTCAATCTGTGATGGTCCAAGTAGGCTTGGTCCTAATTTCATTTAGGGTTGGGAAGGGAGTTCAGGAAAACAAATGGGTCTCTCCAGATTAAACATGGGTGGAAGTCTGTGTAATGTAATTGAATTGGCCCTAGGACCATTTTGCTCATCCTTGCTTTTGTGAAAATATTTGCAATGTGACTTTTGGGCCAACTGAAAACTGCCTCTGTTTGTTAAGGACCGCAAAGAATGTTTAGAGTAGAATTTTGGAAAATGTCTTTGAATAATGTGGATTAGTGGCTGCCTGTGTAATTTAAACTTTGCCATGATTAAATACCAACAGTAATTAGCAAATAACATCCCAAAACTGAACTTATATAAAAAATGTCTTTAGAGAATGACCAACTAACACAAGGACTTATAATATTGGGAAAGCTGCAAATGATACTGAGGGTTGTCATCTCCTCTTCCCCTCTACTTCCAGAGTACTGAAAATCTCTATAGGCTCCCTGGAGGGGAAGGATCTTGGATTTCTCCTGCAGCAGCCTGTGGTGGAAAATGGGACTAATCAGTTCTAACCTTCTGCCTGACCAATGTGATTCATCTATTTGGGTGCTCAGGAAGCTCAAAGGCTATTTGCTAAATATTTTGTGACTGTTCTCACTAAGAGGATCCCTGGAGCATCTGCTGCCCAAGGAAGTGAGATGCTAAGGGGCTTTTTTCCACCTGTGTGGGATTGGCACCCAGGAGCGATACGGAGAGCACTGAAAGTTTTATTGTTGTGGCTAGGGTGTGCTATTCTTTCTGCTGCAGTCTGCATAAAGCCAGGCTATATTTCTGAGAGCAACAACTGGTTCTTTGAGAACACATACAGAGACACACGGACACAGGAAATAAAACAAGTGAAAAATTTAGGAAGGTGGAATGGAAAAGAAAAGAATAATAGGAATCCGTGATGTATGGAAACAGCACAATGAATGACAGAAATAAAGGAGCCTGGAGTTTTATAAGATTATCTGAATTCTTTTGAGAAGCAATACAAGAATTGAAGCTTTGTAGCTCTAGAGATGATATTCCCTCAACTTTTTATGTCTATTCAAATGCCTAGTGTGTGGAATTGCCAAGCTTAAAAGACTAGCAGACTTGGCAATCTAATTCTTTTATCTTCAAGCCAGGTAGGGCACAGGCAACTCCCCAACTTTCCCATATTTTCCTGCCAACATTTTCACTTTACACTTGAAGGGACTTGGTGCAGAGGGTACATCGAGATGCAGTCTTTGTGTTTGTTCTGCTCTGTAGCAGAGACATACAAAGATGCCAATGATGTGTGAGGATTACGGGAAAGTCTGACCTTTTGTTTATTTCAAAATGAGCTGAGAAGATCCAAGAAACAGCATTAAGCAGCATAAGCTGAACCTGGCCTGGGAAACAAGAGTCAAGGAAATAGCTGGTAACTGGTTCAGGCAGAGCGGGTGCAGAAGGGTCGTGTACTGACTCCTCACCCAAGACATCCATCTGGGACATAAACATATCTGAAACAAAAAATAAAGTGCTTCCCTGCCCTCATTACTAGGACACCTGAGCAACTCTCCATCTTTCATGCTGTCTCCACAGCTGGTTGGCCAGACACCCTCCAAAGAGGCACTCACCCAGCCTTTACATCAGGAGGATGTAAGGATGTAAGGAGGAACCTTCTGCTGAGGTTTATCTCTCTCTCCAGAGGAGAGACCTGACTAGTGCTGAGACAATATCCTGCTTTTAGCTGGCTAACATCAGGGAAGATTAATTCTGCCTCTAGTGAGTATAGTATGTCCACATTAGGGGTACAGACAAGCAGGATCTAGTTCTGTGCGTGTTCCCAGTCAAGGGGATGAAAGACAGCTCTAGATCAGAAGCTGCGTAACAGTGCTAATATAATGCTGTGCCTGAACTATTAATCCCAACACTGTGGGTGATAAAGACATATCCCAGCATGCCTGTGATGGAGTAAGGACTTGAAACTGTATTTCTTTTCTTCTAGGCGAGCATTCCAAGTTACCTAATTCCCATACGGACTTATATATGCATTCTTGTTGTCTGCAAGCTAAAATTCAATATCTGAAAATATTTTGTACTACAACCATTGAAACCTAAAACTTTTTTTTTTCCTATTAGTTTCTGATGAGACTGATTAAGATGTAGTGAAGTCAGATCTGGGATGCAGAGTAACATGTTCCAGCTCTGCTCACAATAAGCGTCTCAGATTTACTCCTGGATCCCAAGTGTTCCCCTCTGATACAGGATACTGCATTCCCACAGAGTTCTTAAATCCCTGCTATGCAGCAGAAGTGTGTGGTCAAGAGTATTTTGCATTATTGGATAACAGATTTCAGTAATATTTCTCACATCTTCAATGCAGCAGAGGGTCTAGTTTTTGAGAGAGGAGCCACAGACTCATTCTCTTCTGGGAAATAGCAAATATCAGATATCAATCAAAGCCACAAAATCTCCATCTAAAATCTACCTTACCCTCCGTTTCAATGTGTTGCTGCTTGCACATGGACACTAGATCCAGATAAAATGACTGATCTTCTCCAAGAAAAAGGAATGCCTTCAAACATGAAATATTCACTTCATTTATGGCCTGCAAGATTTTTGGAACTCCATGCTGTGCCACAAACCTCTGGCTGCAGCCCTTTCCATCAGCCCATCCAATTCGCCCCTCTCCTCGGGACATGCTGACTCCATAGCAAAAGCTCATGCAATTCATTTTAATACCTGTCCGATCATCTCATTTTCATGGACCACCCAGACCTCACTGAGCTAAAAGCACTGTGGAAGCTAAAAGATAGCCATATTTCCACATTATTTGGTTTTGGTTTTGTGTTTTTTTTCCATACAAATAAACTGTGACAGGCTCACCTTGGAAGTGATTGAATCAAATTAAACTTGTTTTCATATTACAGTATAATCTGGGTGGACTTGTTTACACTAATTGGAAAGTAATTATGTGCCTCTGCTAAACTGGTAGGTTTTGACTGTGGGAGGTTCAGGGACTAAAGCACTTCATGCTTTTAACTTTGGGAGTGTGTTAAAGCTATTTTATGTAGAATGCATGTGAAGCGAAATGGTCAGAAGAGTGAACTGATAAAATCTCAATGAGCTTAAGCCTTGCAGATGGTGAAAATCAAATTAACTTCATTCAAGTCACTATGAAGAGGAACTGGTCCACTGTGTCCTTGCTCGAAGGAGTTTGTAAGTTCATTTTGAGTATAACACAATGAGAAACATAACAAGCCAGCAGGGAGAGCTGGGGAAGGACAGGGACACCACGACTAATATTTTGTGACTGCTGAGCAGAGACATGGTGTGCTGCACTGTGGGACAGCAGCAGGGAGGTTTTTTATTAAACTTGTAGAAATCATTAATGGGAGACTTTTGTTCTGCTTTGTTTTATTACCATGTTGGATCATCTACAAATAAAAAGAGAGAAATGCATGAAGAGCTTTTTGTGACAGAGGATCACACCATCACTGGTGTCCAGCTGCTCTACTGCCCAGCCAGATTTTCTGCCTGAAGTTTTCTTATGCTGTTGCCAAATCAGCAACACTAGAGCTCTTGGGACACATGCAAAAATCAAGCAGTTACCTGAGAGCTGCTTAGATTCAAGTCACTAAAGGGATGGGGAGTCATTTGAGGAGTCACTGCAACAAACATACCTGGAACACTATCTGGAAAAGCAGACTCCTGTGGCCTTGGACACCAGAATAAGCATTAACCTCATGGCCTAAATTCTACCTGCAGCAGTTTTATGTCCTATATATAAAACCCATGTGTTTAACCAAATGTCAATAAGGGCAGTTAATGTTCAATCTGTTTAAAAAGCTGAGATGCTATGGCTTTAAAATCTGGAGTTCTTGATTCTTCAGACTTTGCTGCCATATAACCCCTGAAACTAGGCTTTAGATCTGTAATTTTAAAGCGGTGGGAAATTAAATACACCTGGGATTTTTAGATCCATAAATGCCGATGAGTCTCGCAGGGACACAAGTTGCTACATATCTTAGGACTTAAGATGTTATAAGGTACAAGGTGGCTTTTACTTCAGGTGCAAAAGATTCTGGTTTTATGCTTTTGCAACCAACTGAAAATATAGCAACACTAGAGTGAATGAAAACCAGTTTATGAAAACTGGCTGAGCCAGTTCTAGGCTACCTGTTTAGGTGTTGCTAACACTTTTTCCTCTCCTATGGATATACATGAAGCTGAGACTCTTCTCAGGACAGGACTTGTGTTCATCTCAGAATTAGTGCCCACTGCTTTGGCCGTCAGAGTTACAGGAGCAGTTTGAAGTCCCTTATGAAAAAGTAGGGCCTTTTTAATTATTGGCACGTTTACCACCAGGCAAACTGTGCTTTCATCTTATTTTGGGGGAGGAAGGGGCAGAATGGATAAGAAACAAAGAGGAAAACAAAGAAAAAAAGAATTAAAAGCAGGGGAAGAACAAGTAAAAGAAAGCAATGAATCTTGAGTATCATGTATAAGCTCTGGGGGCACTGACATTCTGTGCCAGTGTCATTTGCATGGCTATTTCAAAAGAAAAAATAAACAGGCAACTCCACAGCTGCTGATTAGTATGCTGCGGCTGTCCAAGATCTGGCATCACCCTCGGCACAGCCGACACCGGGAGCTGCAGAGGCCACTGATGGCTAACAGCTGAATCCTCCAGCAGTCAGGCTGCGGAGTTTATGAAGCTGAGGTGTCATTTATTTTAAACTCATTTGCTCTCCTGCAATACAGGTTGATAAGTGAGAATGAGGAAATCTGAATATTTTGTTTTCTTGTGAAAGTGGCTAATAAAGTGTCTTAGAGCAACTGGGATGCTCAGCTCCAAACACACAGTGCTTTCTTAGCACAGTATTGTTCGGCAATGTGGGCTCCATTTTTTTCCAGGGTTTCTATAACATTATGTCAGAACATGATTTAAATGTAATTACAATTGTTTGGTTTGCAGTCCGGGAGGAACATGTGGTACCTTTTTACTGTTTTACTATTTTTATAAGTTAAGCTACATCATTTTTTGTTAACTTAGAGTATCTGCGGTTCCTAGGGAGAACTTGCATTCCAGATTTCAATTTTTTATTCTGTTTCTATGTTAGAAATAGATTTTTATTTTCCCTTTCCAACTGCTTTTAAAAAAGGTTTGTCTTTTAGTGTAAATCCAGAAAAAACCATCCTGGTCTTGTCACCAGCACCCTATTGTAACTAGAAGTGGATATTAAATTACCTTGTCCAACTGGCTGATTGCCATTAACTCTGAAATATCTGACCTATCCTTGAATTCACTGTATCTGAGACAAGGAGTGTCCCATATAATTTTGCTGCTTTTCAAGTGCAAAAGACTGCTTCTCTAACAGAAATTTCACAGTAACTTCTCTTTTCATGTAGTACCATTCACACACCCATTAACCTACGATGACACAAATGTTTGTGGAAGTTAATTTGAAGGTCGCATGCACATGTGTTTGTGGAAACCAAATGCTCTGTTTGAACGTGCAGTTATTCATGCCAAAGACCATGGGCATTCAGCCAGGGAAGGAAAAGAAACAATACAGCGAGACTTGTCTGGCCAAACAGGGCTAGCAAACCCCTCTTGACTGTTTAATATTGAAACCCCACACTTGTCTGATGTAGTTTTTAGAGGCACATGTACCCATACCTTACATACGAGCTGGAAATTGTGCATGGAGGAACAAGCTGATGTGTACTTACATGATTGATAGATGCTCATGTAACCAGCTAACCCCCCAACAAACTGCTCGTGGATGTGAATATTTTGTCATACCCACTTGGTTGGCTTTATTTACAGATGGACTAAAAATGGAACCCGAAAATCAAATTCCACCAGATCTCAGGATAAAAGAGAGTCGAGGTCATATCCCAATCGCTGGTTGCCCTCAGCCTGTTCCTGCTCACTGTGTGATAGTAGCCATGAGGTTAGACCCTTCCAACAGCTAGCAGCTCTCTCACTTACTTTGGACCAAAAGCTGAAAATGCCTTTTATAATCTCCATACTATATATTACCATTGAGTCTGAACCATAAACTTGACTTAAGTCTGTCCCCAAACCATAGCTAGAACTCATAATTTTGATTTATCTCCATTTCAAAAGGAGGACAGCCAGTTCCTTTTTAAAGGGAAATACTCAGCTCACAAAGCACTCAGAAATAGTTGACAAAATTAATTTAGGATGAGCAGTAACTTGCAAGAATCCCAGTAGTTCAGTTAAAACAATTCATCAGGTTATCTTGCTGTCTTCAGCTTCTCCATCTGCAATTCATTTCTGGAATGGAAGGTGCAACTCTTGAAAAATAAAATGCCCTCAGCAGTGCAGAGCATGAGAAGGGACCCTGTGGTGTGTGGTCATGGTATCAGCTGAGTGAAATCAAATGATTTTCATTTCCAAAGTTGCATGTTCCTGAAGTCTGTGCATGGCTTTGCTGAGTGTGTGCATCAGAATTCCTTTGCACCGTGTGGTATTTTTTTGGGTATTGACTTAAGACTTGAGTACACGGGGCAGGTTACCAGTGAAATCATAACAGTGTAATTATAATGTTATTATTAGGCAGACTTATTCCAAACAGAAACTACAGAGAAAGTTACACCACTATAACTATGGCAATATAATTAGGCAGTAGACAGACTTCTTAGTCATGCTAAATTTTCTAATATGGGTCTGATGCAAAGCTGACAGAATACCCAGGAAAAACAAGATGACTGTGCAGATTTCTGGAGAGGAGTCTGTGCTCAGGCTGTAGGATCAGCTGCAGAGCTGCACGTAATAAACACTGAGTATCCTTAGAAATCTGCAGTAAAAGATATCCCATGCTGATTGAAGATACAGACCTTGCCTTTAATATTGGACTCGAGTCAGTAGCCTGCAATCTGAAAACAATTCTCAGACTACAACAGAGCATTTCATGTCTTTATTTCTTGGAGAATTTGACCTGTCTCATATGAAGCACTAAAATCCAAAAATTAATCTGCAGTTTCTTTCCTAAGCTATATATCAGGCTGGGGATCTCATCAGAACAGGATTTCTTGCGAGATTTCCCATTCCTGATGGCAGAAAATACCACAAGAAAAGACTTGCTTTATTGTAGCCAAACCCAGAAATTTCAGAGACGTGCAAAACTAAACAAGTGAAACACCCCAAGTGTTTTGAGACACACAGAAGTTTTTTTAGGATTCGTGTTAATGTGACCAGATCTCTTTGCGGTCCCTCTCTGTTTCAGCCACGACAACCTGACAGATAAATTGCCACTTCTCAGCAGTTCAGGCAGATTTCTTATTTGAAGATTTCTTTGTGCTGAACATATTCTGTCTTGCTGAAATTGGTGCTATGAGAGGGCTCCACACAGCTATTTCTTAGAAATGGAAGAAAGAAACCCCAAATCAAAACAGAAATTAGCTCAACCTGTTATTAGTGGTTAAAAGGGGAGAAGCTGTAATATTTGAGTCTGATGTGGTCCCACTTGCTCCTAAAGAGGGTTAATTTTTTTTTAATAGTGAAGTGTAAAAAGCAACTTGCAGCTTTCTCTTCTTTCTGAGAAATCATAAAGATCTTTAGTGCCCTCTACAGCCACACTGAATTTATTCATATGCAGAACACTCAACTCATTTCTTGTGTTCTTGTTCTTCTTTCTGTTTCTCAAGTGAGCGGCAATGTACAGTCCTTTAAATGAGCTTTCAACACTGCATTAATCACATGCCTTAATGGGCAAATTCAGCTTTTTTCTTGCTAATATATTTGCATGCTCTTTACATAACAGAATGCTAAATGTACAGTCTGTGCAGCTGGAGAACTACAAGCTTATTTCATTTCCAACCCAGCTATGCAGCATGTGGTTTATACACCAAAAAGAGAAACAGAAGGAACAATTTTCCTCCCTGTGCACTGACACTTCATCTCTTCTGCTTGTAGCCAACTGCCTCTGATTGTGGATAACTCACGGAAAAGTCTTGAAAACCCCAAATTACTTTGCAGCCTCGTACATTTACTGGGAGTGATTTACACAAAGTGTAATGGACCTGTGTGCTGTTTTAGAAAATAAAAATGAAGGCATCTTGACTAAGCTTATGTAGCAGTTTCCGCAGCCAAAGATCTAAAAGCCCCTTGCAGGCTGCAGGACTGATAAAGCTCTCAGATCAGTGAAAATAAGGATATAACCATGTTGTGAGTTGGGATTACACACTGAGCCTGGCCATAGCTATAACATCATTTCACCCAGCATTTCATCCGCATTCTTCTGTGGCAAACATGACATCTCTTCTTAGGTGGCTTGCCTTTAACCGCAAACCCAGGTTTTGTGTATTTAGCTTTGCCCTATGGACAGCTGCGTAGTTTCCCACCCAGAAGCAGCTTCCACATGTGTCCTGTAAATACAGCCCACATCTGCTGACCTTCCACTGAGGGTTTTCGTGATGGGGCCATGAACTGTCACAGCCTTTTAAATGTTGCTGCTCTGTCGATCAGGGTATCTCAGTGCCGCAACCTGGAGGTGTGAGCCCGAGGTTTTAGCTAGCAAAGCAGCCACGAATAGCAGCTTGTTCTTGAAGGTGGACTTCAGCCACCTCGTACTTGCCCGAGTGGGTTAGTGCCGGTCACGCTCCGGGTTGACCCAAGTCACTTTAAAATTAGCTCAGGTGCATACATTTATACAAGCTGCAGATGTGTTTCTGGATCACGGTGTAGACAACATCACAGGAACAAGGACAGCATCTCTTGAAGGCTTTGCTGTAAGCAGAAGTGCTTGGTAGGGTGCTCAGTAGTGTTCTGTTTGCCACTGACCACATCAGTTTACACAACCCATATGGAAACTGGCAGCCACCAGATCCCGAAGAACATTTGGTAGTGAGAGGGGGTTTTCCAATTACATGCACCATTTGTTAATGGTGGAAACATTGTCCTTTTATTGCTCTGTTACTCTAACCAATGTCTCCAAAATATCCTACGTAGGAAAAGTTAACTGATACGAGCTGAGCTACTACTTCATCAGAAACTCCATGACCTGGGGAACTGTTAAAAACCTAAATAATAACAAACCTTTTATTTACAACTGGTAAATTATGCCCATATGTTTCAGAGCAGATCCTTTCTCAGCAGATGAATTAACATGCGAGAAATAGTTCATGTTAATGCACATATTTTTTCAGCAAACCCTGATGCTTAATGTGGCTAACAACCCTTTTGTTTCATTAAGTTTCACCCTCTGTTCTTAGTTTTAGAGTTTCCTGGAAAACCAAATTATTTATTTATTGGGAGGAGGAAGGAGGGGGCAAAAATAAAAATTTTCAATTGAAAATATCATTCTCCCTGTGGTGGTTTCATTTCAAAATACCTTTTGATTTTGTGTGTGTGTGTGGATCTGAAATAATACCTTGAAATGAAAACCTGTGTTTCATTTTGAAATATCAGACTGAAAAACATTTTCCGCCTAAGATGTCACTTTGTTCCTATGTTTACAAATATAAGAAAAAAGAGTCCATGCTTCATTTTAAGCACTTTGATTTTTTATCACATAACTTCTTTCCCTCATTGCTGGCTCTTCCCTCCTCCTTCCCCCTCTACCCATTCTTTTCTACGCTGTAATAAGGCAGAAAAGGCACAAAACTGGCAAAAATATGGTAGAAATGTTTTTCACCCCTTTTTTATTTTTTTCCCAGATAGCATAATGTCAATAATTTTTTCAGTTTATAAAATAGTGACAAATGGAAAGAAGGAAATTTTTTTTTCATTATTTTCTCACTCTTTTGCTTTCTGTTTTCTTGAATTAAGAACTTTGTATTGAAAAAATAGAATGCGCAACAGAGGCATTCCTAAAATCAAAAATTGAGAAGCAGAAAAATGAATAATGCCATCCTTTTTCAGAAGCACAGTCTGGTACAAACCCAAGATGAAATGAAAAACTGAAATAAAAAAATGGAAGGAAACCACGTTTTATCCGGACATGTTGTTTAAAAACATTACGTTTTCATTTTAAACTTTCCAGGTCGACTTAAAAATAAATTAAATCAGTGGAAAACTTGGGAAATCAGCAGCAAAAAATCCCAGTTCAGTAACAGCTTTCCGTCCTTCCAGATGGAGAGTCAGGCTCCACTGGGGTCGGAGAGACGAGATAGAGAGATGCTCTCTCCTGAGGCTAAAGATGTGCGAGGTTCTGCTGCGCAAGGGGAAGGAAGGGTTGAGCATCCAGCAACAGCAAATGCTACTTTACTGCTCCTTCACAACGTTCACATGCACCCTTAACCCAGGGTGCAAGAAACCTGAACTCAAAATGAGAAGGAAACTCAAGAAATGGTTACTGGGAGGCACCACATGCTGCCTCGGCTCCCCGCGACTCCGAGCAAGTCCTCCGGGACCTCATGTTCGCAGGGAGTTAGTGCAGCTGTGAGGTCCGAGGAGCGAGAGGGATGCTGGTGGGCACTCAATTTGCCAATAAAGTAAGCCACTAACACCTTCAGCCATCCTTGCCTGGACAACAGCACTGTTTGTTTAAGGTTGGGCAAATGCCTGGAAAAAAAATTCACCCCGTTAAATGCTGTGGGCTCAGAGTATCGGCCACAGGAAAGCACTAACATTCAGGATATTTCCAGTTGCGAGCTGGCTCAGCGTGTGCTTTTGTGTGTTGTGAAGAAACATAATCTGTTACCATTTACAGGTTTATGCCACACACCCACATACACACACAAATTATGATAGAGGATACAAGTGTAGAGTAGCTGATGACGATAAAATAGGATTAGGCTGGAGCCTTGTCTTCACTTACTGATAGAAAATGAAAATCTCACAGAAGGCAAGTTTAACCCAGCTGTGAAATGTTTCAGGGGGTCTTAGACACATATCATATACCAAGTAAAGGATAATAGAAACAATAAACCTATGATAGACACATCTGAGTGTTTTGAGAGGATGTATAATCACTTTATCATTTTTTGAATGATATGCAGAGTTTATATTTCTGTTATTTCACATGCACCATGAAAGCAAACAGTGAATCCAGAGTGATTTGGGAAGAGAGATCACTGGGAGGGAAGAAATGTTAGACTTCAGATTAGTTTTCTACCCCATAAATTCAGCATTTCCATGCTTCTGTTCTTTGTTCAGTTCCACATACCCACTCTGCTCAAATAAACTCTTACAGAAATAGAGGTGCATTGCTTTTGGTAGTGCTCCTTATTTTCCATCCAGTTCCTAAAATATAAACATATTTTCTATTTTGCATAATTGATATGCTGGGTAAGAAGTTGTTTTCATACCGCAAGAGCAGCTGGCTCCAAGTTAACCTTACTGCTTGATGCATGAATTGAACCCAGTTACAAGCAGACAGCTACACGCTGCAAAATTACAGACAAATTTAGGATGGAAAATTATGATGGTAAAGATTAAGGATTATTTTTAGCAGTTAGCATCGTCTGGAAGCTTAACTCATGCTCAGCTTGTTTTTTTCAGCTTCTCTCTTGGAATGAATAATGACTGATGGATCATTACTCTTATCTCCTCCAGCTCTTACTATGCTACTACAGAAACCCTATCGAAACCGCAAGTCACATGTATGGGGAAACTGGGAGGAGAGATTGCAATTGTGCAAGACCATAGTTCATTATCAGAGTTTATCTTGTTTTTTAACTTTGCGAGTGCACTAAAAAGCTCATTTACACCCCCTCCCATCTCTAGATAGATTACTGCTTCTAGGAGGCAATGTACATAAAACCCATTCAAACTATCCTGCTGTGCTGAAGAGAGCGAACAAGTTTCCAAATCTCAACAAAACATTTGCAGTGCAGATGCAAAGTGGGGAGTTACAGGACAGACCCAAGGACATAATTTTCTGTGGAAAAAGTAGACAGAGGAAAGAAAATGAAAGGAGAAACTCAGAGCTCTAAACTTAGACTAGATGAATCAGGGAGTATTTCTGTTTTAATAATCATTAGTTTATCATTTTGCAGATAGTGAATGACTCATTTATTTTGTGCTGTTTGCACCAGCCCAGGTTCCTGTCTGTACTTCTCTCTTTTGCTTTTTGTTGCTGCTGACTTGGTTTAACCAACCTTGACACTTAAAGGCCAAAATTAATCTTCCAAGTAAAAGATGGCCAAGATTACTAAATTATATGCCTCTTCATTATCTTTAGGTACCTTCTTAGGACAGATGAATTGCCTCAAAGTCAGGGAAGAAAATCCTACAGGGAGAAAGCAAAGAATAATGTGCAAATACTGAACGAAAAAATGAATCTGCACCAAAAGAAAAAGGGAAAAACACACATGCCATTTTTTTCCCCCACTCATTCTGTTTCCTTTATGTTCACTGGTTCAGGGCCGCTGGTAGAAGATGGAGACATATATTAATTCTGCATGCAGAAAAGTAAATAATGATCTCCGTCCTCTGGGATTCAGACGTCTGGTCTCAGCTGTCCCTGAGGAATCTTCCTCCATTGCCTAATGGTCTCTGACCATAGCAGATCCATTTAAGGGATACCGTATCATTTTTTAAAGCCTCATTTAGACTCATACACAAAAAAAAACCATCACCCTGTCACACTAAAGCGATTTCAACCCTGTAAACCTCCTTTTTCTTTATTTCTCGTAACTAATTTAAAATGCAGGGATGGATTTAAGAAAGAAAAAGAGGGGTAAAGGAAGGAAGGAAAGGAAATAGCACAGGAGCTAACTTTCCAGAGTTGCATTAAATGATGGATTTTAAAAGTCCATTTTAAAGAAAGTTGTGTAACTTTTTTAGAACAAGTGCCTGCCATAAAAGAGAGAGAAGGGAAAAAGACATTATCTGGTCTAGTAGTTTTCAGGAAGTTGTGGTCCCAATTCCCTAAAAATAAAATTTCTTTATGATCATCATTTTGCTTATTACTTCTGTTATAGCAGCACCCTGAAAACCTCAGCAGAACTTGGGATCCTATTGTAAAAACAGATTACTAGTGACCAGATATAGTGTTTGAATAAATCTAAAACAGGGCATTGGTTTAAATACAGAAATTCTCTCCAGAAGAGGCTCAGGAGCTCAGAACTTGTTTTTAATCTGGAGTTCAGATGGAAAATGCAAACATCATCTTTATTTGTGATCTCAAGTATTTAAGAAATATTTATTTTGACTTTATGGAAATGTTTGACTGTGACAAGAATAAAATGTTTATTTTCACAATGTTTAGCCTTTATCATTTCAAGCTACACATTAAAATAGAAATTATAGCAATCAAAAGATTTGCCATGAATGATTTGACAGAACCAACAAGTGCCTGTGAACCGTTCTGGTTAACATGAGAGGGCATTTCCTGGTGGGAAACTTTTGTGGATGAAAATTTCAACCAAATCAAGTCAGATTGGAAACTGCCACAGGACAGATGAGGCTGTAATAGGAGCTCGTAAAATAGGAAGAGACTTGCTAAAGGGCATCTCGACAGCTGGGCCAGGAGCAGAATGAAGTCTCCTGCCTCCTTATTCACAGCATAGTTTAGTCTTTAACTGTACATGAATTTATTCCCGTGCAACAGTCCTGCTGCACTCCCTGTCCAGCACACCTCACAACTGCCAGCCTGGGGAGGAAAATCAGCCCATCTTTCTAGTAAATGACTGATTTCATGGGCCACTCTGGTAATGCTATTAAAGACGATATTTTTGAACAATAAGTAATCTGTTCTCTGGGACATTTGTACAGTGGAATTCCTTTTCCCTGCCCTGATTTTTTTTAAGAAATAACACTAAATTACTATAGGTAATCTAAAACTGACCTGAATAATTTATGGTAGAAAATAATTGGTATGGAGCCCATCTCAGACAGTTTTAACTTTTCTGGGTCAGAACTTTAACTGGTAGAATTAGGACAGCTCTGAAATCAGCGGAGCAAAGATCTGGTGTTATAGATTTAAGAACAATGAAATATTCTGTAGTATTTCATACCTTTTTGAAGCCTCCAGCTGAAATGAATGGAGTTAATTTTGGGGCCTCTCTGAAATGACCGTTTACCAGATGCTTCCAACTCTGGGCTTGTTATACCTCAGTATCAGCAAGCATTTCCTTAACCAGAGGAGGACCTTCATGCTGTAGGGTCTGCCTGGGATGAGAGATGGGGGGGTCCTGCTTGGCCACACTATGCCCAGATCAGGACAAAGTGATCTGGGCTGAACTGACCCAACTCCTCTCTCCGAGCCCCAAAACCAGGGTGAGCAGGATAGCATGTTAATGCAGTGCCCTCTGCTGGGAAAATTACAACATTTACCCAAATTTTAGGAGCCTTTAGGTCACACCAACTAGGAGTTTTTGCGTGAAGGAATCTGCATTTTGTCTTTCTTGTTGCTATAACCTTGGGGAGTCGATTCTGGAGACTTGGGGGCTTGGGCAGCTGTTGTTGTGTTTCATTGCCATGTATGAATTTGCTATTCATGTCCAAAGTTTTCTCTAAAAAGCTTTAAACCATTTCTTCAGATTGTAGTCAAAGCTCCGTGCTGGAGATAGAGCATTTCAGGGTCTTTCCAAAGGACATATAATAATAAATAAACAACCCTGTAGTTTGGAAGAAAGACTGTGGAAAGCACCCAGCTACATCATGTGCATGCATCTATAGTGTAGCTGTATGTTTCCAATTTGTTCTCTTTCCATCGCTTCTGAAGCCAGATACCCATAACAGCCAACTCAATCTGCCATGAACTTTGGTGATACATTGGTCTGTGATCATTTGTCGTTTTAATGTCTCCAACCAGATCTGAATTAAATAGTGCACGACAGTGCCTCTGTGGCCTTAGGAAGCAACAGCCTTTGCTTGAGAGCAGAATTACGAGTTGCTAGAGGGTTTTAAATTTTTTTTACCTAAAAAGAATAAAAAATATAAGCAACCACATTTTCTTACTGCTCTTCCTGTTTCTGTTTTTTTAGAAAATAAACAAATAAAACAACTTGGAGAAAAAGGTTTCTTGTGGTACCATCTTTCTGCATGATCTAGAGGTGCAGGATACCTGAAATGAAGAACAAGCTGTCCCTTAGAGCATCTTCAGCTACCTCAGATTTGGAGCAGAACAGACATACTGGGAAACGTTTCCAACTACCTGCAGAAGAGGTCCCTGATCAGCTACATTATCCTATGGATAATGTTGAAAATTTTGTTTTGCATTCCTGGCACAGAGCTGATCCTTGACTTCAGCCCTTTCTGCAATGTGTTGGGCATCCACCCATCCAAGTGGGCGTCGTCCTTTCAGAAGGAGAAATTCAACTGCTGGCAGTAAAAGGATCAATCTGTCAAACCTCAGGGGATGAGGCAGTTTGTTGGGGCACAAGGCTGTTGGGTGCTCAGCCAAAATTGAAACAGCGCTTTCAAACTTTTCCGGCTTTACTTGTTCCTGCGTCAATATGTTTGCTTGCTGGGACATGACTGGCACAGGATTTGGTCTCATTTTAACTAAGATGCACGAGGTAATTTATAGAGGAAATAAACCTCTTGTGGTGGAACAGTCTTAGTAAAACAGGTATGTGCAGTGCACATACTTCCATGTTATTTAAAATGTATATTATGACTCTAGGTTTTATTTCTGGATTTGGTTTAGTGCAGTTTACACTCTTGCATTTATTCAGATCTTTGCAAGCAAAGGGGTCTCAGTGAAACAGATGCTTGATCTATGTGAAGTGCCCCGATCCATATTTCCTTCTTCTTGACTCTGAAATCAGCCCTACATATTGTGTCTTTAGCAAAACAAAACACACAAAAAACCCTCTTCAAGCCATGATTTCCACCCAGATAGCTGTTAGATGTGACCTGATATGTACCAGGTCTAAACCTTCAAATGAGAATAGTGCTGATATGCAGAACCCCTTTAGACTTGTGACCCATAATCATCACAGTCTCTTTATGGAGAACCCAAACTTATAGGCAACTACATCTACCTATTTGAACATAATTTAGCTTAGGCTCAAAATCCAAATAGCTATTAATTTCAGAAAATTCAAACTTAGCAGAAGGAATAGTTTCCTCTTGGATGGCCTGTGTTTATTTTAACCGTACTTTGGTCTGTATGATTAGTGCTGCTTTCTTGCTCAGGATATGGGGAATTGCAAATGTTAATTTTTCTGACACACTATGATTACTGAAGACATCAACTGTTTTTATGCGCTTCTCCAAAAATATGGTCAATAGTGTTTGCACAGGAAATTCTGGCTTGCAGGGAACGCCCTGGATTTCATCTGTTCCTGCTTGTAACTCAATCTCTTTGAAAAATCAGAAAATACCTGTGTTTGCTTGTCTAATTTGTAAGTTGCATGAAACATTGGTTTTTGGCCTAGACATTGCTCCTGTATCCATGCTGGCTATATAAGTCTTCCAGGAATACCTTCTTTATGTCTTTCAGAATGTTTCTAGCATTCTTCTTGAACTAAGAATATATTTGCAGTCATTTCTGCTGCCTTTTTCAGTATGAATAGAGAATCAACAGAAAATCGCAGTCTAGTATGGTGGAAAGGGAGATTCAGGACACTTGGGCTCCCAGTCCTCCTGCAATTATCTTCTGTCCCTGTACCATCATGTCTGTAATTAGTGGTGCATTTGATGGCAGTAGGGGCTGCTGATGGATCACAGTTTTATGCAACACTACTGAACATTCTGCAACCCACATTTCAGCACTGATCACTGGGCAGAGGCCAATTCTCCACCGCTTTTGGTCGTAGTGCAGTATTTTTGGCAAGGCAAAAAGCAGGACAGAACAGGCATACATTGTGCCCACTGTCACTTTGTGCTCTACCACTATTATGTGCTCATCCTGCCCTACTGTAATTGTACAGGCTGTGCAGGATTTGGTCAAGCTGAGCAATGAAATGTCTTCTGTCTAGGTATCCAACCCCAAGAGTCTCTTCATTTTTAGCTAAAGAAGGGAGGGGAAAGAGAAATAAAAAATAAACCTAACAGCAGTCACATCCAATGAGTTACCATCATTTTGCAGTGTATACGTCCCACCTCAACACATCCTTCTGTCGTGGTGTCTTTCCCTTTTGCAGAAGACAGGCAGCTTTCACGATGGCTACACACACATCTGTCTTCTCCTTTTACCTCATCCAATGAAAGATACTTCAGCCAGAACTGCGTACACCCAAACACGTAGTCTGTGCATTCATGTCATTGTTGGACACAAGCCCAAATCTTGTTATTTAAGACCAGAGGCATCACTGCTACCAGCTGAGCATTAATGTCTGTAGAGTAATAAGAATTGAAGTCAAGATAAAAATGAAAACAGCCCCTTTTCTCAGGCAAGGTCTACCTAAATATCAAATACAGCGTACCAGGAGCAGTTCCAAAACATTATTTGTGATCCTGATCTGGCCTAGGGACAAGAATATTACTTACACAGACTCTAGCAACACTGCACATAACTTTTATGAGAAGCTATCCTGCCAATTACTGCAACTGGAAACATACGTTTGCACGCTGAATATGTGGATTATGGGGAGATTTTTGTTTGTTTGTTTTGGGGTTTTTTAGTGTGTGTAATGTTGGAGACTTGCTTTCCATTTGCATGTGTGTATCTATAGGATACACTCCTAATGAATTACCTTGAGTGGCTAGACCAAGTGTGGATTACATTCGTCTGGAAAATAACACTAACGCATCTAGTGCACTTCAAATAAAACAAAAAAAAAATGGTCTAATGGATCTTTCCACCTTAAGCATTTCTCTAGCTCTCAGCCTAATATCTGGTTACCTTGCAAATGGGAATTCTTCAGCAAAACATACTTTCATTAAAAAGAAAGATGACTTGTTGAAACCACACATTTTTGTGGAAACAGATCAACTCTGACAAAATCTTTTTTTGAACAACTTGTGTGTAGCTAACAGGAGATTGCCAGAGTAGCCTGGGTAGGTGTTGATTTCTTGCAACATATGGGACTATCAACCTCAAGTTCCTATCAGAAAGATGCAACTTCAGGACATGTGGGTGTGATGGAACAATCGCTGTGTCAAACCCAGTGTCCTGTCATATAGAAGAGATCCTTAAAATTCAGCCTTAAGTCCTCAAGATTATATATTGAAGAAAATTTAAAGCTAGAAGAAATTCAATCTGGCTGTTCTTATGACAAAATGGACCAGGTCTTCCTCTGATTCAAATCAGCATTTGGACAGTAAGCAAAGGTAAAAATAAGCTGAATAAGTTCTGTCAACATTAGAAGGTATATGGTGCACACCTTTGAGAAAAGAATGCTGCATGATAAATAGTTCCTGAGAATAAACAACAAAAAAAAAAAAAAAGGTGTTTAACTCAATCTGATTTTGTGTAAAAGCAACAGTTGATGACAGCCAGCCAGTCAGGGCACATTGCAGATGGTGTTTTTCATGGCTGTAATGTCATAGCTTTTGCAGAAGTGGAATTAAAAATCTTCAATTCTTTGTGGTGAAGACAGACAGATGCTTTCCTGCTTTAATTCCTGAGTGGCCATAACATGTTCGTTGACATTTCAACTTGATGTTTTAATTGGCTTATTTGAATAAAACTCAGACAGGTTATGTTGCTCAGTTTTATTTTGTGTCTCCCAGCCCAGCAGCCAACAAAAAGAAGACAGCAGGACAAGGAGGAGCAGGGACTTTTCACCTCTGTGATTCTCTCTGTGTTTTGTTTAGCTCTTAATATATTTAAATTCATGCCTTGTTAAATTAGAACTGTGTCCTGGAGGGACGGAAGTCAGCCCTGCAGTCCAAGAAGAAGGTGCCCAACATTCCTTCCAATTGTCTAGGAGAATGTTTTTTCTAAAAGATTTTTTTTTTAATTAATTAATTTCTTTCTCCTGTGTAGCTCTAAAAATGTACATGTAACATACCTCACAGTCCCTCTCAGGGATGTGCTCCAACCCTGGAACTAGAGGACGTGGTTCCTTAATTTTTACACACTGTGGAGGCCACTTGCTGGAGTGGACCACACCTCCCTGTTCCCACCATTCCCAGGGGAAGGGCAAAAGCTTCTCTAGGAATGGTGCATATTTCTGTGTCTGCAGCAGTGGCACTTTCTAAAGGCTCACAGACTGTTGGAATATCACTTGAACCCTTCAGGGAAGTGGAACTCTCAAGCAAAGTGTGCTGTGAGCTTGCTAACCTGGATGTCTGTGGAAATCAGTCCAGCTTTTGATGATTATCTTTTCTTGCCAGAACAATGAAGGGTCAAGTGGGCTGGATGGAGTGAGAGGGGAAAAGGAAGACAAGGAAAGCAAATGGTTAGCACCTAGGCTGATCTAGCTGGTGTTTCTCATCTAAGACTTGTTTAGGACCTGCCTACAAACTACTATTGTCCTCTCAATATAAAAAAAATTAGAGATACCAAAAGCCACTCACTTGTTAGTCTGATGAATACCTTATGACAAAACTGCACCAGCATCAGCTATTTTTTCTGCCCTTATTTTTTTAAGATATATGTCTATACTAATTTGGTTTGATGTTTTTCTCTCTATGTACATAAATGTACACCATAAAAGGGTATGCAGTTTCTGTCTTTGCTCGCTTAGGTGAGCAGATAAATCTGAAGATCAGTATCTGCAAAACCATTGCAACTTCCAAATATTCTTGGTGGTTGTAACTGTGTATGTGTGCATGTGCACACATGCATGTGTTACAGCTCAGTCTTTGAGAGAATAAAGGGAGAACATGAGGTGTGCTTGGTGTATTAAACAGCAGGTATCTCAGGTACTATGGATGAAGCACAGTCTGAGTGGGAAGTGAGTTTGCTCGTCCCAGGTTAGTGCTTGAGGTGCAAACCCACAGCACAAAGCCGCCACAGACCATTAGCAGAGCTGGGCATCCATCTCTGTCAAGGGGAAGGTCAGGGCTCAGTTAGCATGGAATCTGAATTACCTTCACCCTGGAGAAACAGGCGCTCTCGGGTGGGATGGAGGTCACTGCCAGGGCAGCATCAGAGAAGCCCCAGCATAGACTGCTGCCTTCCAAAAAGAGATTTCAGCTTTACCTTCAACACTGCCTTTGCAACTATAGAAACGCCATGATTTTGTTCCTTTTCTGTAAACTCTCGGTATAGAGAGTTTGCCCTGTTGCCCCTCTCCTAGTCCTTCATGTTCCTGTTGCCCATTTGCACCCCACATAGCTGTTTAGTCTGCCTGAAAATCCACATCAGATTCCAGTAATAATAAATTGGTGCTTCATCTCACTGCAGTAAGGAATGCCTTGACTAGGGTGAGTATAATTTTTTTGATACATAGATAGCTTTGCTGAAAAAAAATGAATCAAAGTAGAACTGGCAAAACTTGAGGAGAATCAAAATCTGTGGAGCAAATCCTGAGCAGCTCTCATTTGTCGTATTTCCATCAGAAGTAGTTCTTTGATGATTAGTCAACCTAAACTCAGAAACTGGGCATAACAGTGTGAGAATAAGAAAAATCGATGTGATCCTCAGATGTTTCCTATGGAATAGAGGCATATGAAATGAGTCCTTCCTTCCCATCGATCAACTGTCAAAATAAATTATTTCAGAGTTCTAGTACTGAGCACCTGGAATACTATAAGAAACTTCTTTTTTAAATTCTAAACTAAGCAGCAGCAGACAGCTGAAATAAAAGCATCTCCTTCCAAAGCAGCAATCAGGATAAACTACGTGTGAGCAGATTTGCCAGTCTTGGACATTACTTCATGTTTTCACCTGGGAATTTTCAAAAGCAAACTGCATCTTGGGCTGCCAACAGTGTTTGAGCTGAGTGGCTGCCCGAGGTTGCTGCTGACTCTCACTGCCAGCATGAGACCAGCCTTTGCACGAGCAGTGTTGCAATGCAGTGAGTTGCTTCTCTCCAGGCTGCTGTTGGGAGGAATCCAACCTTGGTCAAAGACATCAGCTCTCAGAAAAAAAGTTGGTCCTTTGAGCTGTTTGCTAAGCCAAGTCCTTTCAGCTTGAAGGAGGCTCTTCCAATGATACATCCCTGGGTGAGGAAGGACTGGTGGTCCCTGGCCCTCGCTGGGAAGTGGTGGTGTTTGGAGGGATGAGCCAGTTCTCACTGTTGTCTGCAGGTGCTTGCACCAGGCTGGGCTCTTGTCCAGACAAATGTCTGCCTGCTTTATTAAGAACTGCCCAAAGCCCAACTAAAATAACATATTTCATTTTATCTTTGGTTAAAATGATGCTAAGAAAGCAAGGAACATGAAGAAAAGCAGTGAAATTAAAAGGTTCCACATGCTAAATTTCATGACAAATTTTATTTTTGGATGAATCTTATTTAGAAAGCCCTCCTTCACTTGCATTCAATTCAAAATTCACCCAGACACTTATAAATCCCATCGACTTTGGTGAGAATGTTGCATGTGTGCCGATGGACAGAATTTGAGCATGTGTGCTGATATTTAGCAAGAGAGAGAGACATATTTTGTTCACGTAGCAGAAAGGAAATTGTGCTTTACTGTATTGTTTACTCTCCCCAGTACTTTAATTTTCCCTTTGTTTAATATTTCAGCAGAAGCCATTTATCTTCCCTGATGATCAAATAAACTGGGTGGTAAAATAACGGATATGCAATTCATTGGGAGAGGGAAAATAGTATTATAAGGTAGACCAAAGGGATATAGTTTGGAAATCCAGTAATGTGTGATTTGCTACCTCATGCTTGCCTCAGTGCCTGAGAGAAAATATTGGTTTTTCATACCAAACGAAGATATGGGTTATCCTTTAACAGCACTGCAGCTCAGGGGATTGCAGCTCTGAAAGCCGATATTGACTGCTTAAAAGAGCCATGTATAATTCAAAGCAAGACCTTTCTCCTCAGTGAAGATAAAAGGTAATGAAGGTAGCAATCAGGATTTGTTTTTTCTGAAGCAGAAGTAGCTAATTAAGTAAGACAAGGTGAGGCTTACATGGTGGGAGACTTGAGCGTCAAGAACAAAATGATGCTGCCTGAAAAACAGGGATTTTTCCTTGGTCCTTTATGGCCTCAATCCAAGGCCAGCAAAGTCATTCCATGGGCTTCAGGCAAATCTTCAATGCAGAATACCAGAATGAACTGGACTCCCAACGTGGCCCTATAAGTAACAGACTTCACTGCCAGTTCAACTGAGTGAGTCGGTATAACACAACTTGAGGAACTGCTACCAGAAGACAGGAAATTTTAGACTATTGTTCTATTGAATCTTCTTTTTTTTTTCAGGCAGAAGGCCAGGATTCACTTCACTTATCTTTCCATCAATAGTTTGTGGGGTGCAAATACTTATCAGTCTTTTCATGCTATGACAGTCACTTAAATAAAAGGTCTTAAAGTACCCTATGAACTTAGAGCAGGGGTTTGTGTCAGGATGTTCATCAGTTCACTTCCTTTCATCATTTTTTCCTACGTTTATAGAGGAAAAATGGGAGTCTAATACCCATGCAAGCGGCATCTATTTGATTACAAACATACAGGAAAAATATCACTTGCTCTTTTAATCTCTTTCTTATTTAAAGTTCTTATTGAGAATCCTGAGCCTGGCAGACATGCAGACTTTATATAACACAATCAACAAGAAAACAGATAAATTATATAGACTAGAGTTGTTATTTCATACCTATTTTTTGCAGCAAATTGCTAAATTAAAATTAATTAAGAAATGTTCTATCAGTATCAAAGCTCTTTTAAAAATACCTTCTTTTTTCCTCTGATCTGAATTTTTTAGTTTGAAGATGGATTAACCAAACTAAGAAAGAGGAAAGTGTAATAACATGACATACCTTTGAGGACCAGCCTTAATTTTTCCAGCATATCTCATCTAACCACATGAATATTTTTTCCTGTGAAGTAGTATTTAAATATTTATTTTAAAATTGTGAAGTGCCTTCACATAAAGACACAAATAATTGTTTTAGTTGGCAGGCCAAAGATCAAATAAAATACCTAAATGTGGTTCAGATATTGACATTTATTATTTTTTGTGAGGAAAAAATGTACCCTAAAAAAGGACCTCAAAATACTTGATTATTTTTGGGAGCAGACTGTGGGTAAAAAAACACCATTGCTATCTCAAATTTTTGAGAATGAAAGATAAAGTAGACCAGTATTCATAGGCATATGTATGTTTATGTGCTGGATACAGTCTTCTTTTTTTATTTTTTAAATTTTTATAAACTCAAAGAATGGTGATGTTTCTTATGGGTAGCAGAACATGACATTCTGCTTATATCAGTGTTACAATTACAATGACTGAAGCTTCAGTTTTTCATTAAATCACTATTATACTTTCAATTTAGAAAATCTCTTTTTCTGTGTGAAGTCTCTGGAACCTAATAATGAGACTGAGCTCCCATTGTCATCTTGGCCATGCATTTGGGCATCTCTGCTATTTGTTCATTTTCACAAAACTTTAGCAGCATAATACCTCTGAGACTTCTACACCTAGACAAAACCATACAGAAAGTTTAAAAAAAATAATGTAGTTAAATGGATTCACCTGCATGCAGACACAGGCACACTCAGAGCGTAATCGTTTCCTAAGGAAACTGGCCTTAAAAAATGACGAGAAGAATCAAAGACAAAAATAACATCTTTGATTCCTACAGAAGGGATCTGGCCAGTTTGTATCCTCAAGGCAAACCTTCAAGTTCCTTTCCAGGAACTGAAATGTGACTTTTTTTCCCCTTGGCATTTATAAAAAAATCAGACCTTTTTTCATCCTTCTTTATTTGTTTCTTTTTAACAGAAAAGATAACATTTCTGCTGTAATATCAAGCCTTTCTGTTTGCTTAGATTTCTTTTTTAATTCTTGGTGCTTCTTTTTTTCTTTTTTTTTTTTTTTAAATTCTTGTTATTTAAAGGATCCAAATTATTTTTTGAGAAAAGCTGTGGAGTAAATCAAAAGTCAGCTGTGCTGAGCTTCACAAATATTATCAAGGCACAGGATGGATATTTATAGTTAGGAAAAGTCTTAGGTTCTCTTAATTTCACATCTTGAATTTAATGACATGACAAACCCAGGCTCTGCTACAAATGTTTTCTCTAAGTGTAATTGCCAAACTCAGCTAGAAATAAGGTATAATTGTTGTCCCCATCTCTGCTAAGTCTGTTCCAGGTTTTCATGGCACAAGATCAGCTGGGCAAGAGGTGTTTTCCTCAGTGTTTCCCTTCATAAAAATACAAAAGCCTGCTTCCAACACTAAATTTACTGCTTGATGTTATGATGGAAACTTTTTATAGTTTCCTATCCTATATGAAGTCCCTAGGAGAAACCAGCTGCATAGACATGATCGAAGAAGGGATGCAGAGCATATGGATGAGAAGGGGTGATGAGGTGACATGGAGGCACTTTGCTACATAGAGCCCAGGGGTAGGAGAGCACTTTTTCAGCAGTGAAGCTGAAGCTTTCCCACCTGGGCTCACCTTGACTGCAATATAAATCATCCTATACAGGAGTGCTGGAGGAGACACTAGTTCCTGGCCTTTCACAAATGCTGTAGGAAGTCTGGGAAATAGCATGTCCAAGTAGCATGAATGACCATTCCACTTAGCGTGGATCAGTACTCATTGACTCAAAATGTTGCACATTTCTGAAACGGTAGTATGAAGAAACTGTCCAGTACCACCATTCCTCTGCCTTGCTGAGAAAGGTGAAGATCTAAAGAATCACATTTCAAAGTCTGAGATGTGTTTCCACTATGTTGTCTGTGTGTGTTAAATCCTACCATTGACTTTATGCTGGACTGATTCCAATAACATGGCTGCAAACACTGCATAAGGACAGTGTCCCCTCCAAGACAGAAATTCGATTGCATGGGATGGAGCTGGTAGATAAGCCAGAAGACAGCCGTCAAGCTGAACTAAACACTACAGCATCGTTAAGAGCCAAGAAGGCTAACTGAGCTGTCTCTGCATGCTAAAACATTCTGCATTTCAGAGTGCAGGAAGGAAAGCAATTTGTAATGTTAATCCCACAGAACTAGAGCTATTCCTAATAATGCCAGCCTGCCCAGGCATGTTACAGAGAAATATTTTCTGTCAGTATTGCCATATTTATTGTCTATTCATCTCTCTTCTGAAGTAGAAGAGGGAACACTCAGCGACAACTTGGTTATCTGATGGGCTGTAAATTTTATCACAGCGAAACTATTTATGTCATTTAGAAACATCTTTTTTATAATCAAAGATGATGTGATGAAATCAGTTGCATAGGCAACACTGTCACTTAGGAGTATTCATTCATACTTAAAAATACAAGCACATAAAAGAGGATGGAGATAGTATTGATGCAGGCTCAAAAGGCAGTGTGGATAAATTGTATGAGGCTCCAGGTATTTATTAATAAACAGTGCAAAGATGATGTGGGTTATATGGTCAAGACCTACTCTGAAATAAGTTATGTCTACCTCGTAGCATACATTATGCCATGATGCTTTACTAAGATTTTTCATTTAATAATAAAGGTCCATTCTGGGAAGAAAAAAAAAACACCAAAAAAACAAAATGGCAAAAAACCAAGTTACATGCACATTACAGGCCACCATTTGGTAATGCTAACAATGTCTGACACAGAAAGCAAACATGGTCTCCGGAGTGTTTGTTGCAATGAGTGGTGCAGAAAGCAGAGAACGGGGGTCCAGGCACTGGAAACAACATGTCCTGGCTATGATTGATGAAGAAGCTGTTGACGTGGACTGATTCTGCTCAGAGGGAGGTGGCAAACTGAGGAATTTATCATTAAAAGCTGTAAAGCAGGACATTAAAATAGACATTGGTTTAAAATATACAACAACAAAAAAAGAGGTTAATTTGTTTTCATCTGCTGGTTACATTCCAAAAGGTGAAGTTTGTTTTTTCCTCTTGAACTAGCTTTAGAGAGGAGATACGCACCATATGCCACCAGTTGCTCTTGCATACAGAGCTGTAGCAAGATGTTTGCCAGAGGTTTGAACTCTGGTGAGCATGGCCTTTCCCTCCCAACTTTCATTTGCAGCTGTTTATTTGAATGTGACTTTCAGGCTGGTGAAAACATGCTGGATTAACAGGCCTTAAAAATTAAAGACTATGGATCCAGGCAGCAGGTAAAGCAGAGGCAGCTGTCTCTCTGGCATCCTAAGATGGATGGCCATATTTGGAGGCCAGTGGGTGACTGTGGTTTCTAACACAGCTGAGGGTTTGCCTGGCTGTTGTTGTAGGAATTCACACTCAACAGTATACATGCCCACATAAGAAAGACAGCAAAATACTTCCACATTCAGAGATTTGTGTGTGTCAAGGCCAGAGGGAGCATGGTGTTAATGTAGTTGAGCCAGTGACACTTACACAGGCCAAATAATTTAACCCCTTGGCTCTACAGTAAAGGGATTTGTTCAGTCTCTGGCAGGAGAACAATGAATCCACAAAATCACATCTGAAGGAGACTGTGTACCCTGAAAAGCCATGCATCAGTTTTAAACTCTCAGGATCTTCAACACCTTTACGAGTTCAGAAGCTCTAGGGACATGGTCACTCCAATGCTGGTGGGGGTGCGGTCTAACTTGTCAAAGGCTGACTGCTTGAAAAGGGAGCCAAATCTAATCAGGACGATAATGCAAAGCATAGCATGGGCTTGTGCAGCAAGGCTGGGTCTGTCACTCTCTATTAGTTGATACATATGATTGCTTAACTGCCCCTTTACTGTTTTGTGTTTTCTAGTATGTCCAAGTCTTAATTCCACCAATAGACATAAAACTTCCTATCATGCCAGTCACAAAGACAATTATATAAGAAACTTTTTTTTTTTGTTCTCCCCCTCTCTTTATTTTGGTTTAGAGAAACAAAGAGGCCCATTCATTCAATTTGCAGCTGAGTCTCTCAGGTTATGTAAATTGTTAAATCATCCATGCTCTTTCTTTTTAGCATATTGCAAGCAGTGAATTTCCATACCCAGTTTAAACTTCACAATTGAACTATGCCGACAAACATGGAGATCAAGAGAGATCAAGAGTTTCATCTTTTTTGCTTCCTTTCTTCTGGTTAACCAATATGTTATACTTCCATGGAGAATAATAAAAAGAAATCAGAAGTCTTTCATGAAAAACTAGGTGGAAGAAAATCTTGTGATATAATTAGAAGATGCCTGTGGACTTCATTTGAGCTTTATTCATTTTCATCAAGGCATAATTTAGTGCAGAAGTACAGGCAAGCTTCCATTTTTACTCCTGTGATTTTTTTTTTTTAAATTATTACTATTTTTACCTTACGGTTTAAATTAAGTAGAAGTTCCTTGGGAAAGCTGCTTTTTCTGCTCAATTATTGATGCCTAGTGATTTGTTAAGGCTATTGTAGGATTTCTCTGGAGCAGGAAATGGTAGCAATATTAGAGTTAGTCTTGATCAATTAATGGTGCATGTTAATAGGAGTAATTTTTTTTTTTTACTTTGTGCACATTTCAGTTTCCCCACACCTCTCTGTGGTTCAGTTTCAAAAAGGAAAAGAACATTATAAAATCTGTCCAAAGCTTGGCCTTTTGGGGACACTTATACTTAGCTTTTGGCCAGCAAGCACAACTGTTTGCAAAGGATCGGCAAGCTCTCCTGCCCTTGCAGCAAATCACAGCCATGCTCCTCTGCATGGCTGTCCCTCTTGGAGACCCTACCCCTTGCTTTCCAAAGGCCTGGCCAAGGGGCCGGCCAAGTGGCTCTGCTCTAAGACCCCTCTTCAGGAAAGCATGTGCCTGGACTCAATGATCCTTATGGGTCTTTTCCAACTGGAAATATTCTATGAGTCTATGAACTAGCTTGGTTAATAAAAGAACATTTCATATAGCACAAGACTTACACACATGCTTCAATTCTCCTGGCTTTACATAGAGATTCCTTCTGCTTAAGAAAAAAGCATCTACCTGCATACACCAATGAAAAAGGCAATAACTAAATAATAGGAAGAAAGATACAGAACTGGTCAGAAACTGGTGGTAAGTTTATGAACACCTAGGCTAAAAAGCAGAGTAAAAAAATTCCCATCAGCATCTGTAAGACTTTTACCTTTAGCAGGACAGGAGTATGAAGCCTGGACATGTTAAAACAAGGACTCTAGCACTGCATACTCTGGGTGGGCTTGAAATGTCTGGTATCCATTAGAGTCCAACATTCTGCCGAACCGAGAAATTAACTCTCTTGCAGGAGCCTGGGCAAACCAATAGCAGCAGAAAGTTAATCAAACACTGATCCTCACAATCCGCTTAATCACAGCCAGCTGCTACTTAAAGCCTAAGAAGAGCAACATCCCCAGGGCAGCCCTTTTGGAGGAGGGGAGAAGCAATTCAGAGAGAGAACCCTAGATGGGAGAAGGGCATTAAAAAGTTAATAAAATAAAAGTTAATTCCCTCAATCAAGGAGGTAGAGAATAGTTCTGGGAAGTTCTAAAGCTTCCAATATTAATTTCTTCCCGCCTTCCCAGCTGCTTATCCCTGGAAGGCATTTTGATTTGTACTAAAATATTTGCTCATAACCCAAGTTTCCTCATGGAGTGTACACAGACTGTGCAATGCCTGAGACTTGGCTGTGTTTTTTTTCCCTCTTTCATTCCAAGTGTCTCTAAAATCTTAAAAACACTGACCACGCCAATTCGGTTTACATTGGCTGGATAATCTTGTCTTCATTTTCTTTTGAAGTATGTATGGTCTCTTGGCCATGTCATCCTCTTAATATAAAATTTTGCCTGTTTTAACAAATGTGTTATTCCCCATTTGAACTTTATTGGACTGGAACATTTTGAGGGGTTCTGACAGGATTTTAGGTGTTTAAGCTTCCATATAGGAAATCCCTAAGTACATCATAGAGGTCTCTTTGCAAAACACTTGAACACTTCATGTGATGTAGGAAAATGCTTTTCTTCCTGAATTCTCACTGGGGAATCTGAGATACTGATGGATTAAGTGACTTGATAAAATCACCTGGGGTGGCTGTGGCAGAGTTAAGATTTAAATCCAGCCTTTTAATATAATAACGAATTTACCATCTCTAAGTACTGGGTTGAAGCCAATGCAATGATGAGGTCCTATCTCCCAGTCAATGGTCATCACATTTAGTTGCGGAGTTGAGAGAGGGTTTTATGGTCTAAGCTTGCAGAAGGTCATTTAATTAACAAGAAAAGTGCATTAAGATTTCAGCTTGGTCGCACAGGAATTTAGGAAGCCAAGGCACAGAAACCAGTGTTTAGAAACAGTCTACATGATTATTAAGATCTGATCTTGAGTGACATGACTGCAATAGAGTAAAATAGGTGAAGGCTCTTGGCAGTTGTAAGGCTGGCTGATCCAGAAGCTGGTGATTTACAGGACAAGTGCACAGCCCTGCATTAACGAGAGCTCTCAAACCAGAAATGGTTGGTGTCCCTCCATCCTCGAGGACACGTCGGGGCAGCTGACAGTGTTGGCAGGAACAACAACATTGGCAGGGTCCCCACTGGGAATGGTTACGGCAGGGCTGTGCTATCTTTGGGCTTTCCATGTGGGTGGAAATCCTGGTTCAGTGTGGCAAAGCCTGGGGAAAATTTCCCATGTAGTTACAATGTTATGAAACAAAACTCCACTTTCACCAATTTAATTTCAGTCTGCTATAAAGAAGTTGGTTTTTAAAGGAAAGAAAATTGTCATCAAAAGTAGCTCCATTTCATTTTGCTGGACTCCCTCTTTTTCAGGAATCTGCGCAACATTTTTAAAATGCAAAGTATTGGTCAGCGGTTTCATATTGCTGGTTGTTATCTTTGTGATGGCAAATACATTCCATAATACTTTCCCTAATATTTAGTTTTCTGAAAAGTTTTCCACCAAAGAAATATTCCTGCATATCAAAAAAGGCAGCATATTGGACATACCACAGACTTTCACTTTTTTTCTTAGAAAAGGAAATGTCAAAATTTTAAATAAATATTTATGTTTGTATACACACATACACACACACATGCATATGCATTCTCGAGGTACCATGATAGGAAAAACACCCTGGTGATCCCATCAGCATTCTGTTAAAAAGTCATGGTTGTTTTGAAGGTACATGGTTCACCTTATAAAAATTAGTTAGACTGTATTTTGTGTTCTATTTTAAAGATTTTTACATAATTTCAAAATTTTTTTGGTAAGCCGTCAGCAAACATTCCCACTCTTCTGTTGGCAAAACACTTTAACTAGAACAGTCTTTTGAGGGTTTCCACTAATTTGTGCAATTTTCTATAATATAGCTTGACTGACCTTTTTAAATTAATGCAGATGGAATTTTCCATGTAGCTGAAAGAAAATCTATTTGAAGTGGGGACTTTCATTTATTGCTTTGTGTTTCCCAATTGCTGTCTAATAAGTGTACTTTCAAATTAATTAGTACAGTAGCCACTGGTTACGTTCCTCCCTTCCCCAGCTGTGTGCACTATAGTAGTTCTGCAGTACAGATGTGTTGTGCTGAACATCCCTTGCAAGATCACTCCCAGAGGTGCTCGTTTCCAGTGGCTAGACATCAGTGAGTGACAGCATGGTGAAAAGCCAGTCTGGATTTCTGGTGAGAAGTTCTGTCATCAGTCACCAATCACCAGGATCCCCCCAGTCATTAAAAGCCAAATGGAAGAGAACAGTTTCAAGGAGCTGAAGATATTTTTCATACATCATTAATGAGATGATTTAGGTTGAGGAACATTAAGGAGATCGAGTGATGCTCAGGAGAGGCCTCAAACATTAATGGATGCAGCTTAATTCAAAACTCCCTTTCTAATGCCATTTAAAAAGTGATTTATTATCATCACACACCTGAGAATGTCTGCAAGGCATTGTCTTCCTGCAGCCAGATTCAGAAAAGGCATTAAGCACATGCTCAAATAAACTCATTAACCCAGCGCTGCCTGAATCTATGAGCAGGGGAATCATTAACGAATCACCCACCCTATTTTAAACCTGGTTGTATTTTCTATAGCGGTGCTCACTCCAGCACTCATGTTATCCATCTCCACCCTCCATCTTCTTGCGTATACCCCTGCAGTTAGTAAAGAACTCCAACCCAAAGTGATTGTTGTTAGATAAAGAAGATTTGCAGACTACTTTAAAAATAATCTTTGCCAGTATTACTGAAATCAGTAATGATTGTTAGACTGAGGTTATCACAGAGCACAAACGCGTTGGAGAATTTAGTAGGCCAGAGTCCGTTGTACATGGTGTAGATGGGATGTGGTGACAAATCACAGTCAGAGAACTTACAGAGGGGAAAGCTCCTGGCAATAAGTTTTCACTCCACCTGGGCAAGGGGGAGAAGTAGCAGAAGAAACCTGTACTTCACACAGCTGACACAAGCTCTGCTAAGCCCCTGCTCCCGTGCGTGTCTGGTGCTCAGTACAGAGGAGTAAGCACTGTCTTGGACCCCTGGAAATCCCACCATGTGGCCCTGAGTGCTCAGCCGGGGAGGAGAGAGGGCAACCCTGTCCCTCACGGGGATGACATAGCTCCACAGTGTCAAAGCTCCATGAGATCAGATGGAAAATTTTAACACTACCCTTGCAAGGTTTTGGTGCATGAAGGATGGAAAAAAACTGAAGAACATCCTTAAAATGTAAAACATCTTGGTCTTTTAATAATCCCATGCAGTATGTTTTCACTTTAGCAATAATTGTATTTTCTTTTTGCGTATTTTATTTAACAACATTTCAGAGCCCAGCTAATCTGTTCCATCTGTTGAGGGAGTGAACAATGTGCTGAGCACAGAAACAACTGCCTTTATCAGGCTGTGGCAGTTTGCAGAAGCAATCTAACACCCTGAATAATTCCCCGGGAGAAATTGCAGTGTTACCTACTGTGGACACTGCTGTCTTTGCTGCTATCAGTAACCACACTGCAATAAATTTCCAAAGAAATGTATTGTTGAAATATATCAGCATAACAGTAATTGTCGGGAGATAGATGAAAGCCCTAGAAGAAAAAAAAAAATGCAGCTTTTCTAAAGCTGATGTGAAGGCTTGTGGTGGCATGTTTATATTTTATATTACAATTTTCAAATCAAACAAAGCATCCGAACCAGAGTAAGAGATGCGACAATTAACATTTAACAGTTACACTGTACCATCTTCATGAGCCCATCCAGGGTGTGATGCTAAACAGGGGAAGAAATACAGCAGCAGAAAAAATCCTCTGCATTATTACACTTTGTGATTCATCTCAAAGTAAAACTCTGTGGCAAGATCCCTCTTGGCTACCTCTGCCATGTAAAAAGAAAGGTGCCCAAGCATTCAGTGCCTCTGCAGCCCATAGGAAGAGACAGGTTGGATGCATTTAGGATGGGCTGGATGCTCCCAGGCAGATGTTTCTTGCAGGCAGAGGGGGTGCAGTGCCCCACTGAGCCCACCCAGCTGGCCACCCTGCCCTCTGCAAACCTGAGGGTGCTCTGGCTGTTTTGCAGTGTCAGTGATACAAAGCACCTGTCAAACAACTCATTCAATTAGCTTAGAAACTGATTTCTATTTCCTGAGTGGTACAAACCAGTCCAGGTGTAGCAGTGTGAATGTGGCTGTAATAAGCATGCCTCCAAATTTCCCTCAATAGAACAGGTAAGAGTCACTGCTGGGTTTTCTGAAAAGGCTCATCCCTCACTGTTTACTGTGCAGTGACACACAGGCTTAGCACAAATATGTGGAGATAAAATCTGTGAGGGTGAGAGCCAGACAAACAGGAAAGATGTAGTTGCCCCAGCTAGGTTTGGTCCAGCTGCTGGGCTGGATATGGTGGTGGTTGTGGGAAGACTCAGGCTGACAATGATGTAAAACTGACCCTGGGCTATTGCATACCTTAGAAGAATCTGGGGATGGAAAAGGAGCAGAAAATTCAAATATTTACAGGAGAAAAGAGGAGACTCTCATAGCAGCAACTTGATTTTAAGACATCAAACTGCTTGAATACATGTAGCAGACAGGATTTTTGCAGCAAGTCCGGAGAGGGGGGGTATTGTGGGAGATGCTAGTGAGGCAATCATGTTTTGTATTATTTAATTTATGATACTGTTTGGCAGTTTATCCTGGAGTATCTCATCTACATACGCAGTATATAATGTTGTTCTTCTTTTTTCCTAGCATGTCCAAAGTATCATGTTTGATTTCCTGTTCTTTATAATTTTTTTATAACTGCAGAAACCCCACACTTCACATCAGAAGCAGCTTGAATAAAAAAATCCACAGAATGAAACGAAAATGACACTTGGAGGTCACATCTTCAGACACAGACAAATTCCCGCTCTCTGATGACACCCACAGTGCTGTGCACATTTATTTGAAGTAAGGACACACTGCATGGGGTGTAGTGTTTGTTTCTCCACCAAAATCACTTCAGATCTTCCAGAGTGGAACATTTTGAGGGTGACAGAGTAGGGAGGTGGTGATATGGCCAATGCCAAGGACAGAAGGGTGTGCAAGAAACTCCGATAAACTGCAGCACAGGAAAGAGAAGGCCACCCCTTATGCCTAGATATATACATCTGGTCTTGGGAAACGGTGTTTCTATAGAAGAATGGCTGTTATTATCTCATATATACTGAGGAAGATCAAGAGGGATGCCAATTCCTCATACTTACAGCTATTTTTAATACAAAGGAAAAAGTAGGAACTTGGGCAAGCGCAGGAGAGAAGTGTGGTTTTCTTTAACCAGCTCAACAAACTGATGAAAAAAGTATTGCTGGGTATCCCTGAGACCATGACAAAGTCCACCTACTCCCTCCCTACCCGGCCCCCCGAGAGAAGAAATTGATTTCATATCACATTTCACACTTCATTTATTCTGCCTCCCTCAGAGAAAGGCGCCCACACAATGACACAAAAGACATCAGTTTTATTTACTGCCCATCTACTTGTGTCTTTGTGTCCCGTTGAGTTGCAGGAAAGCAAACCAGTGTGGGAACCCAGAGGATTGAGATTGTTCAATGAAGCTTGCCCAGTGGATGCAGGCACAGTAAATCATGCCTGACAGACTATTGTTGTTAGGGGGGCTTTTGTTTTGTTTTGTTTTTCTGGAGTGGTGTTGGTTTTTCCCTGGGATGGCTTTGTAGTCCTGAAGCAAGGGTGGGTGTTGGGGGGCTGGGAGAGGGGCACGGGAGGCATGTGCACTACAGCGTGTGGGGGGGAAGCATTGGCACTGGGCCCACCACATGACGAAGTGCTTTGAATGTTCACATTCCCTTTTTTGTTTTCCTTTCTGATTATCCTCTGGCTCTAAATATGCTAATGAGTTTGGCATCTCCTTCAGCATAACGCAGTAGGGCAAGAGCTGAGATAGCTTGTGGGCTTCCAGCTCACATAGAAACCTTCTCACTGGAGGGTCTTAAAGCTCCTCCATCCCTGTTCCTCCCCAGGACACCCTATGCCTGAGGCCCAGCACGAGGTTCCCCCACCCCTATGCACAGATCATGTAGAGGTAAATATGGACCTCATACTTTAACCTTTGGAAGAACCGGGTTTGTTTTTCACTGCCCACTGATGTATCATCTCAGGAAGGAAAAGAATTACCTTAGAGAGTAACTCTGTAAGAAACCATTTGATATCTAGAAAGAGACAGACTGTTAACTATGATTTTTGTATGCCAGGTGTTCCTGACAATGACAACAGAGAATAATCAGCCTTCCCAAAGTAAATACACTTCTGCCATTAGGGCAGAAAGAGCATCTTGTAATATAAGAGAGCTGGTACACATTTGTACCCTGCAGATCTCATTCAGCTTTGAGAATTGGTTCACATACACATTATCCCATTCACTGTCACATGGAATATCAAATATCAGACAATTTTTAAAAAGCAAAACCATCAATTACACATGCTCATAATAAAATCGTAATACTTCAAGGGAAAAGAAAATTCAGGACAAACAAATATTATGAGGTCTTGTGCAGCAAAATTCCAGGGGAGGATTCTTCTTTAGAGGCTTAAAAATGTCTGTTTAGCAGTGTAAAAAAACAGATTATGGAATGGCCAACAACTATTCAAAGCACAGAATGAGCACCATTAACTGGCTGAATAGAAGAAGCTAAATAAATGTTCCCTGCCTTTGTGGGGTCAAAATCTGTGACCATAAGTGTTGCACTAACTGTGTTGGTGCTGAAGTAAAGGAATTTAGCACTGCCTCCCATGGGAGATGGGGTCCCAGAAAATGGCTGTGTGTAATAGTGGGAGAAGGTGAGGAAGTGGTTAATTCGATACTAGAAGAAGGTGGTCAAACACTGAAAAAAGTTGCCAAGAGAAGCTGTGGGATCTCCATCTTTGGATATATTAAAAAATCATCTGGATATGACCCTGAGCCACCTGATTTAGCTTTGAAGTTGCATCTGACTTTGAGGATGGCTGTGCCTGAAGGAGTAGGTAGGTCAGATGGACTCCAGAAGTCCCTCCCAACCCAGACTGTCCAACAGCTCTATGGTATCTCCATGTCTGACTGATGAGGTTATGTATGTGGGCAACAAGCTGTCTTTCTTTCACCTGTATATCACCATTTGAGCATTAAAGTGAGATTCACAAAATGGTTTTGCCACATCTCAATACTTTCCATGTAGCAATGACTGAATCATCTTCCTGCAGATAATTTAAAAATCTTTGCTGAGTGTGAGGCATGAATGACTGGCTCTGGGAAGGAAAGTTTAATGTATATGATCAGAATTAGTCTGCTTCCCAGCCTGTGAACTCAGATCCATAAGATATAGCTGAATTAAAACCAAAATCCCAGATGAAAAATTCCCCTGTGTTTTTTCATAAACACTCAACTCTGGTTCTGCAGTTGCGAGCAGCACTGTCCTTTGTAAAAGAACAGACCACAGCCCTACTTCTAGTCCACCTAGGCTGGCCTAGACAGGTTAGTCCTTGGCTTCTATGTCCACTGAGTCTTCTCAATTCCCGTTCTCCATCTAGATTAACCATATGTATTTTCAACCATCAGCAAAAGCTTTTCTTTTTCACTTGCCAGGCTCATGAAACCAACCCGTTTCTATGAATGGATTCTGTTTTGATGAATCAGCATTTCCCATCAGTTAGCTTTGCATCTGAAATTCCCTGGCCATCCTGAACCAGATGTCTGATGGCAATATTTTGAGCAGTCTTTTGGAGCCCAGGGGGAGGGATGCCTGCCTGAGTCAGCAGCTTGCCTATTTTCCCTCCAGACAGAACAATTCAGCAGCGACACTGAACAAAGAGTGTCCAGCAAACACAGCCCATTGCAGCTGTCATCTACTGTCACTTCTCTTTATTCTATCAAATAAAGGCAAACCCTTTTGAGTAGAGAAAATACTGGAGATTTAGAAACAATTGTTATGAGGTAATGCCTGGAAACACACTTACAGGGCAGGATTCCTCCTTGAAGTATTTGTTCAAGTGAAAAAGCCTAGCTGACAATACCATGCTTAGCTGTTGGGCCAACACACATGGAAAGCCAGTGATCCTGTAAACTGCAAGGTGCCAAACATGCCACTTAGGAAACCCATTGTCTTTTTGGCCTGAAAGGAAAGGGGCTGTTACTTGAAATGTGGCAGAAGCAATGCACCACCGGTCAGCTGAGCATGCCTTTTGCAATGCCTTCTTGAGTTTGAAGAGTTCCAGATCTTGGCTTTCTTCTTCTCTGCACAGTCTTTGTCTGTATCCCATCTGATAGGAATTTTTCTTGCCTGCCTCCTTGGCTTGGATCTCTTTGTTTCAGCTGTGTGTCCTTCCTCTAGGCCTGATGCCAAAGTCACAGATGTGCAAGATGGGAGAGGAAGACCAGGACACGGAGAAGTTTGTGCTTGAATTTATCAACAAGCACTTGACATCCCCAAGGTGCTGTTTATTTCACTATAATCCCACCTGTGCACTGGAGATTTTTCAGCCAAGACCAGCTGGGAGTAAGGCCAAAGGCTGAGTAGAGCTGTGTAGGCTTTTACACCTTTCAAGAGCTCCTCTGTAATTGCAGCTTGAGGTAAACTAATGCATTTGTCTCCTTTTCTTATTCTTTTTTTCTGATCTTCTACATGAGACAGTCACAAGGTATTTGAAGTTGTTGTGTAGTGGAAGGGGTATGTGCCTGTTCAATAAACTGAGGAAGCTACAGAGAGACTATGAGACAAATATCCTTACAAGGGAGACCAAAATGGTAAAGTTTTGATAGCACGGATGTGCTTTTACACATGCCATTTTGCATCCTCTTGGGGCTGATATCATGGCCCTTTTCCAATGTCAAATCACCTCTGAGCATGCAGATCTTATCTCTCAGGGGTGAAACCAAGCAAACATTTAGAGACATTAAATGCATATGAAGAGCTAAATAAACTGCTGATTTGCAGCTGTTGATAGCTGGAGTTTCTGCAGATGTCAAAACAATCCACCTGTGTCCTTTCCAAAGTAGGTCATTTTCAGGATTTCCCATTTTAAGGATGGGAAAGAAAGCAACAGATTTCATAGCAAGTTGGTATCAGCAGAAAGAAACCTAAATTTTCTTTCTGTCTTCAATAGCAAGAATTCTCCTTCTGGACAACCTCTGGTACAGTCTGCCTCGTGCAGTCTTTTTGGTAAAGCATCACCAAGCCCAAGGAGATACTCAAGAATTCTGCTTTCTCAAGAAAATGTTTGTTAGCTGCAAAAAACTAGGCCTTAATGAATAGCACCTAAGCTCTAAGGGCTATTAACAGCCATGTTGTACTAATAGTTATGGTAGCATAATGCAGAATAATTTCATTAAATAGGTTTACATGATCTTTTTTTTTTTTTCCCTTAAATTTTTCGTTTGTTCCTAGTAGTGCAACAAACACATAATGGATGTTCCAATACAAATTAGACACTACCTATGTACCTATACTTCCTTAAGACCTGCTCTGTATATCATAATAGTTTCCAGAAAAGCCGTCAGTTCTAGGTATGTCCTTTTACAGTTATTGATGACAGGACATTGCCTTTAAGAAGTAGCATAAGGGAAAGTTTCTGGAGTAATCAGTATCAGTGAAGAACAGAGAAAAGTAATGTGTTGGAATAAATTAAAGAGAAAAAGAAAGGAAGACATTGAAGTGGCTCACTGCCTGTGCCATTGATACAGGCTGTCCAAAGTATGTCTAACCTCCTTTCTTGAAAAAAAAATAGGGTTTCAATCAGCTGAAATTGTTTAGGGATATGTGGACAATATTTGCCTTGTTTCCTACTGTTTTTTCCTACTTTTCATTTATAAAACTAAAATCTAACAAGTTAAAACTATTCACAATGTGCATATTCTGTTTTCAACAGCAACAAGAATTATAGCTCTGTGACAACTTATCAATAATTTCTTAGGGAAAAAGTAAAATGAAAGGCAAAATATTCTGACCATCTTTGGCACGAGCTAATATATAGACCATGCTCAGATTCTTGCTGTGGGAACAACAGTCTTGGACAAGCCATATCTGTCTGCAGCCATCAGTATCCTCCTTGTCAAAACAAATGTGTTTATCTCTTTTGCAAATACTTTGAAACATGCTGTAGTAGAAATTTTATATACAAGACTAAAACCCCACAAATCTAATCACTTACATTTTTACTGGAACAGAAAGACAGGAAAATATACATCAAAAAAACTTTTGTTGAGCTGGGCTTTTTGAGGGGGAGAAAAACAAAGCATTTGGTAGCAATTAATATGCCCCCTACATTTGCAGATTTAATTCCTGTGCAGATGCGTAGTGTTGTTATTCTAATAACTTCCTGTGGTGCTCCCTTTTTCTGTAAACCTCAACGCCAATTAAAATGTGATCCATCACCGAATGCTTCCGAAACAAAGGGGAATGTCCAACTTTCTGATACAGCCATGAAAAATCCCAGTCAGTCAAAAGAAGACCCAGGAAAAAAAAAGCATTCAAGTCTTCCCATTTCTGTAAGAAAGAGTAGAAGAAAATGTTCTTTTGTGTAAGTCTTGTAATAGAAACAGACTGAGGGATTTAGACTATATTAGGAGAGACCAGCCAGACTTCCACTCAGCAAAAAGGTTGATTAATAAATGCATTGAGCTTCTTCTGCTGAAATGACAATGTCTGGATATTCACCCTCTGGGGGAAACGTCAGGGATTGGATGGTACAAGCAGATGTATCTATGGTTTCGCAAATAGCTGAAGCCAGCTTTCAGGCAGCAGCAAGTGAATGCCTTCCCTTCTTTGTCTGCAGTGAGGAGAGGCAATGTTGTAATTGTGCAGAGATACACAATTGTGCCGCAAATAGAGAGTCCAAACCTTACAGTAAATAAAAGGTGGGCAGCTCGTTGGTGGTTCACCAGCTTATTAAAAAGGGCTGATTTGCTTTTTCTTTCCACCCTGAATGATATAACTTCCTCTGTAATGCAAATCAGCATCAAACAGAAGGCCTGAGCACTCCTGTTTGTATGCAGGACACGACTTTGTCACCAAGGATGGTTTTTTCATGGTTCACGTTTCCAGGCAGCCTCCCAACATACCCTACCGTCAACATTAAGTAGGGCTTACTTGATGGGCCTAACCCTCCTAGGGGAACAGCTTCTCCTGGGAAATGCTGAGACTTTTCTTGCCATCTCTGCTGCTCTAAGATCAATGAGTCACCAACTGGTGATGAATACTCAGTACCTTGAGGGACACTTGATGTCCTCCAGGTACTCATTAGCTGCTGCATCAGTGCTGTAGTTGTATAGTGTGGAGTTTCCTAAGGTTCACCTTTAAGATATAGCAGCTGTAAAAATATTTTGCTGATTTTCCAGGAGGATTCTCAGTAATTATGGAGATCACGGTAGAGAGAGCTCTCTCTAACACTGTAGTGAAGACAAGCTTGCAGAAGACTTTGTGTTCCCAACTGCCCATACTCCATCATATTTAGTTGCATGTATAGACAGTAGGGAGATACAAGGGATAGATTTGGGGTACAAGGTATTTCCGGACTATAAAATCAGTGCTTGTCTCTAAAATAAAAGATAAACTGTTCAGTTCCAAAGGGACCATTTTCTCATTCACACCCAAGCTTTGTAGCTTATTCCTGAGGATTTAAATCAGATGTTATGATAGAATGAACATCTTCTCCCCTTTGTATAGCTGCTGACTATGTGCTCTGCCTTCCATTCAGAGACAGGACTGTAACAAAGAGATGTAAAGAGTTTGCCTTTCTCAGCATCAAAATAAAAAGATGCCACAGCCAATTTGCGATGGACTAGACACATACATCCTCCCAGAGTTCAGCCAGGAGGGGAGAGGAAGGGCTGCAGGAGAAGGAAAGGAAGATTGGTTGTTTATTTATTTATAACTTCTCCAAGCCTGTTTTCTCCAGGCAAGAATCCTTGCCAAGTCTATTTACAAAGTTCAGCCTGGGGATCGTGAGAATTGCAGCTCGCACGCAGCTCATGGTCCAGTGCTTAGCCCTACCACAGATGTGTCCTTCTTCCTTCTGCTCTGCACTGGACCTTTGGTCCTGTTTTGGGGGAGGAGGAATGAAGTTGAGGAGGACAAAGGAAAAATACATACTAGAGAAAATCTGTGCTAGTAGAAGTATACTAAAAACTTTGTGTCTTCATTGTTACCTGTCATTCAGACTCCATTATGATAATATATTTCTTATCCTTTAAGTAAGTTTAGGACCTGAGGGAATGGCAGGAAGATGTGCCAGGGGAGGTTTAGGTTGGGTATTAGGAGAAGGTTCTTCCCCCAGAGGGTGGTGGAGCACTGGAACAGGCTCCCCAGCGAGGCGGTCACGGCGCCAAGGCTGGCAATATTCAAGAAGCACTTGGACATCGCCCTCAGAGTCATGGTGTGAATTTTGGGGTTGTCCTGTCAGGGACAGGAGTTGGACTCGATGATTCTTGTGGGTCCCTTCCAACTCAGGACATTCTATGATTCTATAATTCTTCATGTGTGAATGTTCATATAATTTACAGATTTGAATAGTAAACTCTTCCTGAGGGCCATGAGCATGAATCTAGATTAACATCTTGCCTGAAAAGCAGCAGGTTTCTGGCCAGGATACCTGTTTCCATGTTTCACTGTCATCTTGCTGGCGTCAAACTGTAATTCATGAACCAGATCTGGAAGCAACATAAAATGATGCAGCTCTGAGGACCTCACAAGAAATAAACCACTTAATCCTATCTTTAAATCTGTCATATTCATGCTTATTAGCTGGTTAGCCAGGAGTGTAAGAAACCTAACCTATCTTTCAGGAAAGCCTTTGAAATTGACGGCTTTATTTTAATGTAATCCAGGCATGAATTATTGGGAGACCAAGCTCATGATCTGTTTGCAGGAAAAACAGTGTCGTCTTTGTGATTTAAATGTACTTTTTATAGGGAAAGTTAATTTAGAAATAAGAATGGTAGCCCATAATTATCCCAATGTGTTTGGATATATGCTATTCTTTCAGACCTGGTGTAGGTTTTAACTTGAGCTGATTCATTGAGGTAGGTCCTGGGCTGTTTATCAAGGCTACAGACTTTGAAATATATGATGAGGGAAATCTTAAGTGCATCAAGGCTCCTAAGCGTTCTCAAGGATGACTTAAGTGCTTAAATATGCATGTAACTAAAATGACAGTGATGAAAACAGTATTTAATGTTAATGATGATGTTTATTTTCAAAATTACACTACTATTGAAGAGTACAGTATGACCATTACTCATTTATACCACATTACGTCTCTGAAGACATTTAGACACACACAGATTTCCTCTTGACGGATTCCAGTAGCGGAGCTGAGTCTCTTTCCAGCAGAAACCAACCCTGAAATGCTGATGCTCCCAGCTATGGGGTTGAGACCCATTTGGCAACACCCCTGGCATTTATGGCATGACTTCAGTAGAGGCATCAGCATATTGTGGAGGAGATGAGACAGGGGACAATTAGCAGTGGTATAAAGACAGGATACTTAGTGATTTCCCATCATTTTTCCTTCCTGGTCTCTTCTTCCTACTGAATGAAGTGGGTGCTTAGATCCTCTTTCCGTCATTGACTTGAACAGAAAACCAAAATAATGCAAAACCAGAAACAGCAACTCTCAGATATGATAGACTCAGCAAAAACTAATGGAACAAACTTCAGGGGAAAAGAAATTATTCCATTCTCTCTTGGCAGTAGCTTTCAGAAAAGACATGTCTGACAACTCTTACACTACCTATATCACTCACAAGGAGTTAAATTAATCAAAATTCATCTATATGATCATAGAAATGGCACTGTAACAAAACAGTTATATATAGAGAGCACTCCTCTTTCAGCCTCATTTCAAACAACATCCTAGATCTGGACATCTATTCCTATAACACTATTTTGGAGCAATACTAGTGTAATTGTTCTCAATCAGGTATGTTTTCCCCATTTTTATAATATTTTTATGCTGTGGTTGTTATAGGTAAAAAATTATGGGGCTGGTCACCTTTAAGAGTTATGCAGCATTTTTGTGTATAGACAGAAAAAGGAATTTAAATTCATTTTTGTCCATCTGCAGTATGTTCTTTACAGAAATATCATGTCAGATTCTGCCATGTCTGGGTTAGGAGATTTATTGTGCAATTATAAATTCTGAATGTATTGTGTGGCTGCATGACCTGGAAGTGTAATCAGCAGAAAATGAGAAAAATTCTGGCAGTTTGTGTGATACTTTTTCTCTTGCTGTCCTTCAGCATCATGCCTTTTATTCCTTTTTACAACTGTCTTCCTGGTTTCCTAAGGAAGTACTTTATTAAACCCTCTTTCTTAGAGGAAAATGGTGTGCTTGCCTCAGATTCTGTAGTCTGTACAAGATCAGGCTGTAGTCACAAGAATTGATTTTCCTGTTGCATAGGACAAGTTGAGAAAAGCAACTTCTTCCCTGCAGATATTAGGGTGACTTTTAAAACATGTTACTTGAGGAATCACTCCAAATCCATCACATGGGACTTGTAAATAAGTTGATTTGATTTTACCAGCTGATTATAAGTCACTCAGGAGAAGTCATTCTCAAGAACATTCATCAAAGATACACAAATACCCAAATAAAGGTAACACAAAATCTTGCCTCTTGTTTCACAGATGAGCAGAATTTCTTGTCCTAGACAACAAGGAAAATGCTTCCTGCCTAAGAGATAAAGCAGAGGTTCAGGGATTTGCAACAAGTCCCTTCTGAAATCCCCCCCTCCCCAGTAAAAAGCAAAACCAAGGGGATTCTGGGGAGCTGTTGAATTGGCTAATTTAGCCTGGTGTATACACCATGAAAATATAACTAACCCAGGAAAAGGCCTTTCACAGAATCCATTTACAGGCACAACGTGAGGTCAAGTTGTAAATTGTTCGGCCGGGTTTGTTTAGCACAGCCTTGATGGATCGGGAATTGCTGACGTTTTCTGCAAGGTCCGTATTTGCTCAGATGGTTCTGGAAAGGTAAGCAGTGGTTTCCATTGCACAGGGAAAGGTTTTAAAGGGTATGGCTGCTTGGGCTTATCCGTCCAAGGGGGGAGCACAAGCATGCATGTGCTGCCTACCCCAGGAACGCTAAGTGAACCTGAAAGCCTCCCAACATCTGGCTGCAGCTTGCCTTTGTTTGCTTTAGGTTTTCCACACAGACGACCACCCTGGCTGAGAAAGCAGGGATGAACAGGGCGTCTTCATGCATGGCTGGCAAGATGTGTGGAGTTTGTGTACCAGCCATGTCTTTGGGGATGGGGAGAGAGGCTCTGGGTTCAGAGATTTTGCTCACATTGTCCTTCTGAAATGAGCTCCTGGCACACTGGGGCAGGCGTTCTCATTGCATTTGATCTCACTAATGTTTCTGTAGAAGCTCATCTGCCCTGTCCCACCCAGGGGTATGTTAATGTTACTTAAAGACCCTTTCAGGTACCCCATGATCTTCAGATATCAGGGTTTTCTTTACACATCTGGAAATGAACTTTTATTTTGCCAGAATTTGGAGGATGCTGTCAGGAAGGTACTTTCCTTGTCTCATTTCAGGAATTCTGCTCCTAGTTTTGGTTGAGAAGAGGTACAGGGAGAGTGAAGTGGAGAAAAGAAAAACCCATATATATCAAAATTAGATTACTAAATACCAGGCAGTTTCTGGAAAGTGGCTTCTATTCCTCTGAGATCTGATGCTGCTAGTTTCTCCCTCCTCTCAGGATTCAGTACAAATATAAAATTCCATGGTTTGGTGCTTTTTTTTTTTTTTAATTGTTTAAGATAATGTAAGAGATGTTGGATGGTTTTTTTGGTAACTTACTGCTTGGAGTGAATAGATAACTCAAGAAGCTGTACAAATAATCTTGAAGATGAAGCCTGACTTCTAGTAATAGCAGTAAGGACTTGCCAAGGGGCCACTGCAGCTTCTCTTTATGCCATGTGAGGCAATATTTGTGAGAACTAATATCTTTTATTGTACCCTTGATATAGGTAGAGGAAAGAAAAACCCCTTCCACAGTCCACAGCATAAGCCTTCTTCAGGTATGAAATAGAAGCAGCAACTTTAAAGATCTGTACAAGGCCTTACCTACCCCAAAAAGCTTCCCCCTTCCCCGTCTGTATTATTTGGCGCTAACCATCCCATCCCATCCTGCTCCCCCACACCCCCCCCCCATCATCTGCTCCTGCAGACTTGGCTTAGCGTGTCTCTTTAGATCATCAAAGCTGTAACCATGTCATGAGTTGTCTTCCATAGACTAGTTTCTTGATCACTTTGGCATCAAGATTACCCAGTGAAGTGCTGGGAATTTAAGCGTGCATGGTACTAAAATATGAGCTTATGTTGCTTCCCATTGTGTTTTTTTCTGATTCGTTTCAGACTGAGATGCAGTTTTCACGAGAATATTTTAACCTATTAATGTTAGCGGAGCTCCCTCTTGTGGTTGAAGCAAACCCCTTGCTGCCCACTTCCAGCCCACAGACAGCTTTTGCTGTACTTTAGTGGGCCCGTTCTTGCAAGTATTTTCCTCACGTCTGACTCACTGATAAAAAAAAGTTAATATTTACCTACTGAGCAGTTTTTGATAGTATATGACAGTATGCAGCTTTTATTCCAATATCTTTCAGATCAATTCTAGAACAAAAGTTTCAATATTGAGAATTCAGCTTATTCCTTTTGTATGGAAAAATCACATGTTTATTGATTACAAAGGAAATATTCTTGGGTTTAGACTACTTGCTCTACCATATATTCACTGACACAGCTGAGCCTCAAGCTGAGACACTTGACAGTCTGTATGAAGTAATATTGCATCATATTTAGTCAGCAACCTGTTTTGCTTACAGGTGAAGAATATAACCCATCCTCACATGGGACATTTCCCTCTGCTTGGGCCTCCTTCATCTGAAATGGTCTGTGCCAAATCCAACAAGTACTTTCAGTGGTGCTACATACTGTGCAAGCTGCACTAGAGATAAACAAAGTTCACGGGACATTTTGGGATAGAATTAAACTTTCCATCACAAATTTTCTTTGTTTTAAAGCTGAAAAGGCACATAACATTTGAAATTTAAGATATGTGCAAATCCACTGCTTTTTTTTCAGTGTGGAAGCCTCTCCAGGGTCCACAGCATGAATCCTATTATATTCTACTGAAAGTGAGTTCAGTTCACAAGTTTAAGTGGAGTTCCCATTTGAGAACTGGGTAGGACGTTTTCATGGCAATATGATGACATTTTCTCAGCAAATATCAGGTTGCTTTAAAACAAGTAATACAGAAAGGCAGAAACCCTTGCTTCATTTTTGTATAGATTTAAAACCTGTCCCTTGGGTGGCAGGGGAACCTGATTAAAAAAAAATAATAATGACAGCTTGAATCCAGGGTCAGAGAGGAAATTGAGCACTCTGACATCATTGCACCTGTGCATGCCTCTTCCAGCAGCTCTGAGGACAACGAAGTTTCTTGCAAACTCTGATGGCTAAAGGCACTTCAGAGGAGAATCCAGGTATGCCAAGTCCTAGTTCAACACATGGTGGCAGCAAGGGACTGGCTCTGCAAGGGTTGGGAATGAGCACAGGCCAGCACTGTCCTCAGCACAAGGACATGTGTGCCTTCCTGAAGGGGAAAAAAAAAAGTTTTCCGACTCTTTACATAAGAGATCATGGAGCAAATATGTTCTGTTCCGAGATGTGACTCTGAAGAATGGCATCCCAGCAATGTCTCTTCTCTCACTTGCCCACAGCTCTGCAGGACCAGCTGCTTTCTTTTCTGTTTACAGTCTATCAGTCCATGGGTGAGGTGGGTGCTAGTTTGCAGGTTTTGCTGTCTTCACACTCACCTGAGTTGCCCCTGTGCTGTAAAATCAGCCCTTAGACACTCTTACACAGTCCCTGTGCATTCTCTGTGTTAAGGGTTTGAGCCACAAAAAGACAGAACTATTTAACCCATGAAGGGTTAAGTTGTGTTCTTGGAAACCTTCATCTCTTGCATGAGCACCCAAAAATGAGCACCTGCTCAGTCTCCCTAGCTCAAGGGCTGCTATACTATTCTTTCTTGATTATGACAGCGTCATCAAGAAAACATAGCTCAGTGGTACGGTATTACCACCCATGATGCTGGTACTGATGAATCCCTACAAGGCAGGAGGAAGGATGTAGAAGCCAACGTGGTAACCATCAGACTGTTATACAGGGGCAGGACATGACCAACTGCTGTGTTTGAAAAGAACAAAGTTGCCCCTCCCTATTTTTTTTTAAAGGAAAAAAGCAGTAGATGATACCAAGGGGAAGGATGTGAGACCTGCTCTAAGGCAGGTGTTTAAATCCCCCAGGTATGGCCATCTCATCAGCATTTCCTCTTAGTTAGCCTAGATAGCACTATGCAGTGCTTTGGGATGCTCCCCTGGAAGAACAGCGAGTCCACGCCAGGAGGTGGCACCTCAAAATATGGTGTGGTGACAGTGAGATTCACTATACCCACCTATCTGTGAAGTTCCAGACAAAGGCTGATTTCCTGTTGCTCAGGAGTGGTTCTTATCCATAAATATTTAATTCCTTTAACGTATTATTGCAGAAGGCATCAGTGGAGTCAATCAGTTGTCAATCCCTCCATATCATGCTTTAAAACCTATGCAGTAGGTTCACTTTACATTCTAATTTCAGCCTAAGCATGCAAGCTTTAACCAGTATTTTTATGTGAATAAGTGGCCTCCTTTTATTGACAATTGCTAATTGACAATTAATGCAAAATACTTTCAGCAGCTTACACTCCATTTATTTTCCCTTTAACCTGTCCTGCCTTATTTGTATCAACCACCACATGTCTGGTGAGAGAGGAGAAATCCTCATTTTAATTAACACTGCTACATTTTTCTTGCCTGTTCATTTTTTACAGTCCAGCTGGATATGGACACATTTCTTTCCAAGATCACCAATTGCACTTTAGGACCTTCCCAATAATTAACAGGTTATTCCAGTTGGCTGAGAAGAATATTCTCATTCATAAAGCCAGCCAGAGTGATGGCAATACTGTAGGAGCCTCAAGGTGTCTGTTCTCAGGTGTTGGGTGCAACTTGTCAGTATTTCTCTATTTGATTGCTCAGATCAGCATGCATTTCAGATGCATCCATGCCATCATGGCCAGAACTACCAAGTTTTGGCCAACGTTTTGGGAGAAGCCAGGTGGAAAGGTGAAGGCAGTGTTCACATTAGCTATATACAGACCTGTCTCACTCACCCCATCAGCAGTAACTGCCTTGCAGCCAAAGCTCAGCTACATGCATAATAAATCCCCAATGCTTCCAAATGAAGTTGATAGCTCTTTATTAACCTATGATTTAAATGGTTTAAGCTATCCCAGCTCATTTTGACTGACACAGGGCAGGGAGCACTTGCCAGTGTGGATCAAAAGGACAGGTAACCTCTGAGGATGGAGGATCAAGGACAGGAGATGGGGCAGGGGTGTGATATGACACAGGAGAAGACATGTGGCCATAGCAAACAGAGCAGATGCCTTTGGCTTACTGTGGGTTTGAGGGCTCCAAGTCCTCTCCCATACCCCTATCACCCAACAGCCCTTTCAGGCACTGAAAACCCTAGCCTATCTCCTCCCTGCCCTCCAGGATGACACAACATCCTTAAGCCCAAGTGCTGTACCCTTGTCAGCTGTCACACAAGACAGCTCGAGGCAGCCCTGGCAAAAGGTCACTTGATAAATATGTTTTTCTATGCTGTTTCTAGGACACAGCCCAGGCACCTTTTGAAGTCAGTGCTTTGGCATGTGGTCCACCAGTCCTTAAGGAGTTGGGTTACCCGAAGCCTCGGTTGCTCCTCTGAGAGCCCTGCCCAGCTGAAACGGCGTGCCACGACCTCAGCGCCTTATGGTCCCATGATGAGCAAGACAGGTGGTAGATGACAGGAGATAAGAGTGCAAATCAGGCAGCCCAGAGCATGTCAAGCACATTTCACAAGCCCCTTGATTAAGGTTAATGAGTACCTGCCTGTTTCAGATCAGGAATCTGCAGCCACAAAAAATACCAAAGCCCTCCTTTTACTTTTCATAATAAGGGCTGGCTGACTGCCATCTGAGGGAGATGGCAGCAGTTCAGTAAATGAGGAAGACAGATCTATGCACCACCCAGTTACCTAATGGAAACGAGCGAACAAGAAAGTGATCTCTGATTAATGCCCTCATTAGCTCACAGAAAGGACAACCAAGAGCTAGACAGATTTAAATTTTGTCCAAACACCATCTGTGCCTTTGTCCAACTTCCTCTGATTTGGATAATCATTTGGGAGGTGCCAGCTAAATGTGAAGCACCTTACAGTACAAGCAGCGATGACTGGCTATTTGGCCCCTGATATCACTGAGCACAAAGTGGGACAATCTTGGGTGAGATTTTATTTATTCTAATGAATAAAAGAAAACCAAGCTCATGGGAGGATCTGGCATAAATTTTCATGGCAAGAGCTTCTGTTCTACAATGGTTTCTAGCAAACTAGGAAGTCACGTGATTATTTCAGATTTATCACACTGGAAGACAAAAATAATTATCCCAATAACGACCTAACCAAACTGATTTTTTTTTTTTAAATATAGTATGAGCCTCAAAAACCTTGGATTTAAAGATCTTGTTTACAGGAATATTTCAGGCACAACATCTGTTAGTCATGGGTAAGCATGTCCCTTTGCATGTATTACCATTTAGGGCAGTAGAAAGATCTATCTGAAATTAAAAAGCCAAATTTAGCTATAAGTGAATAAAAAAGCCGGCTACTATTTTATGTATTTATAGAAGAAAATAGGGAAATTAGAGTAAAGATTACTTCAGATGAAAACAAACAAGAAAACAACAGCAGTAAATCTGAACTAAATAATATCTTTCCTACACCATCACATTATTTTTACATCATTGTGGTTTAACAAGGCCTGTATCTCATTATATTACTTTAATGGCTACTTTTTATGTTTTGTCTTGTGCGAGGGCCTTTTCCCAAAGTCTCCCCACTGCACTGCAGTGCACATTAACAAGTCTTCTTACTGTGTAAGTCAGCAAGATTAGTCTCAGCACATGGCAAGATCTCATAAAAAAGAGCAAGATGGAATTTCAGAAGCTCATCCATGGGACCATCTTTTGATACCTAATGTCAGCTAGATACTTTTCCAGACCACCAATAAAACATGTTTTTAAGAGATAGGCAGATACTGTATACAGGCATATAATTTCCACAAGATACACACAGAACAACTCTCAATACATTCTGCACATAAGGCACTTATCCAAGGGACAGTCAGCCACAGCGCAACAAATTCCCAAACCCTCTAGACAGCTTTTCTATTGCCCAAAGTCAACTAAACCAAGGCCTATTCCAAAGAAAGGCTTGTTCACTTATATCCTTGAAAGAATGGATTATGGCTCGCATCTTCACAGAGCACCAAAACAGTAGGTCTGCTCTCAGGGAGTGGAATAAATAGAAATTAACCACATACAGTTGATAATTAATAAGATAATGAATGAGTTAGAGCTGTAGGAAATCAGCCAAAGAATGGATTCAGATGTTGCTGCTGGTCCCAAACAAACACCTCCACCCCAAACAATTCATTATTCCTTTGAAGTTCAGGTGCAAGCCTTATTAGCTCTGGATTATGTCCAACAGTCCTTGCAATTAGTTGAGCTGCAGACTGTTGGACTTTGCTTGGGGTTGGCTGTGAGATAAGAACTCCTGGTTCCTGCAGTTTCGCTTGGTTAAAAAAGAGCCAAGTGCTCTTAGGCTTTTGTGCAACTGGGTCCTCATGCTTTGGTCCCTAATAAAAGATGTTCTTTCTCTGCTTTGTAAACACTCTACTCTCAGCCTGTTATTGTTCTGCAGAAAGAGAAATGTGCCATAAAATGCATGTAGGCAGGGTATCAATTTCCTTGTATTGATTTTTGAATAAAAGAATTGTGCATTTAATATTTTTGTTTGATTAATTTATTAAATGTATTGATTTGCAGCACAAGCTTACAGAAGAAATAGGATGCCCATGACTCATACCTATTCTTCAGCAAGAATCCCCATTAGATAATACATTATGCTAAGAATTACAGCTGCTGAGGCTTAATTATGATTAATTTATTCCCTCCCTTTGAGTGGATTAAATTTAATATTTGCAAGTGTTTTAATCCTTTCTAGATAAAACAACTCTGAACTGTCTGTAGTATTGATATGTTATAAATTATGGTAGGAATAAGTCTGTTTTACTAAGGTTATGTTGTAAATGACAGGAAAAGATTACTGTCAAGCAATAGATTAACATTTCAGAACTGTATGCACTATGGAGGGATATGGAAATTAAAACATTCATGCAACCAAATCAACACAAGCACTTTTGAAAAGGAAAATCAGTATTGTTACAACTAGTCTGCAGACAAAGACACTTAGGTAGAGAAATTAAAGTTCTGGAGACTGTCAGCGCCGGAATTTTGACCCTCAAACAGTTTGCTCTCCCATTCTCTCCCCTTTATTGCACATACCCTGTGCAGAGGCACGAACAGGAGCACCCAGATGTCCACGCAGAGATGGCCCCTCTACAAACAGGCACGTGTACAAATAATCACAGATGGTACAATAATTTTCCTCATCCAAACCTACTTATCAGAAAAATCAGTGGCCTTGGCATGAACAAGGTGTTGATGGCCTTAATATTTGTAGTGATAAAGCTGACTTCACATGGGATAATAAAACACAGAAAAAAATGTAACTTTTTAGAACAACTTGGTCAGTTTGCAGAGCAGAGTATAAAAGCTGGTGTTGGAAATAGCAGGAAATTTGACTTAGATTGCTAAGGGAGCTCTTCCAGTCCTATGGTCTTACACTCTTCATTAAAATACTGAACTTTTCTAGAATTCTTAATTAAAAACCCTGGTGAGGGGGTCGCCTGAATCCCAGGTGTCTTAAATCCAGATTTAGTTCTACATCTAAACTTTAGCCTTTATGCCTTTTGTGCAGAATCAGGTGCCAATAAATGGAGGAATTCACAGCTATTTCTGCAATGTGCAGAGGTGGGCAGAGAGCGGGTACAGTTAAAAATTACTATCAGAATTTGTACTTCTGAAAGCCACATTGGTTGTACATTTTCCAACCAAGTCGTATGCTGAAAACAGTTCTCTACACGAATATCTTAAAGCAGAGTTTTCCCCCTTCTGCTTCTGCTATTTAAAATATATTTAATTGCTAAAAATTGCTAGAATTTGGGATAAGAGAATACTGCTGGTATAAAAAGGTAATTCAAGCAGATGCTTCAAAAAATCAGTACAGTATAAAAATACTGAAGACGGAGCCTGCATTTTATCACGTTTCTTGAAGAATGAGATATGCACCAACCACAATACAGTCTTCATTTACAATTCTATTAAGTTAATAAATCTAATAAATGGACTGAGGAGAAGCAAAGGAGGGAGCAAGGAGGGGGGTCAATAATAAAATCAAACACATCAGATGAGGAGTTGGTCAACAAGGCAAGCCCATTTAGTGTCATTCATACAATTGTGTGCATTCCAAAGTGCCAGGGTACTCCAGCTCTGTTAGGAGACACCAAGAGCCCCAGCAAAGTTGCTGGCTGAGTGTCCATGGCTTTCACTGGAACAGCTTGCTCAGCTTTATTGAGATATTTGGCTGTTTGCAGAATTCTTGATGTAGAAAGAAATCAGACAAAGGATGCTTAGCTTGAATGCTGCATTTCCTACTTACCACCTGCGCTTAGTCTGCTCTGCAGACAAAGCACAGCACTGCTGGTGGAGTCCCTTGCTTCTGTCCTGTACTTGCAGAGCTCAGTTTAAAAATTATTTTTAAGAACACAAGAGCCATTTTTACAATCACAGGTTATTCGGGGATATCTCAGTGCTTTCTGAGGCTTGTCCCAAACTCTTTTTCAAGATCAGGTTGCATATATGGGCACTGAACCAGCAAGCCTGGCTCTGGGAGGGATGAATATTACCCCAGAGCAGGGGGGTCCCACATACCCAAGGTAGATGAGCACGGGGCCAGCCATAGCAGGGCATGTCACAGCGGCTTCTGTCATCTGCTCTGGAAGCTGTGATGTGAGCAGAAGGTGGGAGGTTTGCAGGAGCTGCCTGCCAAAAACTCCACAGAGATAACCAGCATGACTGCGTTCATCAAACACCTCCTAACACATTGTCCTTGCCCATGTGATCTCTCTCTCAGTGGCCTTGCTATTTCTAAATCAAAAGATAGCTTTTGGTTAAAAGAAATGAAAATCGGACTTTTACAGTGGCCAATGTTGTTCCGAGCCCAGTGAGCTGGCAGCACTGTGTAGATAGTGACCAGCTGCTGTGGGCTGCAGGTGCCTGCTGAGGCTGGCGTCACTGGGAAGATGTCCCCTTTTCTTTTCCAGAAAAATTTAGATTTCTAAAGAATGATCTATTCATTTGCCTTTTATACAAATTGAGGACAATTTACTTTGTCTCCTAATTTTGCTCCATTTGTTTTCTTTCCATCTGTCCTTAACTCAGGACCTGATCTAAAAATAGAAAAGGAGCTAATGTCCCTTAAGAGGGGAGAGACATCCTGACAAATGTTTCCATAGCTGTAGTAAACCAGTATGCAACCACCAGCCATGTAAGTTACTCACAAACTGACTGATTTATTCTTTATTTGTCCTGAATAAATGCAGCGTATGTATTGGCAAACATTTGTTTTAGAGCTACTGATTGCATCGCTAGGGATGGAAAGTTCTTGATGAAAAGGGCTTGTCTGGGGAATGCTGCTGAGGTATCATTTTTCTGAAGGTTTCCATTTTCTGGGTGTTTTAAAGAGCTGCAGCCGAAATAACTGATTTTAGTTGCAGTGAGGGTGATCCTCTGGTTTGAGAGTAGAGAGGATATAGCAATAGATGGATACTCACTCTATGTTTTTGTGAATCAGAAACTTTATCCATAATCCTGAATTAAGTCTCGGGATGTATGTGACACCAGGTGACAGGCGTGAACCCCCACAGCTCATCGGCAAGCACCCCAAATGCCCTTGGTTAACGACTCCTGCAGCAGTCTGCCCGCAGAGCTCTGAGGCACGCCGGGGGACAAGGTGGTGAAAAGCTGAACAGCTGTTGCCCATGTTCAGTCTATTCTGTGGATAAACAAAGATTTAATTTTGCAGTAATGTTTAAACCAGCATCTTTAGAGTGAACATATGTTTATACTCATTATGCATATGTTTATTAGAGCTGGTCATAATGTTTTGACAGAAAAGTCCAATGAGAAAATGCAGTTTTGTCAAAACTGAAATGTTTTCCTGGATTGTTTCAATTTCTTCATCTCAGTAATAGTAAAATATTTAACTTCAAGACAGTAAACATTTGCTTTAACTTTCCTATCACAGTAGAATATTAATATTTAGTGTAATGCTTCCTTATTACTAAAGGAAAACATTCCAGTGTTTCTGATTAAACATTTTTGGGAATCTTCTTTTCCAGAGGTTTTGCAGTTTTTTTAACGTCTTTTCTTCAGAAGTGGAACTATTTCCAAAATTTAGTCTGCCCTCTCCTACCGAGAGTAATAGCAGTCCAAGGTGTCATCGTGGCACCTCTACCTGTAAGAGCACACAAGGCAGAGGGGAACAACCCACTCGATGAGACAAAGCTTTCCTGAAGTTATTGTCCCTGCTTGAAATAGTTTTACCAGCTCTCATGATTTTATCAGAAACCTCCTGCTCTGTGTTTTGTTTTTGAGACCAGCTCACAGTATCTACTGATTTATAGGAAAGTTAAAATGAAAAGGAAACACAGCCATCAACAAGACACATACGTTTCTGGCCATTGTGGTTTTTGAATGAAAATAGTCTAAAATATGAACCAAAAGGCTCAGAAACCAGAAGTCAAACAAAAAGAGCCCAAATGTATCACTTCTGAAAAGCCTTATGTTTTTTCTAAGTCAGTCTCATGATTTTTCTTGGCTCTGACAGAGTATTTCCAAGGATCAGAGACTGACAGTATTATAATCTTCCTTCTGTTTCCCTCGATGCATGTTGCACTCAGGATTTTTCTCTTTTCCTCTGTACATGCTCCATTTTCTGCTGTCTGAAATAGAATCCTGTGACAGCCAAATTCACCTCTTCTGCTACTAGAAAAGCCCATTTCACAGAAAGTCTACTCTGCTCATTTTCCCCATATCAAAGGAAAAAACCAAAATCACTGGTTTTGTGCACTAAGGTGTATCACTTCACTAAGACCTGATCCTAAAAACGGGTGGGAAAAGCAGCCTGTGCTAGATCCCAAGGAGCAAAGGACAGGCAGAGTAAGGTGGTGGTAGCAGTACAAATGAAGGAGTTCTTGCAAAGAAAATGCAGCATGGTGTGAAGGTCTTGCAATTGCCTAGCATGAATTTTAGTAGCAATTATTATTATGGATTGCATAGTGCTCATTTAATTTTTATCTATATACTAGACTGAACCTTTCAGTAAATACAAAATAGAGGCTTTTTGAAGCAAGAGCTGTCTTTGTCCTGTTTTTCATAGTACCTTGCACTGTAGAGCAGAACAAGCTACACAATTTGCTACAGTCCAAAGACTGAGGAAAACAAAAATAAACAATAAATCAAGGTACAAGCCCTGAAGGGTAATGCAGGCAGGAGAAGGAAGGCAGAGAACACCATACCTCCACCTGCCCCTCAGGATTCCCAGCACTGCAAGCCCCATAGCAATTGCATACAGACAGCATAGCTCAACCAAATCTCCAGTTCGATCACAAGAAGATAAACTCTATTTCCTGGAAGTCTGCCATTTGAAGAAAACAATGAAGAGAAAAATAGCATCATAAGCTTAGTCACTACAACAATAATGCACCTTAAAAGTTCTGTGAGCTGCTTAGCACTATTAGACTTTCTGACTATGCTTTCTTGCACCTTCTATTGTCCATAACAACAAAGAACCTATCATTAAGGCTACCAAAAACATAACCTAGTCTATTTTAGGCATGCTAAAGGAAGAAGAAAGCCTTAAACACCACTTCCCCACCCCCACCCCCACACCTGATGGGACATTCACAGGTGCCTGCCCTGACACTGCAGATGGCACCCAGCTGCTGGCATGGCTCTCCTGCCAGAGTATTAAAGCAGATGGCCCAGGCAAGTCCTTTCTTTGTTTTCTAGAAAGGCTGTTGAGGAAGAAGAGGCCTAGGGGTGTGTGTATGGGGGGGTTGTTGGGAGTTTTTTGGTTGTTTTTTGTTTGGTGGGTTTTGGTGGGTTTTTTTTGGTTTGTTCTTTTAGCCAGAAAAGGCACCTGTACAGAGGAAGGTCTTATAGCTTTTATGTTTTCATAAAATATTTTGAGTTTTTTTAAGCATAATTTTTGAGAGGTCAGCTCAGTTCTCTTTATTTTGTGGGTTAATTCATGTGTCTGGTGTTTTCTGTACTATGTGAATGGAAAAAAAATAGTAATTTTTCTTCTCTTCATTATTCTGTTTGTGATGGAGTAACATGTGTGAACTACATAGAAAGTAATATTCTTTTGTTTGTGGTATTAGGGTTTTCTGTGTATTTTGTGTTTTTGAAGGGTCAAAGTCATAGACTGCAGTTACTTCAGCTACTAATACTGTGGGTTAGAGTGCATTTAATAAAAATCTGGCTTTGTAACTTATTTTTAAAAATGAAATGGAGCGTTTGCTAAGCATTTTGATTTATTGGCTCTGTTTACTGCTTGTATTCAAGAAGGTTCTAGGGAAAGCCTCCCTAACTGCAGAGCATGTGAAGGAAGTGAGTGCCTGAGCAGCAGCATGGGAAAGACCTGCTTCTGCAGCCCTGTGTTGTTACAGCACTGTAGTGGGTCTTCTTCACTTTCCCACAAAAAGGGAAGAATAGTATATATAAATGCAGTTATTCTTATGGGAGTTAATATTGAATTTATTTTAGAGGCTGTTAAGTCCTGAGAATTAACTGCAGATACTGGTGTGAGTCTGGTAGTGCTTTGAAGAGCTGCAATATATCAGAACTGGGATAGCAACCTTTATAAATGAACAAAATGAGAAGTTTCCATAGGTATATCTGTACTCTTGACATGACAGTAGTATTTTAGTTTTGAAGTTAGTTACCAGCTGTGCAATGGGGTTTGGATGAGAAGGTTTTTAGTAACCTGATAGTCTTGAACATAAAGTATTTTATTTTCCTTTCTTGAGGGTATATAAGTTGAGAGGTACCATGTATAACCAAGTGGCTAGAGATAAATTTAGGGATGTATATATATACACACACTATTTTCAATACAGTGACTGTAATGATAGTAGAACATGTGGTCTTGTATCCATTTAGGGCTTACTTCCAACTATCATACAAGCGTATTTTTTTAACCTGACCTCTTTGTCTTTCTCCTCTTTCCCCCTTCGCCATATAAAACTTGGCTTGAAGAGTGTACATCTCAATGGGGTTATTTCTACTGCCTGCAGTGGGGTCTGGATCAGACCCAAGGGGAGGGTGAGCAGAATAGAATAGGTCCCTAGTGGGTAGGGTGTGAGTGACTTCCTTTCTTTCCTAGCAATCAACAAAGCACAGCCTCCTCACCTGTTTGTTTTTGCTCTTTCACTCCTGCAATTCAATAGCTATTGTCAAGCCATAAGCCAGAGGCACGCAAGCCATGTATGAAACTCTGCAGATGGGCAAAGCAGTTGATGTGTTCTTGTGGCAGCAGCTCTCCAGGTGGACGTCTGAGGCAGAATGAAGCCCTGAGAAACAACTTCCCCAAGCTGCTGCACTGGTGTCCTAGCTGAAAACTTAGCTTTCCTTCCTTGGGGTTCTGACATCCTTTCTGGGCACAGGCTCCCTGTGGGTTGTTTGGGCCATGCAGTGTTCTCCCTGCCCCCGGACTGTTCTGGTGCTAACCATTTTAACTACCTTTTTTGGTAGAGCTCAGTTCTGGGTACAGCTCTGGGTTCCTACTTCTTCTAAGCTGATGGATAGTGCAATCAAGGTGCAAAAACTTTGTGCCACAAGTGGAAGAAATGATAAATTCTAGATTTTTTCCATAATATTGGAATAAGGAAATAATTCACTACAAATGAGTGAATTGGATAGGGTTTTTTCAGGCTTCTGCTAGCTTCTTGTTTAAGCTCTCTTTACTTGATAAAGAGTTGTTCTCTTCAGTTTGGGAGCGAAATTGCACTGTCAGGAGGGTACATGGATTACTGTAGCTAAGCCAACACATTGAATGACAGAGCAATTTGATCAAGTTGACTTAATTGAAACTGTGCATTGACAGCATAGGGGATCTATCTCCAGTGCTGTATGGTTCAATTTGGAAATGATCCTGACAATCAGAATATGTTCGATATCCAGATTGAATGTTTGGTTGGGGTTCTGTTAACCACCATAATAAATATTTGATAGGTACAGCTTGTTTGTTAAAAGTAAATACTGATAGAATTTTATTCAGAAACTGCTTCTCTCTGTCCTGTGATCACCCTGGTGTTAAAACAGCTATTCCTTTTATTTCATGCTGGAGGATTACAGATGTTGTCTGAAAATATCTGTTTCCTGCTATGGTGTTGCCTGCTAACCTGTGCAAGACTGAAAAGATGCCGAAACATGATCAGATGATCATGTCTGATTAAATCTTGTCTGACTGCAGTTTCTGAAGACTTACCCTCTTCTTCATCCAGTTACTCCCAATTGGAAATGTCCTGATATGCATTTGTTGGAGTATGCAGATCTGTGCGAAATTCTGTAACAGCTTTGCAGGCAAGGCATTTCATCTGTTAGAAAATTAAGCATGTATTTACCAATTTGCATGTCCAAAATACTTCTAGTTACAATTTAAATTACTCAAATATCAGAAATTTCATATATCTTTAAGACAGCACCTTTGTAAACAACCTTTTATGTTTTTAATTCCATGTGAACATAATTTCAGTGGCCCTGATACAGATCCCAGGTGTCTCAATTTTTTTCCAGTAAGAACTATACTTTTATGACAATACATATATATGTTTCTAGATATGTGTACACGGCATCACAAAATGTACCTTTCCTTGCTTTCCCCTGCCAGGGACTCAAGTCATCTTGGCCTGTTATTTGCAAGGTAGGAAGTCAATGAGTTGTTTGCTTTTTCACTTATGAACATAACTGCATGAAGCAAAACAAATGACAGACAGCAGCTGAGGAATTTGAAGGTAGCCAACTGCTCACCTTTCATTTAAAGGTCAGGATCCAATTAGCTATGCTAATGTGTTAGCCAGCATTCCCCTCTGACAAGGCTGTGAGTTCACATCATGTAATTCTTTACAGTGGCTGGGACCTCTCTGTGGTTTCTTGTTAATCATTGCAGAATAGTAAGAGATAAGACAACGCACTTTCAAGACTTTTTTCCTGTCTGTTCCCCCTCCTGCTGTTAGTGTACATCATATAGTGGGTGATTTCCCAGGGTCAGGTATACCAGATGAATTGGAGATATGAATTTGAGAGCATACTTATTGAGGTTTTCCCACTCCAGCAACGAGCAGTGACCTTAACAAGACTTTTATGCAGATGTGAATAGATGCTAAGGAGATGTGCAGGGTAGCCTGAAGTGAGCTGACCTCCCTCTTGCCTCTCAGTGAACTCCTTGGCTGTGCCCTTAAGGCTTCCTGGAGGCTCACTGCTATCCCTAGCTCCAAAGGCAGAAAGCTGCGCTTAAAAGAAGCAGCTGAAGGCTGTTGCATGCCACCCTGTGATATAAGTTAGGACAAGTGGGCAGCAGTATGTTTGTATGGGCTCTTGCTTAGCTTGTTTGTAACAAAGCACTCATTTATTTCAGGTTTCAAACTGCTTTGTGATTGGCAAGAGCTGGGCATGGGGTGGATGTCTAGCAAGAATACACTCAAAGACCAGTGCATTTGACTATACCTGTAAGAGGGTTCTATAGCTGTCAGGTTTTTACTACACATAGTTCACTTTAAAAGAGTATGTGTTTAGTGAAGGATAGAGATGCAGAGATGTTAATATAGATGGCATGTTCTTGGAAGGAAATCAGTAGTGAGATTGGACCAAGAGGCCTCCTTCAGATAAAAAAAGTGTAGATAACTCATCTCCTTTATGCATGAGGTTTCTAACTTCTGCACTGATTTAGTCCCTGTCAAAAATAACAGATTACAAAATAACACCACACAGAAGGTTATTAGGCTTTCTAATACTGACTCTGACTGCGGGTGTATGCAGCTATCATGTTTGAAAGTAAATTGGAGGCCTTTAGAAAACAATCTTTGTATATCAGGTGCAGACTAGCTTTATAGCCTTTCTACTATGGCATCTGCTGCAAAGGAGCCTGGAGCACTCTTCTGCATCTCCCTGTCTTGATATTTGAGGCTCTTCTCACTAGAGGTGCTCTCTGCTCTTATTTCCAAAACCAATGAATTGGTCCAAATAACCTCATGTTCACCCCGCTTTTAACCACCTGCTTTAGAAAGTTTTGGCATTTTATGAATTTATATAGACCATGCCAGGACAATAAGAACCTAATGTTCCTGGAACACTGCTGGTTCTTACTGATTTTTCTGTCTTGGCCAGTTGTGTAAGAACTGGCCACCTTTTGAAAAATGTTATAAAATAAAAATGCTGAGAAATTACTAACACTTCATATAATTTGTGGAAAGGCTGAATAAATGTGACTGTCAATTTGGCTTTCTCCCAATTGCATAAAATTACTGCAGTGATTTTCATTCTCTACTATGCAGACACCTCAGCTTAGCAGGGAAAGGTTCAAGAGCTGCTTTCCCAGCTTAGAGGTTTGCCTCTTTCCTTTGTTATGACATCTGAAGAATTAGTGAGTGCACATGACCATCCAACAGCTATGTCCGGTCTTCTAGTTTAACTCTAGTGTAACTGATGGATTTCTATTTTGGAGCAAATTAATAAATGTAAATGTTGTTTTCAGAGTGGTTTGGGACTGTAAGAACCTTTAAGAATCAAAAATCTGAGCCTATACCAGCTGTAATATTTTCTTGAGTTACTTTCACAGTAGTGTGAAATTCATGTCAACTTTGCACACCTAACTTTAAACCTCAGCATCATTCTTTAAATACAGAAGAGGTAACAGGGCTGTATGAATGTATTGGAGATCAATGCAATAAGCAAATGCATCTTTTCCAAAAGAAATCTGAGACCTGCAGAGTGTTTATCATCTAAATGACAACTATAACAAATGAATGGTTATGTGAAGAGAAAAATACATTTTGAAATAATTGTGCAGTAATGTTGCTGGCACACTTGAGGTAGGGAAATAAATAAGTGAATATAAGCTAACAATTTAGAACAGAGCAGCGCTCTGCTGTGGGTAACACAGGCTGGTAATCCTTTTCTGGTTGTTAGAAATCAGATTTTGGAGTTCCACTTTGTAGTGGAAACCCCGGTATTTGTACAGTTACTATGTTGATGAGTAGAGTCTCTTCTCAGCTCACCAATGTGCCAAATTCCTGGGCTTTCACAGATGCACAAGAAAGTAAAATACTGATATATAGAGAGGTATTCTGTGGAACTTTTTCATCAAAACTTTGCAGTCTTCATACATTTTACGCAAATTATGCAGCTGGCGTGGTAGATGGTGAAAGGATTGAAGGATTGTGCTAAAGGTTATTTTCACTGGATTTGGAATGGTCAGATTTTGCTGATGAACATACTGTCTCTTCAGCAATGGAATCTGGATAATGACCAGTGATGCACAAACTTTGAAGGATCCTGTTAGGTTGTCTATAATAATGAAACTATTAATAATTAATGCAATGTCCTTTGGCTGTCATCCTGACCACAACAGCATCTAATGAACAGTAGAAGTAGAGCCTTAGCAAGCATAGGTGAAGGCTAGAGAACACTTTGGAAAACAAGAACATCTTTTCATTAAACTAAAAACAAGTATTCTCTTCTAAAACAATAGAATAAAGGATTTATAGAATGAAGGGTTTGTTGTGATTCCAGCTATTCTGTGGCTTTATTTTAGTCATTTGACATGAAATGGATTTGCTTTGAGTGTATGGATTCATGGATGATTCATCTCAACTCCATTTTGAGAGCACGAAGAGCTTGATGTAATTATGTGGAGAATCTGGGTAAACCTGATGTCTGGCTGAACCAGAGCGGTCAGTCTAGGTAAATGTAACTTAGTTACAAAGGATCTAAGCTTCACCTATGCGTTCCCATTAATACATGGAGTGGCATATTGGATTTCCCCTCTAGCTTTTATAAATCTGTGTTGGTTATGTCTATACATATGGTTTACTTTCAGATGCCTAGATGACATAGAGTATATGTGCATGTTGACAGGATGATGTGCACTGTGGTAACTCACTGCACTATAGTAAAAACAGAGGTATTGGTAACAAAAGCACAAATAGCCGAAAGTTGTAACAGTAAGCCTTAAAAATATAGGGCCTTCTGCTATTTATATTATTATGATCAAATAAAGTCTAATGAGTTTTCAGTAGGACTTTTCCAGTTTTCCAAAACTTCTCTTTTCCTTCCAGAAGCATAAAGAGATTCTCAGCCAGGGAAGGTTCTCTCAGAACAAGAGCAAAGTGCTTCTGCTTTACAGTGGTAGTCTGCATAACAAATTGAGAAGGAAAGTAGAACATGAGCAATTGTAGATGGAAACATGAATGGGGACATAACACAGTGACCTGTGTTCTCTGCATATTTTTTGGTTTACCTCAAATCATTACCTACATAGATTGCACTGAGTAGAGAAATAGATTCAAGGTCAAACTTTGATGGAGGTAGTATCTTTTTTTAAACAGCACAGATGGCATAAGCCCCCTGTCCAGTGCTCTTCTCCCCGTATGTAAGTTCAGGACTCATTTGGAGTATAACCCTGGCGGTGCACAGACTAAGCTGGTCAGCACACTGCATGTTCACACTAAGCTCTGCATAAAAGCAGGATGGTCTGACAGGTTGGGAAGTGAGGGTTCTTGGGTCTGGGGAGCTTGGTCACCTGCTGTTGGAGACAAATGTTTGTATACACTCTTTCAGAAATTAATGAAGCTGCATTGTTAAAAATGGTTAGTTTTCCTTCCTTTTTAAAGCATATTGGTTGGTAGCTCTGGGACTTCATTTGTCTCTGGTCTGAAACCACTTTCTAGAATGCACCCTCAATATTGCAAAGTCCAATTAATATGCATATTAGGTTTTGTGCCAGCACTCTGCAGTTCTGTTCAATTCTGTTTTCCTTGTATTTTCTGGAAACAGTGAAAGGTTTTTAATTTGTTTCTTTTCCCTGTTTTTCCTTTCCTCCCTTTCAGCCAACATCAGCTCTACATGTTTAGTTACAACTGTCCCTTAAAGCTACTGCATAAGATGTTTTCCATATGGCACTATTGATTTTGCAGCACTGGCTATGACTGATGTTCAGGTAATGTAATGTTACTGCTCAAAATATTTTTGTTTTTGTTTAACCCTTTACAGGCTCATTTTATGCCTGCTCAGGAAAAGGTGTTAAATGTGAGATTTGCTTTCTGGATCAGTGTAAGAGAACACCCTGTAGAGCTTGCTGGTGTATTTAAAGAGCACTTCATGCTCTGTGGCGAGTACATGGTGCTAGTTGGTGATTAGCAGTGTATAGTGTTACGGGTGAGATTTTGCTGAAGGAAATTCTGCAGGAGGATGAAGGAAAGCTTTTATCCATCTAACGTGGGGAACATAGCTAGCTTTCATTAAAACATTTCTATTTTAATTTTTTCTCCCTACAGTTACTTATGGCTCTGTTCAAAGTGCATTAAGGTTGTAAAACGTCTGAAGAGCATTTGAATATTTTTAAGGTCCTGTTTTAACTTTTTTGTTGTCGGCTATTTCAGTTCTCAGCATGCTTATGGCCTCTTCAGAGGCTGATGAGAACTAGATGTCCGCCTAGTGTCAATTTACACTACTGGGAGTTATTGTTGCAAGTGCAGCAAAGAGGTGCTGTGGAGAAAACGGGTTTAAGAAGGCAAAAGTGGAAATAATGTACTGACAGGCAGCACAAAAGTAATTGGTAAAGGGTAGATGTATGGAACTAGCAACGATTTTTAAGAAAAAACCTGGAAACTTGTAACCTCACTGTGTATTTGGATTAGTTGTGCAGGTGGCCTGTCCTGTTGCCTTCATGCTTGTCTCAGGATAATTGATCCTCCAGAAACTGTTCAACTGCTTTCATGGTAGATGTGAAATGTTTTGTGAAATGGGTTGGTGTGGGTCTGGTATGGAAAGGTGCCTGAAGACTTGGGTTTGGAACTAATCCTAACCTATTTTTGTTTGTAACAACTGGGTCTGGATATGTGAAATCAGCAGGATTTCTTCTCTTGGAAGGGAAAAGGGGTTTGAGAAGTTTAGAAACAAACTGTTCAATTTAAGCTATCCTTATTTATGCACTGCTTGCCCAACCAGTTATTTGTCTTCATCTCAATGAGTGCCAATTTGTCAGAAGGAGATGCAGTAAGAATTCTCTTTGGATGGGAAGGATGACAGGGAGAAATACAGAAAACTGAGAGCTGTTTGCTGTGGCAGTGCACTCTGTTAGCACCAGGAGCTGAACAGGATGGCTGTTATCCTGGGAAAACTGTTCCAAAGACGGGGATTGTGAAAACTTAAACACAATAAGACCTGTTTTTTTCTGATGTCTGCGTTCTATACCTAGAAAAGGGTTAGCTCAACTGAAGAGCTCCTCAAATTTTACTGGGTTCAGTGCTGTTAAACTCTGCCAAAAAATACTGCATTGAGAATTCTTGTATTGAGCACAGCTTCAGAAATCATTTTGTCCTCTGGTAAAACTAAAGCGGGGGTTTCAGCTTAACACTGGCATTTAATATCTGCAAAGTTGCACTGAAAATGTGAACTACAATTTCAAATTAAATAATGTTAGTAACATCAAATTTCTCTACCTGATAAATAGGCAATGCAAATAGGGAACCATTTAAAATGATTTTCTTCAGTAGGTCAGAAGAGGTCAGCCTGGGACTAAGGGAGCTTGCAGAGTTAGCATTTGTAAGTTGTCAGGCTATGGCTGGGAGATGGCTATGTCTAAAAGTGAAATTAACTCCCACCATCGAGGATTCATCTTGAATATCTTGAAGGCAGGAATGTTTAGCTTTGGAGACTGGTGATCACATTGGTATTTATGAAATATAATTATAAAATATGAATATGTTTTGGAGACTCAAACCCTGAGTGTTTATCTTCTAACCATGTTCTCAATGCTTTTGTTAGTATGCCAGCGTGATGAATGGGATATCTGGTTTACAATTTGCTTGAAACCATTAGTTTTCTGCTTGCCAACTCACTTCACCAAAAAGTGCATTGGTTTCCCTCAGACTGGCTTTCCAACCAGCAATGCCATTGGTTAACTTTGTACACTAAAACTACAAGGAAAAGTACTGGCAAGAGGACTGACATTTTGTATACACTATCTTCCTTTTTCAATTTAGCCTGCTTTTTTTGCTGCCGTAAAATCCCTGAAATGCATGGATACAGCAAGGATGGAGTCATTGGAATATCATGAGCTAGAGGTGTTTTCAGTGAATGCAAAACATATGGGACTGCTTTAGCTGGTGCATGTAAACTGTGTCAATACTAGTGGATTCTAGAAATTTTCTTGCAGTTCCAGATTTTATAAGTTCTTGGGCCTTTACCATGTAAGTTGAAGGCCTAAAGTTCAAGGAAAGAATGAAATTAGAGTGTTATAGCACAGGACCAATGTGGCTGTCACTTGAATATTACTCAACAGGTAGCACTGCAATTGGAACACAACTCATGCTGTCTCATGCACAAGGCTCAAACAGAATTAACTTTGCCAAAGTTTAAAATAAATCAAGTTAATGTATCATTAATCAGGATTTCTGCTTTCAACATGTGTAAAGGACCATTGTGTTTAGCACTGACTTATCTCAGAGTGAGGGAAATCTACTGAAACATTTTTCTGTGTAGAGGCATTGCTGCCTATGTGAAGTGCTGGCAGGAGCTAAAGGTTGTTTTCTATCAAATTTAAGTGTCCTCTAAGAATATGCTTAGAAAAGATGATTCCCTGAAAATATGACAGGCTTTGGTTTCCATTCCTGTGTAAAAGGCCTGTATAAGCAGCAGGAGCATTTGCCTTGGACTTTCAACTGTAAAGAGAATTTCTCAACCTGTAGTTATGGGTACCTTCTAAAATATACGCATATGGTGCCACAACTAATTATTTGCTGAATAAGTGTGGTGACTCTTTCTCCAAAAATCACTTCAGTTGTGAAAACTCTTTCTAGAAATTATGGAATAATTGGCTTACAAGAGTAATATCACTTTACCTATGTTGCAGACAAGTGGTTGAATATGTAAGTGGGGAAAAATAATTTTCTTTTTATTTCATAATTAAAGGTCTAAATTTTGTTAGACCAAAGAAATAAAGGAGTCTTAAGGAGTATTCCACTGAGCCCTTTCCAGCATTAACAGCACTGTAGAGCTGGTTACTTTCTGTAAACCTCTGGACCTGAACCCAAGGCATCATTAGTAATAACTCTGTCTAAACTGCATTACAAGTTGTTCTGAGCAAGGAGGATTTATCTTGCTTTAATGCAACTAAAAGAATAGGCTATTGCTACTCAACAGTTAATGAACTAGTAAAACCTCTCCAAACCAATATATAATGGATTTGTCTCTGCTGTGTAGTTAGCTTTCCCCAGAGTGATACTCTCCAGCTGTGGAGGAGGTTGAGCTATCGCCTTATTTGATTCTGTTTTTGCTCTTCCCACTCTATCTCAGTGTGGGAGGCTAACAGGAGAGAATTTAAGGTCCATTACTTATGGTAAAATAGTAAGGCATGTTCAGCTGTTAATAGCCTGCAGCACAGTAGCTCATGGAGGTACAAATGAGATTGGGGATTCTTGTGTCTGGCACTGGTGTGGATAAGATGCAAGCTGTTATGTGCTGTTTGAAAATGGAAGGGGTAAGGCTAGATTGGCTAGCAGAAAGGTTTTATGGGCAAATGAAGCTTGGTCATGATTAAAGATGCCTTCCAACAACATCTGGTGATTGCAGATTGGCCTGTTTGACCCCAACCCCTCCACCTGTTTGTCTTGTTTCTGCTACAAGTTACTACTCCTGAAGGAGGATTAGTGGAAGTGGGTTGTTTCTCTGCAGCCATTGGGCCTGTTAGCTCAATCAAAAAGTGATTTAAGGTAATATGCCAAGTACTTGGTTATTTTAAGGCTGGCATTGTATACCTTTTCTGCTGTCTTTCACAAGAATGACCCTCCCAAGCCAAACTTGTGTGAACTGAGCATGTGTCTTTCCACGCTGTTTAGAGTAAAAAATTACAATGTAACACAAATTATTCAGCCTTTAATAATTATCAATGGACAGTACTGATAGTAATATAAAAGAAACCCTGAATAAGGAATGGTGAGATGACAACTCTTTTGGCTTGGTGTGTCCACTCTGCAGTGCTTAAGTTGCTTGTATGTAACTCATATTTGCTATGTATGTTTGTAATCAAATTCAATCTGCATGTCAGGGCTGTCTGAGATTTCTTTGATTTCTTTGAGTCCCCTACACTCCTGAACTTAGCTGGGGGGGGAAGGGCTAGCATAACTGATTTTAGAAGTTGCTGGTCCCTCCAAGTCAAAACTTGCTAATCTTTCTAAAATAAATAAGCTTCAGCAGGCAGCTGAGCAGGTAAGAGATGGCATTCCTTGATGAATTAATTTCCTTTTTAATGTATTTAAGTTATATTAATATATAATAGCCTGCAGAGCTATTAACTGACCATTATAAATGCCACAGCCATTAACTTATAACAAATCTCAATATACTGTATTTGTTTACTCTGCCAGAGTTAGTCACAGACTAGTCTGGGTTGTCTGTGTACATGTACAATGGGAGATACACTTCTTACTCTTCCTCGAATACAGTTGGGTCCTCTGAGGCATCTCATGTCATGCTTTGCCATCAGTCTGGTGTCTGGCAGAAAGTGCAGGGTGACCTTTCTGTCACTGCTTAAGGAGGCTTTGAGCTTTACAGCATCTTTCATCTGAGCTCTCCAGAAGATGACCGAAAGCCTCATGGCACCAGGTGGTGTTTTAGCACATGGCTACTCCTTAAGGTTGTGAAAATAACCTGGGCATTAGTCCCATGCTTGGTAGCTATAACCATCCTTAGTATGTAAAGGGATGTTACTGCACAGACTCGTAAAAGCAGCATTATTAAGATAAAGGCTTGACAACATCATTTTCTACTCTAATATATAGATTATAATCTACTCTAATACTATAATCCCCTACTGGGAATATTTCCTTAGGACACAAGTGTATGTAGTGAACTATGGAAAAGTCTTGGTTTCCACGGTCTCTTTTGTCCTTTGGTTCTGAATACTGTTGGATTACCCTGTCCTTACATTCAGGCTAGATCTTACTCTGGGAAAGAGGTGGCCTGGAGGATGTCTCCTTGGTGTGCAAAAAGCCTGAACACCAGGACTGGCTGATCTAAGGTGTGGTCTTGGACTGGACAGAGGCTATGTGAAAATGCATTTTTCAGCACTTCTGCTGGAGTTGCTATATTAATGGCAGGAGGCTGTAAAGCCACAGGCTCCTGACTGTACAGCTTCACTTGAGGGTTAGGCTGGAATATGATGAGAACATTCCTGTCCAAGCAGAGATAGTTGTAATAATAACAAAGGCAGCAAAGGCTGAGTTTGGCAAAGTGAGCTGGTGTATAACATAAATGTTCTTTTCTTTCAATAGCTGTGTGCCAAGGGGCTGAACAAAGTGTTCATTAATTTAATATTTTTGTGTATGTTTTTGCTTCAATTTCATTTTTCTTTCATATTTTGATAAAAACCAGAGATTCCATGTTATATTATGAATATGGATTTGTAGCCAGCAGCTATGTGGAAAAATCAATATGTTCCCAGTTTACTCCCAGGCATTTCTGCTAACTGGGAGGGCAGAAAAAGTCTGCTGCCAGGAATGTATTCTACTGCCTGTTGATTAAAATGGCTAAAAACTACTGCAAGTTGAAGAAAAAATTGTTATTTATTGTATGAATTAACCTTCAGTTAAATAAAGATGAACTCAAATGAATATATCAGGAATGTAAGAGGAAATAATTCTTCAGAGTGAAAATTGCCAATGAAAATGTATGGTCCTGCTAGGCTTGTTACACACCTTTAACAAATCCATGTAAATAAAGTCAGACACTTTGACAGATCAGTGAAAAATAACCTACCCTGAAATGACACTCAGTACTCAGCTACTTGTCTGCAACTGAGTCTTCTAATGGAAAACATGTGAAATGTGTTTACTGAAGGAGCAATATAAAGTGATAACTGAAAGTGTGTAACAGACAAAGCTGAGAAGAGTGTAGAAATAACAATGAGAAAGCTTTTTGAAAGCTACAAACTGAGGCTCTGATCAAAAAATCCCTGGCTATTGTGTAAAAATCGGTGATAATGCTTGTCTGCATTGCAATCACGGATTTCATTTTGGACATGATGAGTTGGGATATTTCTCTCTAACTCTGAGCCAAAGGTTGTGCATAGTTGGATTTAAAATAGACACCACTCTGAAAGGGCCTAGAACTCCCCTTTTCATGCTGCCACATCTTGGAAAACATGCCAGTTACTTAGTTAATTAGTAGATGACAAATTAAATATTTGCCAAGTGAAATCGAAGGCAGTTGTATTAGCAAGCAGCCCAGAATTATATAATTTGAGATAATTTGGGTTATGATGCATCAGCAGGGCCAGGTATATAAAGCTTATGTTTCATAGGGGTGGAAAAAATATTAATCTTGCATTCTTCCTTCCCAAACGGTTTCATCCAACTGCCAATGTCATCAACAGGATTCCATCAGCTCTGGGTATGATTACCAAAGCTCTGCCTGAAATCACTGTGAGACTGAATTTCAATTCTGTGCCCTTAGTGTCCTGCAATTGGAAACTCCCTACCTAAGACTCAGTAACACCTGGACCTGAGAACTTTTCAGAACCTGTTGGATTTCTCCTAGAAAGAATATTTTAAAACAAATTTATGCCAGTTATATATCTGAATACCCACTCTCCTTCATCCACAGCAGAGCAGTAACATGGTCCTTGCTGAGCAAAGGTATTGCATGCATGCTGGACTTACAGCTCCTGTGAGATGCTGCTGGGTATGAATACCCTCAAGGAGTGTAAGTCAAGACTGTATTTTGTAACTACTCTTGGCCTTTAGATGAAGCTGAAAATCCACTCAGGACTCGGATCTTTCTGGCTGCGGTCAGATTTTTAAATAACTCCCAGTAAAAGAAATGTCCAGTGTTAATTGCTCAAAACCATACTTAATGTATGGACCAACTGATGCTATTTCTTTTGATCTCAGTAGCCTTGAATGCAACAAAACAGGCTGGATTTTTATGGTGTTCGGGGTGGGCAGATCTGTACTGTATAAGCACAAGGGCTATAAGGGTTATTCTGTGCTGGGGGCAATATTACATTTGCAAAGCCATTCATTTGTGCTGCAGCAAATGGGATCAGAATGTAGCACAGCTACTGAAATTGATAGAGCTGTGAAGATTTACACTACCTGTCCCTTCATAGAGTTGAAGTCTGTCTTTTTATCACCATATGTTGTACAGCATCTTTGCAACTGAATGTAATTCACTGTTTGCTCTGGATTTAAGATCTAAGCTAATGACTTGTTCTGACATTGTTGTCTGTTGCTAAGCTTAGTTTTGAATACCCTGATGCTTTTCCTGTGGGTCTTGAATAAATCAAATTGTGTAGAGCAGAAATAGAAAGAGGTTGTGAAAGGGAGAACAAACTAAGAAATCTGTCTTGTAGAACTTTACTCCTGTTGACAGTGCTTAAGGGCAGCTTTAGCAGTGTCTGATAGCTTCTCTGATTTATGGGGTGGGCAACATCTTAGAAACCTTGCTCCTTCATTTGAAAACACTTGTTCGGAGAGTCTATTCAAATGAAGAGCATGGGATTTGGCCCAGGGTTTCATTGGCCTTATTTGACTTGGGTAATATTACTTATTACTACAGTAATGCTGTAAGGCTACACTGGAAAGATATGAAGCAAGTAAACAGATTTTCTACATGGATAATTGTAAGACATTATTAAGAAGGCTTAAACTTTGATCTCTTTTTCCTTTTTTTTTTTGAAGGAGCCTGCAAGTTCTAAAACAAGAGAAATGTCTCCTACTAGAGGTCACTTTGCTGGCATCAGTGGTCATCTTGTCAGATTTACTGCCACAAAATGGTTAGTCCAGAACCAAAATAACTATGGGAAAACTGTAAAACAAGCACAATATTCATGTAGCTGCCGCAGCATGCTTAGGAAAGAACATCTGTTACTGCTGAATTAGGGCTAAAGATGGACAGAAGTTCCGTTTCACTTTTTCTTTTTCCTGAGGAGGGGAAGAAAAAAGTCTGCAGTTTTTTAGTATCTTAAAAAGCAGCACTTGTGTGCTTACAGCCACTGATAGAAAATAGAGCTGTGTGAATTTGTTACAGTAGGAGAAGGATTGATGCTTCCAAACAGATGCCCAGAAGCTTTCCTCAACTGTGCCAGAAGCTGGTGCCCAGCCGAGATCCCAGGGACTGGGGTCATCTGCAAAGGGTAAATTCCAGAGGTTATACCCAGAGTAACTTTCCAGGAGCTTGATGGGCAGTGAATGATCCACATTGGATTGGAGGGCTGCAGGGACTTATAATACCCTGGCAATCAAGTTGCCCTTTCATTTTATAATCCACAGAGTCTGTGAAAGAGGGTAAAAGAATATTGCAGGCAGAGATTCACTAGGCAGAGACCACTGGCCAGTCCCAATGTCTTCTGACTGCATACGTGGCTACTTCTAATTTATGCTCTCATATAGTGTATGCTACTTCCCCTTTAGAGCGCTACACGCTATCCTATGCCATGCTCCTACCCTTGTTCCGGTATTACTGTGAAAAACAGATCTGCTTATTTTACCATAACTATTGCAACCTTGCAAAGCAATGTTTGGAGGCAAAGCAAGATTGATCAGACAGCATTTTATTGTTACTGTTTCAATTTTTATTATATTTGGAAAATGTTTTAAATGGAGAGTGTAAGATAGGACAAAATGCTTTGACATTTTGTTTAACTTATAAAAAAGATTGAGTGGTGATTTAAATGTAGTCACTTTCCCTTTCAGAGAGAATTTTGGTACTTGAAGGCCTTTTTAATCTGCCAGAGAATACATAGTATTTCATTGGAAGTTGGAGCCATACAAATTGAAATTACAGACTGGGCACAATTTTAATGTAATTTATTGATTATATTCTGGAACAAATTGCCAAGGGCAATGAAGATACTCAAAGGCTGAGAATCTGTTACTCCAAGAGTAGAATGTATATTAGTTAAACACTAGCTTAGGCTTAGTCAAACCCAAGTATATTATTCGCTACTGTGGATGACTAAGTTCAGTCTTCTGGTACATGGAAGATCAAATTAAATATTCTAATATGTTTTTCTGAATACAAGTTCTGTGACTATTACTAAGCAAATATTACCTGAGCCAACCTTGGCAGACATGCTTTGAAAAGCTCTTCTATTTCTCTTCCTGGTCCTGCTTCCTCTAAGTTACAGCTTTGTTTTATACAAATATTTGTACATAATGTGCATGCGTGCGAATACATAAAACAAAGGAGGTTTTTCTCAGTGTCTTTCACTGGTTGATAAAGAACATGACCACATGAATGGATTATACAGAAGATGAAAGGTCTTGTAAAATCAGGGTTTACTAAAGTAAGAAAATCTCTTTACAGAAGTTGCATATTGTGCTTGGTACTTACATTTAAGTGTGGTAATAAGGTATAGTGTTTCTGTGGCTAAAGATTATTTAATTCTATCAGCTTTATCATATTGTTTTATTGTGATGCTTTGGGAACAGATTAGCACTTAATTTCTTGAGTAATGACTTGAAATCTATTTGTCTTCCTTCATTCCCAAATCACTGAACACCAGTTATTAATTATTTTTAGTAACTACTGTCCATGTGTCTGATTTTGTAACAAATGTAACAGTTACAGAGCATTTATCAGGGACATCTGTAGATATTCTTCCATAGTAAATATTATGGACCAAATTCCTTACTGTGTCTAGGGGTCAGTGCAACACAATTTGAGATATTAAGTGGGATCTGAGATGGATAATTGCCTTGATGGCCCCTTTTTTGCCAGGCTAAATTCTGCCATATTTCCTGGAAACACTTGATGTTAACTTACAACGCAAGATCTCAATACGTAAGCACTTCAGGGTGAGTTGAACTCTTTCCACTTTTTTCCCCTGAAACATCAGTTCATAAAGTCATAAAATATTTTTTCTCTCTTTGCTCTGACATCAAAATGAAAACCCCAATAAACTTGCTATTGAACTATGAGCAAGTTTAATGTGCTCTGATGTCACATACTGAAAGTGCTCTGTTGTGGATGAGATCCCGTCTGCAAAATACTCTACGTAAGGGGCAGTATTGTGTATGCAATACAGGGCACAATACTTCATTCACAAAGGGAAAAAGTTAGCCAAGCCTTGGCTTGAAATCAAGTTGCAAGTGAGTAACCCCTCTCCCATTCAGCACAGCACCCTCTCATGCCTGACCAGTTGAACAGTGTTAATCTCATTAAATAAAACTTGTTCAGTATGGAAGGTGGGGAGGGTAGTGTTTTGTACAGCTGGTGACAGAAATGGTGAATACTGTTGATCTGTCAGGGCTGTCTCATTGAGCATCTGACTGTGATGCTCTGCAATGGATGCACAGTAAAGTGCTTGAACACCAGAGTGGACACAGTCATGCTAGTGCAGCCACTCCTATCTGCTATTTCCATCATTGCTGCCTTCTTTCCAGACATTTGAGAAAGTTTCTCATTTGGTGCCTAGGATGGGAAGGGCTCCTGTTGAATTTTCATCGCCTCCCTGATCTATGTATGTTGCCTTAAGGTAATCCTGAAGCTTGGCATCAAACAGAATATTCCATGCTTAACTTCTAGGAATTACTCATGAAACCAAATTGCTCTTGCTTTAAGGATAGGTTTCCCTGTAGTAAATCAGAACAGAAAATTACTTCCCCATAGCTTTTTGTTTGTGATTAAACAAACCAAATGGCAAAAATATTTGCTCTGTAGCATAGCAACAAATAAATGGGCTGTTTGGCAACGTAACTGAAACTGATCCTTAAAATAATATAGCTTTTCCCATGCAAAGAGATGATGTTGGAGGCACCTCACTAGGTAGGGTAATGATCCTGTGCTTAGATGCAGCACAACAGACTAAGAAATGCAGAGGTGCAATTCTGCTCTGGCTTGTCTGCTGCTCTGGTCCATGGCCTTGGCAGTATTGTTCTTTCTCTGTGCCTGTGCTTATGTTTCATTTGGAGTCATTTAGACTTTTTTAAACTTCAGAGTGCCTCATATCTTTACACTACAGTATGATGGTACCTGATCTTTGTAGACCCTAGATATTACTGGAGCAGATGCTGCCATAGATTGTGTTGCTGTTATGATAAAAACTGGACAGAGCAGCTCAGTGACTGCTGCTTTCTATAACTTTCTCCTTTTTTTCTCCTGCCCTTGAGGATGTTGGTTAGTCCTGGACTGGCGACTTTCTGGCTTGCCTTAGCCACTGTCAGTGTTTGGCCCTGTTCTGAGGGTGTTAACCAGATCTAATTATTCACAAGCAAGTCTAGGATCAAAAACATTTGTCTGCTTGAAAAAATCCCAGAGCACCAACATATTTCTAATGCATACTGTCATTAAATAATAGCCTGTCAGAAGGCAATGTCAGTAGAAAAGCCTTCCATAGTCATTGGTGCTTTGTGCTGTATTTTAAGAAGGAGGTGTAATCACAAAGTAGATCTTCATTTTCTGTTTATCACTGTAAATCATTTTGAGTTGGTCTTCATTGGAAAAGCAGGGCTTATTAATGAGCTGGAACACGTAAGGCTGGTGTAAGAGCTTTTATTTCTCAGAATTGTATAACATGCAGGGAAATTCCTTTTTATGGCTAGTATTTAATCAGAAGGAAGATGGGAAGTTCCAGTGTATTAAAAAGCTGGAGGTCCTGGATGTCAGTAAACAGATGTTCTGCATTGGTCAAGGCCTTAATCCTTTATCAGTGATTTAAATTTCCTATGGACCTCTAGCTTGCCATGAGTGTTAATTTAAAGGGCTTGTTTTCAGTGACACTTTTCACACTGTGTTTTCAGTTGGGATTTGTGCTGCTTTTTAAAGCCAGCACAGGGTGATAACTTTGAAGCCAGTTGCAGCTTTGCATCCTTAGCCAGCAGATGTCATTTGCTGTTCCAGGTCGAGCTGCATGTAAGTTGGGATTGCAGACACTGGTTCTCTAGGGCAATCACAGCTTTCACTTCTCTTTCCTAAAGAAAAGAAGCAGAACACTTCCATTTCTCTCCTCCATCTTTTTCTGACATCTTTTATATGCACAGACTTTTCTTCCTGCTTACTAGCTTTATTCTAGTTCTACCTGGAAGCTTATAGAAGAGGAGATAGAAACAAGTTTCATGCATGTCTAGAGAAGAGAATTAAAATCCCAGGTAAAGCATCTTGTGTAATCTAAGGCTGGGATTTTTCTGGGCAGGCAGATGTTTTCACTAGTTCCTTGGGGTCAGCATGACTTTGCCACTGATCCAGCTCTCTTAGGTGCAGCAAGGTGTTCTGTAAGGTCTTACAGGAATAGGAACAGGTGACCAAGTTGGGAATGTAGGAAAAGTCTCCATGCCTGACATACATTTTCATTCTGCCCATTTAGACGCTGTACTCAGAACACGTGATGAGTGGAACACTTTGTAATTCAAAGCTTTCCTCTCCCATCAAACCTAATTACTGGGTGTGTACTTCATGTCATACTCTTTAATTTTTTATAAGAATTGGTACAGCAAAGGCTGTTCAGGACCACTTTTTTTCTACAAAATATATAATGGAATTATTCTAACCAGTGAGAATCCCCATTTTATGGAAAAGGGCTTTGTATTTTAAAAAAGTTTGGGTGGTCAGTTGGCTGCATCAATTTCAGCAAGCTAACAAGCTTGTCATTAGAGGGGTTCTTAGTTATTGATAATCACTGGCCACACTTGTTTCTTTCTATCATAGAGTGCCCCTTTGGCAGGAAAAGGCAGGTACAAACTTTTTCCACAATCAGGTTTGAGTTTGGAGAAGTTGAGTAAAGTTATGCTCAGCTGCAGCTTATGCACACATCTTTATTGAACATGCTGCTAGCAGCCCAGCTGCAGGAGCCCAGCACCAAGCATAAGCTTAGTAACAGTTCCCAAATACGTTGCTAAAAACAGCAGGGGATTAAGCTAAGGTCCTCTATCTCAAGGGTATCTCCAGAGCCTGGGTAAGGGCTGGATGACCTGTTCTGATGACAACTTACTTCAGATTTCTGATTCTGGCTGGGGATTTTTTGTATTCCCCTTTGGTTTAGATATTTAATGTGTTTTACTGTCTTTTCACTTCTTTCCTGAATGAAAATCTGAAAATTTACCTTCCAAAAATAGCTAAATAGTAGGTTTTCTGAGAGCTTATTGCTTTTATTTTTATCTAGGCTCCCTTTGCCATGAAAGGTTCGACCAGATCATCTTTCGAGGTCCCTTTCAACCTCGGTTTTTCTATGATTCTATGATTTTGTTGGCCAAAATTCTTTGTCAGGTTTTATCTGAACATGTTAATAGCTTTGGCCTTGATCAAATCTTTTTTCTTGTAAGTTACCCAGTTCTAGGCTGAAATAATTAATTTGGAGATAACGTAAATAACTAGCACAGATGTCTTCCACAGATGTCTTCCTAGTTCCTTTCCATTAGTAGGGTTATTTGCTTTTCCTGGGCAAGCTTCAGCAGGACTGGCATTCATTTGTCATAGAGCAAATTTATCGCCTCTGTTTTGTGCTGGGAATCTGGTGAGGTGTAGATATGTAATGACTGGGATTCCTGCATTTCCTGGGGTTGATTTGGCAGGAAACTCCATTTACTGCCACTTTGTTACTCTGGCTTTCTATGTAAACCTGAATGAACTGGAGTGTGCAAGTGCAAGATTTGACTTCAGGATTAATAAACCAACTTTATATTATAACTGTGTGCTGCATTCTCACCCAATGCATTCACTTTTTTGGATTGCAAGGCAATTACTAGTATGTGAGTTAGTGCAATGCTGTTGTAGCATTTCCTTTTAACTACAATGCAAGAAGCAGATTAAAGGCTCAGTCTCTCCAGCTGCTTGATTGCTCTAAATAACTAACTTATAAAACCTCATTTGTCCATTGTCTGTTGTCTTAATACTGGCTTAAAAGTAGTAGAAATCAAGAGGTAGACTTCGTGTTTTATGCTGAGTGAAGAGGAATCTGCCCATTTAAGTTTCCCAATTGTTTTGTCTAAGCAAAAAAAGTGGTCAGCCAGTGGTTCAGGGTACTGCCCCGTGGCCTGTGAAATCCTGCCTGCTCCCATTCTGGCCTTGTCATAGAAAATAGATTTGGAAGTTACACATGAGGTTGGAAAGCTCTTTCCTACCCCTTTGTTCAGCTGTAAGAAGTAACCCTTGGTGCAGCTAATTCTTCCATGGCCACCTGTCAAGTCATTGGTCCTTAACAGGTGAAACAGTCTTGCTCTCAAATTTTGGTAAACATTTTGGAAACTTTATTTGTAAACATTTTGTCTTTTGATCTGGTTCTGAAGGTGAAAATGAAAGGACTGCTGCACTTAAGGCTGACATAATAGGTGATAAGTTCACATCACACTCCTTCCTGCATCATCTTCTAATCATGTTTTACGGTTATCCATCCCCACAGCAGTTACTGGAATGCTGTGTGGCAGGGAATCACAGAGTTGTAGAATGGTAGGGGTTGGAAGGGACCTCTGGAGACTATCCTGTCCAACCCCCCTGCTTGAACAGGGTGCACAGGACCGTGTCTACGTGGGTTTTGAGTATTTCCAGAGAAGGAGACCCAACAACCTCTCTGGGCAGCCTGTTCCACTGCTCTGTCACCCTTCACAGTAAAGAAGTTTTCCCTCATATTCAGGTGGAACTCCCTGTGCTCCAATTTGTGTCCATTGCCTTTAGTTCTGTTGCTTGGCATCACTGAAAGGAGTCTGGCCCCATCCTCTTGACACCCACCCTTTAGATATTTATAATCATTGATAAGATCCCCCCTCAGTCTTCTCTTCTCCAGGCCAAACAAACCCAGGTCTCTCAGCCTTTCCTCATAAGGGAGATGCTCCAGTCCCCTGAGCATCTTCATAGCTCTCCACTGGACTCTCTCCAGCAGTTCCCTGTCTTTCTTGAACTGGGGAGCCCAGATCTGGTCGCAGCACTCCGGATGTGGCCTCGCTAGGGCAGAGTAGAGGGGGAAGATAACCTCCCTCAACCCTGCTGACCACACTCCTTTTAATGCACCCCAGGATACCCTTGGCCTTCTTGGCCTCGAGGGCACGTTGCTGGCTCATGGTCACCTTGCTGTCCACCAGCATTCCCAGGTCCTTCTCAGCAGAGCTGCTTTCCAGCAGGTCAGCCCCCAACCTGTACCAGTGCGTGGCGTTGTTCCTCCCCATGTGCAGGACGTCACACTTGCTCCTGTTGAATTCCGTGAGGTTCCCCTCGGCCCAGCTCTCCAACCTGTCCAGGTGTCGCTGAACGGCAGCACAGCCTTCTGGTGTGTCGGCCGCTCCTCCCAGTGTTGTATCATCAGCAAACTTGCTGAGGGGATGCTCTGTCCCTTCATCTGGTTCATTGATGAATATGTTGAACAGGACTGGACCCAGCACAGACGTCGGGGGAACACCGCTAGTTACAGGCCTCCAACCAGACTCTGCACCATTGATCACGACCCTCTGAGCTCTGCCGTTCAGCCAGTTCTCTCTCCACCTCACTGTCCTCTCTTCTAACCCATACTTCCTTAGCTTGTCCATGAGGATGTTATGGGAGACAGTGTCAAAAGCCTTACTGAAGTCAAGGTAAACAACACCCACTGCTGTGCCTTCATCGGCTCAGCCAGTCACACCATCATAGAAGGCTATCAGGTTGGTCAAGCATGATCTTCCCTTGCTGAATCCATGTTGACTACTTCTGATAACCACCTTTTCCTCTACATGTCTGGAGCTGACCTCCAGGATGAACTGCTCCATCACCTTTCTGGGGATGGAGGTGAGGCTGACTGGCCTATAGTTACCCAGGTCCTCCTTCTTGCCCTTTTTGAAGACTGGAGTGTCATTGGCTACCCTCCAGTCCTCGGGCACCTCTCCTGTCCTCCATGACCTTTCAAAGATGATGGAGAGTGGCTTAGCGACAGCATCTGCCAGCTCCCTCAGCACTCGTGGGTGCATCCTATCGGGGCCTGATATCCCAAGGCTCTCAACTCTGTAGAGTGAAAGAGAATATAAAAAAATTGCATCTGAAAATGTTTACTTGGGGTATCACAATGATACTATGAATGTCAGTAGGAGAGAGAAAAAAAAAATAATCTGTGCTGTGATGTAAGAAGCAGTTGGCAGCAAAACCCTTCTGAGCAGGGAAAATCTAAATAGGAGCCACTTATTAACCTTGTGCTGCTTTCTTGAGTGCTTCCCAGAACACCCTTTGGTGTCTCTGATTTTCTGCCAGCTGTGTTCACTGTCCAGCCTTCTCTCACCCTGTGAAGTGTTATCATGATGCTACCAAAAACCACCCACTGCCTGTTTCCAGGAGCGGGAGCTGTCTGTGCAATGACAGCCTTAATTGAGGAGCATTTATTTGCAGTTAGGAGAATTTTGTGTGACAATATATGCATACATGAAAACAATTTCTCTTCCTCTGCGTTTTACCTGGAATATTTTTTCTTTTGTAAATTTATGAGAAATTTATCACATCATCAGCCTGCAGGAACAGGACTCAAAAACAGATCTTAAGCTGGTGGGAGCTCTGCAACTTTATGGAAATTAGCAGGGTGAGAAAGGCTGATTCAAATTTTAAGGGAGTCTTCAAATAAAAAGAGCTTTTTCCTTTCTCTATAAGATGAAAATGGAAGCAACATTTTCTGAAATTGTCATGGGAGCTCAAAAAATAATCTGTGTGCCTCTATAAAAGTCTGCTAGTAGCAATATGAGATATTTCTTCTGCTTTTCCTCTTTAATCAAATGTAATACCTCTCTGGAGGCAACTGGCTGAGCAAGTGCTGTTACAACGGTCCAGCACATGATGTTATACTTGCAGAGATGATTCCACAATAAATATTGCCTATGAATTTTACCTTCCATTTCTGCTAACACCTTTGTTTGAAAATAGGTCTGTTGAACTTCATGAGGGTGACTCCTAGGATATGTTTGGGTCTTCAGTTCCAGGCTGATGGTATATAGTTATGGTTGCTTAGAGGATTGAGTAACACCTGGTTTTAGCAACATTATTAATACTAATTGCTCATTGAATTCCTATGGAAACTCTGAAGGCATCCACGTTCACCCTGTAGTGATTCATTATCTGTGCAGTACTGTTCCTGCAAACAACTCAGTGAGGAAAGCTTCTATCTCATCTTTTAATAGCAGCTTTTAATTTACTGGAAGGAGTTGTGATCAAAGTCAGGCACCATGGGATAATCGGCATCTTCCCTGTCAAGGTTGGTAATGTTTCTCTTCATGCATAGATAGTTTAATCATCTCATGCTGTAAGGGATTAAACACACCAGGAAATTCCTCATTAGTTTATTTTCTTAACCTTTTCCAGTTGCAGAGAAGTTTGATTAGAAATGTGGATTGCAAAACTGGTGTGCTGTGAACACCAGCTCAGCCTCCCTGTAGCCTACAGACATGCAAGGCGTCATCTTGCCCTCCCCAGGGCTGAGTGCCAGACCCATGTGCCCAGCACCAGGCAGTCTGGTGTGCTGGGCACACCCCTTCATTGCAGAGCTGATGGGTGACCTGAATGGGGAAATGACAACACAACCCATTAAGGCTGGACAATTAATTTTTAGCTATCAAAAAGCTGTTTAAATTATGTAGGTCCTGGCAAGTCTAGAGAGGCACCTCCAGAGGACAAATCCTTCTATTTTAGATGGTTATAGACCCATAAGGTTTGATTTTAAGTATATTTTTAAATATTTACCTTTGATAAAGGGACCAGGAAGATAGACATAAGCATTTGCTGGTGAACAGTTTGTGACTCACTTTCAGCCTGAAAACTATTTTTTCAGCCTGGGCAATGAAAAATGATGGGTACTGCATGCCAAGAAACTCTCACCTCTTTCTGGAGGATTTGCAAAGCTGGGAGGGTGTGGAATCAGTCATGAATTTTAAGTGTAATTAATAGCTCAGGTAGTGAGGACTATCACCCCCTTCATTTTCTTAAAGCTGTGGCCAGGGCACAGGCATGGCCTGGAAATCACTGCCACTGTCCTATAAACTTTTTTCAGCTCAAAATCCCCATTCAAAAAAATACACGTACTGAGAGTTCCTTTGTCCACAGGAGGTGGTGAAATAAGAAAAAATGTGAATGGTGAAGCATGGAATATATAGAAAAAATTACTAAAGACTACAGTATAACAAATGCATCATTCTGCTTTTGGGTACTGTTGCAGGGAAGCAGTTTTGTGGTAACTGGTGCATTGCAATTTTGCATGACTTTGCTTATTACACACCAGCTGTTACAGGAGTGCACACAGAAAATACGGCGGTTGCTACCATAACAAAAACACCAAGAAAAAACTTTTCTCAAAGCAGAAGATGGAGCTTGCTCTACCAAAGCCCTCACAAAAGACTGAGGTTACTTGCAGATGGTAACTAAAATTGAGAAAAATATTTGATGCCAACCGATGTAAAGAAAATGGACTGTGTAGCAGATGGATGAACAAGATATCCAGAATGATTGTACTAGGGATTAGTGACATAATGATTACTGATTTATCAGTGATATTGAGGCAAAAGCTGGAGAATGTTAAAACAAAGGAACCAAAACTGACTCCTACTGAAATTCATAGAGGCTGTTTAAGTCCCCTAACCTTCTTTGATAACCCATACTGACTTGGCAGGCAATATTCTCTCATTGCAATAGGTACGCTTACTCATATCCCTTTTTAGTGATGAATTAGTGAATGTGCAAATAGAAATAGTAGTTTTTAAAGGTCTGTGCAGCAGCCACTGATCTGGATGAAGTCAACTGATTCTGACAATTAAAGTAATTATTTGTCTTGCCCAGTCCCTTCTCTACTTCCAACTCTTATTCAGCCCTTGATGGTATCAAATAATTTCATGAATGAAACAGCAATTCTGCCTGAGTAATATATTTATGTTGAGTATTTTCTGATCTCTGCTTTGAACTTGCTTTTTCTTTATCTGTTTATTAGGATTCCAATTTCTCCATAGCTCTGGGATGGAGAAACCAAAACCCCACTTGTTATGTGAGTGGTAAGATCTAGCTAATTTGGGATGTTTGAAAGAGTCATTTAGTGATCTTCAGCTCTTTTTTACCTGAGGCTAATACCCATTTGGAGATGCTGATTCTCAAGCTTTCATTTTCCTAGTGAATGAAGCCATGGTTAAGAACTGACTTCCAAAAAGCAGATAATTTATACTGGGTTTAAAATCACAACCTTCTTGTTCTTACTTTCTACCACCATTCTTGATTCCTATTAGCAGGTTACAGGTGATCTCTTTTCTGCCTTCCTTGAGATGAAATTAAGTTGTAGCTGTGAATTTTATCTCTTATGATAACATCTTTCTTAATCAGCTAACCATAAGTCCAGTGCTGAACTGTAGTAACTCAGGATATAAGTGTAAGCATGATATCTGAGGCACTGCCAGAACTATTTCTCCTGGGTTTTATTAATTTAATAGCAGGCTTGTGGCCAGCTAACTGGCATTGAAGATATTTGTTGATGTTTATGAAGGTTAAAATGGAATTGACCCTCTGTAGATGTTTTCTTAATGCTTCTTTCATAACTGATGCCAGACAAGGTAACTAAATCTAATACACCATAAAAGTTAAAATGGAAAATAAGAATCTGCTGGCTTAGTTTGTTGTTGACCAGTCAGAATGACTCTAAATGGGAAGCAGCTCCTATTGCTCTGCTTGGAGAGGCTGTGTGTTCCTTTTCAAATGGTTTCTTAGTTGGTTTGGAATATGAATTTTTTTCTCCATGATCGAATATGTGTATTACAACTGTTGATATTACTGCTTTGGTGAAACAATACATACTACCCCTCACCAAATGCTCACTTAGTATCTCTACAGTAGTTTGTAAGATTTTGAAATAATGGAAGATTAAAAAAAAAATTGGGCTCAGTAGCAGTATCGTACCAGCCATTGCTTATTAGTTAAAAAGTGGGAAGTTTCTTCTATAGGGAAGCAACTATTCCACCTGTTAATTTGAAAGTCTTGAGGAATGGATCTGGAATGAGTAATGAACTTTGGGAATATATTTTTTTTTTTTTCAGAGCATCCTGCCTTGTACAGGAATAAGGAGTGAAAGCTGGAGTGAAATTTGGAGTTAAGGAAGCCATCCTTTTTTGGAAATTCCACCTTGCACCTTCATGAGATAAAGGGTGGGAGTTACGTGATGCACTGTCAAATGTGTTACAGTGATGTTGTTTTACAGTAGTGCAACCCAGTGACTTGCTACTAAGCCTAGGCATCAACAATTTGAAGGAAGGGGTGGGAAGTGCATTTGCTCCTCCAGTAAGAACTTGTTGCATTCCCAAAGAGTGGTGTGACTGACTTCAGTGTCAATGAGAATCTCCAAGTTTTGCATTTGATTTCCTGGATCTCCAGATTTGCTTTCCTTATCTGACATAAGCATTTCATTTATATATATAAATTTCACCTGTAGGTTGCACCCACCTCTGAAAAGTGTTTAGGAACAGGCTGGGGCAGTGTTTTTTGGCCTGAGGCTTCCTATATAACAGTTCATTGCAAGGGCTGACCCACTTTTTTAAAGGATTGAGATTTACAGCCAGAAATAACTGTTTTTATCATAAGGGCCTTGTTGTGAGCTATATTCTTATATGGAAAAATGTGGCATGTCTTCCCAGGTTCATACAGATTAATTCTGTACTTATGAGTGTTTTTGCCAGCATGGTAGAAAGGCTTTAATGCTTAGTCAAGTGCATGTCTGCCCTTGCTGGAGTAAGTCAGCTGCATACAAAGCCATGATTGCTGGTAGGGTCTGGCAGCAGTTTTAAATTTGCATTGTTTCCTTTCTGTCAGGTGTGTAGAGTATGATTTTTCTCCCTTCCACAGCTAATTCATGTCACAGCCTCATTCCTGCCTTGAATTTTAGGTGTGAAAAGAAGCCTTTTCCATCTCTAGAGTCTGGCTTTCTTTTAAGCAGCACACTCTGATCACTTACCTCATTCAAAATGATGAGCAGAGCAAAACTAAAGGGCACAGAAGGCATGAACTTGTAAGGGGATTGCAGCAGGGTCAGTTCAGCTACCTAGCTTTCATCTTTCCTAGAAATAAAACCAAAATAAAATACCCCTTTCTTCCCCCTGAGTCTACAGGAGAAGCAAGACAATTTGAAATGTAACTTTTTGTGATTTACTCTTTATGTAACTTGGTTTGGTGGTGATCAGCGTCATTAATCCTGTGCTGGAGAGTTCCCAAGGATGGCTCCATAAGAGGAGGCTCAACTGCTAAGCTGCCAGAGTGCAGGGGGTGGCTCAAATAATTAAACTCACAAGCCTATAATGAGTTGCACTGTAATTTCATTTGGGTTTAGAGTTTAGACACAGCTAGGAAGGCTCAGAAAGAAGTCAAATGGTACAAGATAAGGATAAACCCAGCCCCACAGTCACACTCACCAATTTTAGGTATGCGGTTCCCTGTCTTGTAATGAGTTTTAAACATCTGGGCTATTTACTAAGCTGGGATGAAATAAGCAGGGGTAGCTGAATGGGGTGAAGTTGAGATGAGTGTCCGACCCAGATGCCAAATGATTAGATAACAGGTGACAGCATGAGGCTTTGTCTTATCGCAGGAGTGGCAGCTGACAAGCAGGCTCTTGCCCTGCTCTTTCTGAGCCTGAACAGCGGGTCACAGCTGGAACTTGCTTGTTGAGCTCTCTTTAAAAAAGCTATCCTTATGAATAACATAAAGGGGAGATAGAACAAAATGCAAAGCATTCATCAGTGTTCATTTTTTTCTTCATTCTTCCCAAGGTTTACTCTGACTCCAGCACATGAAGCTTTATCACAGCCCAGAAGTTTTCCCTGGACTGTAGTTCTTACTCTTTCAGTTGCTTAGCTGTTGTCACCTTCTTCCTCCATCCTCTCAATCTCATTTTTGTCTCCTTTTTTGTTTGTTTTTTCCTTCTTTTCTGAGCAATCTTACCATCCTTGGTTTGTTTTCATTGCAGCCTGCAGAAAATTGCTTTCTCACTTGTGCTTGGGCAAATTAGTTTTTGCTGACATATGTGATTCTCTTCCAAAGAGCTCATCGGTTTGGGCAAGAGTGCTTGCATTCAGCTTCCTCTGCTGTACTTGAACTCTGTTATAGCTGCCTTTTATTTTATTAGTTGCATTTTTAATAAAAAAGAAAGATAAATAGGAATGCAGCCATGTATCTTCTAAAGCAATTTTCTTGCTGATATTTCAGTTAAGTACTGAATTGTGTCCCAACTTTGGCATATTTTTCTACATTAATCCTAAAACAGCAAACAGTTCTGGCTCTGTACAGTATCTTAGCCGGCAGCTGGAGGCCAGCATAAGTGTGCAGTGTCTGAATCATATCATACTTTGTGATAGGTAGAATTATGATTATTTTTTTAGGTGTGTCACTGATTATTTACCTCCAGTTTGGGATCCTAAATGCAGAGCAGCTGTCGTCTTGTTGACTAAACTAAAAGGCAGTAACTGTCCCAAAGAGCTTAGGAGCTAAGAATAATGCCAAGGTGACAGATGTAGGGGCAGATGTGGGAGTGCATGGATACAAGACGCAAGTTCTGTTGCTTCTTTTACAGTAATCCCCAACAATGCATGTTTTCTCTAAGAGCAAAAGACAAAATATGTTACCAAGCCAGAAACTGCAGGAAATTCAGATGCATTTAGCATTAGGGATTTTTTTTTTTTTTTTTTTTTTTTTGCTCTTTAGTTATGGATTTCTTATAACAGGAGCCAAACCCAAAAAACCTGCTGCAACCATCTGAATGTAATCTCGGGCAAACAGACACTTGATGCACTGCTTGTTAAAATAGTCTCTGAAAGCAAATATTAGTATTGGGTAAGAAATGAAACCTGGAACTTAGTCTAGATGGTGAAAAAGCCGTGAAGCACCAGCTTGTGGGATATTGAAAACCTCAGGCCTGATGCTGTGAACCTGGCTCACCTGCGGAGTGGTTCATGTAGATGCCCTTGAATTCAGTGGGATGTCTCACTGGAGCAGGACCACATGTGAGCAAGTATTTGCAGGACTATCACTTTGGCTTTAAATTCTGGAGAGGCCTAAGTGCTTCTAATGACATGACCACTGTCAGCTCAAAGACCAAATGCTGTTGGAGCTGCTCAGACCTTTATCAGAGAGGGACATAAGTCTTCTCGTACCAGGGGGATCATAAATTAAGGGAGTGTTACAGCAACAGAACACCTGTCAGTACAGGATATAATACAGATGTGAGGTAATTTTCCTACTCGCACATCTCCTTGGGAGTTAACTCGTTCCTTTCTGCGCAAGCAGGCAGTGGAAGAGACGCCCCTGCCGAATGACTATGGAGGACAATGCCTGTGTTAATGGTTTAACTAGTTCCCATTGCAGTGAGAAAACAAACTCCATGTTTACAGATGATGTACTGCAAAGGTTTAAATGCAGCCAGAGGAGAAATCTATCACTTCTGCCCACCACCCTGTGCCAGGAAAACTGAGTTTGGACTATGAGATGATAAATATAGAAAATAAAGTGACTTTTCATAGTTGCCATCTTCCACTGCCTATCTGCAGATAAAAGGTATTTATAGGGATTTTTCCTGCTCCAGGTTGAAGGTAATGCTTATTATCAAAAACTGTAAGGGGTGTGTGTGGTGGTGTTACTGATTTCAGTGAGCTGAGGGACTGCCTCTTGTAACAGCTGATGGCTCTTCACTGTCACACCACTAGTTGTGACTAAATACAGCTCTAGGTTACCCTAGATCTGCAGTGATTTTTTTTTTTTTTCCCTTCTACCACCATGGGAATGGCAGGGGCCGCATGAAGCAGTGGCTGGTTTTTGGTGTTAGGGTTTGGTGTTAGGCTGGTTTTGGGATGAGGGTGGAAAATGGTGAACTTTTGAGCCAATAATGGATATTTGGAATCCAAGCAATATTTTCCATTAAATGGTTCTTGTCTTTAAACTTGTAAAAGTTGTTGAATAATATAAGGTCAGGTTCAGAGAATCTGGATGTTCCAATTCTCTAAAAAAAAAAAAGCAATACAATGTTTCTAGCCACATTTCTAATAATATTACTTTTGAATGATGTACAATGTGTTCTGTTTGAAATACCTGGGAACATCAAATTGAGTCCTATGAGTCTCAAAAATACAACTGATAAAAAGACAGTAATCCAAGAGAACACCATTAGCGAGAGGCATAGCTTAGATAAAAGCAAATGTCCCTTTTGCTTTAATGGTATTGCAAAAATATCCACCTATTAAAAACATAATTTCCAATTAAATAATCAGAATTTACTTTGTAGCATGCTGAATGAAATTATCAGAAATGGCTCTGTAGTACTGGGTCTTTTTTGTTATGGGGAAAGTATATTGATTTGGTGCCAGGCTCCTATTAACAGAAATAAGCAGTAAGCCATGGCACTATCATTGCATTAGGATTCTTGTACTAATTATTTTCTAATTAGAACCAATGACAAATGGTGACATCATTACTCAGATAAACATCCCACTTGTTAAAATAAGGACTGCAGCTTCTGGACAATTGGGTAAAAATTCAAAGCTTGGAAACTAGTGAAACTCCCACTGAACATTGTTCATATTTTCAACACATGAAGGCAGAATTTGGCCCTTCTACTTTGAAACACTTACTTTGTCTTGCACTTCATACTGACTATTTGTGCATCTAAGATTGCTTTTTTTATTTAAATTAAAAAAAAAAAAATAGTAGGGAACAATGGGTGCCCTGATGGATTTCACAGATTGCTTGGCTTGAATAACTTTAAGTGAGAAAACACTGGGATAAAGTCTCTTTGCTAATATTTTTTTTTTCCTCTAGGATTTCTCCCTCCTTGTCAGTTTTAGAGCAGTGTGATAGGGAAAGGATTGTTTTGTGGAGCTTTGAACTTTGAAATAAATGCTAGGACTTAACTTCAAAGAAAAACTGGTGTAAAAGGCAACAACTTCGTGTCCAAGGAGTTCGTACCACCTGCCTTGGCATGATATTTCTCCCCTAATATTGTCATTTTCTGTCATTGTTGTTGTTGCATTATTTTATGGATAGGTTAAAGCCTCTACCTTTGAATGGAGTCTTTTGTACTGAATGGTTTCATTGTGCAGCTGAGGCTGATCACTGCATGCTTGCCCAGGCTTAGTGGTGTGTTTGCTTGGTGGTGAGGGGAGAAGAGATTCACTGCTGAGCTTGTCTCTTCTGGGATGCCTGCCTACAGCCAGCACGTGTGGGTACAGGTTTCCAGCCCTATTTGACTTCCATGAGGAAGGCTGCTTCTCACCCCTAGCAGAGGCTAAACCTGCCCTGGTGTTCTCTTAAGACACTGTCTCGGGATCTCAAGGTTTTAAGTCACTGATGGGGTGAATGCAGCTGACCAGCCTGGGGTGATGCTTTCTGTTATATTCCCCAAATCCTTTAACAATCAGGTGTCTTTGTCCAGGTGGGCATGCTCTTCTGGAGGTGAAAAGCTATGTTTTCAGCATCCCATTTCATTGCTGTTTTCAGAAGCCCATCCAAAGATAAATTGAGCCAACTGAAAGGCTCCACTGCATTTACATCAGACCTGTAGGGAGCAGCTAATAAGCTTTTATGGGAAATAGAAATCTTTTGCTGCTTCTTGGGTACCAGATCCCAGAGGTAGTTTTGTGGTGCTCATAGGATAGAGAGTGGTTTCAGCAAGCCTACGTTATATCAGAGGAATTGGCCTCTTTTACTTTGCCTTATAAGTATTAATCCAACCTCTCAGCAAGACTCTGCTGTGGTTTTGAGTAGTCCCCAGTAACTTCAGAAAAAACGTAGTTTGGCACAAAAATCACTTCTGCCAGCTCCTTTTGACAGATCACAATACAGTAAGTAAATTCCCCATGGTCAGTGATGCTGCCATCTGATACATGTGTTTCCAGCAAGTTTTATCTTTGTCAAATTTCCTGAAGAAATCAGACTTCATGGCCATGGAGCCAAAAAGGATTTCTCTTTAGTGCTTTAACACCTGTTTGTTATGTTCCGGGACTTAGTTTGATTTTTATTTATTTTTTTCTAATGGGAGGTGGGAGAGAGCAGAGGGGAGCAGGAAAATGAATCCAATTTGGCAACCTTAATTTGCCTTTCTATCCTGCAGCCAAAGCAGGAAGGAAATGTCTTGCAGTCGGCCGCTGTCCTTGCTGGACGTGTTTAACTGTTTAAAGTAAAGTGTGATGCCTCTGGCCACCCCAGGGTTCAATGCCAAATTTAAGCTGGTCTTACTGGGTGGTAAAAACATGGTGGTTGTGTGTGACATGGGGGTGTTCTGAAGGGGATGGAAGGACAAAAAGAAGCAGGGATGAATAAAGCAAGACTTTTCTCTGTTACTGAATAAATATTCTGAATGACACAGCAATGTCCAAAAAAATGTGTATCATGTAGGGTGATTGAGGATTTAGTGAGATTACCCTTAATCTTCCTCAGTCAATAAAAAAGGAAACAAGAACAGATCCTTTCTTCTTAGAAAGACAATGACATTTGGTATGTTTTCTAGAGTTGGAAAATTGGCACAATGTGTTTCATGTCATAACAGTTAAATCTTCATAAGTTTAGACAATAAACTTTATCTGCTTTGCCCTAGTGCATCCATGGCTAAATGTATTTTTCTGTAAAGCTCTGAAACTCCTTATCTGACGGAAGGCTTGTGAACTTGCCTGGTGATAGAAATAAACACCATTAGTACAGAGATGCTGCTAGGTTCTTCTAGTTGTCATTGGAAAAGACAGCTTTAAACAGATACAGGCTTTATCTGTCTTGAAAATTGATGACCTGCTGCCTCATGCTTTTGTTGCTCTTGTTTTCTTACCTGTGCATTTTGAGTAGAAATGAAACTTGCTTTTGAAGCATGAGTATCAGGGGAGGTCCCACTTGCACTGCATTTTAGAGCTAGAGCTGGAATAGCGGTGGTCTAACACTGAGGATGCTAAACTGGGCTGGAGAGACCTGGATTACATTTCTTGTTCTGTCAGCACTTTGAGGTCTCCAGTAGAAAAATGCTATGTTAGAGCTAGACAGTAATAATAATTTGTCTCTGTCTCAGATGGCCACTTCAAAATTGGATAAAATTACTTCTGTATCTTACAACACTTCTTAATACACTAGAGGTTGGAAGATTATAAGATGCTTTGTTGCAGATGTATAGGACCTCTAGGATTAAACATGATTTCTGCAGTGATATTTCTAATTAGAAAGTACCATAGCAGAATCTTGGCTGGTTTTACAGTGAGACATAATACAAAGAAAACCATATTCATCTGAATCTTGCCGAACACTCCTCACCTGCATGCCTGTAAAGATTGGTTCTGACATTTTTGTGCACGTTAAGGCATTAATGTATCTAGAGTTTAATGGCATGCTACAAAGAGAACTTTTAATATAGCAGGTGAAGATTAGGTAGTTATACACATGGATTTAGTGCGTGGGCCTCAAAGAATGGGCAGAACTTGTTTTTTGTAATAAATGAGCTGTGCCAAGCAAAGTTCAGGCTGACTCATGGAGGAAAACTGCCTCAGTTGTGCAGACTCTAAACCTATATGTCACTTTGCTTGAGAAAAGTCATTGGCTGCCTTGAGACCAGAAGTGTGTGTTACAAGCTCTTTGCTAGTTTGGATTTTAGAATGAAATGAGTGTATGTGTATGATCGTACTCTGATAATGTTGCCAGCTTTTGAGACAGTATCTTGAAGATTCAAGCCTGAATCTCAAATTTAACTTACATGTAAGTTTTTATGTATGTTTTTAAATTTTTGTATTCCTGTATTACCTAAGTAAACCTGTCATAGGTGAAGTCCCACTACAGATGATGTATAAATAGCCCATCAAAATATTGGTCCCTGGCTTGATAAAGATGCGTCCTTGTAGAGTTTGGAATGTGACTGTAAAACAAGAGACAAGGGATAGCTCTGTGTGCGGGAAGGGGAGCAAACAGGATGGTCAAGAAAACATAAAACTCAAACAGCAGGAGGAAACAAAAGACAATAAAAAACTCTTTCATAATAGATTTTTGAACAAATATTTAGTTTATTTGCTTTTTCAAGTTCGACTTACGAATCATGCATGCTTGGATTTTGCAATCTCCTGCTTAGGTGACCTGTTTTAACTTGCATGTGTTAGACTAGATGCTCTGATCTTTCCTGCAGCTAGACTTTCCTATTTTTTCTGGTACTTCAGGAATGACACTGCTCTGGAAAATGTCAAGTTTTTTTCATAGTTATAAAAAAAGTTTGTTAATGAATATTTCATAATAAATCTTTCTCTGAACAGCAGAATACCTACCCTTCCTGGAGACTGGCTGTCACAAGCAGCTTCAGCAGCATTTGGCACCAGAGTTTTGTCAGTTTTTACCTTTTTTGAGTGTGAATTTAGAGGGTGATATTTCTTGTTTTTTCCACCAGCGAAGGAGGCTATTTGGTGGTGAAAAATACATAAATTTAGTCTGAGCAAAATCTTATGGTATTAGTGATTTGCCACACATGGAAATACATTATTTAAATGGCAATGTTCTTATTTTCACCTTACTAGAAAAATCCATCTGTCTCCAGTCCCATAAAAATATCCCAGATGAAAATGGAAAATGCTATAGATGGCAACAGTTCTTCCAGGAAAATGTCAGCAAATCTGTTACCCTTCTTACCATTATCATGTAAATATTAATCAATTTGGGATTCATATTGTATATAAAATAAAAAGAATATGGAAAGAAATGGGAGAGAATTGCAACCATTCTCATTAATTTCTTATTTTGCTAAAACCTGATGAAGTTTAGTGATCTGTGCCACTAGAAGGAAAGCTTTTAAACTCTTCATCTGCAGTTCTGCTTGTAGAAATTTCCATGGCTCCTCTAACTTCAGTTGAAATATTTGAGCTTGCATCAGCTCAGGGTTTGGTGTTCACTTTGCAAATGTGTACACTCACACTAACCTACTTGTATAAATGGCTGTGAACAAACATCCATTCGTTGTTTGACCAACTCTATTTTTTTACTGGACTTGTCTGCACTGCTGCAAAATTCAAGAATATGTACTGTGATATTATTTTGGATCCTGAACTTATTCATGCAGTTAAAACATCCTATACATTGGAAGAAATGCTAGAGAGGTATCTAAGGAAAGAGCTGTCTTCTGGTGGGTGCATAAAGCTTGCCATCTATTTGACCTGAGAGGTACAGTGCAGTGATGAAGTAGTATAGAATATGCTGACTCCTCAGCTTTACAAATGATTTCTGATGTTGACGCTGGGTTTTTCTGCCTTGCAATCACAGCTGCATACCACTCTGTTGTCACAGATGCTTTTTGGCAATTAAACAAGCTGTTACTGCTCACAGCAAGTCCTGGCTCCCCAGTTTTATTTGGAAACCTTTACCTTAGAAATGGTTAATTACTCAGCTTCTCTCAATCCTTATGAGCTGCTTTTTTTAAGTTTTCTAATATACATTGCCATGACTGGGCAGCAGTAAATCAAAGCCCAGCTGCAGCTACTGATCCCCTATAACCCTTTTTTCTCTTAGTTGTAATTTCAACTATAAGCTCAGCAATAAGCCCATCTCTTAATCTCAGCATGAACAAATGGAAAATGGTCAAATGACGCACAATTTTAAGCTTCTTGCTGTATAAATTAGACAGAGTGCGTCAGTTCACTGGAATACTCTGACCTTTTCTCCTTAAAAATATTGTGGGGGGAAGATCTGGGTTGAGCCCTAGGTTAAAAGTCATCTATATTTACAACGTGCAACTCCCTAAGCATAAGGTACCAATATGTACAGAAGCTGGTGCTTAAAATATATGGGGAAAGGGAAGCCAGGGCATATAGAGGAGTGCCAATAAAAGCTAGACTGTTACTGGCTTTCAGCAGCTAAATTTACTATGGTATTTGTATAGGATTGTATTTCCCATCCTTAAGTATAGGGAAGGAGGGACATGCCAGCTACCTGAGGAATTTAAAACTTAATTACTTATTTGAATCAGTATTGTCCTCCTTTATTTTGGCTGTAACGTAGTGTGCCAAATTTGACCCTGCTTCCACCAGCGTGAGGCTATTAAAATCAAGGGAAGGCAGAGCTTGGCTGGCTCTGTGCTGCAGGAAGGAAAGCCAGGAGCAGTGTAACGCTGACACGTGGTGATGGGAGCCTGTCAGCACTGCGTGCTTGCTGCAATAAGCTCTTGAGCATGTCCACTGCAACATCGCAGGTTAATTTGAATATTAATCTCGCTTATTGCAAACTGTGGCTGTGTGTTGAGCAAAGTGAGGTTATGAATTGATCTTGCTGTTATAAAAATCCACTTCTGCTGGTGTTATGGGACTGGATTTCTCACCCTCAGTGCTTGTGTTGCTGTTGTAGCTCTGATATATCAGTTGGGTTTGGTTTCAAATTGCTGCTGTAATGGTGATCAAGTCATACAAAACAGTATGCTTTTTAAACTCAGCAGGTGGGTAATGTCTTGTATATGGGCATAGTTCTATATACACAGACAACATTTAGAAAAAAATACTTTTGCTTGCATGTCACCTGATACTTAATTTAAAAGAATTACTGCTACAATAGAGACTTTTTCAGAGTTTCCAGACAAATATTCACGTTATGTACTCATTTGCTTTAGAATCAAGTGCAAACAATGCTTATTAGCATTCTCTTCTCTGTGGCTTCTGTGCCAGCCTCTGCACGGCCAGGCTCTGAGCTGGCAAGGGCATCGTTTCTTACTGTCCTTCATTTCAGTGCTGTTTATGTGAAACTAGTTGCTTTATTATTAGTATCTCCTTTTCTTGGACTAAAGGAAAATGATTCCTAAGTGTGGAAAGATAAATAAAAGGAAGGGAAGAGAACTTAACAGGATCTGATTTTAGATGCAAGGCTGAATTTTAGTTTTATGGGCTAGTGGTAACCTGAGGTTTTACCTGAGCTGAAACTATTAAGAAGTGCAATTTTTTTCAAAGCGTTTTGTATCTGTTAAGTTGTCAGTGTTTCTCTGAGGAAGGAAGGAATTGCTTGGTATGTCTGAAATGAAGCCACAAGTGATGGCTTTTACTCTTGACCCTGGTTGATGCATTGATGGTGGTTTGTGATGTTAAAACCTCTCCCACCAAGGTTGTTCCCCATGTCTTCCTTCTGCAGGACAGTGTCCCCCTGAAGTATTGGGGTGCCCATGCTGTAGCTGCTCAGGGTAACAGTCTAACAAAGTGGTTACAGAGGCTCGGATGGGGGAAATGGGAATGGCTCTGTTGTAGCCCCTAGTGTTCCTTATTTCAGTGAAACTAGGTGGAGGTTTCCAAAAAGGCTGGTGCTGTGACCACTGGTCACCTTCTCCCCAGCATTGAGGATCTGCTGTGGAATGCATTAATGTAAACCCAGCCTAGTTTGACTGAAGACTTAAATTGAATTTTAAATAATGAAAGGCACAGGGCACAAATGTGCTGGAAAAATATGCGGGGCGGGGGGGGGGGGGGGGGGGCGAAAGATGGAAAATTTCTTAAAGTGAGGCTCCAGATTCTTAAAGATGTAGAGCTTGACTTGGGACATCTTTCTCAATGATCCAAGTCTAGGGTATGCATGTGTTTTCATCACAGGTGAAATCCCTATGTGTACTTGCGTTCCTTCTGCCTAATACTTGAGCTGAATGGGAATTAAGGTCTAGGCCACTTTAAGACTCCCTGCCATTCCCTGAATCTAACCACACACATGTAGTGTACCTGTATTTATCAACATATATACCTCAGTCTTCATTTGTTCCTTACATGCTGTTCTTAATTCACCTACTTGTGGTGTGGGTAGTAGAGCCACAGGACTTCACCGTTTTGATATACACAGCCTCACTTTAAGGCAGCTGAAACCTGCTGTTTAATACATTATTGAAAGCTGTTCTTTATTTTAAACTTTCCCGGAAGTTAAAAATAGATCTGATCCTTTTCATTCTCTTATAAATAAAGAGCAGATCAGAATTATGCATTGAACACTGTGTATAATCCATTGGTTAGGGATTACATCTGGTGAATGCATCAGTTAACTGAATCAAGTCTATTTATGTTTTCTTAAAAAAAAAATTCCAACCTGGTTCTTGGCCATTTCCTTGCTGTCAGGATTAAGAAGGCAGTCATAGTGCTTTTGCCTAGCTTAAGTATACTTGATCATCACTGGATTTTGAGCTATGCATTCATCCTAGTATCTGCAGATTGACCAGAAGTTTGAGTGGATGCTCAACAGAAATGCTTTGATTTTGTATTAGTTGTGGGTCTCTTATTTTCTCAGAATATTCTGAGAGAGAGAGTAATCTTACGTAGAAAGAAATTACATTTTTAAAAATTCTGTCCTCTTGTTGCTTTGAACTGGATATTGTTCAGGAACACAAACCCCTATCCCATCTGTATGCAGAGTAGTCTGCCTTAACACCTTGCATTTTACCATAAAGAATAAAATAACTAAGATGAGCAGGGCCAAAACAATCTCTGTAACCCTGAGCAACTTTGTTAGAGATTCATGAGAAAGACCTGGCCTGGTGTGGAGGTGCATGTGAGTGTCCTGGATACCAAATTTATTTTTTAAGTTTCCATAAAAACATACTATGCTGCTAGGTATTCATGTCTTAATATTAAGCTGCATAAATGCAAGGAAAAAAAATCTAATCAGTGCTAATTTATTACAATGAATTGTCAAAGAGCCATAGGGGTTTGCATGAAATGCTGTGAATAATTAATTATTTCAGGTGGGATTTTCAGAAGTGCTTGGGGGCTAGCTCAACCCCACTCATGCCAGGGAGATGGATGAATGCTCTAGAAAATCTCATTGAAATAACAAAGATTAGAGCTAACCAAGGACCATTTTTCTATGTATGCCCTCGTCTGTGACCTCCTTTACTGGAATTTTGGGACTTGAAAAAATAAATATCTTGCAGAAAACTTTATTGGAAAGATAATTCTTCATATCTTGGTCTGAGTTTTAATTTTTTTCTGAAGGAGTCTGCTAAGAAATCAGAGTCAAAAAGGAAAAAAATCAACTAGTTTCACCAAAGCTGTCAGTAACTGATAATTTGGGATAAAATATTGTAACAATCATTCTTCACTTGCCCACAGAAAATATCCTTTGAGTCCATAGCATTTTTCTATGCAATTATAATGTCTTTCCTGTGCCATGGGTTTCAATTGGGGAATGAACTCTTAGTTCACATCTGTTTTGAAAACCATCTTGTGCACTTCTGAGCTTTCTGCACCTTAACTATGCCCAACTCTTAAGAAAAACAATCTTTTCTTGAAAGGGGCTTTTTTTTATGTAGACATGCAAATATCTTGCTCTAAGACAAGCTGTAGAGTGAATTTGTAATGAATGCTGCTTCTCCAGAGAAACTACCCCTATGTACATTTATTATTGAAAGTATAGGCTGAGCAAACCATCCACCAAGAGATTCATGTTGAAGACAACAGAGTAGAGAAACTCTTGCTTGTACTCATTGAATACCTCCTGCAGGACCAGTGCACACTAACTGGAAGAGCTGTCAGTGCTAGCTCTAGTGTGTATCTCGGATTCATATCCCGTACTCTGTAAAATGTGATCTCCATATGTGGAGTATAAAATGTTTTGTGTGTGGTAAGAATTGGTCTTTGGGCTTCAACTTTTTCCACCTATAAAAAAGAACACTTACTAGAGAATGGAAAGGTTCAGGAGAAAAGGGAGAACTCTCTTGTTGCTAGAATCTTTCCTGCAAGGTGTTCCATATCCTATTGCTTATGAGCCCTCTGATCTATATTTACAAATGGCCTTAAAATGGCAGGTAAGCAAAAATAGGGTTGGATGAAAGGAATATTGCCAGCCACCTGGCTCACCAGCTTAGTATTTCGTTCAAGTCTTTCGACCTTGCTAGAGCCTCCGTGAGGGGAGTTATGGCTCAGGGGGATTAGAAGGAATGAAAAGCACTAATTCAACTTTCCCCACAGAGAGTAGGTTACATCCACTGTTGCTATCAGTTACAGTATGATTTTCTGTTTTCTAACAGAGAGGAGTTGGCCAGGGAAGCGGACGTGCTAGCTGCTCAAAGGCAGTGGTGCCTCGCTACACCTCAGAGCTCGCTCTGTATTTTTGGAAGTAAATTCTGGAACAGTTGATGGAAAACCGACAAGCTAAGAACAGTGGCCACCATTTAAAGGTAATCTGGAGATACGTTTGCTCTCAAATGGCTTCTCCCAGCCTTGCAGATGGCACAGTGCAAAAAAGGGGTTGTGAGCCTGAGGTTTTGTTCATCATTTCAAGAACTGTGTGAAGACCACATTGGCAGGCAGGGTAGGAAGTTGTTTAACGCAGCAAACTCTTCACCACTGCTTTGGTGATCCAAGGTGATGGTGAAGGGTCAGGGTTTGTGCTCCTGCTCAGCAGCAGTAACAGGAGAAGACCAGATCTGGAGTCCATCCCAATTCTTCACCCACCCCCCACTTCCCTCTAAGCAGCAGCAATGCTGCAGTTGCCTCTTGTTCTTGGGGTGACAAAATTCAACGTTACTGCCATGTGGAAACCTTGAGCCAGCCCTGCAGTTTTGCCTTTTTCGGAAAAGGCAAGGAGAAACAAAAATGGATTTGTAAATAGGCTGGATTATCAGGGACTCCTACTGCAGCATAAGAAAGATTTTTGAGTGAAGGGTTAGTTTTGGGGATTGCTTCTGGCTAATGCTGTATTTATGCTAAGTGTTAAATACTTCAGTCCTCACCACTTATATTTCTGGAGATACCATCTAACACAATGAACCCCAAATTGTTACCCTTCTAGATATTTGATTTCGATTGTTTAAGGCTCTCATGTCTTGACCTATGTGATTTTTGCACTTTAAACCAGCTGATTAATGCTCATGCTACAGCAGTTTTAAGTTCCCAGAAGCAGTATAACCTATCAGCCTCCAATAAACCTAAGCAATCCCAGCTGGAGAAGCTTAGGAAAGGTCTATACTGAGATCTATGTAGGCTTTAACTGTTGTGCGTTGCTCTGGTTCGCAGAGCAGAATTCAGCTATTTCGTGGGGGAAATGGAAAGTTCTGCTGCAGAGCTCCATGCAGAGGCTGAAACACAATCAGGTTTACTTAGATGCGAAAGGCAAACTTGTGTCCTGCACCCCATGTGCTAAGTGAGTAGCTGAAGACATTGAGGACAGACTAGAGCAAGGACAATGAGCAGCAACAGTTGGAAAATACATTATCAGTAATATACTTTTCTGATAAACTGCAAGTACCTATTTGCAGCAGCAGGTCTTCTCTGTTGATTGAAAAATTCCTGGGGAAGATCTCTTCTGAAGTTTTCTCTTCTTAGCTAACTGTGAGCTGACTAGGAAAATTTGAGAATCTCAGTTATGTCTGAATTAATAAAAATTGGAGATGCTCCAAGTTTATACACACATATTTTACGATCTGTCTCAGAGCAACTGTTAGATCTATACATAAGTTGTGTTGAAATTGATGTCTCTGACTCAGAACCATGCTTTGTGAGGGTACATCCAGCTGGAAAACAAATACAGTCTTAAACATGATTTCCCCTATTGTAGCAAGGGCAAGCTGTGCTGGTTGCTTTTTTAATATTTTCTAAATGTGCGTGTTGAGAAGCAGCAGTGCAATGTGAGAGCACTTACTGTCGTAAGTGAAGGCAGAGAAGCAAAGTGCATTTGAATGTATGGAGCTTTTGTTTGCGTGAACAAGTCAAGCAGTTGCTCGGCCAGAAAGATAATGCTCACAAACAGGCTGGGTATGGAAATATGGGTGTGTACAAGTGGGTTTCAATCCTTTTATTAAGCTGCAAATGATTAGGCCTGTAATGTTAAGTGGAAACATATAACACATAAAAACAACTGCTTAAAAATAAGCTTTCCAGTCTAGAGGTCCAGGATTTTATATTTACAGATTACTTTTATGGATGTCATTTTCTCTTTTCTCTATTGTCTGTGTCATTGGTAGGGGAATTATTCATCTACTCTACTCATCAAAGATTTATTTGTTAATCTCCACTAACAGGTGCTTTCCAGGCATATGCATACCCATCCCTTTATTAAGATGCTCTGGATCTGCTTTTGAGACTCTTCCCCATCTCTGGTCTTAAAAGCCAAGGCCAAAAATTTTATATCTGTCTGCCTACTTATTAGATACCTAAATCTGTTTCACATATCACATGTAGAATAAGAACATGAAAGCGTGCTTGTAAAGGGTGGTTGTAAAACTAAGCTCATGCTCTATTAAGAGAACTATTTACAGAATGCAGCACACAGCAGCTCAAGTTTGGCCAAATTTACAAGATGGATTTGTGGGTGCCACCTCCATATTCCTCCCTCTGACTTTTGTTTCTTTCTCCAAGCTCAGTAAAATGGTTAGTTTTCTCTTTAAGCCAAGTTTGCTGATTTAGGATCTTTTGAGTGGGCACCAGTTCCCTATGAGAGAGATTGCTGTTGTGTTGTGTGCATGACCAAGAAAGCCCCTTGGCTATAAGGCATTGTGATCCATGTCTGCTCCCTGGCTCATTATTTCCTCAGCTGGTCCTCTTGGCTGCTCCAGAAGTTCACTCTTCAGCTATTCAGAAACCTCTGTGCTTGAGAGGTGATTTTTTTTTTTTTTACCAAGACTTTTCTTCTTTCTTCAATTTTATTCTCCTTACAGATCACGTGTTCAATTCCATGATATATGGACTTCTCCTCTGAACAGTTCTGATGTTGTGTTTATCCATTTAGTGCTGCAGCACAGGGAGATGATGTCTCAGATTTACAAGTGGGAATTTCGAGCAATGAAAACAAATGGTCAAGGTCATAAAGTCCGTTTTGTGGTAAAAGGGGAATATGAGTCTTTTGACTCCTTCAAAACCACTCTTAACTGGTTGAATAATAGTTTAGGAATTGTATAATTTGTGTGTGAATTAATCCAAATTAATGACCCAGCAGTGGGCTTGAAAACAAGATTCTTCGCACTAAAACCAAGTAGAACTGAAGCTTCTACCTATAACTGGGAAAGCATGGCATCTCTCAGTTCACAGGGAAAAGGAAGAGGTAACATCACATGAAACAGTGATATTGTGCACTGTATTACTTTGGTCTGGAAGATCAATGAAGTCTCGTACCAGCAGAGATCATGACATGTTTTAGAGAGTAAGAAACCCATTCAGAGAGGCTAAATGGATTGTCCAAAACCACAGATCAAACCACAGAAGTCAGTGCATCCCTGATAAAGCTGCTGAAAGGACCAAGTTCAAAGGTGAAAAGAGGACCCTCTCTTCTTTGTGGGGTGTCAGAGTAAGGGAATTGGAAACTAAGCACTGATGGAAAAAAATAACTGCTAAGTTGGAGATAAGTGAATAAAAATACACTGCCAGCAAGCAAGGACAGCTGTGGTGCTACACCCAATGGCAACCATGGAAAAACAAGGCTGTAAAATAAATATACACATGGGGAAAGGTTAGGCAGGTCTTACTTTCCACCCTACTGTTACTGTAACCCATATAACACAACAGTGTTGTGTTGGTTGTGAACAGAAGAACGGTGAGCACTTTGCTGTTAGCTAATGGAAAGGATGGGTGACAGTTTGGGTCATTCAAAATTCACTGCTCTGGCCCATCTGTCTCTCCAGATGTCTCTGACTGTCAGCTATAGGGACAGAGCAACTTTAACATCAGAGGTGGAACAGTGCTGTGGTACTTCAGTATAACTATTGCCTTCATGCAGCTGCTGTAGCAAAAATGCTCTGTCCTTCAGGGCAGATGTAGTTGCTCTTGCTTCAGATACTGAAGTAAAGTTAGGGAGAGGTCCCTGGCTAATCATCAAAAGTAAAAATAAAATAGGGATGCATCCATATTAATCACAGCATTTGAAATGGTAGTAATATCTCAGAAGACAGGAATTTCAACTGCTTGCTAAAATCTCACTGAAACGTTAAAATTCTGGCTAAAAAAAACCATGGCAATTGGATTGGTTTGGGTTCCTTAAAAGGGATAAGTTTTTCATTCTGGATTTCAGTACCTTTTCATGGTTGTGAAGTTGGTGAATGCTGATCTCATCTTAAGTTTATTCTGTTCTTTATATTGGATATTATGTGTTTCAAAAAGTAAATGTAAAAATGATCAAAATGATTCCACATTATTTCACACATGGTTGTAACTCAAACAAAATCATTTGCAGGAATAATTTATAGTTTTTTCTTAATTGCATATATTACTCTCCTATTGTCTGCAGACATTTCATGACCCTCCAGAAGTTATCAAAATCTCATCTGTTTCTCCATTATTAGGCTTATACTAGGCTTTAAAAACACTAGCTTTTTAATACCCATATCCATGAGAATCTCGTGTTTATGCTACTATGGTCATACTGTTCTGTCAAAAAATATGTAAAAATTAATCAGTTTTGCCCAGAACCTTAATTAATGTAAGGAACTTGATGTTCATTCTTTTCCTACTACAAGCGTGTGGTATGAGGACAAAGGCAATTTGTCCATGGTATAAAAATAGGAAAATTGCATCATTTCACAATTAAATCTGTCAGAAAAATATTCATGTTTTGTGCTCTTCTAAGTAGGAGCATCATGCGATGATCTATAAATGGACACAGCATCCAAGTCAGGTTAGCAAGCCCCTGTTGCAGTCATTGGCACAGAGATAAAGGTAGCAGCAAAATGTTGCCAGTTTGTGGAGTTATTTGAATCCTTCGGGGAAGCGTTTCTCCTTGCTAAGCATAATCAAGGCAAAAAACATACAACTGCAGAAGACTTCCATCCCCATGAAGGACATACAAACCAGTTTTGGCCATGCTCTCTCGCCTTCCCTCTGGTGACAGCTCAAAGCATTTAGCTCTTCTATGAGGGTTGCATGGTCTAAATGCTAGGCATTGTCTCTAAAATCATTCCCCGATATTTGGGGAAGTAAAAAATTACCAGAAATTATGAAGATGAACAAGTAAGTCTGAAAACCCCAACCAATCAGCCTAACTCCTGACCAATAGGATTCCTTCCCAGCAACAGGCTGGACAGGGTTGTTGCTCAAGTCTCCTACAGTCACTCAGTTTATTATTAGTGCACTGTTGTTGGTGCTATTTAAGAATTTCCAGTATACCAAATGGTAACTTTAGTCAGCATTGTCAGGAAAAAAAAATACCACCTATAAACTATTTTAGACTTAAGCACATCAACAGTTACTAATACAGTGCTTTACAAGGCTCAGTAAGTTATGGAGCTAAGCTATCTGTTGGTAAAATAAAACCAAGCAGAATATATAGCCTGCAACTGTACGCTTACAACATATAAAAAGTTGCTTAGTTTTCCACAGGGAGAGGGAGCTTTTTATGTTGTAATTATCAGGTGGCAGTTGTGCTTGCAGAAATGTACTTGCCACTTTGACAAATGCATTTAATAAGATTGAGTGTTCAACATCTGACAAATGTTTGTCCTATTATAATTTTGATTATTTCACACATGCAAAAACAAGCATTATAGTCATGAAAAGTTGTTAGGTAGGCTGTAACAACTGATGTTTGTATAAAAAGTATATAAAAATGAATAAAAATTAATGTCTAGACTTATGAGAATTGCAAAGGGCTAAGCAAATAAATATGTAAACTGTCATAGTGTCAAATTAAAGTCAAACATCAGAAAATGAAAAACTGATGTTTTTACAGATACAGTAAAGAAAATTGTCAGTCTAGATTATTTAACTGCTCATATTATTAGAAAAAAATGAATGTTGACAATTCCAATTAATTTCTACTAAAGTTTTTCAGATCTGCCTAATGACAGAACTGTAACAAGTGTCTTCACTTAATGATGCTGGTACCTCATAACATGCCTTACTGCAAAGTTTGCAGATGTCATGGGCAAGACCTAATTAAGAGGTTGTAATCAAGCTGTATCTGAGCCCTGACCCAACATTCATTGAAGTCTATGATAATCCTTCCATCAACCTCGACTGGTGATCACTCATCCTCTATAGAACTGCTACATACCATACACAAATGACTCCTTAACTGCACTCCTGCAGGGAAGACCCAGTTCTCGTGGCTTCTTAGAATTTCCAATGTTAATGAAGAGCCATCAGATGGTTAGTTAAAATTGTTTAGGATCACTCCGTACTGTACATGACACATCTTGTAAGAGTAAAAACAAATTGTTGGCATTTCTCTTCCAGAAATCACTGGAGAGTGATTTGGACTAGGCTCTGTCCCTGCCAAATTCAAAGTTGTGGAGCCTTACTGTTTTGGCGAAGAGTACAAACAATTTCCATTGTGCAGCTCAAGCAAAAAATGTACACAATCCTGTTGAATCTTGTACTTTTATGTGTTTTCATTTGGCACAGGAAAATGTAATCATTAAACAAATCTGTTTGTTTAACAGGTCAACTTTGATATATCTTAGCAAGTAAAAGCCGTCATTACTGCATGTCTATCTCTTGAGGAGTGTGAACTAGCTGTCTTAGAACAAACAGAAAGCTGATGCTAGGCATGGGGGCTGCCAATGAAGTATTTTATAGCCTTTCAGTGTCTTCCAATACCTTTGAAAGGAATCTTTATTCTTTATAATGTACCTCTTCCTAATTTACCTTTGGAATCACCATTTGTTTTATTAAAGTAAAAGGCTTTTTCATTCCATTATGATTAGTCTTGGGGCAAGTCAACATGATTTACTGAAGGCAGATACAAGTTCATCCTACTTCTTGCTTCAGCCAAAAGCCACGTAGGCCTATAGTCATCTGGGCTTGGGCTCAGCATTGTGCACACAGCAGCTGTGTGCTGTATGTTTTGGAGATCCTGCTGTCTTGAAAGACAAGGGGGCTTATCTCACACCTTCAAACCATAAAGCAAAGCCCATTACCTCAAGTATTCACAGTTAGTGTTTTCCAGGTTCGGTACTATCATCTGTCAGATTCTCTCATCTGCAAAATGTCTTGTGAGTTGTGAGGCTGTTCTTGATGGGCATAGGGAGTTAATGGTGTTATTTTTGTCCAGGTGTAAATAACTTTGAGAAAGGGCATGAAAGAACCCAGTCTAAGGTGCTGTTAGCGTTGTGGGTGCAGATTTCCTACAAATCTTTCTTTTGCAGCTCTTCCCTTCTAATGAGTTAGAAAACCTACTAATCCACTTTCTCTCATTTTATTACAAGCTGCAAGTGTCCAAATACTTCCCCATCTGAATTCTGACTGTACAATAAGTTGTCTTTCCAGTCCAATAAAACTTAGCATTTATGACATTCCAAAAACTGTTGCCTATTAGCAGTTTCTCAAGCTTCAGGGTGTTTTGCAACACAGCAGTCTAACTAATGATTGAGGGGAAAACAACATAATCATGTGCTGACATTCCAAGTTATTTTATAAGCCACTTTTATCTCTGACACCCTTTTCCTCCCTGCCATGTTAGTCTAAATATGCTCCATCTACTGCTGCTTCATTGAAACATTTCTGTGGTTGAGCCTAGAGGTCCTCCTTCAGCTGCTTTGGGAAGCAGTGGATCTTCCCTATTGTAGGGCATGCCCCCCTCATACACCAAAGATAAAAGGAATTCAGCTTATGGTAACTGTTTATTAGCTGTCCTAATTCTGCACCAGAATGATCCCCAGAGGCACCTTTACTGACAGGTTAATTTAACATATGTTGAAGGAGTAAAAACTGGCTGGCTTTCTGGTGTGCAGAAGTGATGACATTGCTGGATAACTTATCTGCAGGGCTCAGTTGGGCTTGGGATGTCTAGGTCTAAAAATATGATTGTTTTCTGCCTGTACTGAACCGTTAGGGATGCCTATGCAATAACAGTTACATATTCAGAGGTGTCCTAGCTCCCAGACTGATTTTAAAGAGTTTTGCTGTGTTAGCATGTCTTGGGTGCTGCTTCTGAATGGGGATGCTTATTCACAGTAATTTAGTTTCCATTGTATAAGTATTCTAGAGAAGCAAGGTATCTCATGGTTGTGTAACTCACAGGCGATGAGCATGAGAACCTCTGGGGTCCTGTGTGGAGTGGGAGAAGAAAGACCACAAAACCATTTCCCTCTAATGGAGCCGGTTTGCAGAATGGGAAAACTGCAGGAGTCCCAGTCCAAAGAACATGGCAATGACAGTATCATATTCTGTGTTTAGATGTTCTCCTTATTCTTCTGGATACTGGAAAATAGTTTTGTTTTTACCCTGGGTGGGTAGAAGGTGTGCCACAAATTCAGTTTGTCTTTCCAGGGGTTTTGCTCAAGCTGGCTCCCTTTGAGCATATGGCTGAGCTTCTCTTTGATTTCTGAGTTCTGGTGCATTTAAAAATAAGTAAAACCTGATACCTGCTCACACCAGACTGTGAAACTGCAGGTACGCACCATTGCAATGCAGTTAGAAACTGGCCCTGGTTCCTGTAATGTTTTCCAAGTAAAGAGTTTGTCAGCTTGCAACGAAAGACTAAACTAGCTAAAAGCTTATGTCATTTGGGCTAGTTTTTAACAGAAACAGCCAAAACTATCTTTTGCTGACCTGAGATTTACCTGTACCCTTACAAATAAACCACAAATCTATTATTTAATTGAAATTAGGAGTGTTCCCATAATCCCCAGAGCAGAGGGGGGAAAAAGGTGTAAAAACAAAACTGAACTCTAGTAATGTGCTCCCACTTGCACTATGCAAAATAAATACCGCAAAGTAATTTAGCAATGTTTTTATTCCTGGTTGATTTCTTTAATCCCTTCAAGAAAAGTTAAGGAATCAAAAGTGATACTCACTTTTGACAACTTATTAATGGAAAGTTTGAGGCAATGGAAAATAATTTCTTGTTTTTTAATGTCAGTGATACTTACATTTTGCCAATTCACTGACATTTTCGGCAATTCCTATACAGGCCAGTAAATGCCAAACACCAAAACTTGGATGCAAAACACAAGAATAGGATAGTAAAATGATAGGGATTGTTTTATCTGTGAGCCAAGCCTGTTACCTTTAAATGAGATTGATCATTCTCGGGACAGATCAACTATTTCTGTGGGTAAAAGTTTTATAAAGACTATTGTCTTGTTAAACTATGGAAGAGCAGAACTTGAACTCTGTCTTACAAGTATCTGTCCAAAGCTGTACAGTTCTGTTTATGGTTATACTCATGAGGCCAAACCACTGTGACTTCAAAAAGCATTTTCAGAAGAAAAATAGAACTCTCATTCATTCATTCCAGAAATTAAATTTAAAAATAATTAAGTAAATTGAAAAATAAGAAATTATTTCTGCATTGTTATATGTTCATAGTTTCCAGTGTTTAGATGTTAAAATTGTGGTCTTTTTTCTTGGTGGCTGACTAAAGAAAGAATAGAGAAGGGAAAAAGGTCCAAAGGGGATTTAATTAAAGTATTAAAAGTTATGAGGGGCACAGCTGTCTGATCACTTCATTGCCCCTCGGGGAACAGTCAAAGGGTCAAGATTAATAACAAATACATTTAAAGCATGTCAAAGAAAAAATATCATACATGTTTAAGCAGCCTTTGGAATTAACTGTTGCAGGAAGCCACATGAGTATATGGTATAGCTTGACTTTTTAAAGAGCTGGATCACTTTATAAACAGTAATAGCCAGGAGGTAACATTTATATCTTGATACTTGACAGCTTTAAATTGAGATATGGTGCTGGATTTTAATGGGGCTAAAGTCTTACAAACTCTTCTTGGCACAAACAAAAGTGGGTATTGCTGTCTAAAACAGCGAAGCCCTACACACAGATAAATTGCAGAAATCTAAATTAAATATAAGCATGTATAAATTTAGGATTCAGGTAAGCAGATAATTTTTCTTTTTAAAGAGTAACCGATGAGATATAGGAGTCTGAATCTTTTATATTCAGATTCAAGCTCTTCTGGGTTACCATGAATACTTTGTACCTAAGTGTACCTGCTGTAGATGTTTTTTTAATAGACTCTGCCTAACTGCCACAGCTATGTAAAGAGAAAGCAAAATGGGGGGGGGGGGGAGATGGACACCAAATTAAAAAAAAAAAAAACAACAAAAAAAAAAACCAAAACCCGAAACTCACCAAAACCGAATTATAATAACCCCCAAAACCCCTCCCCCAAACAAGCCTGGTGTAAAGCTCTGAAATACAGTCTGTATCTCTACAGTTCTTTTCTGTAGCAGCTATATTATATACCCTTCATAATAGGCTTTGAATATGTGAGATCTTTTTTGCCAGAATTAATCCTTATTACTTCTGTACCAACACTTAAACATTTTTAGTAGTTAATGAAGATACTTACAAGCAGTGAATAAAGTGTCATCCAGCACAGCATATTCATGCAAAATGCAACATGCTCCCAGGGCTTAATTTGTAATCTTGTATGGCTACTAAAGAAAATCTGCCCATATCCGACCTATCCTTTACTATCTAGGGATTGTGAGTGAGTCCCAGGTTTGCAACTGATACACTCTTTACTTAAACTAAAGATAGATGAGTTAAAGACTTGCAAGTCAGAGCAAAAAAATTACAATATGCAGGAAAACTTCCTCCCTCTTCTTCAAAGGGCGTGTGCTTTGCTCAACCCCCTTCTAGTCTCTTATCGTCTTGGCATTAGCATCATTTTCAGAAATTTTATCCCATGTAGCCCTTGATAATTTTTTTCCCTCCTTATGTCTGGTTATTTCTATGATCAAGACATTCAGCAGAACTATAGCCTCCATTGCTATCATGGGTCACTGATTTCTATTTCAGTAGTCCCCACTGTGCCATCCACTGGCTGAGGACCAGAGGCAAAATGAGGGAATTACCCTTTGCCCCCCAGATATCTCCCCAACTCCTGGATGCACCAAGGATGCATCTGTTTTCCCCCAGCCTGCTAATGCACACGGTGCGCTGCTGTCCTTTTATTTAGGGTCTGGTGCCCAAACACCAGTCCTCAGCAAATCAGGACACTACCTTCAGTCAAGGAACTGGAAAATTTGCATAACAAAAGCTTTTACCACTTATAAATACTGAGGAACTGCCTGCTCGTTGGATCAGACCCATTTGTTTCTTCCTTGCTCTAAAGCTTCAAGGAACTTGGAAAGCAAAGGAGTTATGCAAGTTCATATCAACTGATGACCTGACTGCCTTTTATTAAAGTTGTGCTGGTTTGTTTTTCTCTTCTGTTTAAGATTAGGAATGGGCAGGAAAACTTAAACATTTAAATCAAGTATCCTTTCAAAATGCTAGCCAAACCTGCAGTGGGCTTGTTTCAAGTGTATTGATGGTTTCTTCTTAAAGTATCCTGGAAAACAACAGCTTCAAAATATTAGCAATTGTATTTGGTGTTGGCTTAAAGTTGGCAAATGTGAGCAAAATCAGTGCAAGCCACTGTTAGTGTATATACTACTGCTGGGTTGGAACAAAAACTCACTGCCAGTGCATTTGAAGCTTACCTTAAATATTCCCAAAACTGCTGTCTGTGACCCTGGAAGCTTGATGCAAGTTAAAGGCTGAGATATACCATATACCTGACATGTGCATTCACTCCCTGAATCCTCAGATAAATGAAGGTTGGAGAGCGAATACAATTTTCTCCTGTTTGTATCAGACTATACCCTTCAAAGGGAGGTACAGGAGGAGAAGCTCAATTAATTATAATATACCATGAACAATTCTGGAAGGTGTAGCAATGGAAAACAAAAGGCTAGTATGTCAGCTGCTGCAAATTAATAGGGATTCGCTAAGCCAATAGAGTCATGCCATTTAAGCACCAGCTGTGGAAGGATCTGGCCCACTGTCTTTCACTTACATGAGTTAAGAAACAGAGAGATTCAGTAACATGCCTCTCTGCTGAGTCAATAGAGTAAGAACCTCTCTTTCCATGTGCATTAGTTTTGCAGCTATGGCAACAGTGTATGCGTGAGGAAAGGGAGTGCTTAAAATAGGCTCCTGCTCCTAGTTGGAAAGAGCTGACAGCAAACACGTGTGGTCACCCGAGAACAGAGAGGGAGGCAGTGTGCTATTCTCAGCCTCCCTTTGGGTCATCTGCCCCTGGATGGTGGAGGCTGTAACTGAGAAGATGGATGCACCTGGTTGCAGCAGAAGCTTTGCTGTGCTTCAAAACCTTCTTTGAAGCTCTGAGGTTTCCTCCTCCATGCCCCTTCCCACCATGCTGGCTCACCTGTGAGCAAGATGGGATGTATTAATCAACAAGGTACTTTGAATGATGCTGGTCAGTTGCAGAAGAAATCATTTGTGGCTGACAAGCAGGCTGGTCTCTTCCACCAGACTATTGTAAGGTCAAGACAAACTTCATTGCACAGTGACTCAAAAGCATAGCAAAAGGCCTTCAGTAATGAAGAGATATTGCAGGGTATCCTTCTTCCAACTGTAGCTCTACTAGGCTATTTCAGAGAGAGGGGGAAAGCTGTGGAAGTGGAAAATAGTAGCTTTGGCTCATAAGCTGTAACCTGTTTTGGTCTCCATTAATTAATTTGGCATTGGCTATATTGTATGCTATTATTAGGCTCTCTATTCCCCTCTGCAACAAATTAGGGCTTTCACATCTGCCTAAAAATAAAACTTTCCTGTCTGCTGGCTAACAAGCAAAACCAGAATGCAGCATATGTGTAATAAAGATGCACAGCTGTTCTGTCTATGAACCCAAGAATTTGTAAGGGGCTTTTTTTTTTTTTTTGTTAAGGATACAGTAGGTACCGAACAGTGAGAAACAGTATTTCCAAGAAACTGTCAGGCTTTTAAGGCATTGTAGAGAGATGGTTACAAAAGGTGAAACAAGAGGGAAACATCCAGGGAGATTACAAGAACTTAAAAGGAAAATGTTTATTTGTTTTAGTTCTTTCTTTAAGCCAGTCCTGAAAGGTGACATTCTTGATTAAAAAGAAATAGTCATAAGGGAAGGTATAATTCCCCTAAGCTTCAGAGCATTTGCAGCTCTCATTTTCTGCCTCTCTAGTCCGACAGCTTGTACTGTACTTCACACCAGAGCCATGACTCTGTCTGCCCTTTGTAAATGGTCCCTGGGTACATCCTGCAGTACCTGCTGCGACAGCCAAGAAAGGAGAGGGCTCCTGCAGGCATCCATGGCTAGGGCTGCACCCTGACACCAGGCACAGCTCTCCTGTCCTAGCCTGTGAGCTGAAGAAGAAGAAGAATGTGAATCACTGGTGGCTTGCAATGAGAACAGCGGCAAGGCCATAGCATATATATTTAATATTAAAGTATTTCATAGTATTTCTTACTCTAAAGAGGCCCTATATGACATAATTTTCACCTAGCTGAAAGCATGGAGCAAAAGATCTATAGCACATTTTATTGTTTCAGTAATGGTATGCTTGGTAAGACTTCTATCATCTCCAAATTGATGCTTCTGCTGTTTAACATGCTCTGAGCAAGGACTGAGTGATATGTAATACAGCATGTGCATTTTCATTCTTTCCGTGGCTTAAATAGGCAAGCATCTTCAAGAGAGCCGGTTTGAGCTGGTTTAGCTTTTTATCACCTGACACATTTAGATATGCTCTTTAGATAAGATTAACTAATGAATTTCTTTTGACATTGGTATTTACTCTGTCTCTGCATTAGTTACATTTCTGTGATGTGGGATCCTTGCTTTGCTCTTTTTCATTCTGGCTGTCTGCATGATGTATTAATATTGAAGTTTGTTATGTAGGCAGTAAGCATTTTTTTTTTTTTAAGAAATTGGTTAAGTGGAAACGATCTGTTTTATATTTGCCTTTGGCCCCAAAGTAACAGCATAGAATTGTTAACTAGCAAAACAATGGGTTGCAAAGCATTTTTTTGAGATAAAAACCAGAAAAAAAATCTGTTAATCGGATTAGTATAAAATGTACTTACCATGTTCATTCAGATGTGTGAAGAAGAGGAACTATAGCAATTAGTACTTTTAATACCTAATTTTATGTGCAGGAAATAGTAATCTCCAAAGCTAGGGAACTTGACTCCAAGGTCATGCGGGGTATCCTCTCGAAGCTTTTTCCCCATCAATGACGTTTTCCTGGTACCTGAAGGATTTTCCTGGGAGGGGTCAATGGAGTCCAGACTCCTGATTACAAGAAACAAAGTCTGACTAGCAGAGTATGCAAGGAAAAAAAAAAAACAAAAACAAACAAACAAACAAACAAAAAAAAAAACCAAAAAACAAAAACCAGAAATAACGCTCTCTTGTTTTTCTCTTTTTCTTCTGAATTACATGACATTTCACAGAAATGACTGCAAAACTTTTTCCATTCAGACTTTAGCACTGGTTTGGTGACAAACTTGGTAAGATTAGCAATTTTCCATGCGTTATAAATGAAAATTGTTTCTGAAGCTGACTAAACCTTTCCATTCAAAGACGCATTTTCAGGTTTTTTACAGTTTTGCAACACTTAAACCTTGGTTTAAGGATGACGTTTTTTAGGCCAAGAATCCTCATCCTTATTAGACACAAATATGCACATTTTTGCATTAGCAGGACCCTCATCCATGGCTGTTTCTGGCTATTGTTGGCCCTATCATTTAATCATTTTCTATGCTAATTTTCCTGGCTTTTATCTCACACCATACTTCTATGCATTTTGAAAGTCCATGAACAAGATAGTGCTCATCAAAGAGGGAAAAATCTTGAATTTTTTAAAGTATTTGTGTTTTGAAAGTTGAAAACAAAACACTTTGAATAGTTCATGCTTCTAATTGAACATAGAAAACTTGCAAGCAAAGATACATTTGAAAATGATGGTTTTCTTTTTAAAAACAATCATTTTAATTTCATTAAAACTTAACATGCAAAACATGAAAAAGTTCCAGAAGTCTGTTTCCATGTGCTCAACTGTATTTGCAAAAGCAGTCCATTTTTCAACTAAGAAAAACATTTTGTCTGAAAAATATTGATCTGGGGTAATACCATGCATTGCCAAATATGCCTTGTCTTATCTGTCCTGACTTCCCCACCTTTCTGATGATAGAAAAAGCAACAGCTTTCCCTGTTCCTGATGAAGATATAGTTTTCAGAGCCAATGTCAATAGCACTACTAACATGATATTTTCCACAAAAAAAGAAGTTTCAGAGCTTTATTTGATCTTGGTGAATATACATAAAAGTAAAATTTCACAGGCATAAATGGACAGTAACTAATTTTCTGTTTTTGAACTTCCTATCCAATTGTTATAGTAACTACTAAAGCTTAACAATAGAGTAAAGAATTGCTATCATGAAATAACTTAGTATTTGTAATAGATTTTTGAAAAGCTATTATTGACATCTATTAATGCAGGCTATAAAAAAATTACAACAGTGATTCATTCTTGTTCCCTGAGTCCTGTGCGTTTTGTGTAGGAGCGGCCTGCCTTAGACACAGCTCCTGCTGAGAGAATGAGGAACAGGTTGTGACTCGGCACAGAGGAAGATCTGTACGACCTTCTCTGTGCTGAATCAGAGAACCTGATGAGAGGAAAGCCTTGTATCGCAATGACCGATACTAGGGCTCGCAACCTGCAGGAATTAAACAGGAGTCCGGCTCTGTGCAGTGCTGAGCAGCATCGGTTGAAGATGATGGACAGAAACCTTGGGGTACTTTATTCAGGCTGTCCTCCCTCCAGGTGACACAGTGATGGAACTGGAAGCCCTTGCTGGGAGCTTGTGGACTGCAAAAAAATGGGCTGTGAAAAAAATCCAGGATTGAGAAGGCAGTCTTAGACTTTCTGCTGGCTAGAGCATAGACGCTGATGGTGCATGGCCATGTAGGGGCTCAGCACCACCTTGCAGAGGGATGGGAAAGTCACTAGCTGCTTTCATACTGAATCTGGGATCTCCAGCAAAGAGAAGTATTTGGGATGGAGGAGTGAGCAGTGCAGCAGAGAGGTGCAATGGGATGAGAGTGTCTGTGGGTTTGATTCTTATTAGTATCTTCCCTGGACTGTAACAATTTCTCTTCTGGGCTGCCTCCTAATGTAGGTTTTCTTTGGCTTTCCAGCAGAAGAGGCACAGCGGCACACACTGAGTTCCTGTGGGTCTGGGAAATGTATGTGGAAAAGACCTAAATTGTTCAATAAAGATGGAAACTGAGAACTAAATCCAAACCCACTGAAAAACTCCCTTTGTAATGCATGGTGGAGTCAAGCTCTTTGCCGTGTTTGACGGCAAATGATAAAAAGGAACATGAGGCAATATTTATCTCCATCAATCCAGGCAAGAAGTCTGTAGGGATCTATAGGAGAGATGTAAGTCTCTGTGAAATAATAGTATTCAAATTGCTTTAAAGCCAAAAAAAAGTTTAAAAGAAAATCTGTGTTTTTCATTTTAAAAAAAAAATAGATAAGAGGCCTGGATTTCAGAGATAAGATCTGTCTTTGTCAGTTAAAAGCTGCTCTGCTCCCACAAAACAACATAACCAGTGGGAAGAATTATATTGCACATTTGCCCTTTCTGACAGTTTTCTTAGAGATGAATTGGCCTGAGAACGCATTGGAGCACACAGACCTTGCTCTGCTCTGTTTGATGCTCTTTCTATCAAAACAAACCTCTTGGTTCTCAAGCAAGACCACCTCACGTTGTCTCCATCATCACCTTACTGTTATTCAAATACTTGGGCTGATTTACGTTTTTAAGTGTCTTTAGATAGTTATTTCAGGCTGTGTTCCTAATTATTTTTTTAATGGCAGTATTATCATGCTATAGATGTATTTGTTTAAATCCTGGCTGACTTCACAGGGGCAGTTTTTTAAAGGAAGAAGAAAATGAAAATCACAATCAAAATATGTGCTAGCTTTTTTGGGATAGATGCCAATCCGGTTTTAGCTGGCACAAAAGTGAACAATAACTGTGGGACTATGTGCTCCTTTTTTTCCTCCAAATAATCATTGTTTTTTATTGTGTGATATTTCACCTAGCTGCTCTATAGTTCATAACCCTTCTCAGCCCAGCAGAAGAGAGTAGAACTTTTCTTTGTGTTAAAGCTCTGAATTCATCAGTTCTGCTTCTTAGTAGGGATAGAGGAAACTAAGAGGAAAAATTAAAAAATTAAACCTCTAGAAATGTTCACCTGTACTTTACCCTGATGGAAAGCTGTCTCCATATTGTCATATTCATATTTTACTCTTCTACTATGGAATGAGGACTAGACTTAGGATAGCAAGTATTTTCCTGAATATTATGAATTTTAACTACTAGCTGTTGGATTTTAGCACTTAAAGCAGTATAACTAATGATGATGCAGATGGTATGTCTCCAAGCTGTTTTCCCACACCTTTTTATTATTGGGCATTCTAAGTCTTCCTCTAAAGCACATTGAATTAGGCATTTTCATAGGCAACAGACTATGGATCCAATCCATAAATGGTGATTCCTGAAAACGGAGCTGAGGATTGTTACTGAGCACAAAAGAAGTTGTGTATGGAAGATGATGGGTAGGGAAAATCATGTATTCAAAGGGACAATTTGGGAAAACTCACATTTAAATAAGCAGAGAAGTCTTTGGGTGTATCTCAACCAAATGCGATCATCAGCCTATTTTGTTCATGTCCCTCTAAAATTTTATTTTCAATAGTCTCTGCCAAAGCAATCCCCATAAACTAGACATTGGAATTGAAACCAGCTCCAGCATCAGACTCTAGTGCTTGTCCTTCCTTTTGGTGGATTTAAAAGTTTAGTCCAGGTAGCTCCTTTGATTAAATGAAAGCAGCTGAGAAAATTACCCATAGCTGAGAGAAAAGTCAGGCTGAAGGGATGGACAGGTATGGCAGTGGTTAGCACACCTCAGCACCTGCCTCTTCACACTGACTCTGAAAGCACAACCGTGACCTCCAGCACAGCCAAAGAATATGGGAAAAAAAAGAAATCCTACTCTCAGACCTTGACCAAAATAATCCAAGTTCAAGTTTACATTCTTTAACTTTCCAATATTGGCATTGCTGCTAATGCTTTCACTCTGAGAGTGCTGCATGCACAACAAGAGAAAATAAAGAAAAAATGACAGATGGAAAAAGCGTGCTTTAGCCACAGCTGTTTCCTCCTTCCTTCAAAAAATGATTTAAGCACCTTATAACCTAAGGGAGAAAAAATGATGGTTTCTAAGTGAAATATGTCCTGTTGAAAAATCTGCTATAAAATTGCTTATTACTCAGTAAGATAATATCTCAGAATTCTTGCTTAATGATTTAGGATTTGGGTTTTTCTTAAACAATTATTCCCAAAATTTCCATTACAGAGAGAAAGAAACTAGCCGTTGGTGACAGGCTTTACAAGAAAAACATGAACTGAGTAAGGAAAACAGAGAGAGGAAAAAATAAAAAAGCTGAGGATTTTGCTTACATATGATGTTCTGTCTAGTGTAGATGGGAAAAATAAAGTATAATCAACTGGTTTTGCTAACAGTTAAAAAGGAGATGAGAGCACCTTCCCACCCTGAAGAGTGGGAAGTTCCTGGCTAAGGCTCATCCTCCCTAATAGATATTTATGTCTGTCTGTTAAGACAGAAAAAGGAGAGGGGTAACGTAAGCAATTAATGTTTTAGGCAGACTGAATCATCCTCCAGGGAAGCTTATGTCTCTCCATCTACCTGAAACCCTAAAATGACCGTGTTCGTAATGCAGGAATCACACCTTGGTCACAAAAATGAGGTGAGACAAAAGCAACATCAAATCTTTTACAGACAGGAGAATGGATCTAGAAGCAAAGCTCGTTGTAAGCAGCACCTGAGTTTTATGTACCCCACTGCTGCAGCCTTGTACTCATGTATATGCTGCTCCCTGCATAGCTCTGAATGGGTCTGGGGAAGCAGATTATGATGGTAGTAGACACTCTTTCTTGTCTATTGGTTATTTCTTCCCATTCTACTTTCAAGCCTTCTTTAAGTCATTGCCACTTAAGAGATGACTTCTGGGAAGTGTTTAAAGCTGCTTTATCCTACCAGCGGGGACAAGAAGTCATTACAGTTAAGAGAATAAACATCACTTTTAAGATCGGGTGAGGCTGGTATTTGGCACTCTGCCTGAAGCTTTTTACCTGACAGCAGCTGCATTAGAGGTAAAAGGGTGGAAAGGACCCAGCTTGATCCTAACAATGATATAGCAGCATTGGCCATTAGACAAAACTATTTGGGTCTGAAAACTGAGTAGGCTTTGTATGGAAACCAGTAGGGAAGAATAGATGGAGCCCTAGCTTTACATTTCTTAAGACCTCAGTTCCACAAATGATTATATTTTAGCACGCAAATGTCTCTATTCCATTTTGTAAGGTAACTCAAATGCAGAAAGCCAAGCATATTTGGAAATGGTTGCCAAATGTGGGTCTAAAACAGAATTTAAAGAAGTGCTTGAAAAAACCTGCAACAGAAAAGTAACTTAGAATTGTAGAGCATTGCTGCTTAGAATAGGGGACCTATGTCAAAACAAAAAAGCTGCTTATCAATCTCTAATTAAGCTTTTGCATAAGACAACAGGTATTAACAAAAATAGACAGGTTTGAAATGAGAAGCAGATGGTCACCCAAAAGCTCTTGTCTTGGAAAATAAATGAGAGGAAAGAAAAGCAAATTGACTAGCAGTGACGGTTTTATATACAGTAATCTGGTCAGAGATCTGGAAATAGTTGACAATTAATTGAAATAACACATTGCAAATTGTCACCGTATGATGAAAAATCTTCGGGGGGAAAAAAATGCCGTTTGTTCTGGAAATTTGGATTGTACTAAAGTCATTGTAAGGAAAAAATGTAACCGAACTCAACCCAAATTTCCACAGAATTTTCCCACCCAAAACACTTGCAGGGATTTTAAGTACAAGCTGATATTTCTTGTTAGACTTCTTAACCATCAAGAGGTGGAGGTGTGCTTTATCTAGTAGGAAACACTGAGCTCTTTCTTTGGGGGAGTAAATCTTTTTTCAAAGTTAAATAAAGCTGCCTGAGAACCTTAACCTCACCTCCACCAAGCACCAGTGTTTTACTATCTAATTCGTATGTTCAAAAATAGTTTACTCCAGTTCAAGACTTAACCTTATTTCTCTTTCACATAGGGTGCTTATCAAAACATGGTATTCAGGCCAAACAAGCTCTCTTATAGGTTATGTTCTCCTTTGTCTGTCTCGTAAATAAATTCTTTCTGCACTGAAGAAGAAAAAGGAAAGGAGGGAGGGAAATGCCACCCACAGTGAGGCACGTAAGTAACAGAAATCAAACAAAGCAACATGAAATCTCCATTTTTTTCTGATTTTAGCACATGTTCAAGTAAGAAGGACAAGTGAAGCTGGTTTTGGGGAGAAAAAAATAAACCCATGTGTACAGAATTCTATTGTTGCTGCCACTCGTGCAGTATCAGAAATTCCAAATCAGGAGGAGGATTAGTCATTGAGTTACAGACTTCCTTTTGCCGTTATATGTTACACAGCCTTGAACAGACATTAAACTGGGTTTGCTCCTGAGCATACAATGGCCGAAGCAGAAGGCACTTGTGCTTCCCACTCCCCAAGGAAACATAGCAGAGGTGGCAAGGGGGAATTGAAAAAAAAAAAAAAAAAAAAAAGAAAAAACAACCTGGCTGCATAAACCTGTTTCTTGTAGCCAAGTGGGAATTGAAAATATCTTCCTGTTACATTCTTTCCACTTCTGCAAGGGCCATACTTAGATTTCATTAAAAAATATTTCCTCTTATCTCGAACAGGTTCTGACATAAGCCAGGTATTTGTTAATCCTAACATACTTTTTTTTTTAGCTAGTCAGACTTCTCCTGCGAGATCTTGTTATTCCTGCACTTTCCTATGTTTGCAAAGGGGGCTTTTCATGATATACGTGTCAGGATTTTTGTGGGAAGGTATATGCCAAAGTCAATGTGTAAATCATCCTTTTTTAGGAAAATACTATGTGTGCTCATTAGCAGCAGAGTAACTATGGATGTGTAAACAACGAGTGTGCAAATAGAGGTCTGCACAGTGCTTTGTTATTAGGACCTTGGACAATCCGGGCAGAGGGTGAACGATTGCTCTTCAGCAAGAATTTTCAGTTGCATTTTCTGGACTATTGACTCCTATTCTTCTTTCTGCCTCTTCTTCTAATTTTTTTTTTTGTCTTGGATAAGGATGTTCTATTAAACTAGGTTATCACTGAAATTCATTTTATTCCAGCAGATTTTTTCCATGTTACAAAAACCAGAACCTTAAGCTGCTCCTTGCTACAATGGGGAGTCAATGGGAGTTTTACCACTGACTGCTTCAAGGAGAAATGGACCTTTCATCTGCCTGTGCAGTATGCTTTGCCCTGAATAGATACGATGTTGATGAAAAAGAGAGAGGCAGATGATAGTAAAAGGAACTAATTGCTTTTACTAAACTGTGAAGGGGAAGCTGTTCTCTTTACCTATCTGTAATCTTGTTTATCTGACAAATGTGTATATATATTTGCTCATTTTTAACCTCTAACTGGGCCTTAAAATTGTAGAAGAAAAAGCCATGTCCTCATTTGCTGCTGTTAATGAGAAAATGGAAGAGCTGCAAAGCTTTATGTAGTAATATGCTGCCATATGATACACAGTGTTTTCTCATAAGTCTGTGCATGACACAATGGTTGTGATTAATTGCTGCATTATTACACAGTGATTGTTTTGTAACTGGCAGGGGTGAAAGTAAAGAAAGAATCATTGACCTTTCCTCTGAGTCCTCAGATTATGATACAATCCTAATGTGTGTTGGATGGGAAACTTCCACAGAGGAAGGGTTGTGGAGGGCCCTCATCACCACATCCAGAAAGAGGAGCTCATTGTAGGAAAGGATAGGAAGAATCCAGGGAATGGGAACTCTTTCTCAGAGGTTATTAAATGGAATTGACTTGTTTTGCCTAAGGAGAGAAGGCTAAGAGGAGATCTGACAGCTGCCTATGAGTGCATCAAGGAGGCAAGCAGCAGGCAGAGGAAAGTTATTTAAGCAAAGAGACAATGTTGGCACAAGAAGAAATGGGTATAAATAGACAGGCGCTGGAAATCCCTTCCAGTAGGAATAGTGAGGACACATGAAAAAAAATCAGGCCAATTTTTAAAATTAAGATCATGAAAAGAGATTATATGCTTTCTGTGGCAGCTGGGGTCTCTTGCACAGGAGGTCCATCCTCTATTTCTACAGAAGTAATTTTCCTTCTTCTGCGTTTAATGTTAAGGCTGGCATCAAATACACCAGTGCCTCTGCACCAGCTGAATTCAGAGAGAGCTGGATATAGGGTGTTGCTACCAAATATCTGTGACTTTAGATGCTCCCTCTTTGTGATGGAGTTGGATTCAGCATGTAGTAATAGAGCCCATCCAAGTTCAGCCCAGTCCAACTTCTGCTGTGTTGCATTTTGCCAGCAGAAATGAGATACTTTTCTGAGTCTGAAATGTCTTTTGGTGTTGTGTGAGCTCATTAAAAAGTCGAGATTATTTTTGTCTTTCTAAGTAAAAGGGAAGATTTACTGTGCTGATTTGATGACCTGATGTGTTTTCTGGACCCTGCAGTACTCCAGGCTTGGAACAAAGGAAGATGAGTGCATCCACAGTTTTCACAATAGCGTCTCTTCACTGTGGCACTGGTACAAATGTTGTTGCAGAAGAGGTTTGGAGTATTGAGCGGCTTGCTCCAGACAGGCAGAGGTTTGAATGATCAGGAAAAACAGGCTAGGAACAAGTTTCTCGCACACATCCTTGCTGTTACTGTTGTCAGTAAGACTGGAAACCTCTTTAAGAGTCTCACTTTGGTATTCCTTCAATTCGACTTCTATCCTTAGTTTTTGGGGAAGGTTTTTTAAAGTGTTTTTTTAGCCCAACTACACGTTAAACCATGTTCATTGGTTTTCCCTTGAAGTTTTCAGTGATTTGCAGTAAGCAGGCATCCTTCTCAAGGGGACAGCTTGACCTGCTCTAGCACAAGCTTTTTCAGATTCTCTAATTTCCATTTTTTTTGCTTTTGAAAGCAGGCACCTTTTAACAAGGTTTTGCATTTGTTGTTGGGTTTTTTTTCCTCTCTGGATTTAATGTAGTATATGCAGTTAAAGAAAAATCATAATGAGTTATTGCAAATGAATGGAGACTTATAAAATATCATTTCAAAAATGGTCACTTTAATAAATATTTTCTTCACACAAAAAATGTGTGCTTTTTGCTTTTTCCCCAGTATTATCTTCTTCTATAAAAGTTCATATTTGCCTTTAGTTTTAAACTTATGTTTCAAAAACTGTTAAGCAAAACCTTTATTACGATGTTGCTAAAACAAATCTTAGTACGTAAGATTGTCACTTGGCAACCATTCCTGCACAAAGGTCATACCCAGTTCAAGAGCATGGATGTTGGCAGTCACGAATGCAGTGGGTCTTGTATTTTCTCCTCCTGAGCAGTTGTGGCAGGAGGAGGAACAGTGACGTTTGTAGCTCAGCAGGAAATATCTGGCTTAACCAGATGTACTGAGAGCGCTGCAGCAAAGATGACTTTTTCCAAACCTGCAAGGCTCCTTGTGTCATTTCTCCTTTTGCACCCCTTTCCGTGACTTCACGCTACAAACATGAGCTCTTTGGTTTTGTCTTTGAGGCTCATCTTGGCCTGCAGGACCAGACCTCTATTTCTGCCTTAGGCTGACAAATTGGCTCGGTCCTTGCCTGCGCTCCCTGTCATTTTCTCTTTGCAAACAATTGCTGTCTCCTGTCTTATAGAGAAATGGTGCAGGGCAACAGCCACTTTTTTCTTTTCCTCTGAAATGCCTTCTATCATCAGGTCCAAATCTCTGACTCTGTATCCTCAGTGTTGCAGCAATAGAGATGGTCATTTGTAATAACCAGCCTCTATTCTTTTGCATATTATGAAGACCCATGTAGCAGGGAGAGGTCTCTGAACTTTGGTTGTGATGGTAGAGTTTAAAATATTCTTGAATTGACCATGAGCATAAATTCCTATTTTTATCTTTAATATAAAAGAGATGCTCCCTGAATTAGCTGTATCTGGTGTCTGGCTGTCCTATGAATGTCCCTGGTCTCCATATCTTTTGTCACTCTGAGAGGGCATAGATTTTTTTTTTTTTTTTTTCGGTATGTCCATAGAGTTTATTTAACTTTTTATCTTATTGCTGTTACTTCATTTACATATTTTTTCAAGTTTAGGGGAAGTCAGCCAGCCAAAAAAAAAAAAAAAAAGCCAGTAGACTATTGTTTGCTGAACATTAGTTAGATAAATTAGAAGCTCTGTACAGAGGCTTAATGCTATTGATTTTGTTTAATCTCCGCTGCATATAAAGGCGTTACAGATTGGCATTTGCTTAGAAAAGGATACTGCTAAGAAAATATTGGATGAGTGGGTGGTGAAAGCAATAGGCTGAGCCTATTGCAGAGCCTAGCAACAATGGCCCGACGCAGTCAGAAAGATTAGCGGGAGGTTTGGAGGCACCGTGACCTCAACAGCCAGTTAAAAAGTAGCTGCCATCTTGGAGTGGGATAGAACTGGGTTTTATGGAGCACTTTTCTGCTCAGAGATGAACAAATGATGAGTATTTATTAAAGCTAGGCAAAGTGGAAAGCTGCAAAATTAGATTCAACCTTGGGGATTCTACAGATCATTGCTGCTGGAATGGACCTTGTTCCGTCCTGCTCCAGGCTGCTTTCTAGCACTGCTGCTTCAAAATGTGAGTTTTAAGGCCCTCTTCACTGTACCCAGTAGCACAGGAAGGGTATGGCCAGGCAGACAGGTGTTTTGACTAAAGAATTGGTGTTTAGTTATTAAAACAAATGACTGAGAAAAGGAATGGACTCTCCCTACTTTTCACTTCTTCAGAATGAGACAGGATGTTATTCATCGGTTCAAAATAAAGGTAAAATATGACAACAACATTGTGACCAAAAGTTTGGCTTCGTCTTAAGCTCTAAGGATCTATTTAAAATAGATTAAAATGCCATTATAACAATTTTTCCTTCTGTTTGGGTTTGTAAAGGCCATTGAATCTCAGTCCATGGCAATGAAGTTCACAAACGTTTCAGGAAAATTCATGAAAAGTGAATTTTAAACCAGATGCATTTCCAAGTGATGGTAAAAGATTGAATTTTAGGAGGATGCTGTTCCCCTGTCCTCATGGGAGGGAAGACCAGAAGAATTTAGGCAGGGAAAGCTCTTCCCCAGTCAGACCATGCAGCTGCACGTACAGTTGCTATGGTGAAGCAGCTTCATTGTATTTTTCTAAGTCAGGCTCTGGGTTTTACCTGACCAAGATAGCAGTGAAGGCTGCAGCTTTAACAGTGCCACTCTCTTTAATACTGCCAGGTTACCTTCTCAGTTCTAGTGATGCCTGGGTTTAAAAAGTAAGGACTTTTGCAGAGCTGGGCGGACATACAGCAGGAAACTGCAAAGGGCTGTTCACCGGAGCCTGGGAAGTTCCAGGAACATCACATGTATCCAAACAATGGCAGCACAGCTACAAGAAGTGCACTTTAAAGCAGAGTAAATAATGTGTCTATCCCCTTCTGATTACTCTACATTTACGCTGAGCTCAATGTCTCTGCATTTTCCCCAAAGGCTGACAGATCTCATAATTTAAACAAAATCCATCCATCCACCCACCTTGGGTCATGCCTGCCAAATGGCAGGTGGAGAGAGATGCCTGCCGAGGAATATCTACATTCCTATAATCTATACAAGAAACCAAACAACCGAAAACACGTGAAACATTTCTCCAAAGTGCAGCTGCAAAAAGTATTTTTGCTAGGAGCAGTTGTAGCTCTTAATGACTGCTGAGCTCTGTGCACTTTTAACTCATGTAATCCTTTTTCCTACAACAGCACCATCTTGGAAGAATTGGCCAGGGACTCTGAACATATTTTCCTAGTACTTGCATTCTTGCCATATATTAATGATACCAATGGAAATGCATGGGGAGTAGGAATACAAATACTGCTACCTTACAGTTCAGATACTCCAGAGGAAGGTTTCCATAGGGATCCAAACATTTGGACACTTATCAGGAGCTGAAATTAGCTTAGGATTTTCAAAAGAGCCCCTTAGGGGCTTAGATGGTTTGGGGGACCTAATTATTTTAGGTCCTTTGTAAATCCTAGCCTTAAAAAGCAAAAGCAAGCCTCCATGTGCTCACTTACCAGCGAGGCTTGGATTCATCCCACCCTGTTTTAGGCTGCCATTGGAGGTGCCTAAGTTAAGAGCACAGTTATTTCTTCAGACAGTAAATAAAGGGAGAGAGAGACGTTTCCCCAGAATACTATTGTTTTTCTAGGAGGCAAAATGTGGTCTAAAAATGTAATTTTTCAGGACTCAGGTAGCAGCTTCCCAAAGGCCATAGCAATACATCAGCTTTCAGATTTCTGCTTATAGCGGGTTGCTGATGAAGCTTCACAAATATATTGTAGTGTTAGACTGGCCCAAAGTATGTAAATAGCATTATAAGTAATGACCATCCAGATAAAGGGGAAATAATCTAGTTGAGGTAAAAATCAGTGGGTCAAGTGATCCCTTAGTTTACCTTTCAGCTCTGGGATTGGCATTTAAAAGCAGACTGCAGCTACCCAGAGAAGTACATGAGGGTACTTAGCACGTAATTAAAAAATTTCAAAAAGTTTTCTTTTCTCACATTTTTCTCCTTACTTGTGTTTTGGTTTAAAATTTGGCTTTGCCAAATAAAGCTAATTAAAATGATGTCAAAGCTGTGAAATGAGTGTGCATGCAGGGCTGGCAAGAATTCCAGGTTGAGTTTTACGTCAAAAGTGGTGCAAAAAAACTTAATGGTGAAACCAGACTGATTTCATGTCTCTGTCCACAGCCAAGGCACAGTCTTGACTAATATCCCATCTGTAAAGCGCAAAGGCACCACAAACACAGTTAAGAACTCCATTGCTTTGTCTGCCAAAGATCCTAATATCTCTCCTAAGTTGATTCATTCAACACTTGCTTAATGAAAAGTTTTTCAGTTTTCCTTTTTTCATTGCCCTGGAGAAATAATGCCAGGTTGTTCTCCAGCCGATTTCATTGGAGATGACTTGTAGAAAGGGATGAAATTTCCTAAAGGCATTACATGTAGCCTCAGGTTTGGTTGTGATGTATTTCCCCAGTATAAAATGATCAGAAAAGTCCAGGATTAGAACAAAAGATTCTTGTAACATTTCAAGGAGATATATTGCTTATATTTGCCCTGCATTTGGTGATAATTTTGTTATTTATGAGTAACAAATAGCCATTAATTTAAATACATATATCTTTAACAAATACCTGTGTAACCTGTAAACAAATAGGGGGAGGGAGAGTTCATTTCTAGTTGCCAAGGCACAGCAAATCAGCTATTTTATTATTTCACTCTGTTGAATTGGTCTATCCCCACCTGGATAAATACTGCTCACCTGTTCACCACTCCACCCAGGCAATGAGGGTCCTCCAGCCCCTGCCCATCCCTCCAGCAGTCACTCATCTGCCACCTCTTGAGGGTACTTCTCTGTACCTTGGCTGTATTTAAGGCAGATGAAAAAGTGCTTTAGGGTGCCCCTGTGTTTTGGATGTGACCTTCCCTTTGACACATCCCTCAGGCAGGAGGGGAAGGTGTAGCACGTTGCAATTCATTTGTGAGAAGAGCTCTGGGAAATGCACCTAAGAGGCTGGACTTTGCTCCTAAACTTTACAGGTATTAAAGGGTCTAAATGGGCTTTGGAAAGTGGCAGGAGCTTCTCAGCACTCAAAGGCATGTTACTCGGAGTGCTGGGACACGTATTTTCGTTTTAGGGCATGCCTCTGCTGTCCTGCTATCACAGTACTCATCTAGTACTCATGACTGAATGCTTCCAGCAGTTCCCAGGCATGTGCTGAGCACTCTCCAACCCAGAGCTTGAAACACGCTGCATAGGTGGTTAAGGGAAGCAAGCCAGCACCCAATGCCTTGCTCATCATTCCCTTGTGTGGATCTGGCACTTAATGGTTAGTTGTTGCTGTTCTTATAAACTTGATCCTCGGGGTCTAGGCTCTCTGACAGGACGTGGTGTGGTTTCATTGAACCCATCTGCTGCAGGGCTCTGCTGCGTTGTGTAACTCTGCTCCGAGATGTGTGGCCACAAATCAGGAGTGTTGTTGGTGAGGTCAACGTGCTGGTCTGTAGTGAAGCTAAGATAAGGCCTATAGTGATGCTGTTGTGACTGATCATTGCAAAATACTAAATCAAGCAAACTGCCCAAAGGCTATAAGCTCTGATCCAGGATCAAATCATAACATCCCTTGTAGCTTTCCCCTCTTGGCTTCCTATGCGTTATATCTGCTCGTTAGCCATGGAGGTGTAAAGCACTTTGCAGGTCCCCAAATCTTACTCATGAGCACATTGGCCTCCTTGAATTAGCACAAATGAGTTTTGCAAAAAGCAAACAGGCCTTTTAACGAGCCACTGTATGTCTTCAGCTGCAATGAGTGATCAGGTGAGAGTTATTAATAAAGCACTTTATCAAAGCAATACTGAACTACACATACTCCGCAGTCCCAAGGTGTAGAAATGTGTGTGTATACGTGCATATGCACACGTATGTGCACACAAACACACAGTAGTTGGCTAGAGGGATGGATGGAAAATGCTTGCAGTTCAAGGGTTAAAGGGCTCTATGGAAAACTTCTCAAATATCCTATTTATAACAGTTCTGTCAGAGGTCAGCTTTTTCTGTGTTTTACTTCCCTGGGTGTATTTTTATGCATAAGGATATTTTGTCAATTTACACCTGCTAAGGAACTGGCTTCAAAAGAGAAGTTTTTTTGAGGTTTAGGATTCTGATGAACCTTCCTCCTTTTTGGGGCACATGGACTCCCTATTCTTTACATTCACCTACTAGATCCCGGTTTTGGGTATTTGTACAATGGAGTGGGATAGCTAATATTAACTAGGGATTGTGTAGCTCTGTAAGTGTTATCATTACACCTCTTCTATACATGGTGCTTGTATGTACCTGGTGTTAGGTTCTAAAATGCTGCCATAAGGTCATACCCCCCTTACCTGTGTTTTTTTCACAACTGTCAGTGTCTTGTCATGTAGAATGGAATAGCAGAAGGGGAGATTTATCCACCTGATGCTTCAACTGTGAAAATTGACTGTGGACTCTAAAACAAGCTGAGCTTAAATGATTACACACCTGGGAAAGACCAGCATTTGTCATTTTGATAGGTATAAAGAAAAGATCCAAAAATAATCACTGCAGAAACTTGTAGCACAGAAACTGGTAATCGAGTGTTATCTTCTTGTCTAAATGCTGGGAGATTCATTAGGTGTGTTCAATAGAAGCAGTGCTTTACTAGGACAAACCCCATGGGATCCCTCCATTTAAGACAAATAAAAAACGTGGAGAAACTGTGGATAAACTGCAGATAATCCAGGTATTTCAGGTGTCACCTTCTCCCACAGAAATGGCTCCCACAGCAGTTTCCTAAAGGTCTAGCTCACTGCTCGCACACTGTGCTTTCCAGTCTCTCTGCTTTCCGCCACCTACCTTTGATGCTGCTCAGTAAATGATCCTCTGCAGAATGTCCTCTTCAGACTCCCCAGCTGCTTTTCTCTATGAGCTCATCGGTGCATGATATTGTTCAGCAGCCACAACCCCTGTGTGTCCATGGCTGGGAGGGAAAACCTCGCACCGAAAGCAGCACCGTGTACTGAGGCAGAGCTGTGCCGCAGCGTCAGCTCTGCTTTTGCTTTTGGTTTTTGCTTTGTTTTCACGTTTCAATCTGTGTAGCTTTGTAGCATTAGAGCTTTTTGTTCTGATCTGAAGTCTGATCAAAGTGGGATTTGAATGATTGCTGTGAGTTTGACTTTGTCAAATGTTGAAGAATCCAAAATTTTTCCAATATAATTTTTTGAGGTTTTTCTTTTTCTTCTCTCCTTTTTGAGATGTTGGAAAAAGAAAAAGTACAAAATGTTACTATCTGTGTTTTTCTTCAAAATTAAAATTCCTTTGGAATATGTAAAGTAAAATAAAGGCTATTCCATTCCACTTTTAATTGAAAGAGCAATTAAGACATCCAGTAGCACTCAGTTTAAAAACATCTCTTGAATCAGGCTTAGCTGAGGCTATGATTAATTTAGGAGACTTTAGGGAGCCTTGAACGTGCTCAAGATGAGCTCCCAATTCACACTGCAGACCTTCACGCAGCTCTGCTTGCTAGGGCACGCATGCAATTTCTGCAGGGTTTGCATTTTTCCCTTCTCCAAGCTTTCCTTTGAACATTCCTTCCTTGTGATCTGTCCTCTGACACATTCTGTCCTTTGGCTTAGCTGATGGCGCAAACCAAAGAATTCTAGTTGTTAGAGAGGTGGTGGGGTTTTCCCCCCATGATGTTTTACTGAAATTTTCATGCATTGTTTTTTTATTGAGGTATCTAGGAAATTTGATTTTGTGCAGATAAGCATTCATGTGGCTGGAACTCAGGAGAAAAGTCACAAAAAACGTTTTTCAGGATGAGAGAGTGTGATCAGAGAGGGGGCAAGGGAACTTAGGGCAATGCCAGAGACTTTCCTCAGATCATCTGGCATGGAGAGGTGGTGGCTGGTCCCTGGTGCTCCAAGACAACTTAACCTTAGCGTGCAGACCAGGGTGAGAACAGGTCAATAAAAGGCACCATTCAGTCTGCACACAGGGCATATGATAGAGTAACATGGTGTTTTATCTAATGCAATATTCACCTGCAGACAAAAAAATTCAACACATACATTTCAGACTAAATTAGATAAATGTCATTAGTGAAATTGCTTGATATTTTCAGAGATGCAAGGACAGGTTGGCCACAGCTAGAAAAAGTACGGGATGACATGTTAATAGATTTATATTTTAGTTTCAGAAATAGGTTTGAAAGAGATTCTGTATCCTGGCTGGTAGTTATGCCAGTGATCGAATCCAGTCCTGACCTCTCTGCAAGTTATACAGCCGAGACACAAACACAAACTGCCAAGTTAATGTTTAAGGGCTGGAATGTATTGGATCTTTTCTGTCAATCTCTTGATTTGGGCAGATCAGGAAGGAGAAATTTCCTGCTTTAACATTTCACAGTGAGGGGAAAAATATCCCACCATCCTTTAAAAGCAGTGCTAAACAGTGTTAATGATGTTTGGCTGATAGTCAGCTTCTATGAAGAAGATCTAGAGACTGATCTGGCTTTGATTTTTTTGAAGCCTAAAGGGGAAGGAATGGAAAAGCCCATCTCAGGGAGTAAGTGGGTGAGGAAGAGATAAGATGAGAGAACTTGCCCGAGGCTGATTATCAATACCTGTGCTGGAACATGGTCAACAAAAGCCTTGAAATTTGAGGGGGTGACAGGGTCTCTGCTGAATCTGCCAAATGCCTTGAGCTGCTCTTGAAAAGGGAGAGTGCAGGCTCTGAGCATCCAGCAGACAGGAAAAGTTCCTTAAGAATTTGAATAACACTATGTAGTTATATATATTTATAGTTACGGGGTGGGGAGGTGTTTAGTTTTGGGTTTGGTGTTTTTTTTGGTTTTGGGTTGTTTTTTTTTTTTTTAATCACCCAAAAGAGTTTAGAATATAAATGTAAAGCAAAGCCTCAGAAAAAGAATAGCTATCAACAGAGGAACAGTGCCAAGAAGTTAATGAAAGAATATATTGGTCAATTCAAGAGACAGTCAGATGCAGGATGCCAGTCACCTAACTTTCCCTTCACAGTCAGATTTTCTATGTTTTGTGTATTTAGATTAAAGAGTTCTCTAGTATCATCTTGTGTTAATGCAAGAGACCAAAAGTCTATGACAATAAAGCAGGAACATTTAATACAATTCCGATCCCTGACAGTTTCTTAATACCGCTTATCCTGCCTTCCCTTTCAAGATTTAGTCATCCTAGATTTCCTTCCAAATATAAATGAGGTGGCTTAAATCAAACCATAAATTATGCTTCCACTTATTATTTGCTTGCTAATCAGGATGGAAATGAAAAGAAGTTGGTTGTCAACCAGAACTCTTTCCCACAATATCCAGGAAAGTATCAGTATTAGGCAATTTAACAACAAAAGGAAACCAGATTGCACCTTGAGGAAGAAAGAAATAATCTGCTAGCCAGGAAGAATAGAGGAACATAGATTTTGCCAAATAAGCTTTAAAAAAAAAAAAAGATACTAATAATTAAGAGGGCCTGTGAGTGAAGCTGGTGAGGACAGAACTGTGATGCTTCCTGTTAGTAAATACAAAGAATAGACACTAATAGGGCTCCAGGGGAAAGCGATAGCTTGGGAATAGCCTTGGGAAGAAAGACAAACATACACAGAGGATGCAAAAACAGTGTGAAAAGCGATTCATGGGCACTCTGTACTATTCCGAATTGTTAAGGCTTTATTGTATTAACGGATTCCTACAAACTGAACAAAGAGTGTTGATTTCAAAGCAGTTTGAATTGCATGCCAGGAGCTGGCCAAGGCTGTGGGGAACACCTGCTGGGGAGTGCAGGGCAGCACCCCACCAGAAGCAAACCAGAAGTAGTTTGGATGAAGGTTACGGTGCATGCAGATAGCTGGGAGAGCCCAGTGACTTACTCTGGATATCTGATACTTTTTTAAATATTACATTAACACGTGTGAAAGTATGACCATGCTTAACATGACTTGAGGTGAAATGTGTGTTAACTTCCAACTACGGGATTAAGGGACTACAGCACTTGGAGAACTGTCACCGAAGAGCCAGTCCAGTTTATGGCTTGGCTGGTATTTGTTTCTGTCTCTGCAGACTCAAGCTTCTTTATCCACGTTTTATGGGTCTCCTAAATTGAAGGTGCCAGGACCACCACAGGCCAGATCAAAAATCACTGCTGTCTTCCAAAGAGGAAGAGCTCTGTATCTAGAGCTCCTAATCTAGTGCAAAACCAGCATGGAGACTTGCTTGGTCTCATTGTGCCAGGGTGACCAGCGCTGGGGCTTGGTGGGATTCCTGCCTTTCGGTCTGATCTGGATTCCACAATTTTTTGAGTTCTTCAACTCATGCTCCTTAGCCATGTTTATCCTCACGCTACGCTGAATTTTCACAGTCAACACGGTTCGTGTAACAAAGACTGTAGAATTTATTTCTCTAACGACATGGAAGGTCTCAAGGAGATATCAGGAAAATCTGTCTTTGTGGAGTTCATTTCAGCTGTACTAAAGCATGCAAGCTAGAAATCAGAACCTTACTTACTGCTTGCCATGTCATTCAGGCATGAGCTCCTTGGAAAGTGGAAGCTTTTTGTGGTCATTAGTTGAGATTTTAAGCATTAGCCTCCATGACAACTTTAAACAATTTCTTTTACAGATCAGATCTTTTTTACTTTTCTACCTGTGTTGCCAATTGACTTCTATGAGCTGACTAGCAAGAAAAATCAGGATAGTGCATACTGCTAATAAATTTCAGAGATTAAAGGCATGTGAATAATATTTAGTCCAGTAGTCTTGAACATAAATGAATATTCAGATAGAAGTAGATGCAATATTTTGGAAGCTTTCAGTGATTTGGAAGTTTGTTCATTAGTAATGGTATGTTTAGGAAAGCAAAGGACCTGTCTTGGCAAGTAATCTGTAAGTAAAGACACATGCCAACAGCTGGGGAAAAGTTCTTGGGGCAGGAGGGAAGTGATTCAGGACTGTACCCTAGAGTACAATCTTCTCTGCTTTGTCTAGTCTGATTACAAATGATTCAAGTAATGAAGTTTCTACTATTACTCCTGGGAAAAATCTGTGGTTTCATGTTACTCGTGACTTGGGCCATTCTTTAAACCAGGGAGTGAGGAATGTTCATCATTCATATTTTATTAGTGTTCTCTGAACTTTCAACATTTACATTTAAAAGCGTGAAAAGAAAAACACTGGGAAATTATTTTCAGGAATAATGCCACTGAGACACACACGTGCATTTGTAATACGCACACACTAACCCCTTACATATGTTGATGCACTTGTCTGTTCAGACCCTGTAGATACAGTTGTTACTCCTGCCTGGAGATTTTAAAATCAAAGTGAGGCAACAAAATAAAAACTGCCTCAAACACAATATAATTCCCACCTGCCCCATTTGCAACTGCTTCTGAAGCTTGCTAGGAAATTCAGCAGGTCAGAAAAGGTGTCCGCTCCCCACCCCGCCCTCCCAACATTTTCATCCATTTTCATGCCTCTGTTTGAATAACTGATGGAAAAAGCTAGTGGCATCTTCCAAATGTCCTACAAGGAACAGCCCTCTTCTCTGCCATCTGGCTGTGGGTTGGTTCCCAGAAGGGTGCGTCAATCAGCAAATATCCCAACATTGAGAGGTTCAACGCTCAGTTTAAAAATACTAATGACATCTGCCTCTCTTGAAAGTCATCTCTTAGTACAGTCTCCCCATACCTCTCTGAACCTGCCTTTGCGGGGTATGGAAGCAGCATATGGAAGCTAAGAAGGTTAGAAGGAACCATGAGCAGGAATGCCCCATCCCAGAATGACTCTCCAGCCTCAGCTGTGTGTGCAACAATTAAAATAAACACTCCAGTCACCTTTATTTTAAGGGTGATATCTTCCCAGCATTAGTTGCCTTGCCCTCTAGCTCTTGGTACTGGAACCAAGAAGAATAGAGCACTTTGGAACCACTTGCTTCAGCAAAGCTGTCCCCTTTTTCCTCTGTCCTCTCCCCTTACTTAGGTGAGATGGTTGGAGTTTGGACAAGAATATTTGCGTGCTCCAGCTGCAGACTGGGGGAAGGTGGGAAGGCATGTTGTTGGAATATGGCTGTAGCCTTGCTTTTCTCTTACACTTTTTCTTCAAAAACAGGCTGATGGCCCAGATGGACCCCAGAGCCATGCTGTATGTCCATCCAAATGTACAGTGGTAAATACAGACGGTCCCAGTAGACGTTGCTCCTTTCCAGTGGGCTTAAGTAACTGGTTTGCCTGATTTCCTTTGTTGTAGCTTCTCTCTTGTTGGGGCAGCTGAATTAAAGCAAATATATTAAATATCAGGCTGCTTACTACATAACACACTATGTGGCGTACATTCGTGCTTTTGGGGAACAGCAAAGGATACACACAAGTGAGTGAGAAATGCTCTGTTAGCAGGTTTGATTAGCTGCTATCTTCCTGTTTGGCATAAGAATAGTGAAGTCCTAGAGGCACTCAGCCTGCTGGAATGAACTGCTGTTAGCTTTTTGTTATGGCTGATCAGCTTGTTTCCAGCTTGGACATTGAGAAACAACTTTGTTGCTTGTTTTTAAAATAGGCAATGTTGCCAGAGCTTTTATTTCTCTTCTACAGAGTCTCTTTTGACTCCTCCGATTTCTTTCTGTGCTCCTACTATTCTGAGCGTCATGCCATTATCTTTCCTTGCCTTACATTGAACTGCCTATAGGCTACCAGCCCTTCACATAGCTCAGAGGTAGCACAGCTGACCTCTGCACAAATAATTCAACAGGTCTAAGCTCCATAGGCATCTTTGCTTTAGAGGACATAGGAAAGATAAATACTCTGAAAAATAAAATCAGTCATAGGAATTGGAGAAGTACTGACTAGGAAAAGCAATGCTGCTCAGCTCTCTGATTCACAGAAAAGGATTGCTGACATGTCAATTTGAATTGATAATCACAATTTCAAGTTGAAATGTGACTGCATTTCAGTTTATAAAACACCCCCCCCCCAAAAAAAAAAAAAAAAAATCAAATTTGAATTGCTTGCTTGCCCAAAATTTCTTGGGAGAAAAAGCAGTCTGCTTTGGCACCAGTATAGTTGGTTACACATCACAGACCCCAAAAGAACAAAGTGTTTATGGCTTTCAGCTGGACATACATCAAAGTTTATGGCCCGTGAAAAGCTCAAGCCACAATGATGCATTGGGTCCCCCAAAAGTACGCTGCAGAGATAGTAACATGGCCACATAAGTATAATGCCTTTGGCTTCATAGATTTGCTTGAGTAAAGTTAAAAATACATTTAAATGTCCTGCTGGGTCAGGGCTTGAGTGAGGAGATGCAATTTGTTCTGCGGTCTGATGACACACCATCAAAACCAGGACCATCCCAGGCAGTGGTCAGCTGACACTGAGCCAGCTGATGATGTCAAGCTTAAATATGAGCGCTATTGCGCAAAATCCAGTGAATGTGAGAGCTGATGAGTCAAATCAGATCTGACGGCTGAAAGTGAGAAATGCTCCCTTGTGCTTTTGCAACTGTTAATCTCTTATTTATACAGAGTATAAACTCCTTGGAGCAGGAGCTGTGCACTTTGTTCTTTATCAGCACAGGGCTTAGCACAACAATGGCCACGGCTAGGATAGCCTGGGCTTGCTGTAATACAGGTATCTAATACTAGAGTTTTCTGTGTGTGTGCGATCCCCTAGGTTTTGTCAGGTAAGGCAGAATTCTTGAAACAATCCTTTCTATGGCAATGTACTTGTTTTGGGAAAACATCATTCAACAAACATTTACAGGGTGGCATTTTTCCTTAAAATCAGAAAGAGGGCAAGCCCACGATCTGTTGTGGTTATTGGCCTTATGTAGGATACAAAAGCACACTAGAGGAAGGACCTATGGATCATCCCATATTTCAGGTGATTACCTCAGCTCCAAGGCTGTTCCTCGCTCCCTGCTTTGCTCCCTACCCTTTCCTTTTGCAGGCACCCACCTCTTCTGAAGTCTTAACTTCATTTTCTTGCAGACAAACTGCTTTGCCAAAGTTTGAGAAAGTTTCATAGCAGAGGAAAAATGTTTCCTGGGCAAACCTGATAATATAAGAAAAGCAACACCTGTTTGCTCTTTGGTGCAGGCACCTCTCTATTTGTGTACCAGACAATGCAGAATCAGGTGCAGTTGAGGTGAAGGGAAGCATTTATCCGCATCATTGGTTCATTTTTGTAGATTCCTTCTGCAGTGGTTGAAAAGGTTGAAAGCAGAGATTCCTTCCTTCATGTCAGATTCCAAATAAGTGGGGAAAACACTCAAGCTCAGAGACAGGAGGGTCAAGTCCAACATTTCACACCACGTTCTGGCTGAAACAAAACCAAGACATTCTCACCTTGGCCATGTCCATCTTCCTACTTGGAGCTGGACTTTTTTTTCTTTTTTTAGCTACAGTGTGAACTCTCCTGGGGCGGGATGGTGGGGTATTTTGAATCATAGCTGTTGCTGTGCTGCCTAAAATGAACAGTACAAGAATAGCCTGCTCCCCAAAATATAAGTGGTCTTTGAGTTCCAAGTCTTATAAAAGCTCTTTTGCCTGGGGAGCACATGCCAGATGGAAAGTGCCCCTCTGATTTCCTCCAAACATGCATGCAGCTGTTACTGCTTCCCCCTTTTTTTCCTAATGAAATTTTTAGACCTCACCTGTCGACACATGCATTATAGAGTTGGGAGTTTTTTGTGTGTGTGGTTTTTTTTCTCCCTTGTTCTCCTAAAGGAAAATGACATGATGTTTTGGAGAAATTACACAGGGCAGAAGCTGTGAAAATACCTTTGACATACTTTTAAGGGTGGGAAATTTCAGATACTGGCAAGCCTTTGTGCCCACAATACAGTGCCTGGCTAGAAAGAGTCTTTGTTTATAGCTTGTTTTATTTTGTGAGACAGAAGCTGGAAACTGCCCAGGTCTTAGGGGGAATACCAAGCATTTAGCTTGGACAGAAATAGAGCCACAGCTTAGGACACACTGAAACAAATGGAAGACAAAGTGATGACCCAGATCCAAGTTATTAAGGGTAAATACATATTGACAAGATTGAGGATTAGGTAGAAGGTACTTACACAATGAAGGAACCGTCTACACATCGTGCACTGAGTAAAGTTTACACTGCAATCTGAGGCTTTCTCAGAGTAGCTGATTTTTCATTAAAAACAAGATAACCAGCTTGAAGGAAAAAAACCCTTACTTCTCTCTCCTAGCACCTACTGTATTGTGAATGCAACATGACCGGTGCACCGAAACATCACAGTAAGTCTGGCAGAAAGATGTCTCTGCTGCTCCAGTGCGACAGCCAGGCTTGTCCCACATAAGGATCTGGCTCATGGCGATGTCATAGCTACATGTCTCCTCCTCTGCAGGAGTCTTCATCACCCAGTTCACCTTGAAGTGCCCCTTTCACTGTGACTCCCAGCCCTGTCTGCTCATAGGCTTAAGAGATCCTTCTGTGTCTGGTGATGCTATTAGGAATGACCCAGGAAAGAGGAAAAATAGAGGTTCCTAAAATAGGGGTTGAAAGAGGACAAAAGATTTTCATTAACCATTTTAAGAATATGAGCCCTATGTGAATGTGGTAATAGAAGAAAATGGGGTTAGGAAGCGGGTGGAAAAATATTCTCAAAGGAAAAGATAATTGTATCTGAGCTAATCTTTCACATCTCTTAGCTGGCTGGTATCTCTAGCTGAATGCAAAGTCTGAGCATTTAGCAAATAATATTACTCAGTTTAGCTGCTGGTTGATGCTCATCATTTTCTTTTAATGGGTTGTACAGACCCACTAGTAAAACCAGACGTGTGATACAGCATGCACTGAGCATGTGTTCTGCTTCGCTGTTGCACCTGGCTGGTTAGGTGTACTTTTATTAGGATATCGGCCCAGCTTGCTGTCATGGCACATGACAGTCATGACTCATAAAACAGATGTCAACAAAAACCTGATTCCTGCAACTGTTAAATAAACTATCGTTTCCCTGCAGAAAGCCATATTGGGGAATATTTTTGAGGGGGCACTAAACATGTATTATTTGCTTAGGTAAAGGCTAGCCATTTAGAAATGGTGTCAGATAAGAGCTAGGAAACCTCAATTCTTTCTCAGCTGGATTAGCTGACAATATCCTAGGTCAAGAAGCACGTTGGTTTAGAGAAAGCTTCATGGCATTGTTAGGGCTATATTTAAAACTGTTTAAACGTTTAAGGATGCAGACAGATCCTTAGGTGCTCCTGAAAATCCCAACAAGCATCCTTAGGTGTACAAATATCTCAGTGTTTTCCTTGCCTGGTGGGTCTGGGAAAAAGGAAAGAACGAGGGAAAACTCTTCACCTTGTGTCATTCAAACCTAATATTGTTCCAGTTTCCAGCAACACAGGAAGACCAAAAATTATTCAATCTGGAGCAGAAATAGACCATTTGACCCAAAGTGAAAAATCTTCTTTCAGACTGAAGTGATGCTTTATTTATGTTGTAGTATTTTTTTATGGGTAGATTTGGTTTTAGTAATATTGAAACAAAACTTGAAACTTTACTGAAGTGAAAAATTGCCTAGAGTAGAGATGAATTTCAAACATATTTTATTCTGGTACTCTTTGCTTTTCTCCTGACAATTTTTTGCATCAGCATTTAAACTTTCTTTACAAAATCTGCGGTCTTATTCCACCAGTTTCTCCCACATGCTCCAGAGCACAGTAGATCTTAGTTTTAAGATCTCATTACTGTTTTCATGATACTGAACTATTGTCATTCTGAAGGCCCATAAACCTCTAGAAAAAGGGGACTGAGATCCTAAAGATGAATTTCCAAAAATGAATTTGTAGCAAAATGACCCCACCTGACTTAATTTGCTGAGATGAATTCACAAATAACACTGCTTCTCCAAACTGTTTTTCTTTAGTTAGTATTTCCTTGCATTTTCTCTTTATTCATCAACTATCCTTCAGAATTTGGCCTATGACTTTTAAGGTCTTCATGCTTTAAATTGCTAGATAGATATAGCCTGGGGGCATCTGGCACTCGAAATTTGATTTTTTAGCTGTCCCCAAAAGTTTGCCTCCATTTGCAAGTAGCTCTGTGCCCATGGATGAAGTGTTCTGGAGGTTTCAACACTATGGGACATGGAGCTATTTTCATACCCACAAACAGAGGGTATTTTCACAGGAGAGTGAGCAGGAAGTTATTGTTGCAGCTTACCTTGAATAGACAAAGGGGAAATCACCAGCAATCCCAGTGCAAGCTCCTGCTCCTCCAACGTCCAACCATCGCAGGAGCTTCTGGGGCTTAAAACAAACACGTAGGTCTGCTCTATTGTTCCTTAGTTTTCTATAGCCCTTGCTTGTTTAGAAAATGATTTAGAAAGCCTGCTAGTGCAGAGCCAGGCTTTGTGTTCTTGTTTGTGTGTGTATTTCAAACTTGACTCCATTCAAGTTGTGAGGATTTAAAAAAAAAAAAAAAATCCATCATTATTTTCTTATTTGGGGGGCGGGATTGTTGTTGTTGTTGTTTCAGTTTATAGTCAGCTTCCTGTATTTACTTTTCAGCCTGCTCTGGTGGTGTGCTGACTTCTGGTGTTTACTGCTTTTAACAGCTGCAAACCTCCAGGTCTAAAACCTGCAAACCAAGAAGGTCTTACCAACTCTTCCTGCATATTTCTGAAGGGCACCCTCATGCCCCCTTCCACTGCAGAGCTGTGAGGGGCAAAACACGCAAAATGGATTAGAAACCTCCAGCTCCCCCTTTCCCTGCTGGTCTTGATTAAGTCCATAAAAGCATATTGCAAATAGTGGGTTCACCAGCTTCCTGGAAAAAGACTCAAAGTCCTTTCAGACAGCCAACTGCCACAGATATGTGAAACTAGAGATATTCTTACAGAGTGAGACAGTCCAGGTTTGTTCTATACAACATTTGCTTGATAACTGCCTGATGATTTCAACACTGAGGTATATTCTGCTAAAGTGAATTGTAGAGGGCTCTCCCAAGCACTGACACATCCCAAATAACCTTTTGATATAGCCTGCAGATAGCAGAATCTGCCTAACGTGAATTCATTCACTTAAAGGATCTTTTAGACACACTTTTTATTTCCTTCTGTAAAAATGAAGCTGTTGTCATAGTGTCTTTCATGGGCAAATTGGCAGAGATACATGTGTGTGACCTCGCTCTGACGTGCACAAAAGGCAAGACAAATTTTCCCTGCGAGACAGCATTCCCAAGTGCCATCAGGAGCCCTGTTGGGAGGCAGGTACTGTGTATACACAGCCCAACACCTTCCTGTGTTCGGCTGCAGCACTCCCCACATGCAATTTATTCCTTGATCAGGACTGTGAGGTGGGTGCTGATGCTACCTCATGTTTTAAGCTGGACCCAAAGGGCATTTATTTCCTGTGCTGCTCTGGGTAAGCAGTAGTTTTGCCAGTCTGGGTTATTTAACAGATGTAAAGCAACTCTAACTTCTATTATAAAATCAGAAAAAAAAAAAAGAGCAGTTTGCATTGTCTCTGCTTGGATGCCTCTTCTGCTGGGGAAGCAGCACCACCTACCACCTACTCCCACCCTCCAGCTGACAGCCAGGGGGTTTATTAACTTGCTTGGCAAAGCTGGGGGCTGATATTACCATACTTGGCTCACATCCTCCTGGTAGCACTTTCTTTACAGTTAAAATTATTATTTCTGAAATGTAAGCAAACTCCTTTAGCATTTTTGAAGGAGGTGACCAAATATACAGGATAAGATTTTTAGAAAAAAACCTAAAATTTGGACTAGATTTATATTTCCGTCATTTTAAATGATGTCAGTATAGCCAAAGGGATAACCTACTCCCCTTCACTTGAACCAGTGTAAGGATGTTTTTACCAGTATAGCTTGTTCCAGTTTGCAAAAGCAAAATAAGAGATATCACTAACTGTAAAGGATTTTTATTGGCTTTTCTGTGGCTGGAGGGATAAGCCATGCTCATACCCTGCACCGTTATGCTCGCAAAGCACTAAAGCTTAAGAGTCCTGAGGCAACAGGGGACCACAAGTTACTGAAATGCCCTTAGGTGCCATCAAAATCTTTATTTTCCTAATTTCCTTGTGTTTACAGAAGGGTGTGAATAACCAGAAAAAGCAGTGTTAAGGCGCTGCATCTCTGGAAGACATGAGAGATGAGTGTCATCAAACAAAACCAGGAAAGAGAGGGAGGAAGGGCAGCATTGCGAAGGACAGGAAGGTGGATATTAAAAACAAGGAAAGCGTAAGAAGGATGGACACATCAGACTGAAATAGCACATGTGAGAAAACTCTCCCAGCAGCAGCTACGTACTGTCTTAAAATAAAAGATGGGGGCAGGAGGAAGAGGGAGTGGAAAACTGGCATGAGACCCTTCATTTAGTCCCCATGCAGAACCAGCCAAAAATGAAAAAAAATGAATCCTTTTGCTATAAAATCCTGAAAGTCAAAGTTCTTTCACAGCAGAACTGAGACAAAAAAGGGGCAGAGAGAAAGATATTGTAAGACATCACGGCTTGTTATCTCCTACGCCTGCAGGTATTCTGGGGTCTGAAGTTTCTGTGCCTCAGAGGCTTTTCTTCTTTTGTTGCTGACAGCAAGGAATTTAGAAAATACACAAGATGCCACATTAGTTAAGATTTTGTTTTATCTTTTTGGCTGTGTGTTTCTTTTTTAACTGTTTCATCAAAAGGGGCAAGGGAGGGGAATCAGGTGACTCCAATGCTTGCCTTTGGTTTCTTATCAGAATTGCATAATTAAGCTATATTCTTATTACCAAAACATTTCAGGGCTGGACCCTATGTGTTCCGGACAGTTATGCTTTGCAAAGAGTTAAATAAACTGCTGATTTTGCAGGATGAAATTGAAATGCTAAGTGCGGCCCAAATATGTAGAAGTGAGAGAGAAATTTGGATTTTCCTGTGTAGAAGACAAAATGTAAATAGCTCTATAGAAATTCTCTGAAGTGTGTAAATTTACCTATTGAAAGATTTCTCTTTCCCTTTGACATCTAGGTTTGGATTAATTTTAATGTTTATCAGAGCAATGATGTTCAGATTCTTTCTCCTTTTTAATAGCTTTGATTGCTATTTTTTTAATCATTCACTCATAAATCGACCAATCTGGGACCATTATACATTGTACTTTGGCTCGGGACCATAGAAAACAATGGCTTAAATCCCATACATGCTTTGGCATCCACTCAATAACTAGTACATTCATTTATGCTAAATTTACTTCTGTTTTCAATGTTTCCAGTGTGCCCTAACCCTTTTGACCTACAATCTGCTGTAAATCCCTTTTACTACTCACTGACACGTGACTTTATAAATCATGCACAGGGCACTGAGATGATCCTATAACTGAACCCGGTATTTAGACTACAATTGAAAGGTCATAATTCTGGGCATGTTTAAAAGGCAGAGCTTGCAATAGCCATTAGCACATGATTCAATCTTTGACCTTAAAAGCAAAAGGAAACCAAGGTTCCTGCCCCCCCCATTACTATGTGCACATCATTTTGTTTAAAATAGTGCATTCAGCAGATAGATGAAGCAATTTGAATTATTCATTCCTCAGAACCCACATCTTGGAAATATCTGGCACCAGCAAATGCTACAATGCTCTGAAACTCAGAGGAGTCCACGGGTGTATAGATTCAGCTGCTCCCTGAATCCTTTCCCAGAGGAGGGAGAGGCTCAACGCATTTTCATACCAAGTTTTGTTCACTGGAAACCTCAGATATTTTGCTACAACCGGAGCAGAACTGCAAATGCGAGGCACTGTATCCATGAGGCAAGATCTCCTTGTGATTGCAACTGTTTTCTATGAAGCTGCTCGTCAAAGTGTCTTAGAGATCTGGGGTAAAATAGGCGAGTTCAGCTTCCCATTAGAATCAATGGAAAGGTCCTTGTTAGCTGCCTCATATCCATTCACACATCAAAGCCTATCCTAAAGATTATTCCTATTACCTTATTGGGTAGGACTCATTTTGTTGTCTGTCCATAAGGCAGCTAATGTGAGTCAGGTCAGGGGTAAATTTGAAGTGCCTGTTTTTCATTGTGGACTCTAAAAGGAAACTAGGAGAAGACTCAAGTGGAGATATTTCAGATGTAGACGCCTACAATTAGGGAAGATGAACCCACATTTTACGTCTGAGGCACATCCAGTAATGTCAACTGAATACTGCTATTGATCAGTGCTCAGCACACTTGTATAGGCTTTCTCTCTTGCCATGTGGACATAGTCCCAGTGAGTTCTGGTGATGGATCTGACCATAGCAAGCCAGTTGCTTGATTTTTGCAGGTCTGAACTTGCAATTTCATCCAGTCTGTGTTTTCTCTGCTCATCTGGTGGCTTAACCCATCATTCCCAACTAACTGAGAGACTGATCACTTGCAGAAACTGGTTTGTTATCAGTGCAGGAATATGACATGTTTTATGTGTGTGTGAAAAACTATTCTAGAGAAAACTCATCTGTGAGCAGAAACAGTGTGTAATTCTGTGAGTAAAAAATATTGGCGCTGCCCATCAACCACTTAGCAAGGCTGTTATTTACCACTTGCCTTGTCTAGTACCCAATAAAAATTTTACTTTCTTTTCATGCCCGCAGTTTTGGCAGCACTTACACTCACTCATCAGGGGAAGTAGGCTACAGTGTTGTAGGTAAATAAAAAGGGAACCCAATCCAGTTGCAAAAATAATAGCTATAAAAACAAAACAAAAATACAAACCTCTAAAAATTCAGAGCTTTTCTCTTGGCAACTTTTGAAATAACAGACTACTGCTCATAACGTTGCATAACATGAGAGAACATTACTCACTACAAAGTGATGTAATGTGACATCTGGTATTTGGAAACTTCAACTATACACTAACTATATGTTGCCTTGACTTGTTAAAGTAGTTGCAAGAAACTCTGTGCATGGAAAGCGTGTGTGTCAACATAGCCAATGCACGGCTCTCATGAGGACTGTATACCTTCTGCTGGCACAGGCTTTTGTCGTCTTTTCTTGCCCAATTTCATCCAATTTCCAGTTACAGTTGTCATGCAAATGCATCTCTGCCAAAAGCCACAGCAGTTGGAGTTAGAAGAGGCGAAGGGCAGCACACCAGAAGATCAGTGCAGGGCATGGCCCTTGGGTGGAGGCCTCTTACACACACTCCTATCAGCAGACTATCCTTTTGATGTATGGGAATAGCAGAATGTAGAAATAATTAATATATTCTTCATCTACATTATCAGTTTTATGGATAGATACGCTATTTTAAGGCATATCTTAAAGTTTTGACAAATGCTTTACATGGTGTCCCCCACTGGGCAGTGTCTGGCTGTACATCTTTCCCTGTTTGCTCATCCTAAAAGACACAACGACCATGTTTACACTACGTCATACAATTCAATTTCTTTTTAATTTAATTATAATTTAAGAGCTACCTTCAAGTCCAGATACACTTACTCTCCTTTCTGCAATCCTGCAAGTTTAGCATCCAGTCCACAGGCTGCTCATGAGACAGACTTGTGCACAGAAGGTGGTGGGAAACTGGGGTCAAAGAAAAGACATAATGGAAATATAGCTGGGACTTTCCAAAGTGTTCACACTAGGCTAAGAATTCCCACTGAAAGCATTAGGACAGCAATGAAACCTGAGCTGGCTTTGCAGAAATAGGAGATCTGTGTTCTTGCAGCACTCACTCCCTGCCCCGCTGCCCCAGTCTGTACCATCTCTCCTGCTCCTCCATTGCTTTGATTGATTTCCCCTATGAAACATGAGCCGAGGATCTCCCATCTTCTATTTTTATTTCAGATTTGGATCACTCTGAGTTTCCAGAAGGTTTTAAGTCCCAGGCTGTGTTACAAATACCTTTCTCACTCTCTTTTCACCTTCTCCTCTCCCACTCAAATCATTTTTATCATCTCGCTCTTGCTTAGGGAGAGAGAGAGATCCTGTTTCTGCATTGACCCCCAAGTGAGCGCAGCTGGCCAAGCTCCTCCAGGTCCTGCAATAGCCGTGTGAATTGCTGAGGGTCCAGCTGACCGCTGCAGACCTTTTACCTCTGCTTGTGTTTGTTGGTTTGTCACTCAGGCACTGCTGGTAAGATAACACCCAGCTAACAACTGCACAGCATGAACTTCAGGAAAACTCTGCCTTTGACGTTCTGCCTGTCCTTTACCTGTCACCTTAAAGACTGGGAGGAAGAGGAAAATAAAAGACAGGAAAAAAAATCCCTGTTAAAATTCACTTACACCCTTCCGCTTGTTTGAAAAAGCACATGCTGAAAGGCATAAACCCAAACACAATCTGTTTCCATTCAGCCAAAGCCAGGTACTGTGGGACAAAGTTTTAGGACGATAAGGCTGGAATTAGTGCAGGTTTAAAAGGCTCCTCCCCACGTGCCAAAATTTCACCTGTTATTAGCGTGATAGTTTTAGTGGTATATCTGAAGGGAACATGGCCCAAATGTAGGATGACAAAGTCGTCCTTGTTGTCCTTTCCTGCACAGCCTATTGCCAACAGCTGTTACCAAAAATCCTGAGGCCGTGGCACTTCATAACATGCCATTGAATTTAGTGACCATCAGATCGTAACCTTCACCAGTTTCTTGAAGCATTCAAAGATTGCGTGATTTTATTTTTTTCTAGTATTTCCATATTCATTCCTTCTCTCTTTTGGATAGCACCTGGCAGTTCTAGAAAGATAATTTGTAAACATGACAAAAAAGCCATGTACATTCACACGTGCTTTAATATAAAACCAATAATAAATCTTTTCAGGTTGTAAGGGACTTCCCTTTTTTTCTCAGAAATTAATTACCTGAAAATAAGAAGTTTCTTAGTAGTATCTGTGTTAAGTGACATGTCAACAAACCAGATCCTTGCTTTCATCAACAGATTATGGCACCATTTAAAATACTTTTTAATAGATGTTAATTAATATGGAGGCTTTGTGTTTTCATTAGTTATAAATAGCTTAAGTGGGTGGTAGGCAATTGGTTCTTCCTTGCCACATAACTTTTATATGTAAACTGCTGCACAGTAAGTATTTAGTGTATGATTCATAGGAAGCACCACAGTGAAGACTTGTAATAGGATAGAAAAAAAACAAACAAGCAAACTACTCAGAGCTGTAAAATGCCTAGCAGTTCACCTGCTTTATTTCCCCCACTGACAGTGTTGAATCGTTCCCTGTGATATTGTCTTCTGGAAATTACTGCCTAATAAACTTCATTAAAAATAAATATTTCCAGGGATCAATCCAAGTGTTTATCTTAATATTTGCTGCAGAAGTAAAAAAAAAACCTCAAGTGGAAGGTTCATAGCACTGCACATCAGGATACTGCAAAGAGCACTGAGGTCTGAGATGCACCAGTTTGCCATGTCTTTCCTCTCCATTTTTTTTTAATATTATATTTTCTTTGAAATTGTTCATTTTGGTTATGAGCTTTCTCTGAATGACTATCTCTATATAATCCACCTCCTTGGGACTTTAGGTCCAGTTTACAATTGATGATAAGAATGACACCCAGTTCAGGGTATTTCCTAGGGTAAATCCATATGGATTTAAATTGGAATTGATTTCATGCTTACAGGGTGGGTTTTTTCTGTCGCTTCCATCCAGATCTAAGTCTGTATATAATTCGTTCTTGATCTTTGAGTCACCTGTAAAGGAAAAGAGGATGAGGCCAGCACTCTTGCAGGAAAGGGTACTGAATTTTCTTTACTTAATTTGCATTACTAAATACACAGAATATTCAGATTATTTAATACCCATCTATTATTTCTAAGGAAAATGGAGGATAAAGAGACTACTTTATCTGCAGGATGCAAACTGATAGAAAAAAAAAAAAGAAGAAAATATTATTGCAAATACCAGATTGTGTCCTCTAGATGTGTCCACCGTAATTAATGGAAAATATTTTGTTAATGAAGGCATTTTGAAGAAAAAACCCAATGATTTAAAATTCTATTCTGTTTTCCCAGTTCTAATATGAACAAACTGTCCAGCACATTGCACTTTATGAACATCCTATTCAGCACGTAGGTGCACACACACATTAGTGCTCCCAGGTACATGAGTGCAGGGAGTTTTTATTGCAATGGTGTGCTACCTGCTCGCAGCTCCAAACAGCACCAAGGAGCAGTTAACTGCAAGTGAGGCAGAATCACAGTGTCCACTGCCGCCAGGCAACTCCCAAATAGCTGAAACTATGCCAGCAAAAATGCAGGGATTGGAGTTGTGAGAAAAATTACTTCATGAAGTCAAAATTAGTCAGAGTGGGAAGGTATGGCAGGTGAGAGAGAAGGAAAACTTTCATTGGCAGCCTTTGAACCTACAATTATTCTTAGAGTCACTGTCTGGGGGCAAAGGAGAGTGAACTTTAGCACTTTGCCTAAAGAAATCCAAGAAAAAGTGTTCTCTGGCCGCCCCTTTGAATTGTCAGATCAGCTCCCCAGAGGTGTTTACATGCTTTGTGGAGCACTGTGAGGGCTGGACACCCTGGGTCTCCTCATCATGGTGAAGCGTAGAGGTCAGCGGAGGAGAGGGGTGCAGTGTATGGAGCATGGGGTGGGAGTTACAAGAAAGGAGCTTGGAGACAAAGAGGGGAAGCAGAAATCCAGAGCTCTGACAGTCACTTGGACTGAGGCTGGGAAGTCATACATAATCCTTTCGAAGACTAGCCTTCCAAAGAAGCCATTGTTTGAGTCCTGGCATGATTTGTGCCTGCACTTGAAATGGAAGAGTTTCTCTAATCATTTGAGGTCATGGGACTGTGATTTAATTACTGTGAATTCCACTGCTAAATAGTATTGAAGTACCAAGCGGGAGAAGAGAGCACAGCTGACAGCATGCAGTCTTCAACTTCTCCATGTCTATATGTATCTGCATTCTTGCAAAGAGTTTGAGAAGATTTTTCTTCCTCAAAACACAGGTTCTTATTGAGACAGTCACTGAAAATGGAAACCAAACCAAAAAATTTTTAAGGCATGCTGCCAACTAGTATCTACTGGCCCTTGCTTAGTAGGGGATTTTTTTTGACATGCACTGAGAGGGTGTTTTAATTAACATTTCAAAAAAAACAGAGGAAAGAATGATTTTTCATCTTTTAGAAGGTCGAAAGGTATTCAGATATCATAGAAATGGATATAGTGTGAGAGCCTAAAGAGACAGAGAGGCATGTCAAAACACCTAGATACCACATCCCCTTAGAGTAGCTATTTTCTTTCTGTTATCATGTTAAATAGAGGTATCATAGAAATTAATCTCCTGTTCAGACATGGTCAAAAGATAAGGCAGAGATGGTGGTAGCTACTTCTTGTTCAGAGTGCCTTTCCTACATTTGGCCAAAGTAATGGGGGTGGTTAAAATACATAGTTGTATGATTATTTTGTAATATGTTACCCTGTTGCAATCAGCCCTACAAATGGATGTCATCACTTTTTATGAAGACATGGCATTCACAAGCGTGAAAGGTTAATGAGATTGTTCTTTAGCCAGGCACAGTGCAGGGCATCTCACATCTTCTGTCTTGGAAGTGGTAAAAGGAGAAAGCTTGCAATGGGAAAACCTTTTAAACTCCAGTTCTTGTAATTCTCCTTAGCAGAGTCCATTAGTCATGCTGAACTTTACTGAGAGCTCCCTAATGTACTTCACTTGAACTTTTAAACTGCTCAAGTCAGCTTTTGTTCAAGCTGGGACCCCCAGATCAAACTGGTTTTATATGAAAGAGGTTGGTTTACCACAGGGAATGTCATGAGTTTTACTGAACTTTCTTCAGAGCCAGCCTGCACATAAAGAAATAACCAGTTTTACTGTGCACAAAAAATGCGTTACAACAAATTCTGACTGTGCCTGCACACATGTAACCCCGACATGTGTGCTCCCATTTGCGGGGTGGATGGGCACTGCCTGGCCAAACAGCTCCTCAACACAAAACAGGAAAAATATGTAAAAAGTAAGAATTCCTCTCATCCTCTTTCAGTGATCAAAAAGGCACAGTAAAGCTCTCCCAGATATGAAAATTAAAATTAATTTATTATATTCAAGCTTGCATTGGGTACAAGATGGTAATAATAACAAGGTAATGCTAATAAGTGTGAATTTTTCTTTTAAGTGGTTGTGGGAGATGCTCTAAGCTGAACGATGAGCCTATGTAAGTAAAAATTGAGCCCAGCTCCCAAACTCTTACAAAGAACCTGCACACCTACGGGAAAGAATTTTTATAAAGCTGAGTATGTGACAAGAGACTTTCAACAGCTCAAATGCTCTTATAAGTGCTGAAAATAGATAATTTTCCAAATATATTTCCCCATCCAAGGCAGTGCATCTGTTTAAACAGCTGAGGATATAAAGGGCTTGCAAATAAAATGTTAAGTTTGCAGGTATCTATGACCGAAGGTGACTCAAAGGTTAGAAGACAAGAATAGAAACAAGAATAGCTGGGCTGTAATCCTACAGGTGCCTGGTGGCTTCACCTGCAGAGCTACTTACATTTCTTCAGGGGAACATTTTAAACCTGTCCTTCCTATATTAGCTGATCCTTTTCTATCTCCTTTTCCACCTCATATCAGCACCAGTAGCCATTAGTGTTGTGCCAGTTAAGCTTCCCAAAACAGACCTGAGAAATGATCCAGGAGATGGAGGAGAGCAAGTCTCAGGCTGTGAGCGTGGATCTCACAGGATATATTCAGATCCAGCTGAATCCGAGCAACTGGATGGGGACTAATTCTGAACAGGTGGCAACAAATGAGGCTGGAAACGTCTCAAAATGACGTCAGAATAGTAATGTGCCCTGGTTGGCCCATCAGAATATAAATTATTCTCACCTCTGGAGTGCCTTGTGTGGTTAGTACTTAATATATTCAGGTTTCCCAAGCAGTCAGAGCCCAGGGAAGGAAGGGAGCTGTAGAAATATCAGCATTACAGTAAATTGCAGAGGGGAAGCACGCTGTCATTTCCATGTAAAAACAAATTGGAACTGTATGCTGACTGCCTGGTGGGTGGCGAGAGCAGCATTGATGCTGTGATCTACAGCCTCCTGGAAAATAAAAATCTGCATGATTAAACTTCACGTTTCTCCACAGCGCTAAACAATTAGGCAGGGTGGAGGCTGGTTTCAAACAGGCATAAATCTTTCTTCCCTCTGCTTGAATCTCACGCTGATAGGAATAAGTTTTCTTACCAGCCTCTGATGGTAAAAAATAAGGATCTAGATAAAGTTGTTTATTCCAGTCAGGTATTGGCATGATGTGAGAAAACGCACTGGAAGACCAGATGTTCAGAAGTTGGCCACTGCCAGCATTTGCTCAGGAGCAGGAAAAATGATTTTTCCCTCCTTTTCCCTGGCCTCGCTTTGCCTGTTGTTATTTCCTACAAGCACCTCGACTTTTTCCTTCATCGGTCAGCGAACTTGTTAGAGCGAAGCATGGTTTCTCCTCTTCTGCACTGTCTGTTTTCAGAGCAGTTTTTGAACACTAACAACATACAAGTGATAAATACTCCAAAGGATTCAGGAAAGCATTCAACTGTATATAATGAATAGGATATAAGCACACGCTTAGTAATCCGTTTGGCCACACCAGTAACCACCAATCTCATATAGGACAATGTTGACAGCTCAGCTATTAGGTAACTGGTATCTTCTATATATCAGAAAAAACACCTGGCACTTGCAATCCCCTGGACACCAGTTTAGCAGGAATGGGCAATTAAGTTTCTTTAAGTCCCTGTGGGTGGTTTGAGCACAGTTGGCAGCATGGATCAGTGGAAACTTGCTTGCAGCTAGCTAGTCTCTCCCCACATGCACCAAATTCATCTCCTTCATCATGGGGAGATTCTCTCACAAAATAGAAGGACAACATTTGTAGATGACTTTGTTCTTTTGGGGTTTGTTTGGAGGTTTTTTTCCCAATTAACAATATTTCAGCAGAAGCTAGACAGGGGAGAAAACCACAATATGAAAATGTTCTTTGATCTTGATCAAATGTTTACTCTATTAAATAACTAATTAAAAAAAAATGAGCAGAGCTGTGCAGTCTCATCTGTCTGCAAAGTGTTTGTAGTCTACAAGCACAATAGGAGATAATCAAATGTCTACATAATCTTCCCTTTTAACCTTTTGATAAGGAAGTTTTTCCAGCCTGACTGTGCCTGAAGCAATTAATAACGGCGCATCTCAGCAGATAGGATACCTTCTGAGTGCAGCCCATTGTACGCAGCATAAAAAATATTAGAAAGCACTTCATTAACCAATCTGAAATGAAAGCATTCAATCTTAATCCTGTCATCAGGGTTGCCTAATTAAAGGAATGAGCAGATTTATGAAGCTGCTATTTTTAACAAAGCCCCGGCACATTCAGTGCCTTGGCCTCTTGGCGCAGCGGAAGTGATGTCAGTGGTTGCCTGAGCGAACATGAATTATGTTTACAATATCCCAGGAGAACTTTTGTATTTTTCAACTCCCACAGAAAACTATCATATTTAGCTTCAAATAGAAAACCTCAGGCAGGGCTCCAAGTGATTTACACAAGCTGAAGCTGCAGCTTTATTTTTCTTTCATATTTCATATTACAATGTCTTTTCCTGATTTCTTTTATTGCCATAAAATCCCCATCTTTTGCAAGTCTAGTTTAAGGCAGTGGGATACATTTTCTTCCTGAACAGATTGGAACAAATTTTAGGGGTTCCTATAAAGTCATCAGACGCATAACCTACATTTGCAGTGGGGTCAGTGGTGACAGCATTTGGTCAAACGGGATTAGGAACTTGAGAATGGGTGTGCTGGGACACCTGTAAACATAAAAAGTGAATTTAGATCGCAACAGAAGGGGAATTTGTAGGAGAGAGCAGTCCCTTCTTGGCCCCTTGGCACTGTTGGCACCATCTCTGCCTCTCCCACCTCTTACAGCCGCGGCACTTTTTGAGAAACTTCCTCGTAAACAACTTGTTCATACAATGAGGGATCTCCAGGAGCATCCGTGAAACAGCCTCAGCCCCTTCCTTCCACCCTCTGTTTGAAATTGTCGTCTTTAGTGATGCTGTTTGGGGAGAAGTGGAGGAGGGAAAGGTTCAGGTTTCAAAATGCTGCTGTCCTCCAATGAGTGATAGAAACAGTCTTGATTTCAAAGGGCAAAGAAAACCCCCCAAAAATCAGACAAGAAAAACAAACAAAAAAAAAGACCCCAAAGGAAAGAAACCATTAATACAATTTACAGAGAACCAAAATTTAAGCCCAAAGTACTTTCAGTGTTTTGTTCTTAACATGTATTGATGAAAACCTTTTAGCACTACCCCTATATTTAGCATCGCAATAAATGTTCTGCATCCACACACTGCAATCGCTGCTCATTTAAAAGCCTAATAGCTTAATTTATGACAGGTTTTCTTTCTAATGCCACTGTTTTCATTCTCGTGAATTATAGATCCAGTTTTATATACAGTGTTGGTATCAGAGAAAGACTAATAACTTCTCTTATTGAAGAGAAATTAAGACAGAAAACTGCACTGCGACAAAGGACAAATTTATTGATTAGGGGGAGGGAAAAAAAAAGTCCTTTCTGGACTTTTTCTGGTCTTGGCTTGCAACAAGTCCTGAAACTCTGTCAGACTCTGCCTTACTCATACTGGAGGAAAGGAACCACTGACTTCAGCAGGAATTTGATTTCTTTCTTACAGCAGACCAAAGAGCAGGATAAATGAACAACTATCACAGCACTTAGTGGGCCAAATCCCTATTCTCTTGTCTAGCAGGGATGACTCCTCACTTTACTGTAATTTATCATGACCTCTCCCAATCCTTTGCTAATTCTGACCTGGACACTATCCACACCCATATTTCAACATGTTTTACTACTATTGACCAGCATTTCACTGCTGTATCTGGACTCCTCCTTCCAGGGGACCCTATTAACAAGAAATAACATTCCTTTTCTTGAATTCCTTCCCTCCTACAATAGCTTATGTTGGTGGAGGTGAGCAGATTTTTACACATTGTAAACCAATGCAACATGAGTCTTGCACCCAAAATATAGAGGAAGAATAAACTGTTTAACTAATTTTTGCTCTTAAGTTTGGAGAGGAAAAACGCTGTCAATTATCTAAATGTCTTTACTTGTCTTATGTCTCTGCACTTCCATGAGACATTTCACTTAAAAATGAAATTTGCGAATGGCATGGTTTTTTTGTTTTGCTATATACATTTTCTCCTTTTACACAGGGAATCTTGCCAAATGGTGCTTTTTCTCTTCCATATCCCCTACCTCCATATTCTTCTTTTCGCATTAGCTGACAGCCTGTTATGTCCATATTCTGGCAACTTCTTTTGCAAACCCTTCATTCCAGAATGAAGGAATGCAAAGGCCAGATAGTCAAACATATCTTTACAAATACTTTAAGCTTCTTTTCCTCTTGTCAAACCATCCTAAAATAAATGTATTTTACACCTATAGTCCAAAAAATTTTACAAGGCAACACTTTCATGAGAAAGTATAAATCACAGTGGAGATAAGAATGCAAACAAATAAAGTTGTCTATACAGTTGAACTGCAGAGTTATGAAGGTCTGGCAGACTTGACCAAGATACTATTTTCTAATTGTTTCCTCACACAGAAACCATCATCTTCGTCAAAGTCTGAGCAACTTACAGGAATATAGTTTATCCCAGTGCTTGCCTCTGACATGAGTAACTTTGCCTTACTGACCTTCTGCCTAAATCCACTCAACATGGGCTGGGAAGTTTTACATTTTTTCTTTTTATTTAGTTCTGTCCATTAGGGCAGCAGAATTATCCCCATTGAATGACAAAAAAATGCAATGAAGAGAGGAAAAAAAAGAAGGAGTGAAAGCAGCATTGAAAACCAAAATGTTAAAAAAAAAAATGCAAACTAACACTGAAGAGCAAAGTTTTGTGTTGAAACTCATAAAATCCAGGAGGCCAGTGGTAGACTTCTGTTCAGGAGCTATCACAGTATATGGACACACAGGTGCAGAGCCTTAGAGCAAGAGTCAGTGTCAGGGAGGGTAGGTTGAAGAAGCCATCTGGAATAAATATGCAGGTTCCTACAAGTCAAGGGAACTTGGGGAACACAGCAATGCCATCGCTACTCCCAAGCCCTGGTTTGTTCTGGAGGGCAGCAGTAACAGTCCCAGAAAAAAAAAAAAAAAAAAAACAAACAAAGAAATCTTACCGAGAGTTTTCCATGATACTCCTTCATCCAACATTGCTGAATATTAGTTTACACCAGCCCATACTGTGTCTGTGGAAATAGTAAATTAATGAGGAATGGAGTGAATTTGATACTGAATACCCTTTTTTTTGTTAGTGCTCTATAGAGCTGCATAGCATCCAAGCAGCTACACCACATCTCCAAGCAAGGTTCCTCAAATTAGTTTATGTGGATCAATGTGGTTAGTTATTTCTTTCTCAGTAGCAAATATGGTGAGGTTGTTCCTGTTTCAGTGGTAAATTACATTTGTCAAGTAAGTGTTATCTTCTGAAGAACGGTGGGTGATTTATCTTTACAAGGAATGTGTTGCGACTTGCATAGACATTTCAGTGTTACTGGGGATGCCAGGTGAGCTACCTGCCAGGAGCTGACGGAGAGGTCTGAAGATGCTGCAGTTCATTTCTCTCCAACACACGCTGATGATACTGATATGACGCTATTAGTTTTGTGGGACACTGGACAGAGGCAAATATTGACCAATTCCTGTTGCTTAAAATGGAATTTTTCAGAGGTGGAAATGCTCACAGGGTTTCACTGGTTCCTTATAAGAGAAGAAGAAAGCCTAAAAACTGTATTTCTGGAAGAGGCAGGAGGCAGAAGCATTTGGTCTATCAAAACCTTGCAGAACTCTTTCATGGAAGACTGAAGATGTGCTCGAAGGCGGCCCCTGCGGCTCTGTAGAGGCAGCTGTTGAAATGACAGTCCTTTCCCCAGCTGGCTGGGAAAGCCACCTCCGCAAGCACAGTGCTCTCCCCTCCGCTGCCTCCCCAGGGACCTCAGCTGGGCCCATGGCACCTTCTCAGCTTGGACCCAGCTGCGTCCACCCACCAGCTCTGTCCAAGGAGCTGCTTGTCATTAGTTTGGCAGCATGTGCCTACAGGAGACAATGAATGGCTAGAGAACAAATAAACTGACAATGTCAGAGATATTATTGGATGAGAAAACTGATATTTGAGATGAGCTAAATTTAATTATGATTGTTTAAAATTCTTTCTATGTCTTTTCTATATTTCCTCCTCTGGTTCTCCATCACCACCCGTGTTCCTAGGGCTTTCAAATTGCCACACTGGGATAAGCTTGGCAGCAGAGGCTGCCTGGGAATCGCCAATGCTGGAAGCCCTCAGATCCCCAGAAGCCCATCATGAATCCAGGCATGGTTCCATTGGAAACCAGCCTTTGATTCACCCAAAGCTTGACATAGCCAAGATACATCAGATGAAACAATTTTGGGTTCTGCGGAAAAAGAATGACTTCCAAAAATATTCAAACCAGCTCTAACCACTACATCTTCAACAGTGATGAGCTGATACCTCTTAATCAACCCCAAGAATAGCTAGATTAGATATTTTGCTCCATTTTGAACAAATTATGGTATCCTGAAACAAATATTTGTGGGTGGTTAAATTAGTCTTTACAAATGTATAAACTAATTTGGGTTAATTGTCAGTTAATCAGCTCAGAAAATGAGGCTTCGGCATTTCTCAAGAAATGCATGCAACAAAATGAGGAAGACAAGACACTTCTGATACTTTTAAGGTAAAAGAATAACAAAACTAAGTAGGCTATTAAAGAACTCTTAAATTAATTTTGTTCATCATCCAAAGAATGGCAAGATGAAAGAGACACAGTGTCCCCCATTTCTCCTGGAAAGCAAAATCTTAATGATTACTTACTGTCCTTAGAGCTGGACCTCTCAGTAACATCAGCTGTAGTAAGCACTGATGTATGTGTGACTGACTAATTGGGGGAGTAAAAGAAAGGTTGAGTGAAGAAGAGTTTCAGGATTATTTTGAAAAAAGAAAATTGCTATCCAACTTCCAGTTTGATAGGTACTTCCATGGGTTTAGAGATGATTGTCTTGAAACCTGTCCTCTCTTAAGGAAGAAATAACATGTTACATTACACTCCTGGTCCAGCTTCCTCTACCCCTTTTCATATGCAAACAATGGGCATGTTCATTCTGAAGGTAACACCAAAGTGCCACAGAGCAAGGTGAGTTCCTCCACCATTGGCACATGTCTAGATCATGAAAATGAGGCATCTAGTCCTGCACCTGCTGCTCTTGGGAAGTGCATCGTCTGGGAGACCATGGGCTTCACCCAAATAAATGGCATTAAAATCCAGCTGTTGCAGGGAATAGTGGTAGTGATTCAGTAGGTGGCACTACTCCCTCTGAGTCAGTGCCAACACTCATGTGAAGTTAGGGAGCTTTGTGCTGTAGCATCTGGCATCCTTCACTGTCGCATTAAAAAGGTTCTCCTTACTTATGAAATAGCACATCATTAAAGATCCCATGGCATGTTTCGCAAGAATATACTCAGCAATATTGGTGCAGTGAGCAAACTTCGTTACCTTCTGCCTCCCAAAATTTCTGTTTCCGTTAGAGAAGGTGATTTCCTTCTCATCAGAAGTGACTGGTAGTTGTATTTAATAGATTCAACCTTCCACACTAGAAGCTGTCTGCATTTCAGTGGGAGGGTGTAGCTGAAATGGTATGTTTTTGTGGAATAATTGGATGCTTTTCAGGAGGGCAGTGTATCAATGTCATTCAGTTTTACTATGTTTCTCAAGCTGCTTTGTACACATGATACATGAACCAAGCATTTGTGTTGGATGGAAATTCATGGGTGGTGATAAGAGCAGAGACCTCATTAGCAGGAACTGAGCGTAAAGATCCGAGTTAGTTGCAGTGTGATTATGTTGTAACTGTGTGAATTATCCGGGAAAGACTCAAATCAGTCATAGAGTGTGTTTGGAGACATCTCCCCAGGAAATAGAAATGGCAAGGTCATTTTAAGTGGTGAGATTAGGAGAGGTAGTATACTCCCTGTTATCCATATGCAGGGAGAATAAACTCAAACTAGAACACAGAAGACGTACTATTAACAGTAGGATTATTCTTACAAGATGAAATTAAAGACATTCACCTATTTATCCTTGAAATGATGACTCTGAAGTAAGAACTGCATAAATACATCTGGAGATAAGAAAACTAACTGCTTAAGGGAAAGGAAACATTAGGAGAAGAACAAATGACACTAAAATGACAGGTGTAATTAGGTTGGATATCAGATAACTTCCAGTAACCTGAGCAGGAAAAGTCTGGAACAACCTTCCATTGGAAGCACTGGGAGCAAAGAGACTAATAGTTTTTAATAGAGAACTTAATCAGCTTATGAAATGGTTTATATGATATATCTGGAGAATACAAACCCTGTTTTTGTAGTCTTACTCAAACAAATAACTAAGATTAGCTTCCGAAGTACATTACCACACTGCTCATGCCCTCTTGCTATGTCTCCATCTGCTTATTGCTTGAACCTGTGATTTTGTCTGGCACGTGTGGTATGCTTTGTGCTGTGTGGTACCTCTAATCCCATTTCTTTTTGAATCACACTTGATGCTGGTTTGTGTAACGCGCTACTGATGTGGAAAAGAATGAATGCACATCTTACACAAAAGCAAAGGAAGACTCCTGTTTCAGGAATGCGCTGGCAGTAATCCACCAGACGACGATTTAACTTAAAACCACAAGAATGGACATAAATGGTGAATGGTTGTCCTCCTGAAAGAGCCCAGGAATGCCACTGGGCCTCCAGTCAGTGCTCACCCCAGACAATGCCCATTACACATCTCTTCGTTACATGTGTGAATCTACACAAAGCACGAGTCTTTGCTCCAAACTCATAATTTGTGTGAAGCACAGGTTTTTACTACCCACCTTTCCACCCCCACAAAAGCCTCTTGATCCCCATACTTTTTGCTGCTACGTATTATTGCCTCAGGTGAAATGGTTGATGATAACTGGCATATCGGTGGGCAGGTGTTTGCTCCTCTGAATATTAACACAAGAGACTGAGGAGTGAATGGACATGTCAAAATCTCTGCACTGGCCTTTCTTAGGGATTTTCCCCCACTTTTGAGTATGTCTCAAGAGTATCACACAGGGCTGACATCCCCATCTAAATTCTGTTGTTCGGAATAGTGACACTCCCAATGTTTTATGAAACCTGTTGTTAAAAAAAAAAAAGCAACTTAGGTTGCCTATTTTCAAGTTTATGGAAATAGTGAAGGTAAATTTAATGTTAGGTTCAGTCTGAGAGAAGATGCGACAAGTCAGAAAATAAAACTAAGTGTCTGTGTCCTCTGTATTGCACAGCCTGAAGAGTCCAACTTCCAGCAGTTTTTCCTGCTGTTTTTCCAGAAGGCACTGGTAATTTTTTTTTAATTTGTTTTCTTAAAATATTCATAATAATTCATTCCACTTCAGATGCAGGAAGGGTGATGTTTCAACTCCTGCTAAAATCCAGCCAGCAGAGCAGTGGTGAGAGCATTTTTCCTCTATTCCCGTCTACGGGTAGTCTCTTTTTTTGGATCCACAGAGACTAAACTCGATGTTGTTTTGTATTTTTACTGTGGGAACGCATAGGCCATGAATCAATGGAACTACAGTCTAACTTTATGATCTCCTGAGGAGTCTGAAATGCTTTTGTCTCTGTGATCAACCCCCTTTTCTTTGTCAGCAAAGCAGTCTAATTGCTGGAGACTGTATCGTGTTCAAATGGTGCTGTGCAGGATGCAAACGGGCGGTGTAGTAGTGGTGGGAATATAACCCCACCTGCAAATAGATCTCATTGTGCCTACACATAAATTGAATAATCCAAAAATGAGTGTCTTTACAGGGAATAAGATCCAAATATTAAGTGGTTAATAAGAAAAAACGCTCATGTTTGTTTGGATTTGGGTTAGTATAGATTTTGTAACTCAAATTGAATGATGTTGAACATATGGCAAATTATTGTTGTTTCTAGGGTGCTTAAATGGTGTAATCAATTCAAAGAAACTTTGCAGCACACCTCATTGAGCAATTACCAATGCTGGTGCAGCTGGAGGCAAAAGACGTGGCAAAGCAAGAACAGGAACTTGGGAAATTAGTTCCTGGCTTTATCCATCGTTATGAAGTATTTTGTCAAGTGTCACTTAAGTTGTCCATGCCTTTGTTTTCTCTGCTTTAAAAAGGGGCTTATCACATTGACCTTACACTGTATGAACTAATTAATTCTTATTGATAAAGCACTTTGCAATGTTCTGTTCATGGGCACTGGAGGAGTGCCCAGTGATGATATTGCTGTTGTGGCTCCTCCGGTGTGTTTGGAACTGAATAAGGACAACTTAATTTCAGGTGTCTGCCTCTGGCAAGTGAATCTTGAGCAACATTCTTGAGATCAATCAGAAAAGAAAACTAATCCATCGTTCATGGGAGGTACCCCATCTTAGACTTTTTCTTAGTTGTAAACTGACTGAGATTTACCTTTAACTTTTCCCAGAGCACAAAGGGGAAAACCCTTGCTAAGAGTGAGATGTCCCTGGAAATTTTGAGATGTGTGACATACTGTATTTGGAATGTGGTTCTTAGTCCTCCAATGCCATTTCTTTTCACCAGAGCCTAATGGAGCCCCAGATCCAGAGATAAACAGGAATATTAACTCAGAAGCAGGGGGTCATTTTTGGCAGCTATGAGCTTGGTGACTATTTCAAAATTATTTTACTGATGTTAGTTAATATTTCAAATACACTCATATTCATTCAGATCATCATAGATTAAATAATTCAGACAGCATTTTGGACATAGCCAGGCAGGCATCCATAGTTTTTTTTCCCCAAAGTTTCTCTCTAGTAGTACCAGGCTTTGGGGGCAATTCCAGAGAATGGACTGCTGGGCAGTATATCTCCTAGCCTGAGAGCCCACAGTAGTTTTCATGTCTGAAAGACCAGGCTCTTCTATCACCCACATCAATGGAGTACCTCAGCAATACTGATCTTTCATACAGCTTTCTTTGTTTTTAAATCTCTTTGATCTGACACCGCCCTTGTGAGATTGCTTGGAGGCAGATCATTAGCTTGGTGCCAACCCTGCATTTGGCACTGAGTCCTATATACAATACCACCTCTGCCCTTTAAAATCTCAGTTAAAGCTCCAGTCCTGCAGGATGCTGAGTGCCCTGGGAGATTCCCGCTTTCTTTCTATTCCTTCAGCTAAAATGTTGGAAAAAACGTAATATTTCTTAAGCTCATCCCCCCCAAAAGTTTATCTAAAAGCACATTAAAAAATTAATTTTATTAAGCATGATTTCACAAATGATGAAACCATGAGAAAATGTAACAAACTTGCCTTACACTTCCAAGATAAATTGATATCAGAGCTGATGGAAAGATTTTAAATATTCCCCAGGTCTTATGTTGTTCTCAGTATCCTGAATGAAATCTCCAACATCTGTGTAATTATGCTTACAAATATGAGTTTAACTTGCATTAAGAAAAATAAAAATCCTAGCTCAGAGTGGATGCAAAGTACAGAGGTAGCAAACATTATATTATTCTCTCTAGCTTTTTATACTGTGCTTTCTATCTGCTTTCTGTAGGGGAATCCATTCAAATTACTTAAATCTGACCCATGTCAATTGTAACCCCTTTCACAATTGTGAGGAATTTCCACTTGGAGATGTTGCTGGCTCCAGGCAATGAAAATCCATGACCCATATAGAGGATGTGCCAATGGTCAGCTTCTGTATGTACCGCTTCCAGCCTCTGCCCTGGCTGGGCACGAGGACCAGATCTCTTTTTATCTTTTGATTCTTACACAGCTGTTGGAGGGGAACTCACCCAACCACTGTAAGTGACTCAGGAAATATATTGCAGATCTGTTCCATTCTGGCCATGCTCCAGTGCGAAACACGGCTGTACTGGCCAGCAGCAACGAGTGGAAATCCACACAGGGACATTCTTCACATTCCGGGGCACGTGCTGCTTACTGAAAAAAAACCCAAAAACTTTCCACTGCAAACAGGCACTGAAAGACTTTCCCTCTCTGACTGTCCCAGTGCCACCAGAACTAGTATTGGGAATATTGTGGTGCCAGGTGCCAGCCCCTATGACTAGTAGAAGGACAAGCCCCCACTCAAAGGAGAAGTTGGTTTGCTCTCACCCAGCTTGAATATGTTGTTGGAGCAGCTTTGCAAATACTTACAAAAAAGCAGTCAGGTTGTGTTCATACCCCTAAACTGTTCCCGGTAAGGTCAGACCAAAGGCTTGACCAGCCCAGTGCCTCGTCCCAGAGGGAGCCCACAGCAGGCGTCAGCATGAGAGTGTGGGACAGGTCAATGCGCTCATTGCAATCCTTTCTCTGCACACTCTCCAGCCCCCAACAGTAAACGGATCCGCTGCTTGCCAGAGCCACTAGTAATATTGTTTTATTTTAAAATAGTAATAAATGCAGAGCTGCTTATCCACAGGTAGTGAACAGGAGCATGTGAGGAGGACAGGGTGATTGTAATAGGTGACTTGATAGCAGAGGAAGATATGGCTGAAAGGCTGCTCAGGAAGAGCTTTGTGTTTAATTGCTGAAGACAGCTTTAATTGCCGTTTCCAACTACTTGCAGAGAACGCAGAGCCAGACTCTACTCAGAGGAGCACCATAAAGGACAAGCAGCAGCAGAGACAGGTTGCAGCAAGGGAAATTCTAGATAGAAGGGAAAAATATTCGCCATGATGGTGAACAGGTGCCTGGAGAGGATGTGAAATCCCTACCCATAAAGATATTCAAAACTCAGTTATATGAGGCCCTGAGCAACGTGGTCTAGCTTTGAAATTCACTCTGCTTTGAGCAAGGGGTTCCTTCCAAGCAGAATTATGTTTTGACTTTATGAGCCCACACCCTTGATCTTTGACTTTACTATAGCTATAATCTTGCTATATTCAAAACCATTTCCCTAACTCTAGAGATAGCCTTGCTATGTGCTGCCTGCATCCTCAAAAAGAACATTTTCTTTTGCATCAGTCTGTGCATCCTGAATGAATGTACTGCCCACCTTATTCTTTTATGCTATTAATCTCTTCTGTAATTTTAATCCGTTCTACCCTGATGTAATTTAATAATAATTTTGTTGTTAGTTGCCTGTCACCAGAACATCTGTCACCAATACTTCCCTAGAATTCTCACTGCACTTGTATAATTTATAATTGTATAGTCCTGTTGCTGTACCTCCCTCACCTGTGTGTTAACTATATGACATATATTATATGCCACATTTCCTTCATTCTCCGTGTGTACCTACAGATGGAGAAGATGTTGTCAAAACTTTTTTTTTTTTTTTTTAAATCAGTGAAAACAGAGAGACAAGGTCAAATTCCCTTGTGTGAATACAAATTCATTCACTATTTTTTAGGGGATGAAAAGAGTTTGTCACAGTAAAAACATTTTTAATCAGCAATTTTTGGTGACCTGTTCTAAAAAGTTTCATGTGGTAATCTTTTCTGCCCTCTCTGGTCCTAAAAAACTAAACAAATATTTGCACGTCTGAGTTTCATCAGCTCCTCTGAGTCCCCTTTATCACACTACAACCAATTGGTGCCAAACTGCAAATGTATACTGAAGAACCATCAATGTCACAACTGAAATTTTTGGCTCACCGGTCATATATGGAACTTGGGAAGCAGTCAGGACAGGACTCTGAACAGCATGTGTTGGTTCAGCAGCCAGAAGTGGTGGTAGGCACAGCAGCCCTGTTGGGAAAAACCACACAAAATGCTGCTGAGCTGCAAGTGCAAATCTTGCCCAACCCCACGCAGGTCCCAAAGGCTCATGGGGCTCCTTCAGAGCTCCCGACATCGCCCACGATTGTCTTTTGGTTCAAATCAGGGGCAGAATGAGTCAACACTTTGAATGATCAGTTTGAAAATTGGGCTGCTGGCGGGAGCAATAAACAAATGCACATGACTTCCAAAACTCATGCCACCAGTCCACTGAGTTCAAACCCAGTTGATGAGTTCATGCCAGAAAGACTATCCCCCCACCACCTCCTTTTCATGGGTTCCTTGCAGCAGTAGGCTAACCAGTTTGATGAGAAGCAATGACATTTCTCATATTTTCACCCACTGTTGGCATAAAATCCAAAGTAAAATCATTTTAACTTCATCCCAATCTTACGCCCCATTTGCAGCTTTGCTAGCACTTCCAGAATCCCTGTGTGCTAGAGGAGTGCTATGATTTCTGCTCCACAGATGAAGAATAGAGACACGAAGGGACAGATTTTCAGAAATTCTCAGCATGCACTGAAGGGACCAAAAGAGGACAACTCTTAGATAGGCAGCCAGCTTTCTTCTTCTTCATATTTTTTTCTTCTTCTTTTTAATGCTGAGCACTCAGCAGTTCTCAGCAGCCGCATCTTTCAGATGCTTAAGTGGGCCTTGGACTTTTATTTTAAGAAAAAAAAGCTGGCTGTTAAATGACTTGCCCAAGCTCACCCAGGGTGTCTGTGGCAGAGCCAGCAATCGAACCCAGATCTCCTAAGTCTCAGGCCAGCCTTAACCACAAGACCATTCTTCCTCTCACAAAGATGATCCCCATCCCATAGGAAAAATATTCTAACAGGATTTGAAAAAAAAATCCTATAAAAATACTTAAACCTGAACAAATATGTAATAATTGCTATTCAGAATCCATGCAGGGTCTAATTAAATCCATATTCTGTAACCTTAATTTAAAACAATCCCAATATTATTTTTAGGTTTTGGATGTGGATTTATTGCTTCTATCAGCAGCATGTTTGGCACCCAATACCATACAAAACTCTGTGTGTTTCATCAAAGCGCTGGCAAGAACCTTCATTTTCTGGACAGCTGCTGTAGGCTTGCAGCAAAGGAGAACTAGCAGCTTCATTTCCCCTACATGGTGGTTCAGATTAAAAAACATCCCTGTTGCTTATGCTTATGTTACTGTACCATTAGAAATCAGGGTGGTTGTGTTACTGATAATGTAAGCAAGTCCTTTCTGATTTGTACTCCAAGCCACAGTTTGGGATTAAGATTTAATTCCAGAGATATGAGTTATATAATAAAGCAGAATATGACTCCCCAAGCGATACACTTGCTGACCTTCCAGTCTAGCAAGCACAGGGCTGCGGTTCTGTGCTCAGAAATCTGACCCAACCAAATTTTTCATCTCCTTAGGCACAATTTCATTTTGCCTCTTGATTTCTAATGCGAGGTGTGCGTGATGTGCAGGAGTTTGCAGAAGCCCCAGAAACTGAGTCAAGCTGTAGGTGTTGTTTTCACACATGAAAGAGACAGTAAATGATGTTCTCTTCATAGTAACTGAAATAAAGGCACGTGGCGACACATATCTTCTGATTTTTTGTCTTTTTATTCATTGTTTCATGCTTCTGTAATTCCAGGATCGGTTAGAGGAACTAACCACAATAATATCGTTTTTCACAAGATTTCTAACTTAATTTTGGTCAGGGACAAGAAACTCAAATATTTCTGGTAAACTAGAACAATGCTGCCTCTGTGAAGAGAACTTGAAGGCTGTGCCCTGAAGAATTGCAAAGCATCTATTTGTCCTTGTTTCTTAAAACCTTTCATCTGTGTTTATAGAAAAGGGTTAAAAGCAACAGCAGAAAAAAGTGAAGACTTCGAAATTACTCAGGCCAACTGCAAAGCCAGGACATTTCTCATGTTCTTACCCTGCGTCTTGGTACCTGGTAGACTAGTGCCTCCTTTTTCATTATCCCATGAATAATAAACACTCCACTTCAGCCCTCAATCACTGCTTTGGCCCTGAGCCTTCAGAGCAGATGTGGCGGACGCCATTATGAAAATAATAAGTAAATAGCAATGGCAAAGACCAGGCTGGACAGGAAGACAACAGGAACCCTGAGTTTGTCATGGAACTGTCAGACAAGCCTCGTAATAGCGATTCCTCTTTTGGGTTCACTCTGTGTCCTTCAGATGATGGGACTGTGCATGCAAATCATCTGAACTCGCTTTGTTGTTGTTGTTGTTAAATGACAATGGTCAGTGCTTAACTTGCCATACCCCCTTTTATAAAACTTCAGAATTTGCCTCTGAGCATAAACTTCGCAGATTCAAGAATCCAGTCTGGGACAGAAAACCCTTTTGCTGCTGGATTAATGCAACATACAAAAGATGTGTCCTGCCTCTTCTGAAGATTTTCCCTGCTATGTCAATGGTGTGCTGTGACCCTGAAGAGAGAATGTGCCTGGGAGGGCCACAATGGTGGAAAACCTCTGATTTGATAACGCTTGTGTTCAGGTCAGTGGCAGCCCACATTAGACCCTGACTCCAAACTGACACTTAGGCAGATGGTCAGAGTTAAACATGTGCCTTCAGGGTGCTCCAAAAATGAATTGACACAAGTACGTACTCCTGAAATTGGGCACTAAGTGTGGTTTGGGCTTTGCCAGTGACTTGTCATATGGAGAAAAAAAGCACTGTAAAAACAGAAGCCATTGTCTGTCATTACCTCTTTATCTTGCTATGATATATATGTCCAGCCCTGCTTCACTTTGCAAATCAGTGTGGCTGGAAGCATCCATCATCCTATCAGTTCAGTTGGATTAATTATGGTCAATCAAAATGTTTCAAAAGAGGACAGAAATGTCTGTAGCAGTTAATCCTGTCCATTCAGGATGTCAGGACATTGGCATTTTACACTTCAGTTCAATTACAAGACAAATCTGCTAATGGGACGTAATCTTTCAGAGTAAACAAGGAAGCAAAGCACTAATATTCTGGCAATTGATTTATGCAGGGTAAATGGTGCAGAGTAAAAGCTTCAGGAAGCCACATGAGTGAGAACAGCCATGGGCTTGTCTGGTGCTGCTTTCCCTTCCCTTCTTCCACAGAAAAAAAAAATCATTATGTGAAGTCTCTTTTTAATTGAGCTACATCCAGAAGTCAACTCTTATCCAAAGGACACATTATACCTGGCGGGGTCCTCTTCTCTCCCTTCTCTCTCCAACCCCTTTTCGCTTCCAAGGGGAAGCAGGATAAGAAAGGGAACAAGTGAATCATAAAAGCTTTTGCTGTAAAGGGTGAGATTCCAGGGTCATATGTGCCTGCCCTGCAGATGAGGAGGCTGGAGAGTCGTGTAGCAGCTCACCAGCATTTGTCAGTGAGCGAGCGCAGAGCTGGGGGTACTAACGAGAGACCCCCACCTCTCCCCTTCGATCCTCCCCCTTCAATTCAGCTCTCTGTAGAAGGCACAGGTGAAGTCACCAAAAGTGAGTCCTCTGCAGAGGAATGAGTTGTGAGGTCTGAGCATTTCTTTGACTAAACAATCCTTTAAAGGCTTAATTAAAAGCGATTTCAAGTGATGAAATTGCCTTCCCACACAAACTAAAATTTCCCAGGCGAGCTGATCGAACTATTGCTACGTAATTCCATGCACACACATGTATCCACGCACGCACGCACACACACACACACATCACACACCCTGTTATCCCTGCAACATTTTTAAACAGATGCAAGAGAAATAAATGTGAATCCTTTGTGACTTCTGCCCATTCCTAGGTTACTTACAGCACTGCAGTTTTGTAACTCTGCAGAGCCACTAATATCCTCCAACAGCCATTTGGACATCATGTTTTCATTAAGCATTTATAGCAAACTAACTGCAATTAAAGATTTATAAATCCTATTGCGTTACGGCACAACCCAGAGCAAGAATTGCCCCTGAGGTTAACTTTCCTTTCTTTTTTTTTTTTTTAAGGACAACAACATATTGGGATCAGTTATCAGTGGAAAGGGCATGCACCGTTTCTTCAGGGTTTTCTTCAAGTGATTTTGGTTTGGATGGAAGCATTTTGTTTGGAACATAGTATTTATCAAAGGAGGAAGGGCCTGAAAATTAGAATACACCAAGAACTGCAAGTCAGTTCAGAGAGACCTCTCAAACTCATTTTCACCCCTGACTTAGTTCTTTCAGCACAAGCAGGAATTCAGCACATTATCTGCCACGTGATAGATATAAATGTACTTCAGCAACTCACCTGAGCTCTCAGAGGAAGGTTGGTGCAATGAGCTGAACCCTGGTTTCCCAGGACTTGACCTCCTCCCAAAAATAGTGCACTCATCCAGAAAGCTGCATGACATAGCTGGATGCCAGAGAAACGTGCTGCTAGGTTATCTTCAATCATTCGTCTCAAGAAATTTAAGTGGTTATTTTGTTCTGGAGGAACCTTATACCTCAGCCCAGCAATTGTTGTTGAACTTGTTCATCCACCTCCATCTCCGATTAGCAAATTTCACTGGAAAGGATGTTGAAAGCAAAGAAAGAGTTATGGAAATCTGAAATTATACTGTGAAATGATGACATTGTTGGGATCAAAAAGGACGTTTTTATAATTGGGTACATCCAGACTTTTACAGCACATTTGGAACTGAAGTCATGTATAAATACTCTTTCTCAGAGTACCCATGGGATTGATTTTTTCCCAAGGACTTTAAGGAAAACAGTGTTTGCCCTTTCTGTTAAAAGTTGGACCATACCATCCAGATTCAGTCCAGCTTGATCTCTGCTTTTCTGGAATGAGGAGGGAGAGGTTTACCAATTTGTTTACTAAGACTTTACCAACCGTTACACTATGAATGCTTAAAATTACACCTTGAAATTCCTATTCAGTCATCAAAGAAGTGGACAGACTTCAAAACAGTTTAGCACTTCACTGCCTTCAGTAAAGACAATGTTTCAGCGTGACCACTCTTTGGCTTGGAGAGAAGTTGCGATCAATTAGCAGACATATTTTTTCCTAATTTTTAAGACTTGGAGCATTTTTTCACCTTTCAGGAAGACACATGCACACACAAGCTGTGCAGCACACCCACAAGTGCTCTCGCTTTTAGAGGGTGGTTAATAATTTCCGGAACAGTTACAGAAATGTGTGGGTTGCAGCCTGATGTTTTCTGTGCATTTGTCCACATAGCAGATGAACTACTGCACACTTGGAACAAAGCTCTGGCTCTCCCTCCGACAGGCTCGAGCGGGTTGCAGAGGGTGGGCTTTGCCAGAGCAGAACCGCAGGCAGGAGGGGCAGTGGGAGCCAGCACAAAGCAGCTGATTTGGGACATGGCTCTTAGCTTCGTGAGAAAGTGCTCCTGTGGATCTCATGCAAAGCAGCTGCCCCCTCTCCATGAATATTAAATTCTCTGGGCACAAAAAAACCCTCCTCCTCCTCCTCCAGACTTGGATTTTCAAGGGTTTCATATGCTAGCCCAAGGTTGGGGAGGGGTGAACTGCTCAGACCCAGCTTAACAACACACTCTCCAGACCACAAAATCCACACTTCGCCTGTCAAAACTCAGCACCGAATATTTCACTTCTGTTTGTACCTAGGCTGGATCTCCCCCAGGGACCAGTGATAACATTTTGACTTGTGACAGATGCTTCCTTCATAAGGATATTTTCCAGGCTGACTTTTCCCCAGCCACCTCATAAAAATAGTCTCTTTTTATTTGAAATGAGTTATTTTAGCTGTTGGAGGGGGGTGGTGGTGTTGGCATCCTTTAAAATTTGTCTTTTGATTAAAAATGAAAAATATATTTCTAAAGTAATTAACATGTGTGTTATTGGATGTACACTGATGATTACATTATAGGACTGGCTATCAAAGGATTACAGTTAAGAGGTTTAATATTCTCCAGCTGATCCTGTAGCAAATTAATCTGGTCTGACCTTTACTGTTCTTTGTTATGTCACCATAGTATCTTTTCAGCGTATCATCCATTACCCACTTTCAGTAAAGTTAAAAAAAGTAGGGAATTTCAAAAACATGTCTTTTAGAGGAAATACTAACAAACAAAGCTTAGCTTGCTCATCGTAACTGTTAAGTTGAGAAAAGTAAATCTGAATTGCAAACTGTTGCACTGCTGCAAACCTTATATTCTTGTTACAACAGCAACAAACTGTGAAGAAATCCATTGCCTCTGTAAGGATTAAGTTCAATAGTAGATAAAATGGGAGCTGCCTGGCGCCACACACATATTGTATTAAGTATCCCGTCCCTAGAAACAGAGGAAAATATGAGGCCCATAGCCTGCATGTAGCTGTCTCATGTTCGAATCCATCATGTTTAATCCCCCAGTGTCCACATGAAGCCCACACAATTAAGTGTTTATGTATGACAATGCAATCTCACAGCCATGAGGACATATTGAGCACAGTGGATTAAAGACATGCTACCTCAGTGTAATAGAGTCAGACTTCATAGATAAGAAAAGCTGCATAATGACAGATTTCTGAGCTTTTTTTCTGACTCAGCAGAGAAAAAAAGACTAAGCCAATTAAATAACTGACATCTGCTTTTATATACTTTTGCTCATCTCCATGTAAAACAATCTTAATAGGTATTTTTTTGCTAGTCAGAAGAACAGGTTTGACACTGATCAGGCCAGTACAGATTAATTTTCCTGTTGGAAGTGTTAAAACGCACTGGTGCTAGCAGTCAAACATACAATCAAACACATGGTTACAAGAATGCATACTCCAGGGCTATGTGAAACTGGGAGAACATCCAGCAAGCTCTCATGGAAACAGAGCCCAAGCCAGCTTTGCAAAATGCAAATGCCTTGCTGATAAGCCACAGGTGCACAAAAGACAACCAGCTCAGAGGAGATGCAGGAGGAGTGAATTTTCTGCCCTGCTTCACTCCCTCCATGGGATATTTGTTTCTCTCTACTCTTCTCTGGGCAGTCCATCTCCTGCTTAGGAGTCTGGGTGTGGAATGGCTGATTTTTGCCTAAGGTTTTTTGCACCCTTAGTCACTTAATGACAGACCAGTGTTATCCTACCCAGTCCCTAGAGAATAGTCTTTATTCATCTAATGCTGTTTTCACATTCCCATCTAGCTGTTCTACCAGACCAGCTCCTGCATCTCTCTCTGTACATAATGCCAATGTTCCTCTGCTTCAGTTTTCCTTCTTGGTCTGAATTTGGATTGCCCATTTGGTAGAAAGGGCACAAGTCTACCATCTCAGAACAAATTGCTAGCCTAAATTTCTTGTTCCTAAGGAAGAAGAAATGTTTCATGTTTCCTAGGAAACTTAAAGCATTGTTTAATATAAACATAATGGCATATTTGAGGAAATAAGACTCCTCTTCCATCACAGAAAAAAACTAGTGACGTTTATCAAACCGCTTTCCTGTAGCCTCTTCCTGGAAAGGGCTTTAGACCTTCATTGTTCCCTTCAATCTGCTAAGCCCCTGATTTGAAATTATTGCAGGGATACCTACTGCAAAACACGCCTTCCTCGTGTCACCAAGGAGCTGCGGCACCACCCAAGCCTCATAATGAATGATTGCTAAGAGGAAGGTAGCCAAAATAATGATGTGATCTAGTAGCCTCCTGTCCTGAATATTCTTCTTATGAAAGCATCATACTCTGATCTACCTTAAACCAAGCCTGGTGGAGTGCTGTAGAATACAGGGCAACCTTCTTTTCCCTTTACCTTAGCATCAAGAAGTTGGGTATCGGGTCTAAGCTAATTATCCAGGCAGCCTCTTTGGTCACCTGAGAATTAAAAGGCATCTTCAGAGAGTGATTTGCACCACCAACCTGAATTAATCATCCCTTTGTCTCCTAGCTCACTCCACATGAAGCCTGGGAGACCACCTTAGACACAATGCCTGGCTCTTAGATGTTTAATATTACGTCACTCACATGCCTACGTAGATGTCCTTGAAGGAAAGCTGCATTTAGGGCCTCAATATTCACAGACATATGTTTATAGCCCAGAAATTGTATTAATTTCCCTTTTTATCCTTTGCTTTCCTTTCACCTAGCTCTGTTCTGTTCACATGGCAGTTGTCACTGGTCATTAAATTGAAGTATTTTCTTTGCAAAATGGAACAAGTGTAGAATTCCCAGCATCCATTTCAACATGGCATGAAAACATGAAATCTGGCGTGTAATTCTGTGAAGGGTATGACTGTATTTTATGTGAATCACAAGAGTTGGGAAGACACACCCAATGTAAGATCCTCCAGTTAGGCAACAGTGTTTAAGAAACCAGGCATTTCTTCAGATTCTACTCTTAATTTGCCAAAAGGAGTTGATTGCCCAAGTCCATCAGTTGCCAAGAAATGTATGATGTTCAGCTCTGCTTTCATATGGCAACCTGAAAACACTAATAAATAGGATTTATTCTGACTGGTACCATTTCAAGAAGTATTTCTACACAATCATAGGCACCTATAAATTAAGTTGTGTGCCTATAAATTAATCAAAAATTTCCCAGTCTGTCTCTCAGCATTCCATTTGGTTGATAGTAAGGATAATAAATTCACTTTATAAATGCCCTGATAGTGCTATTGTTAGCATTGTGCTCTTTTCTCTTTTATAAATTCCTGGTTTGGGTTACAGAGAACACTGAAAAATTTTAATTGTTTGAACTGAAATTGTATGTGGTGGAGTGTACATTTCAGAAAATTTTTCATTATTTTTTCCCCCTCAAGCTAAAAAAACTCACCTATTTTCCCATTAGGAAAAAAAAAAAAAAAAAAAGAAACAAAAAAGAAACTTGATCAGTTTTAATATTGTGAGACTTTAGGGCAGGGGTTTGAGATCTGGCTGCGGGAGGAGATTTGTGCTTTTTGCCGTTTGTGTGGCAGCATGTTTTCACATGCACATGATGCACATATATAGATATATATACATAAGATGCATTTCAAAAAATGGTAGTGCCATTTTTTTGAAATGGAAATTTCAAAAAAATATTCTCTCTCACCCCTTTTTCTGCATCCCCTTAAAGCAGGAGACCTTAGGGTTGTATTTTGCAAAGCATGCTATACTGCTGGACACATATCAAACATTTTTAGCTTGCTGTTGGTTTACTGAAAGCTGAGGGAACTCTCCAAGTCCTCAAATACACTGGCCTGCAGACAGCATTTACTGACATGTCAAACTCCAGCTTGGGGAACTGAATGGAAAGTCAGCTCTTGGACTTGTCAATGAGAATGATGCATTAAAACTCGTTGTACAAATATTAGCCTTTGTAATGCTTTAGGACTACTTCATTAAAGAAAAAGAGTATTTAAGGATACTCTTTTCTAGTCTGAGCCCTTTTCCCACATAAACTATGATACTAGCAAACTCTATCATTTATTTACAGTCTACTTTTAGCAGTCTGTTAGATTTTCCCAGATGTATGTTTCATTTAACTGAGTGAACAGTTAATGAACTCCTAATATATACTCTAATACTGCTGATATATACCTTTATATCTAAGCAATACAAAGAGATCTCTCTGTGCTTGCAGAGCAGTTGTAACGATGCAGTCAGGAACCCTGCCATTCATATTGTCTAAAGAGAAAACAATGATGTCAATATGAAACATAGCAACTTTACATCAGGCTTCAAGAAGTCATTGAAAATGTGTTTCCCCTCTCCATTATGGGTTTTTGGAAGCAAACCATCCAAATCCTTCTATACTACCTTCCCAGAAAAAAATATTATTTTTCATTCTTCAACAGAAATTCATGATTGCTGTTTCATACGTATTTGCATTTATTTTTTAAATTATATTCAAGGGAACCAAATATATGAGTTGTCTTTTGCATAAAATAACATAACTCATAGCCCAGGTTCCTTAATCTTTTCTATAAGCAAATGGGCACACAGGTAGGCAAAGAAAAGCATTCACACTCTGCAAATTCGTGCCCTAGTGAAAGTTTCACTGCAGCATTAGCTAATAAATATTCTGGGGACTAGTGACACCATCTTGGCTACCTAGAACACAGATTTCTGCTATCCATGTTGAATTTATGTTGGTTTAGGTGTGACCCTATCAGGGACAAAAGCAAGGAAAATTATTTCAAGTAGAGTTCTGTTAAAATATATGCTAGTAGTATAAATCTGGGTTGGTTCTTCCCAGTGCGTAGCAATATTAGCAGCAGGCAGCAGTGTTGATGGCTTTGGACCAATGACAGAAAATCTGGATTATAAACACAGTCTTTCCCCCTTCTCCCCAGGTACAAAAGTACATTGAAGAGATTGAGCCCCAAATTCTAGAACGTTTTTGGTCCTTCAAGCCATCTGCAGGACATTTTTAATGTGCACAGTGCACCTCTGCAGAATAACGCACACAGGACGGCTTGATGGTTACAAGCATAACTGCTGCAGGGTAGAATTAGGTAGAATGATTTTTTTTTTTTTAATTTTTATTGTAATAAATCCAGATCACAGCTAGGATCTCTGAATAGTCAGCAGCACATTCTATACCCCCCCCCCCCAAGCCTATACTTCAGGTAGAAAAAGATAGGCAAAGGATATGTTCCAGTTAACAGATGATGGATAGATTTAAAAAAAAAAAGTCATGACTTATTTCAGCGATAGTAGAAGTCAAGTTCAGATCCAGAAAACAGAAGTGTAGATTTGTCCTAAATGGCCTGACACAAATTATCCTCTTTTCTGTGCTCTTTCATATTCCTCTTTGTGGGTAATGTTTTTCAGTCTGTGCTGAGGATACAGTAAGATTCACTGTCCAGAATAAAGTCAGGGTCTTTGCAGTAGTCCTAGGGAGCAGGTCTCTGGATATCTAAATCCTGGGACCTGTTAAGGAAAAAAATGGGAGCCGCGACAGTCTTCCACAAAGCAACAACATTTTCTGAACCAAATTCTCATTTAGTTCATTAGTCAACATGTCCTTTCTCCAAAATATTGTATTTTCTGGAAGTACTGCTCCATAACATACATGTCACTCCTCATGGAGTGCAGTCGAGCTCAGTAATGCTCACATCCCAGAAGAACCAGGGGTACATAAAAATTGTGGTGGGAAAGAAAAGTCTGTTTTAATATCTTTTATCAAAAAAAGTAATGAAAACTTTGCCTGTTGTGGAATTATTCTGCTAATAGCTGAAAACTAGACCCAGGCTGTCAACCATCATAAGCAGTACTGAAGCTCACCTTTACCAGTGCTCATTCACACCAGCTGATGATTTAGTCTTTGGTCATTTAAGTGCTACCTACACTCAGGAATGTTAATTAAGAATAACAGAGTCTCTCCTGCAAACAATGGTGTCTCTGTTTCTTTAGTTCTTTTAGTAAATACTTTATTTCTGAAACTAGAGCTCCTAAACTGATTTGTGTTACAAGAGTAACTTTCCTTTATAATTAATTGATTGATTACTTAGTTAATTACTTAGTGATGTGATCGTTCAGGTGTATTATGGCATCTGGTAGGGCTGATGGTGATCTCTGAGTAAGTGTATGGTTTGTACCTGCTGGTATCTCTGCTCAAAACATGGGGGTGTGCATTTGTTTGGATGTGAAGGAGACCAGGGGCAGAGGGAGGAATTTCCCACACCTCAGTCTGATCCTTCTCATCAAAAATTTTGCATTTTGAAATATTTTGTTAAGTTTTACTTATGATTCAGAAAAAGAAAACATAGTGTAAAGTAGAAAGGGCATAACATATGCCCATTTGCTGTGGCTTTTGAGTACAGGTTTTGCAGTGTTTCCCTCCCTTCCCTCTGGCTCCACCGGGACTGCAGCTCACCCTCCTATTTGAAGGAAGGACAGACACAGTCTCCACATTGTCTATGAACTATCAAGAATCTTCCTCAGAAAATAATTACGATTGACCCACATTGCCTGTGTGTTGGCTTCTCCCCATGCCCCTGAATTTTCATAATTTTAATTTCCTAAAAAAAACCCCTTCTACTTTCAGATTTATTGTGGTTTTGTGGCTAAAATTCCCATGAGTAGGACGCCTAGTTACAGGACCTGACATTGCTAGGTGCTGACACTATTGGAGATGCTGCTCAGTTACCATGATTCATTTTCTCTTGCTTTTGCACAACATAGGAGCAGTCTCATCATCTCATAGCAAGCTGCTCGTAGCCCTCTGAGATGACACAAACCTGTTGCATCATCTGTGCCACACTCAGAAAAAAAATTCCGATTTTCTTATCCTACCACCCAATGTTTTTTGGGGGGGAAAAGAAAAAGAAAAGAATTTTAGTTGTCTGGGAATGGTATTTTACCAGTTGTCTAAAAATGCTATAAATACATGGATTGATGCTTGAAACATTTCATGAATAACTATGTTCTGGCTAGGAGACATTTGTTTATACTGTTTCTATAAAAAATTTAGTACATAATAGCATCTAATTAATTGAAGTTCTAGTGCAACATTTCTAGAAAAATTATAGGTATTAAGGTTATTTTCTCGTAAAATGATTTGCGTTAATTTTGCTTCTAGCTAGCATTTCCATAAGAAAACATAATTATAACAAACACTTAGTTCATTAAAGTTTCAGTATGGATGTTTGGATAGGATTAATTCTGTCTGGCCAGCTCAGTTCTTGATGATTCATGTCAGATTATCATCAGAACATGCCCATCTTCAAGCAAGAATTTGCAAAGATAGAGTTTTGAGTTGAGCTTTTAATCTTCTTAACCAAATAAAATTTTTTGTAGTGAACATCAACTACAGCATTTCTAAAAATTGATTAATATACCCAAATTCAAATGTCCATCCTTAAAAAATGTTTTTGTTTTTGTTTTTTTTAAAATCTCCACTAAAACCTGGAATACACTCAGCTCCGTTTCATTCCATAAAAGCCATCCTAATGGATTTTTCTTCAGGGGTCTATCTTTTGCCCTGTGCAATGAGTTTCAATTAAGCGTCATCTTTGTTTTTTCCATGTCTGGCTCATGGTTTAAAAAAAATCCTACTGTAACATATCCCATTTTCCAAAGACTTATTTTACAGCTAATTTTTAATGAATTATAACAAATCCCTGAACCCTCAGGAGTTTGAAGCCAGTGTCAAGTTTTTCGGGGCAGGCTTTCCTCTAGTTTTTAACATTTTCCATTCACCTTTAACTAATCTCAACCCAGGATTATAAAACAGAAGTAAATGGAAAAAGTATCTGGTGAAAAAGTAAGGAAGTCGTGCTTGAGTACCAAGCAGGTTTGTTTCATGGTTGACCAGCTCTCATTTTCATATAGAAGATGTAATACAAACTACTTGTATCTGCTTTCTTTCTAGCTGTAACTGACCTGCGTTAACCTGGCTACTCAATACCGTTGGTTTTATCTTTCAAACACAATAGACACAGAAGTCCTTTTTTTCCCCTTTTTCTCTTCCCTCTCCTCCTATTCAAATTCAGCACCATTTGGGAGAATGGAAAAAGTAATTGATTTTCCCTAATGATGTCTCAGTGAGCAGATCAGGTTAACTGTGGACAGCAGCTGCAGTTTAATTTGTGAGTGTGCAATTGAAAATTATACACTCATTGGATTACTGCACCTGACCATGAGGCTGGCACACTGCCTGCTGTGTCTTAAAAAAAATAAGACTCACAAAAAAGTCTAGAGAAATTCTAGTATCTGTGCGGATGTATAGAAGAAATATAAAACAGCAGAAAGGAGATCCATCCTTATTTGTTCAGAAAACTTACGGAAGTTAGTAATTTTCTTAAGGAAGTCCAGAAAAGTTGCAGTTGAGTTACTTTAAATGTCTTTATTGCATTTGGTGGTGTTAAACCTACCCTTACTGTTCTGGAATTGTCTCCAGAATCAGAAAGTGAAACAGAAACACTAAGGAAAAAGTTAGCATAAATTTGAAGGTACTGCATACTGGTTAATAATCTAAAGTGCCAGGCAAGTATCAAAGTATTATGATTTTAAGCATTTAGAAACAGATTCTTAATTAAAAAACAAGACAATTTCAGCCTGATAAGAATCTTGATATATATTTTTCATCCTAAAACTGACAGTGTGTATGAATATTGTTGAGGTTTGGTTTGGGGTTGTTTTTTTTTCTAATACTTCCATGTTTAAACTCGAGCCATTTCACTTCCAGAATATGCTTAGTTTCTCTTAGAAAACAACAAAAAGCATATTTTAGGTGTCCCTAAAATAGACAAGAGAAGCCAGTGTTTGGCCCATTAGATTTTTCCATTTGAAATCATTAATATTTTGCAATCTGGATGAAGCTGTGGATATTTGTAGTCTGAAATGTCAGCCAGCGTCTTACAATTTCACATACTTGTCATCATTTTACAGACTTCAGGTTTATATTACAAATTGGCAGTAATACTTTTCAGGTCATCTAAGTATTCCCTTTTTCTCTCTCCCTTAACTGAACTCTTACATTTCAAAGAAAATCAAGAGGTAAATCATAGTTCCAGGCAAATATATCACCTAGATATTGCAAGGGCAGCTGTCCTGCAAACCGTAGGTCAGGATGGGCTCTTGCATATCAAATAGAGCTATACAACACCAAGGGCGGTGGAAAACTTGAGTTACAAAAAAAAAAAAGCACCTACAAACCGAAAATATGATGCCTAGATGAAAGGATATAAGGGGTGAGTCATGGTCTAAATTCTGGAGTAAGGAGTAGCTAATAAGCTAGTTCAGAAAAGATGGGAGAAAAACCTATGCATGGCTATTATAATATAATCTATCTAAAGAAAAAATTCCACCTTATCTCCGAGAACTGGAAGTTGCCCCAAACTCCAAGCTTTCTCTGCCTTTTGTAAATCCTTTGCTTTCGATGAAAATGCATTTTCTTGCATGTCAGAGGGAATTCCCGTGCTACATCAGGCCAGCGCTCTAACAGCACTACCAACAAGCAGAACAAGACAAGCTTGCACTTGAGCTCCCCTGACAAATGTGTGAAGTACGAATGTACAAAGCACAGCTGCACTCCTATCCTCTAACTATTTCAAAAGGTCTTCTCTTCTAGGAAACGTGACCATTTGTCAAGTTCCTACACTGCAAGCGCTTTGAATCGAGCAGTGCTACAAACTACAGCCCTACAAACAACTAAATCCATTTATTCTTTTCTTTCTGCAGTCCATCTGGGAGCACTGGAGGGAGAAAACTCACCATCTTCTAAGTCATCGCAACAGGAGAGAGGGGAAGGCTAATGCAGTTCACCTATTCTGCTCTTCTGGAAGAGTAAGTTTGTTCTCCTTTGCATATATATTGCCCAAGCCAATATAAATCTTTCTCTGTCGAAATATCGTTTCTTTTGCTGCTTTGGGCTCCAAAAGTGAGAGGATTTATCACTTGCAGTTTTGTATTGTCCTGGACTAAAGGGAATAGATGTACACTCGAGCCACTGTTGACATTCCTGGCATGTATGGATAGCACAGGCAGTTTACTTTTACAAGCCAAAACCATAAGGAACAACCTTTTGTAAGCATTTGCTTTTATTGTGACATCTCAGCTGTGCAGCTGTGCAGTAATCTTCGTGCCAAGGAGATGAAATCATCAACTTGTTTGGGTTCTTGCTTTTATCATAGCAGAGCTGCTATCATAATGGAAGGACTAAGTTCTTGCTAGGTTAATTGGTTTTAATTTGTCCTTTGTAGGAATCTTTTGACTCGACTGTCAGATGGCATTTATATAACGCTGATCCTCTTCAAAGTACTTCACCAAGATCAGTGATCTTGGAAAACACTCGCGCAAACTCAGCATTACAGTTCTTCCCTTTGTAGTGTATAAAGAGTTGGTGGCCTGATTTTTCAGGTCTAGGAGTCACACCTGAAAACTCAGCCAGACGTGACTCATCCCAGGTTAACACAGGGAGAAAATATTGCAGAAGGGATTAGAAAAAGTAGGAGTGTCAAGGTCCCCATTTGTATTCAGGCCTGAAGGCTAATTCCCCGACATCGTACAGTTCAGCTCCCACTCTGCCTGCCCAGACCACCAGGGAATAGGATATATTTAAATGGAGGAAAAGAACTCCATAGAATTAATGCTTTAAAAGGGATCCTCAGATTCAGGTATTCAGGATTAAACACAGAATTTTTCTGCATTTACCAAAAAGTTTACCCAGTGACAGACAAAACACCAAGAAAGACGGGAACATAAAGATGGGTTTTCACCAGAGAGGGACAAACATACAGCAATGTTAGAGTTAGACTAAGACTAGCTAGACTAAGATGACAGTTTCCTTAACAAGCATTTAGGGTCCTGGAAGTCACTTCTGAACTTGGGACTTTGGTATATTTGGTAATTTGGTAGCATCTCTTGCATTTTTACCTTTTGGAAGCACTCTCTGTCTTCCCTGTTTGTGTCCTGTTCATCTCAAGTAACTCAGCAGTGGTGACATAGCCTCAAGGACTACTAAACTTTAGCAAAGTGGAATAAGGTTGACCATAAAAATGAAGGAAAACTATTCAGCATCTTAACATCAGTGCAGCAAAGCAGGATACTTTCACTGATAGATCTCAGATGTTACTTTTCTGCCCCAGTTCATTTGCGTACATCAAAGAAGGAGGAGTAGGTACCTTCATACTCATAAAACTGAGAGAAGGAAGATCCAGACTTATACTAAGGTGTCTACGGTCAGATTTTGTCTCTACATCTTAAACTATTTCTACGTTTCAAGAGAATTGGTTGCCATCTCCCATACATATTGTATTGTTGTAGGAAGGTTAGCTTAGATATTTGTATCAATATGAAATAAGGTATAACACAGGGGTTTTTTTATACTAGACTCTTTTTGTGGCACCAGAAGTCCAATGTATGAGGAACTGTAATTCTAAGGCAAACTGCGTCACCAAGGCAGTCAGTGTAATCCCTGATGGCTTCATATGTGTTTATAGCTCTCTGCTAAGGCTGCAGATCTTCCTTGTAACAAGTAAAAGACAAATATTCCCAGAGAGGTAGAGGCGTGTGGCTTAGTGTGGCTGAACAAACACTTTGCTGAGGGCCAGAAGGCACTAAGGAAAGGAGCGTATGAAGGGAGACAACTCAGAGAAAGGTGTCGGGGGAAAACCATTCACAAAACTTATGGAAACCTCAGGAAAACATGGAGCTTTGCCTCCAGGAATTCTGTGCAAAATTTATTCTTCCTTGCACTACAAATATTCCTCTCTCTATAAAAATTAATGAATGAAGGTAATATGATTGCACTGGGACAGATAAACTCTTTGCAAAATGTGTTTACAAATGTTAAAGTAACTGTCCAGCTATTGCAGGAATGGATGTCCTGGACACAGAGCATCCCTCTGTTCCCACTTTTAAACAAGTGGGAATGGAGTCTACATGCTTTCCTCTACTGTCACTATTGCTTAGAAAGGGCCCCTTTGCACCAGCTGTCTTAGTTTTTGAGAGCCTCTGTCCTACAGTTTCCAAACCATGACTTTCTGCAATATATTTCCTGCAAACTGTTCCTAGCCATTCCTAGCTCAATTGTATTGAACTTGAGCAGACTGGTACTATTTCAGAAGAGTTTGCAGACAACAAATAGCAGCATTTGTTAAATACACGACTGCCAGATTCTACGTGGAAGAGTAATAAAATGCAAAGTACATAGCTCCACATAGCATGGTCTGGCTGCTTGCCCTTTTGCCTCTGAATTGCCTTTTGAATCCCTGCCCTGCCCAACACAAGTCAAATTATTCTAATTATACAGTTTGAAAGAGTCCCTAGTGACATGCTGGATACTGATCATTTCCTAGTTCACTGCAAAACAATTTCACATATAATACAGATTACACAAAGGGTCATGAGCTCATAGAAACTCTGAAACTGTCTTGAAAGCTTTGTATTCTCTCTGAGTCTATGTCACTTTTGGGTATGGATTAAAGAAAGATGATGAACCTTCTGTTATTTCTAAAGTAAGCTTCTAGATATTTTATTCTTCTTAATATCAGACTTGCATCCTCTGAAGAAGTAGAAATAGATCTGCTCTTTTCCTTATTCCATTTTCAGATGCATGATGAATTAACCAGGTTGTGCCTGTCAGCTCTGTTTATTAAGATGGACCAAAAACAAGCCCCAGAACCCAAACAACGTGCTAACCAAAGGAAGTTCAATGTTGGATCCAGACTTTTTACCTGTTTTCCCTTTTGAATGACCCAAACCCAAATTTTAAGCACATTTTCCTCAGGATTTGATCTATTTCTAATTACTAAGAGGACCTGCAGAAGAGTCACAGTCTCTACTCAGAAGGAGATAAAACACAGATATAAAGATCTGGCTGTTCTTCAAGAATCTTTTTTCCAGAGTTGTCCGACAAAAACTGTTTTTATCACCACTGTGGTATAAATTAGCCATCTAAACAGGCACAGGAAGATGGATATAGTACCTTCAGTCATCATTTTCTGTCCCTGCAGGTGACCCATCCCAATAGACTCAGGCAATGACAGTATTTTACAATAACATTGTCCTAATCTGCAAGAGCAGAAATAGTGGGAATGTTTTTTTCTCATTGACTGTCTTACACTCTGAGATTTGTTACATCCCTGAACATGTGCTTATAACTACAATTTGGTATAACTGAGGTCATAAAACTATACAGCCAGTTATATAAAATGACCATTGTTAGTCATAATGATATCTCATAGGATAAAATGGGGACAAAAGCATGCACTTTGCAAACCTGTCAAATATTTTTCCAGGGCTGTTTATTATTTGCAGAAGGTTGAATTTTCATCAAAATCTTGAAAATGGAAAATTGTCAGCAAGGCCTACTAGCAACACTGGGCTTCCTGTCACAGAAAATCCCCCACGCTGGATCGCTAGTCTGGTGTCTTGGTCTGTGATACGGAGCTTACGGGATTTGACTTAAGACTGGTCATCAGTGGCATCAAAAATATGAAGTGAGAAAGAACTATAGTCAAAAGAAGTAAAGGTCTCCCTCTCTCCTCTTTTCCTATTCCAAGCTTGACATATTTCCAAGAGTCAAAAACAAAAGATATGCTCTGCTGTTGTAATGACCTCACCTGCAAAACACTATGCCAGCATAGATTTTTCATGCACATGTAATACGCAGTTATTCAGCACTGGTTTTCATATTATTTTTCCCAGCAGTTTAATCAGCAGAAAAATAGCCATGCACCAAGCAACGTGATGGTAGTGGGGAAACAAAAAAAAATTGCCTTTAGTGCCAGGGGTAGTGACCTTGATTAACCAATAAACCAACCTAAATTTTTACAGAAGACTATACCTGGATACAAATTCAGTGTTTGTGTTTTTTAATAGTCTTGTTCCAGCTTCTTTATTCCCTTCTGTTTGTTTACTATTTTGTTATTTGGGTGGTTTTTTTCAATTCCAATGTAGCAATGGAACTAGAAAGAGAAATACAGAAACCTAGCACAGGGTAACTCTTTTTACTATCTGTAGGATACACTGGCTCCCATGTTTCGAGCAGAACTTTATGCTTTGGAAAGGCAGAAGTCAGGCTGGATAAGATCTAACTTTCTGCTGTAAAAAACTAATAGCTGAATAGATCAAAGGAAAGGCGCTGTCCCATTAAAATCAGGGGCAAACATCAAACATTTCTGATAGGTCCAAGGGCTTCACCTGTGGTATTTTAAATCCCAACAGAACAAGGTGGACAGATTTTAAACTGTCTTCCAAGGAGGTGTATATCTTAAAGGGGCATCAAAGAGTTCAGGTGAGGCATGGATGAATCAATGGAGCAAGATCCCCAGCTTAGGGGATCCAGTTGCCCTATATCCAGTCCCCGTTGATGGGATATACCAGTCAATAGTATTTCTCTGCTGGCCCCGCAGCACTGTGAGAGCAGTGGGGAGGGCAGAGCCTTTTAGCACCGTGGCTATGCCTGAAGCAGCCCATGAAGGCAGCCCCTCTCTGTGCCCTCACGCCTTGTGCTGGACATCGTCAACCACTTCCAGAACATATTCTTTCCCCTCACCCCCCAAAAATCTACTCTTTCACAGTTTGTGCTTCAGAAGATAACTAGAGGGAGTACATCCATCAGGGCTGGGTGGTTCCTGCTCCTGCAGTTAACCTTTTAAAATAAAGTGCATGAGCTACCTGGTGGACCTGCTGTCAGAGAACCTGAAATAGGTGGGCTATCAACCTAATGGCTAAAGGGTGACCCTGGCCCTGAGAGGAGCCAAATTTGTGCCAGAGCTCCACTGCAGACCTATTTCTTTATCTCAGACCAAGACGGTCCAGTCGCTCCACCACAGAGTGCCCAGCTGCCCATTTTGGGATGTTCCTGTTGGCCCTTTCTGATCGTAGGAAAATATCTCCGCTACTCTCTGTCTTTCCAATTGCAATTACAAATAGTTTGGGGAGAACAATGTCTTGCCATCTATTGCACAGCTCTTTGATAAAAGGGGTCCCATGCTCAAAGTTAGCCTTTTGGATCTTCTGGAGAAGAATTAAAAGCAAAAATAACTTTGGATCACAAAATGCGTAATCGCAGCATTTACACAGACAGCTTAAATCTTTCCCAAGCCCTTGAATCCATCGTGCTCCAGCTTACAACTGCTAGCAAAGTTGAGCAGGGGACTGAGAAATTTTTTTCTAAATTAAACTTGGACTGAATGTTTTGGTGAACTTGTCTCTTTTGTATTAAATATTTTCCCCCTAAAATTATGGAATTGTCTGTTTAATTTCAAACTGTTTCTTCACCCCAGGATTCAGAAAGAGCAATGTTTTTTTAATGTGGAAATTTCTTGCACAGGTCCTTTTGTCCTTTGAGCCAAATCCCATTTGATGTTTCTTAAAGATTTATTTATTGATTCTTTTTTGGCCCACCTGATTTGTTACACAACTACATATCACAGATGGGATGTAACCACCAGTTTAAAAACTTTTTTGAAAAGTGACTCGAAGCAGCCAAAGAAGCTTTATCAGTATCACGCTGATTTATTTAGCACATACAATGATTTACTACAGCATTTGGTTTATGCTTGAAGAATTTTTTTTTTTTTTTCATCTTTTTGGTCTCTTCTGAAAAGTTGACACATGTAACCACTATTGTTTTCTATTCTAATCTTTTCAAATTTTTAGGGTTTAAATCATCTCTAATAAATAAAAACTTTCAGTTGAAACATGAGAAGGAAACTTTTTTCTTTCCAACTACTCCTGACCATATGGCATGTTAAAGGTTGGGGTTTTTTTCTGTTTTCTGCTTCTGTTTGTTTTGTAATTAAGAAGCTACTCGAATGAGAGAAAAAAATATATATCTTGCCAATCTTGGATCCTTTATTACTTATAGAGCCAAACTTCTTTGAAGTTTCTGACAAATCCTATTAATTTTTTCCTATTACATGCTAAGGTTCCAATTCTTAGCTCAAGCTGGAAGTGCTGAAATGGCAGAAGTAGTCGGTATTGTAATTCTCATGAGATTTCCAGTAAAATTTTGGCAGCCTAGAAGGCTAAATTCTGGATATTTTGGAAAGGTATCTAAATTAATCTTTTCATACCTATGTCATTCATCAGTGTGGATGGACCAGCTATTAAGCTTTATCATTCAAGAAGGTATTGCCCAGAGCATTTTTTGTGTTGTAGCATTCCTTCGTTATTGCTGGGGAGCTGGCCCTACCGCGTGCTATAGAAACATCGAACGAAGAGATGCTCCTTTGCCTGGAAGAACTTACATTTTAAGAGCATTCTTTATTATAGGTCCTCTTATTTTCACAAACCTTTCTGTAAGCGAGGCAAGTGGGGTCAGTCCTGATTTAAAGATGGGAAATCGAAGCTCACAAGTGTAAATGGTTTGTCAAAAACAATGGCAAAATCAAAATGAAAACACAGAGCTCTTGACGTCTCCTCTAGTGCCAAAACCACCAGAGCATCATTCTCTTCCCTTTGCAAGGAAAAAGCTGCTGGTTCACATCTCCTGGGGCAGATTTTCAAAGGCAGTGACTATTGGGATTTTAAAAAATACGCAGTTGCGGGGGAGTTTGGTACCTAGGCGTGAAGCAGCCACACGTTTTTCCAAACAAGTCCTTCTGCATCTTGAAAACCTGACCTTTCTCCTAGGCATAGAGCATTCCATAGTCTGTACTGTGAAGATTTTAGAGCCCTCTTAGAGATCCAATTGTCATTTTTACCCTGTTGCTAAAGTGTTTTTGGTGCCAGGCATGGATTCAGCAGTTTGCAGGGAAAGACTGTTCCAAGCTCTTCAAGTGCAGTTCTAGTCATTTTTCCAATTGATAAATACACCATGGATGACTCCCATCCCTTCCATTTCCAAAGACATAAACAAGCTACAGACCATTCTGGGTTTGAATCCCAACCAGAGTAGCAAAGTCCTGAAATCCAACACATTATCTCATGTTAAATACACTCCTGTTCTATATGATTAATATGCTTTCTACTTAATTGAAGTGTGACACACAAAGCAAAAAATGTTAATTGAATTTTATAGCTCATGAAAGTTGCCAGGTTCTTGGGAGATAATTTTGCTGAGGGGATAACTTATCTTTTTGAGCTTTATTTCTTTTTGGTTTTGGAAGCATTGAAGGAGCATTAGCTTGGAGAGACAACACGTTTATTTATTGGCTTTGGTTTCTTGCGGCTAATGGCTATTTTATTTTTCAGAAAACATGCCTAGCTTGGCTCTTAACTACAGTTTGTGTAAAAATCTCATAAAAGAAAAAAAAAAACCTGTTCACCAAACCTCTGAACTTGAGCCTTATCTCAGATTTAATCTCAGTTTGAAATGAGGTCTGACTCCTGACCTATTTGAGTTGAACATCCCATCACCTGCCAGACTTCTCTTCTGAAATACAGCTTTTACGTTTCCTAGTAATGTAGACTGCATCTAATGTTACAGTGGTCCCTTGTAAGAAAGACTGCTCTGAAGTTGTGCTTTGCTATACATGACCAATTAAGACAGGAAAAGAGCTGAATATAGCGATTGTGATAGTAGTGACTATTATGAACCATTATGCATTGATTCTGGTTGTTTAGAAGGGGTTTTTTTACACACTGAGTATTGATCATATACAAATGAAGACATTTGTAAAGGTAATTGCTTCTTCTGCAAGTCCATGCGATATATTTAAAATTTAGTAGCACTAAAACTGTGATCCTCAGCAAGCACATTATGCTGATGCAGAGACAGAAATTCTGCTCCAGAGATATATGCACCCTCCAGCATATTAAAGATACTTATTTGGCAAAACCTTTGCCAGTGATGCCTGGAAGATCACATCTCACAGATCTCTGCCTAATGTTGTCTGTGTCACTAGCCTGAACCTCAGCTGTCAGAAAAAAGCTTTGCAAGTATTAAAACAAAAAGGGGAATTTGATGCTTTGAAGACAGGCAACTCTACTTATTTCCTCCCTACCACTGGGGTGGGTAGTCTGTGCCCCAGCCTATTCTATACATTGGGGAGATAAGTCTGAAAAAAAAAAATTTATATATATATGTATGTCCTCTATAACAATATCAGTAATTGCTCGCAAGCACTTGAGAAGTGGCACTTCCTGATTTTTAGTACATTGGTTAAGTTTGGGTCCACCACCAAGAAAAAAAAACAAACATGGCACTGATAAAGTTCATCACTTCTCTTCTAGTGAATACCTGTTTCCATGTGCAGGGAAAGACAGAAGTCTGAGCGAAACCCACATACTGTCTCATTTGCAGGTTTATTAGAGGAGCTATTAGCATTCTTATTAATGGTCCTGCTAGATTTTCTTATTGCCAGACCTGCAGCAACCTGAGGTCTGTTTTGCTTCTTGTTATGCTTTTAGCCTTAGTATTCATCAGAGGTGCAAGTCAAGGTCAATTTAATTAAATAAAGCCAGTAGTCAATTTGGAACAGATCTTCTAATACAGAATACAGGAAGAAAAAAAAAAAAAAAGAAAATTAAAAAGAAAAGGAGATAAAAGGATAATAAAATATTTCCAGCAGTTCTGTGAAATTTCTCCAGTTTCTCCACACTCCACCACACTCACTAGATTCTGTTGTGGAGATAAATCCTGGACCATTTTGCATAAGGCACAAACCAACACCTGAAATAATGTTTGTCAGCTCAATAGAAATAAAGTGGTAGTCCCATGTCCTAGCACCACCGCTACCAGAAAAAGTGCATTAATGACCCATGAGATCTCTGATACAGAACAAAACGCTTCTTGTATTTGCTGCCTTAAGTTTCTTTCGTGATAAAGCAACCAGCTGGCAGATGACTGCATATCAAAGCATAGCGAAGTACAGTCTGTGGTTTTAAACTATATTATCCTCATCCCCATTACGAAGAAATATAGCTCCTTATAATCCCCAATACACTCCTGCATAATTGTGAACAATCTGCTGTAGTCTCCAGAGAGAAACCCTTGACTCTCAGACTGCTTCTAACTAGTATTTTAAAAGCATTGCATTAAAGCCCACATATGTTCCTTGTATTTTATGCAGTAATCACACTAATATGCTTAAACAAGAAAGCCACTCATTTTCAACACAGAACATTTGTTTATCGATTTTTTGCTACACATTTGTTGATGTTACAAACTGTGTCTTCCACAGGAGAAAGAGGAACAAGCAAAGGAACAAGAACACATAGAGTCTTGAGTGGCAAATTGCTAATTCTGATTGGGAATGGGAACTGAGCAAGCAGTAAACAAAATCTTATGTAGAAGTACAACCTATAGCACAGACCCATATTTTTCGAAATTGTTAATCAGCAAAACTCTGCATATGATTTCATAAAAAGATTTGATAAGAAATCTTGTGCTATTGGATACAAGTTTTAGAGCACTAATGCGGGGTCCTCGTATGTGACTCTTATTTTTGAATTGATGAATAATGTTGACTATGTGCCTGATAACCTGCCTCCACTGAACAATTTTGTGGTGTACCAAGCAAGTACAGAATGTACAATACTAATTAGCTGCTTTGCCCATCTACTTAAAATGTTTTGCACATGCCAGAAAATGTAAACACACAATTAGGGCATATTTAGTTAAAAGGCAGAGGAAGATAAAGTACACCTATTATTAGCCAGAACAAAAATCTTCATGATCTTCACCCATACTGAGGTCTAATTAAGTTTGCAAAATGTGCAAATCAGCTCAGCTGATTATTTAAGGTTTGGAAAACAGTCTAGGTTAGAAAGTACGACACTAAGAATTTTGATGGCGTGGGTGACTGTGGTTTTATGACTGTTGTTACTATTAGCTGTTTGTTGTCTGCACACATACTATAAAAAACTCATAAGCCAAGTGTGAAAGTAATTAGCATTAGGAAGTTGTGTTAACAGGAATTAGAAAAGTAGTCACAGGAGATCTTCGTTACAGATGAACAGTATTAAATGTCAATTGTATCAGATGTTTTGTGTTGTTGTATGTCTTTCTACTTAAAAGTAGGAAGTAAATAAAATTCAGCTCATTGTCAGCTCAGTTTAATGACAAAAACAAGTTTGAGGGGAAAAAAGGAAAAAGCATTTTCTCTTTCTCTTGTTGAGCATTTGCTGATTCCATATCTAGAAATATTGCACTTTTCAGTGCTTGAGATTGTCCAGGATTATAAAATGCTTAAAGAGTTAGTGCCAGAGAAGATAAAAAGAAACTTTCTTCCAGGGAATTTGAAGCATTCTTCACTGTGGTAAATGTTTTAGTTTCAGATTAGAGGTAATTCTCCTCCATCTGAAACACAAGGTCTTTCATAAGAGCATTGCCCCTGACACGAAGTATTGCTTTGCAACAGCCTGACAACTTATTTTCTTTCAAACTTACATAGGGAACTAATTAAAGTAGAGTTGCTTAATTTCCATTGCAGAGGATTTCAGCTTATGTCTAACGGTTGACTGAAACATCATGTTACGATAATCATTGCTACAGCTCCCAATTAGTTCAGTTGCTCCCAGGACCAGAATGTGCATCTGAAAATTTATCCACCTGAATTCCTCGCCTAAGGACGCACTGTGTATATCTCAGAGGGTTTGTCAGAGTGGAGGTGATACCCAAGACACAGCACTACTAGGATTTCAGTGCAAGACCTTGCTGGGCTCCATCTGATGCTCCATGTGGTAGCTTTATGTAGCTCAATGCCCGTTTGGGGTCTGACATCCCTGCAAGCGGCATCAGTGGCTGGGCTCCCATGAGGAAGAACCAGGTATGTTGATATGTAAAAAAATAAGTTGAACACGTGGAGGTAAAACAGAGACTACCACTTATGCTCTCAGTAATAGTATTGCTGATTACCTTTAAAGCAAATTCATGCTTATAATAATAATATTTAATGTTTTTATTTAAGTAAAATTTTGCTTTATTAGTATTTCACTTCACTTCCCCCTTCTTCTCCTGAAGTTTAATTCCTACTTATTTTGTACATAGCAAAGTAGTTTCTTTCCCACACCCCTCCAAATATGAGTAGGTTTCAGCAAAGCAAGACAGAGAGAAGCAATTGAGAGGTAATGACTAGTGCGGTCTGATATCAGACCCCAGATAGGCAGGGTTTATGCTTGTTAAATGTGTCTGCAAGTCCTAGAAAGCTAATTAAAGCTAAGCATATTCTTCTCATCTTACAGGTACTCTGTGTCTGTGGGATATAAGATACCAAAAAAGACTTCTGTTTCTGTGATCCTTTAACTGTGTGTTAAAGCAATGACCCCTAAATGAAGTTTCATCTTTCTCAAGGCATTGCTAGGTGCTAATTAGCCTCAGGGCCTTATAAAAAAGGGAGAAAGTGCAGCAAAGTTTTTCTAAGGAGATTGGTTTCTTGCCCACTTTTTAGAAATAAGCCCTACAGGGGTCCGTCATTAGAGGTTTCTGTGACATTTATTCCCAGGTTGTGGTTGTTCCAGGGGTGGACTCTGCACTTATTAATACAAGCATATATTGCTGCTTCAGTGGATACTTTAGCAAACTGATGTTCCTCACCCTATAGCCAGGGCTGTCTATAACGTCTCCAAAGTAGAGGGGAAGGCAGAGCAATATTTATGCTTCCCAGGTCTTTGTTAGTTCAGTTCAACTAAGGAAAGCTTCCATCCTGGAACGGGTTCTTTCTGATAACTGGTTAATTATATCACTATAAACCAACAATAAAGCAGAGCAAATAACCCAGTCTCAGATGAAAGTGTACAGAGCTGAATCAAGCCACAGGTCCTAATGCCCCAACCTCGATTAAATTCCCAATGTCCTAATGGGTGGAGAAGTGTGAAATGTCCTCAATTCCCTGATAGCCTCAGCTCTATGTGCTCAAACACTCAGGCACTTTCTAATAAAGGGCTTTGGAAAACTGGATGTGGATTTGGTCTACCCAGATACCCACTTTTTTCAATTTTTTTTTTTTTTTACTGTTCCATTTACTGTGAAGGAAGGAAGTGGTGAGAAATCCGGGTTACGTGCCCAGCCACAGAGTCCCAGCGGTTTACAATATTCCCATACTCCCAAAGATGGTCATATTCTTGGCAGGCTGATGTTAGCGGCAGGCTCACCTAAAAGTTCTTATGGCTGCTGTCAAACCCTTCATAACATGGCAGAGCACATCTTGTTTGTAGATATCCTAGCCTTTTTTTATTCAATTTCCGACTGTTAAATTACCCCATGCACTCTTGTAACTATGTAATGACCGTCAATTCCTTCATTGTTTGGAGTGATTGAATCCAAAGGTTTTGGGCTTTTTCGGGTCACGTGTGCCAGACCTCAAAGTGACCTTAACAATCCCTTGTTTCTCTTCCTCTTTCCAGGATCAATCTCTTTCCAAAAATAATATTAATTTTGGCCCCATACCCTACTCTATTTCACTCTGGTATATGTCTGGAGCAGTAAGGATAAGAACAAAGCTCTCTGTCTTTGAAACACTTCTCTTTCAACCACAGTTGGGTCCTTTACTTCACATTCATTGTATTTCTAAGGGGGAAAGATGGAGTGTTTTGCAGTAAGGGAACTCTGTGCCCAGTGCTAGGAACTCGTGCAGCATTCATCAGGACTATTTGCTGGACTTGCTCCTGTCCCGTTTTGATACTGTTTAAACATGAAGGGGAATTCGTAACCTAGGGGCACTAATGCACAATCACTTTGTTCCAACTTACGCTTGCCCAGTGCAGTCTGCATTAAAAAAAAAAACAATCACAAAACAGGTAAAGTGCAGAATAATGCACAGATATTGGAGTATCCAGGGACAGAAATGGCCGGAGAGGCTGATCCGGGAATACTGTGCTCTGTTTTGATGGCTGCAGCAAGAATCAGGAGCTGGAAGCTACTGATTATAAAATTATTACAAGAAATTAGATGAACATGTTTATCAGCAGAGTGACATAATCCTTGGAAAAAAGTTACTGCAGGAGTCAGTGGACCCTTTTATCACTTCACAGCAAGGCTGGATGCCTTTCTAGAAGATATACCAGGCTAAAAGCCTGGATTTCAGTGGGCTGTGAACTGTGGGAAGGGGGCTAGACAGAGGCTATGTGACACTTCACCTCTTGTCTTAAACTTTCAAGAATCAGTGAAAAACAGACTTATTCCTTTTGAATACACAAACTTCAAGCCACGACAGAGTTTTATAGACCTGTGAAGACTGCAGGGTAGGTGTAATGCAATCACAATATTTGCTCCCAGTGAAAGGGCATGAGAACCCACTGAGCAATGTGTGCACTCAGGGAAACAGCTCTGTCAATATCCCTGCAAAGGAGAAGGTGCTGCTTTGTATTTCATTCAGCAGCTCTGAGAAAGTTGTGCCTTCTTCCCTGCCCCGCCATGCAATCAAATGGGAAAGGATGTGGGCTATAAACGCGGCTGGGTAAGTGGGGGAAGCTCCTTTGCCCCATCACCAAACCTTTAAAAACTTCCAGAGCTCTGGACACGGTCCCTGCTCCCCAGGGTGGACAGGTCACCATCACATCATCAGCAGTTCAGGATGGAGAAAGCTGCTGTCATTTGTCAACATCACCATTTTTGTTGATTTAATAGCAGGAACTGATATGTGTGTTGTGCTGAGATTCCAGCAGATAAATGTGGGATAGGATGGGCAGCTTAGCAAGAGCAAAGGGATGCAGAGGCATCTGTTCCATTTGCGAATTGCAGGGCAGGGCAGGAAGGGTGAAATGGAGAAGTGATAATGCTCCATTAGCTTATCTGATGGGTGGAATTAGGACAGGTGGGATTGAGGGTTGGTTTTTTTTTCATGTTTCCTATTGACAAACATTGCTTTTCTTGCTCTTCCTCTCATGGGGAAGAGTTAATTGCCTTTCCTCCTTCCCTCCCTCTCCACCCAAGCAGTGGATAGTGCAGACGGTCCAGCTGCTGATGCTTTGCAGGAGCCAGCGTGGGCACCTGCCCCAGTGCTTCCCAGGCTTCTTGAGCACACATCATCTCAGCTTCGCAGCCTGAGTTTTGGGGAGAAATCACACTGTTTTCCCATTTGCAGGCTCAGAGTGAGGGTAATTATCCCCATTACCTCAGCAGGCCTGACCTATTTTCACTGCCTGTGGTTCTCTGCTTTCTGGGAGCAATGACACTGGTATACAGTAAAGAAAGGGCCCTATGTGAGCCAAGTACTATTTATTTAGAAGAAAGATTTTTATTTAGAAGAAAGACTTTTAAGAGAAAACAGATTTTAAGGGCAGTAAATCACTCTGTATCTCCCTACCTAGAGCTTACTTATCCCCTGATGTTAGATAGATGCATTTGAGGTTTTTTAGACTTTTCTGGAGACTGTCTTTTTGTGGACCCTGGACTGCTGACTGCCCCTCCGATCCAAGGGGGACCAGTCCTGTGATGCCTTACACCCAACTGTGGCTCAGCAGCTGTTTCAGTTTGGCAGGGACCTTGAAATTAGGCCATACCCTTGTAATTGAGTCCTCAGCATTTGTTGAGACATCGTTTATTGTGTTGTCCTGCTTGTTCCCTTCCCATTCACACAGGAAAGTCTTATACAATAACTTCACCTCGTGGAAAAGGTCATGTACAAAGTTCACAAAACACTCTCTCTGTATTCCTTTGTTTATTGCTCAGTATCCTTATGCCCATCCCATAAGCCACAAAACAGGGGAAGATATTTAAAAACAGTCTCCATTTTGGCACATTCCCCATAATTTGGCAGTATTTGGGTTGAGGCTTTTGGTTTACATTTATCCGAGTTTCAGAAAAATCAGGACAAAGCTCAGCTGGAGTTTCACAGTTTTGCTGAGTTTCACAGAGAACCCCCATGCAGAATTGCCGCAGGTTTTATAGGTCTCCATCCAGCCCATAAATCAGTTGAGGTCGACTTGAAACTCAGCCCAGGTATGCCATGACACCCCAGCAGCCCCGGGACTGATCCAGACAGCTGTACAGAGGCTTGTACAGACCTCGCTTGTGCTCGGTTCCTGCTCTGCCATTGACTTTCTGCATGTCCCATCCCTTTTGCCTTAAATGGTCCATTGCCACCAAACTTGCCTACTTTCCCAGCATGCCATTACACAGCCCACGTGCGTTAACACCACCATCCTCACGTCAGCGATGTCCCATGGTAGCAACAGGCAGAGCTGTTATCGCTCATTACAAACTGTTCTTTCCTCTCTGCATTTTTTTTTTTTTTTTGAGTGTCAGATGTGGAAAACTGAACAGGATGATCACTCAGCATGTACCTTGTTTCTGCTGCCTGCTGGAAAGTCACAGCAAAAATGAAAAATGAGAAAGGGAAGAATTTAGAAAACACTGAATTGCTCAAAAGGCAATGGGGCAAATTAAGTGCTGTGGTTTTGCTGGTCTCAGTAGAGTTGTACCAAGAAACGACTACTCAGATGTTCCACTGATTTGTCAGCAAGCAATTGGTAAAAATCTTTTAGCACTTTTACTTAACAAGTGATCATTTTTTCTTCCCACAAAACTCCTGTGGGTATGACGAGGCATTCCCCAAAGAGCACTAATGATCTCATCCTAGCTGACCCTACAAAGAAACCTTTAGCCCAGGCATGAACACTGATCAGCGAGTGCTCACTTATCATGGCACAATTGCTAGTTGATGCTCCGTTTGGTCTTGCATCAGTTTACCCACAAGCGTTTCCATGGAAATTAATATACAGTGCATACCTGTTATATCATGCCCGATCTGCTGTTTTTCCATGGGGTGTACCACATGCCAGCCCAATAAATCCTTGAAAAGCCTTGGATCTATAGGGTAGTAATTACCCAGTGTCTGTGGAGCAAATCCAAAACATACTCTGGGTCTGTGGAGCTGTAATTATGCTATAGACTGCATGACTAAATGACTGCTGCCGGACGTTTTCCCAGTCACAAGGTGTAATGTAACCCTTGCCGCCACTGGATGTTTTCCTACATTAAAAGCCTTTGCAAGGATTTTAGGGGTTGTATGTAATTCAGCTGCTGTAAACCTAGATTTAGATTTTAGGCCAGATTTATTGGTAGCACGACTCTCAATATGCAACTTTCCCACTACATGAGACCTCCCTACCTTTGGTGACAGCATGAGGACCCGTCCCCAGAACACGCCTGCACATGGGGTCAATCAGTGTCTGCATGCCTGTGTCTGGGTCATGTAACAGGAGATGCTGTGCTCCATGACCTGAGCCTCTTTCTCCTGCTACGTGACCCTGTCTGTAAGACATGGGCTGGTCCATGGATTAGGGACCCGGAAACCATCTGTGTCGGGTGTGAGGCTTCATGGGAGGAAGAGGGGAGCGGGGAGAGTCAGCAGCCCAGCTCCTGGTGAAGGCAGTCCACAGCCAGGTTCTTTGCTCAGCTTTTTCCACGTGCTCTGCTCAAAACAGCTTTTCAGTCCTAATATGCAGCAATATCTAACAGCCACCAGCATCACTCGAGGGGGATCCACCTTGAGAAGTGGTGCGAGATACCAGAACTATATGCATCCTGTGTGAGCACATGTGCACAGTGTCCTTGGCAAAGCTGTGAGATCCCTATGATAATTTTCTTTATTGTAAATTCAGCCATGATCACAATTTTCCAAATTTGGAGGGGCCACAAAAGACTTAAGGGGGAAGATTTAGACTTTAAAATGACTGGGAGAAAACAGATCAGTAGGGTACAGAGGTGTGAGGGGAAAAAGAGTAACATTAAAGAGAAAATCCAGGGTTCAAGGGAGGGATACTGATGGCCCAGCAGCCGGATAGAAGGATGTAACCACATGGTCACACTCAATGCATTACTTTAATTTTCACCTTGTCTCCATAAAACTGCCTCTGGTTTCAGCCACCACCCATCAGAAATACTACTGAATTAGCTGTATTATCTTGAGGGCATGGTGTTTTCAGGAGTAGAAAACTTTCCTCTGAAATTAAGTCCTCCAAGAATTGTTTGGAGAGCAAGTCAGATCACATTCAGAGGAAGACACGTGATGTATTCATTGCCCACTCATATCAGTTGGATCTGCAAGTCCTGCCATTATGCCAATTAATTATGTCTTCCAGTGTTTACCCACGTTTATGTTGCAGGGACTTGAAGGTTATGCAATGCATGCTAGGGGCAATATAATTTCATATCCTTCTGAAGCCCCAGCAAGGTACAGCAAGATCCCTGGAGCAGGCTGCTCCATGAAGTACTTGTGAGAATAATGATAATTCATTTGCTTTGCCCAGTAGCTTTAGTTTTCATTCCAAGCATGATTTTATGTGGGACTCTGGAATTTCTCGTAACTGTGGTACAATCATTTCTAAGAGTTACTGAGGCATTTTACAAATGTTTACAGCTGGGGTGTGCAACAAAAAGGGATGGAAAGTAGATATAATTGAAATGAAGTTTGCTTAATACCACTAATTCATCAAAGAATAATTGTGCTAGTTGAAACTTCACCCATAAGACATGCCCGTAGCACAAATGGAGGCAGTGAGCAGTGGCTGGTGACTCAACAGCTGTTAAAATTTTGCAGTCACTGTCAAGATCTTTCAAAGAAACCTCAAGCAGGCAAATGGAATCACAGGCATCTGGACATCACCATAAGACAATCTACCTGCACATCCATTTACAGTGGATGGTAGCATTGTAGGGCATATCACCAAGACAAGGTAAGGAGGTGGGAAACAACACCAGCAAGATGATTAAATTGCATAATATATCTGTTTTTTCCTATGATCACCTCCAGCAAACTCTCCATGTTCTCACTCTGTTGCTCTCTCTTAATGTGATGGGCTGAGAGACAACCCAAATCTGCAAGTGGTCCACACAGTTTTGCATGTCACTTTGTGGAACGTTGTGTCCAGATTATGACTATGTGTGTACCTATATATATACACACACACACACACACACCTATTTCAAACAGCTATTTTTCACCTTCTTCTCTTCAGCTTCTGAGTGGTGAACTGGAACAAACTTTACAGAAAACCCATCTCCATCCTTTAATTTTTAAGGACAAGTATTGTAGCTTCCAGAAGGACTTTAATGCCAAGCAAAGTTGTTTTCTCCTTGAGAGACTGATAAAATGAAACTTATATCTTGCAGCTGCCTTAGTCATTCTCTTGAAAGCATGCTCACCTCGCTCCTCCAGCAGCAGAAGAAACCTGGCGCTCTCCTGGCATTGCTCGTGTCTGCACTTGAACTCAGCTCACTGGGTAGGAGACCATACTGGGCTTCTGTTATAAAGGGGATCAATGCCTTCACTGCATAGAAAAGGAACTGAATCACAATAGAGGTTGCTGAAGAGAGGACTTTTGAAAACATTTTCTGTTTCTAATTTTGGTAAGGAAATAGGCAATTACTGTCTTAAAAAATTAAATGTCATGAAATTTCAAACTCCATTTGTTTCTGATAAATAACTTGCAACTTGTGACAGAGGTTGCTGGAAATCTCCCCTAACAGCAGTGCCATGTTGGCCAAGAAGTGTTTGGCCTTTTCTTCATGTGGGTTGGACTGGCCTGTAGTCAGATAAAAAAATCATCTGGTTAGTTTAGTTTTTAAAAAAAAATAAATTTGAGCCAGTCAGTCCTCACTTTATAGCTGCTATACCAAATCTATACAGAGAAGTAGTTAAAACTAGGAATAGGCCAGCCCTAAAACACCACTCGCCAACTTACTTGAACTTTATGGAGGGAGTCTAAAATCTTGATCTATGTGTCTTCAAGCTTTGGCTGAGGTCCAGCTCTACCTACTACCCAAGAAGGCTTGGTTGGATGGCACGTATTCTGTTGGATGTGCATCTGCGAGGCAGACCAGCAGTGTTTACACATGTTGGCATCTGAGTCACCTCCATGCTTCAGTAGGTCGTATTTTCTGATGTAAAACATGTTCAGTAGGTTGGGTTTAAATGGCTGTGCAGATATCTGGGCATGAGCCTGTCTTTAGATTTTTCTCTTAGGTTTATTTGGCTCTAATCCATTCTTACATGAACTTTCTGCCATATGATGTGATCTGCACTTATAGTACTCGGTTGAGTTAGGGGAATACCCTGACACCCATTGAACAGAAGAGCATCGAACACTCCAGCCCAAATTTTTAGTTAAAGAGCCTAACAATGCCACCAGTCCTTTTCAAAGGACTTTTAGGTCTAAATCCCAGTTGTTTGAATGAACTCACTGGCTTCAAAGCCAAGCAGAAATTCCTCCAGTTTCACCTGTGCTGTTAACCCAAAAGCTTGTAAACAGTCTCTTCCTTAGAAGTTGGAAGTCTCATTAAATGAATTCTTCAGTGATTGCCCTGAAAGTCTGGAAACAGTCATTCATGCTATAGTGTTCAAGTTTGGAGAATTACGTGAAATCTCCAAGGCTTGAAGACAGGGCAAAAAAAGGCAAATGGGTCTCTCCTGATGTGCCATGCTACCATGGACTGGAACTTCCTTAGTCGTTAATCCTCATTGGGAAATGTATCACCGTGTGTTGCCTTGACATTGCCACGGTTGTATCAGAGACAGCAGAAGCAGAGGCAGAGTCGCCAACCGTGGTGGGATAGGACACCCAGACAAACACAGCGGCTTGGGCTTTAGCTCACGTTTGTGATGGAGCACAGTTCATCTGTCACCGCTACTACAGCCCGCCTGAGGCAGCGGGAATTAATTACAAAGCTTGAGAAGAAAAGTCAATAGCAGAATTGAAATATTCCCATCAGTTTCTCTTGAATTAGATCTCCCAGATAATGTCTGCTGATTGTAAAATATGATGCCAGGTGAGATAATATTGCTAATTAGAGGGACACTGCGCCCAGTCTTCTGACAATTCTTGTGAAGCTCCATGAGGTCATGCATGAATAGGCTCCAAGGAAAAAGGCAAAGTGTCAATAAGGATGACTTTCTTCAGTAGATTCACGTGTGATAAGCACATTCCAGTGACTCAGTGCAGGATGAGTAGGTGCTGGAATTTTCACATCCACGTAAAAGTAATGTAGTATAGATAGAAAAATCCAGTAAATGCCTATTTTTTCCACAGATTGTATTTAAAATTAGAGATAAGGAATCAGAAATCTGAGAAAGAAAACAAATACCCAGTATCTGTGGATATTTACTGTCACCCCAGGATGCTCTGCTCATGAGGTAATACTTCATAGTATGGTGGGAAAAAAAACATGCACAAAATTACTTCCAGTCGGTGCTGAGGTAGGTCCTGAGTGACTAAAATCCCTGTCCTTTGAAACAAATCCAGATCATATTAGTTGTGCAGACTGTGTTCTGATTCAGCATGGAATTTGTTTTTCCCATCATGTGAGAGAGAAAATGTCCAGTCCAAAAAGGGAGATGTCAGCCTGTACGCAAATTCACTCATCAGAGAGAAATGATGCCGCAAACACGCAAAGCAGAGGAGCGGGCTTAGCAACATGATAACTTTCTGTATTGCCTTGTGGACAAAACCATCTTTGAAGGATTAATAACAAACTGAAAGCTCGCTGGAAATATCTCGCTTGTTTGTTTTGGCTTCCAGAGCATTTCTAAGTGTAATTACTAGCAGTTGAGAAATGGAGAGAACAAAAAAAATCTGGTGGTTAGTGCACAGGGCGGTGGCTCAAGAGACCTAGGTTGATTTCTAACCTCTGTCATGGTCCAGTGTCACACAAGAAAAAGAGACTTTAATTCATCTGCAGCTTGGATCCTTTCCTATGGCAGGGCTGAAGCTGCCCTTTTCCTGCCCAGTGCCCAGGCTGCCAGCAGCACAGGCAGCAACTCCTTACACTAAGGTGCCTTAGAGATCCAGCCCTTTGCGGCCTGCTGATGCTAATGTAATTCAGACAGCAATAATGACGTATCCTTTAAGGGTTCCCAGTGCTTATATATAAACCTCTCTTAACAACACCATACTGCTTCACATGGGGAAAATCCAAAGTTCCTGTGCACAGATGCACATCCTTTTAAGCCAGTGGATATGAATGGATTTGTGCTCCGCAAGAATGAATGTCTTTATTAAGATACATGTTTGCTGGGCAGTGACAAATCCTTCCTTTGGAACATACTGATTAAGGTTTAATTTTATTCCTGATTATAGGCAGCTTTGTTTGCAAACCAGCCCTCATCCAACTTTGCGCACATATTGCCTGGAAATGAACGTTACTCTCCAACTGCATAAGCAGCTTTGGATAAGAAATGATGGTTTCAGGAAGATTAGGAGCATAAGAAAGATTCCAGGCTATAAGAGGAAGTTAAGAGAAAGTACCATCACAAGTTCAGGAAGAAATGCTGCCACCTGTGAGGGTTTGAGTCTTCCAAATCACTTGGAAGAGTTGGAGAAAGTTGATGGGAAAAGGATGGATTAGTGAAGATGATGAATTTACAGATGGTGAGCATGAAGACATATAATGTATACATATATATATACACACACAAAAACTGTCAGCAGGAAAATGTATAGGCTTCAGTCTGCTTAGAGAAACAAAACAGTGGTTACGTTTCTGGAGGTTGTATTATATGGCTGCAACCAGGAGCATCACATATGATGAAGTTATAGGTGTCATCTTAAACACAGAAGGGGATAAAGTCTGTTTTGCACAGTTCAAGAGGGAAGACAGACAGAGGGCTGGAGGAGAAGCAGGGCAGAGGGAAAGGGAGCCATGCTTGTGGAGCTGCCCAGCAAAGCTGGGATGCAAATATTTGCCCTGTTATCTAGTACCCTGTTCATGCAGATCGTATCTCCTCTGGGGTGTTCTTCATAGGTACATGCCTATTCTGCCAGATAAAGGCAGATACAACATATTGTTTGTTCTTAAAAACATATTCGTTCCCCCTCTCACAGTGGTAGGAGGAGGACAGTGTGGATATCCGATGAATATTTCACCCTCGCTGTAGTGACAGCTTTGATTTGTGAAACAGCTTGGAATAAAATGCTGGTAATTTTTCTTGGAGAAAATAGTGGACATAATTTTTGTGTGTTGCAGAGAGAACAGCAGAGAATTGAAATGCCTGGACACACCATTATCTGAGTGCGTTTTTAACCCGGAGAAGTAACATTACAATCATCCCTAATTAAGTAGACTTTGCTTATTTCTTGTTTTCAAATATCTGCAGCACTGCTGATCAATTTTTCACATAATTCTTTGGCTGTTTTCTCATGTTCAGTCCCTCTGCTGGTTTGATGTATTGTTCTCTGGAGATTTCTTTCATAAATTTTTACTGTTTCCTCGGAGAGAGGTGGTGGGGTTTTTTTTAATTCCAAATGACTGTTGTCACTGTGGTATGGTGTAGCGAGAGGAGGAAGCCAGACAGTGGAAACTCCTTTAACTGAATGACATGGAAAAACCCCTCTGGCTCCCTGTCAGCCAAAGAAGGTCAAATGCTGTCAGAGCTGCAACTCTATCAATGGATCCTAAACCCAGTATTTAATATTGATCTCCAGCTTCATAAATACCATATTGACACTTGTGACATCAGTCCTGATATCAGCATGATGAAATACAACCAGGACATATAAAAATTACTTCATACTGCCAGCTATGCTCACAGCAACCACTGGAACAAAACCGGAAAGGTTCTTTTGTAAGTTGAATTAGTTATTAGTAATAATGTTTTGTTAGAGGAGCTCTGTAGGCTGGATGAGTATTGCTTGCTTGCTATCCAGCTGTCTATGCTGGGGTGTTCAGGCATGATGAGGTGAGCTTGAGAGGAGCAAAGCTGGACTGCCTCAATGGTTGGGGGGCGGGGCGGGAGTGTTTTAAATTGGTGTTGCAGGCGTTTAAAGCAGATATTGTGCTCACCTCAGCTCCCTGGCTGTGGAGAGAAGGTTTGCTGGGCTTGCCCTGTACTGCCCCGCGGCTTAGCCAATGGACCAAAGATGATCTTCAGCTTCGGAGGAGATTTTTGGAGATTCATCTTTCTGTGATCTGTTATAGCCCAACACTAAGCTCAGGGTAATAGAAAGGTTCCCAAACAGCAGTGTTTGCACCCCACTGTTGCACACACATGGAAAGTCAGATGTAGACATGCCCAAGGTGCTGGGTGCATCCCCTGCAGAATAACAGACCTGGGGTCTGCTGCCATCACTGCATCTGTCGGTGCTGAGCCTGGGGACATCCTTTCTGAATTCAGTTAAAATCTAGAAGCAGCACCATTAAATCATACAAAGACCACTGGAACGTTTTGCAAAAGAGAGTGTTCTAAGTGACTATGGTGGTATTTAGAGAAATGGTTATGACCTGACAAAAAAATTCACGTTAACTATTTTTTAATAAAATGAAGGGGGAAGGAAGAGAACGATACAGATTTTCCCTTGAAAATTTTACAAAATTACTTTTCACATACCTCAATTATCTCCACCTTCATTTTATATATGAAAATCTGTGCCTACAGAATGAGTCAATAAAAGCCAATAAAATGAGAACAGTATGAGACAGATCTTTGGATTGTATAAATAAAGCATGGCTGAGGTGACATCATTGGGGCAACAGTGATTTATACCAGCTGAGGATCTGGCCCATAAACCGGGAATAACTCTTTCTGTGCTGTGATTTATATTCTCCAGTTATTGACTGCTTAGGAATAAGCCTTCTGTTATAAACAATCTGGGAAGCGAAGAAGGCAATTGTGTCTTAATATGCCCATGGTTCAAAGCAATGCCCTATTACATTGACCCTTCTATAGATCAGAAAGTCTCCTTGATTTAATTACCTTACAGAACCCCAGACTAGACATCTCGAAAACTCATTTATGCCCCAATCTTTTTTTTTTTTTTTTGGTGCACTTTACAGTGATTTACAATTCAGCCAAGGGACTCTTCAGACAACCAATGAGAATTTTTTAGAGGGGTTTGGAGTTTGTATGCAATTACATTTTTCCTTAAGAAAAAAAAAAAAAAAAAGCCCATTTTGAGACTACAAATGTCTTGTCTCCTTTCCCAAGCACAAAGAATAAGCAGTTCTGCCTTTTAAGTCTAAGGGACCAAAAACTTCAAGAACAGAATTAGGGGAATTTAAATTAGAGGCAACACACTGCACAGGTCTGAAACATTCCCATTTGAAAGTTCACAATTCAGTCTTCCATGCAGTTTTCAGCAGATATTACAGGATTGTTCCACTAGGATTATCTCATCTTCAAGAAGATCTTTTTTTTTCCGCTTCAAATCTGTGGTATAAAACAGTGGAAATAATATGATGTTCCCTTCCATTCACAAATGACTGTTCTCTTCTGTCTCAGGATGTCTCACAGTCTCTAATTAGATAAGGCTCAAAACACCCCAAAAAATTAAACAGCCAAATATTACATCTTAATTTCTTCTGGAGCAATACTGCACTGCAACCAAATGTGCAGCAAACAGACTTGGCTCCTCTCTAATGCTTCCTTGGGGCAACAGACCATGGGATTTCATCTCGCTGCTGGCAGGGAGAGATGCTCAGAGTCAACACAGCCCACTCCGAGTGTAACCTAACCCAGGGACCACTGCCATTAACTGTGCAGTCACACAGCCCCTCGTGCTCAGAGGTAGCTGATGGCCACTGAACTGGCATGGAATTTGTCTATGTGCTATCAAAAATCTTGGTAAGTATTCAATAAACACCAGTCTCTGTGTTGAGCCTTTGAAAAAATCTCCTCCTTGAGCTTTTCCTTCATCTCTGTGGATTCAGACTTTCATGTTACAGTTGCAAAAAGTCCCTGCATGATTTAAAAGCTGAAATCCCATTGCATTTTCATAAATTACAGTTGGTTTCCAGAGGCTTTGACTGAAAGACACAATTCCCACTCAGCTTTCTTCAGAAGTCCCTTCTGCACATCACCTACCCTGATTTGCGATCTGCTTTTTGCTTTTTCACAAATTCTTTCTCTCCCAGTACCTACCCCTTGTCATTTTCCATCTCTTTCCTTTCTCTGATCACAGTGTGTTGGAGTTTCAGTCTGTAATGTCATGGTCTGACCTTGGCACAACCGCCAGTGTCTGTCTCAGTCTCAGGGGGCTGAAAAGTAAGAGCCTGATAGAGAAATGAGTCAGGTCCTTTTGCCCTGGACATGACCACACTACCTGCGCTCAGCAAAGCACTGTGCCACGTGTCATATTTATATACTGTCATTAATTAGCTCATGACATTAATTATCACTGATGTTCAAAATGTAGCAGAATTTTAAACAGAAAGCATCCCATATATTGGCATATTTATACCCTGTGAATATCTTTTTTTTATTTTCAAGTGCCTTAAGCAGAAACTTATACTCCCTCTGGAATGAAGTCTCTTGGCCAAAGTTATAGTATATATTAAGAGAGGAACTTTAACCCATGCTGTAAACCACATATTAATATTTAATAAGTCCCTGCCTTCTTTCAACACAAATAAAATATTATTGCTCTCGGAGCTGAAATACATTTAAATGGAACAATGATTTATATTTTTCCAAAACAAACAGTCTTCAAGTGAAGTTCTTTTGAAATTATTTGAGAGATATTTTTGTGAATTGGGTGGGTGCCTAAAAATAATGTTGTAGACTGTAAGATCTGACAATACCAGTAATTACACATAATTCAGCCTAAGCACCCTACCTTCCTCTGGGTGTCAGGACTCCCTTTTTCTCCTTGACGTCTAGGCCATTTTAATGTATTCTAGTTGAACATGTAAATCTACAATCACAAACTCCCCTGGAAAATATAGTCTTGTATTTTTAGGAAAAGGACATAGGGAACTTGTTTCTCCCTATTAAAATAATAATAAGTGTCTCTACTAATAGGAGAGGGGAAAAAAGAAAAAGAATAATGTGACAATTGTAATGATCCTACTCTGTCATGAAACAAATATGTTAATAGTGAAATACAATCATCAAACTGTAGAGCTGCTCTGACATCTGGACTGAATTACAGGCACTCGAAGGCGAGCCCATGCAATGCTGCTGATGCTGCTGTGCCCCGGAGCCGCAGCAGGTGGATGCGCAGCCCCGTGCAGAGCAAGCTTACGCCGCTTTAATGCTCCTCCAACTTCGCAGCTGGTCCCCTCTTAAAATGGGGATGCTGCTGAATGAGCCCTTAGCAAAATCCATAACCAACATTGATGCCCCCTGCAGTAAAACAGGTTTCCCTGGGGAGGATTTCAGCCTGCAGTTAAAAGAAAGGACTGACTTCTGGGTGCCGCTGCGCATGCATGGCTCTGCTGAATCATAGAATCATAGAATCATTAAGGTTGGAAAAGACGTCTAAGCTCATCAAGTCCAACTGTCAACCCAACACCCCCATGCCTCCTAAACCATGTCCCAAAGTGCCACGTCTACATGTTTTTTGAACACCCCCAGGGACGGTGACTCCACCACCTCTCTGGGAAGCCTGTTCCAATGCTTGACCACTCTTTCAGTAAAGACATTTTTCCTAATACCCAATCTAAACCCTCCCCTGATGCAACTTGAGGCCATTTCCTCTCACCCTATCACAAGTTACTTCGGAGAAGAGACCAACACCCACCTCACTACAACCTCCTTTCAGGTAGTTGCAGAGAGCGATAAGGTCTCCCCTCAGCCTCCTCTTCTACAGGCTAAACACCCGCAGCTCCCTCAGCCGCTCCCCATCACACTTGTGCTCCAGACCCTTCCCCAGCTTCATTGCTCTTCTCTGGACATGCTCCAGCACCTCAATGTCCTTCTTGTCCTGAGGGGCCCAAAACTGAGCACAGGATTCAAGGTGTGGCCTCACCAGTGCCGAGCACAGGAGCACCATCACTGACCTGCTCCTGCTGGCCACACTATTCCTGATACAAGCCAGGATGCTGCTGGCCTTCTTGCCCACCTGGGCACACTGCTGGCTCATGTTCAGCTGGCTGTCAGCCAGCACCCACACGTCCTCCTCTGCCAGGCAGCTCTCCAGCCACTCTTCCCCAAGCCCGTAGTATTGCATGGGGTTGTTGTGACCCAAGTGCAGGACCCAGCACTTGGCCTTGTTAAACCTCACACAATTGACCTCAGCCCATCAATCCAGCCTGTCCAGATCCCTCTGTAGAGCCTTCCTACCCGTGGGCAGATCAACACTCCCACCCAATTTGATGTCATCTGCAAACTTACTAAGGGCGCACTCAGTCCCCTCATCCAGATCATTGGTAAAGATATTAAACAAGACTGGCCCCAAAACTGAGCCCTGGGGAACACCGCTCGTGACTGGCCACCAACTGGATTTAGCTCCGTTCACCACAACTCTCTGGGCTCGGCCATCCAGCCAGTTTTTTACCCAGCAAAGAACACACCTGTCTAAGCCATGAGCTGCCAGCTTCTCTAGGAGGATGCTGTGGGAGACAGTGTCAAAGGCCTTGCTAAAGCCCAGGCAGACAACATCCCCAGCCTTTCCCTCATCCACCAGGTGGGTCACTTGGTCATAGAAGGAGATCAGGGTGGTCAGGCAGGACTTGCCTTTTATGCAGCCATGCTGGCTGGGCCTGATCCCTTGGTGGTACCACACACACCTGGTGAGCTCACTCGAGATGAACCGCTCCATAACCTTCCCCAGTACTGAGGTCAGGCTGACAGACCTAGTTCCCCAGATCCTCCTTCCGGCCCTTCTTGTAGATGGGTGTCACACTGGCAAGCCTCCAGTCATCTGGGACCTCCCCTGTTAACCAGGGCTGCTGATAAATGATGGAGAGTGGCTTGGCAAGCTCCTCTGCCAGCTCCCTCAGTACTCTTGGGTGGATCCCATCCGGCCCCATAGACTTGTGAGTGTCCAGGTGGCTCAGCAGGTTGTAAACTGCTTCCTCCTGGATTATGCGGGATTTATTCTGCAATCCGACCCTGCCTTCCAGCTCAGGGGGCTGAATACCCTGGGGATAATTGGTCTGACTATTAAAGACTGAGGCAAAGAAGGCATTAAGTACCTCAGCCTTTTCCTCATCCTCGGTGGCTATGTTGCCCCCCCATATTCAATAAAGGATGGAGATTCTCCTTGGCTCTCTTTTTGTTGTTAAAGTATTTGTAAAAACATTTTTTGTTATCCCTTACAAAAGCGGCCAGGTTGAGTTCTAGCTGGGCTTTTGCCTTTCTAATTTTCTCTTTGTGTGACCTAATGCAAACCCTGTACTATTCTTGAGTTGCCTGCCCCTTCTTCCAAAAGTGGTAAACTCTCCTTTTTTTCCTGAGTGCCAGCAAAAGCTCTCTGTTCAACCAGGCTGGTCATCTTCCCCTCCGGTCTGTCTTGTGGCACATGGGGACAGCCTGCTCCTGCGCCTTTGAGACTTCCTTCTTGAAGAATGCCCACACCTTCCTGGACTCCTTTGCCCTTCAGGACTGTCTCCCAAAGGACTCTCCCAACCAGTGCCCTGAACAGGCCAAAGTCTGCCCTCCAGAAGTCCATGGTAGCAGTTTTGCTGACCCTCCTTCTTATTTCACCAAGAATTGAAAACTCTTATCATTTCACATTCGTTAAGCCCAAGACAGCCTCCAACCACATCTCCCACCAGTCCTTCTCTGCTTGTAAACAGCAGGTCCAGCGAGGCACCTCCCCTGGTAGGCTCACTTACCAGCTGTGTCAGGAAGTTATCTTCTGCACACTCCAGGAACCTCCTAGACTGTTTCCTCTCTGCTGTGTTGTATTTCCAGCAGACGTCCGGTAAGTTGAAGTCCCCCTTGAGAACAAGGGCTAGCAATTGTGACACTTCTGCCAGCCACTTGTAGAATCCTTCATCTACCTCTTCATCCTGGCTGGGTGGTCTATAACAGACTCCCAGCAGGATATCTGCCTGGATGACATCCTATCTCTGCAGCTACACTGCCTCACCCAGCTGAGTGTCTGGCACCTGGTGAACCATTAGCAGCACAGCCCCCAGAGGATAAAATACAAAAGGAAAATAGCTCTGTGTGAAAAGAAAAATGACACCAATAACAACGTAATGAAGACCTCCCATGTATCAAATGGCTGAAATGGCTGCAAGAAAATCCTGTGCATTATCTGGCAAAATATGATTAAAATTATGCCTGTAAGCTCCTTAAGGGGACATATATGGTACATATGAAATATATACTTCAGGGTTTCCCGTCTCTCTGCAGTCAGATCTGCAGCTTTCTTTCAGAGGTTAGTGGAATGGGGTGTCCTGGGCTTTGCACTTCTCCTGGCTGGGTGCTACAGGCTTGCCCCGCCACATCTCACCAGGCAAGCAGGGTGAGTGGTCCCACCACTTCCCACTTGCTGCTAAGGTTGGGTGCCACACTGGCATGACTGTAAAAGCCAATCTAGTCTGCTCTTCTATACTACAAATGGGACAAGAAGAACAAAAATTGTGGTGACGTATGCTATTGACAATGCGTCTGGGCTTTTGACTAATTGTAAATCAACATGACACAGTGGTGTTTCAGAAAGTGAGATTGGTTTCGGTGTTATTTCAGTAATCTGGTGCTTCTTTAAACATTAACCATGCCCTACTGCATAAAACCAGAGACACTAAGGGGAGAAAGCACTTCTTGCAGGATATCCCTTCCCCTCAATTTTTTGCTTGATATTTTTAAGTGCTCTCCTTAGCCCAGTTTTCAGTGCTCCCAAGTGATGGGGACTCCTATCCAGGCAGCAGCTGAGCAGTCCTGTTTATTTATAAGAATCAACCAGAGCCACAGAAAAGGTTATGGCTACAGGCCAAATGTCTTTGACATCACAGCCTGTCATTAATGGCATAAATCCTCTGTGATTTCGTTTCCCAGTCAGCTAACCAGCATCTATCACAGATTATTTTAAAGGAAAAAACGTCTAAACATTTACCTTCAAACCCCAAACAGATCATATCGTTCTATTTTGCCTTTCCAATATTAAATATATTCTCTTGCATATGGCATTTTTATTACAGGTTGCGACCAGTCACAGAGCTTGTTTCAGAAAGAGATATGTACAAAGAGAAGTTTTCTTATTGTTCCCTAAGGGGAAAAACAAAACGGCATTTCATTTAACAAAACCTTTACTAACCACAATACTTTGTTGTTTTAATGTATTTTTGTTCCCCTGCTTGTGTACCAGATCTCTATTGGGTCATTCATTTTGAGGGAGAGAAAAATTAAGAAGGTTGCTCCCTGTGCTATAGCTTCTTAAATCTGAGAACGTTTAATGTGGACAGGCCAGAACAGTTTTACTTCAGACCATGCCTGTCCCTTCTTTTCCATAAAATGATTGTGGTTATGTGCAAAATATTAGCAAATGACTCAGAGCATGAAAGGAGCATGTATTGCCTGAGTATTTTAATTTAAAACAACTTGGTATTTTAAGTCTTACTGACCTTGGTGTATTTGCTGGTGGACAATACACTGCTTGCTAATAAGCCTTGATATTTGACCAGTAATTGCTGGTTATGTTAGATTGGGCCTAAAAAGCACAAGAAAAGTTTTCTAAACCAGGGCTGGTACTAAACCTGCAGGGGTAAACTGGGAATTATTCTACACTTACATGCAAAAGCAGATAGTCAGAGGGTTGGTTTTGATTTCACTTTTTTGCAGGTAAATCTGAAATCGCTGAAATGAGTCCAGATTACACCGTTTGAGAGCAAAAGAACCTGACGGGGTTGCTGCCAGAAGCAATGTACAGCACTCACTTATCAGCCCCCATCTCGAAAGTGCCCTGTAAGGAGAAGTTAATTATACGCAATTACAGATGAATTCTGAGATCCGAATGATTTCAAAGGAAGAAAACTTAGGATCAGATCAAGTCCATTTCACATCTGCTGCACAAGGGGCAGAATTACACAGGCAATTTGGTACGTGGCAGTAGCAGTTAGGCTGAGGCAGCAAGCGTGATCCTCCTGATGCCAGTGCAAACTCCTGGAGGCTGTATTTTTTCAGTCCCTGATGCCTGTAGGTTGCAGGGGAAGGGAGCATCATAAGGAGCACCATGCAGTGAGCAGTGTGCCAAGGGACCAGGGCAATGCAGCCAGGAGGCTCCCTCAGCCTGAGAAGGTACACCTAAATTTTCCCAGTGCAAAAAATAATACATAAGGGGACACGAGCAAGACTGGCTGAGCAAACGCAGTCTTCCCACTCTCTCTGGCCACCCTGCAGTGTTCAGAAGAGAAAGGACAGAACTGGAGCTGGACGTTCCAGCACGAACCCAAAGTTCCCATTTGAGCCATCACTCTTGCCTTCATCCCACGTTAACCCTGTACCCAAAAGCCCTCACCACCAACAAAGAATAACAAAAGGACCTCACGCATACCTTAGCAAATATAAATTAGATGTTTCCTTTTTTTGAGCTGTCTGGAATCTCAGGAGGCATCCGCAAGCAAACGCTACCCAGACGTGCAGACAGCACAGATGTGTCAGAGCACTCATGTGAGAGCCAAAGTTAAAATATGCCTGCAAAGCACCAGTAGCTCCATTCTTATGACTAACGCATCCCAAAGGTGCCATAACATGCACTGATGCAATGAATTCTGGGCAGCTGGAAGGAGTACAGTGAGAGGAGGAGCTGGAGAGGAGAGTTTCTTAGGAAAGCCAGCAAGTTATTTTTCCACAATTTATCATACTACTTTTACACTGCGCGTTAGCCTTTTCCTCCAACTGCAGAGATGAAAAGTCACACAACTCCAGCATGAATTAAGTCAGCCAAGAAAAAGAAAAGCAGCTTTTTCTGCTCCCTAGGGCATATATTATGCCTATTTGTTAACATTTTTTTGATATGGGGAGGAGACAAACTTCAAGGAAGGAATCTGGTCATCTCCTATCTGAAACAAAATCTACCGTGTTGGAACGGGCTGAATGTGTTTAGTTAGGAAGATGTGTTAGGGGCAGCAATATATTTGAGTGGTAATGCTTACATTTTTCAGCGCAAATAATACAACGTGGTGCTGCCCTTGTGAATAACAGTCACATGATGGGCTCTTACACTACTGGTGGAAATAATAAATAGCACATCTGCACCCTGGCAGAAGAATAAGGTGTGTGCCCAAGCAGAGCAGGAGGGAGGTCAGCAGCAAAAGGCAGACCCCAACTGCCTTCACAGAAGCTCCCAGCGTTTACGTGCTCCGTGGATGACGAGCTGGATGTCAGCAAAACTCCATGAGCCTTTAGAGTAGATAAAGTTACCTGTAAACGTGTTGGGAAGCTTCATCCTGAACAGCCATCAGCAACAACCGTCATCTGAAGCAATTTTTCCAGGGACATGGAAATATCCACGGAAGGAAACCTGCAAGATTTGAGATGTGTGGCGTGAGGCTTAGAAGCAAAACATAATTAATTATATCTCAAAGACATGCAAATAATTTAGGTGACAAAATCACCAGTCTGAAAACCCAGAATATGAAAGACTGTGACTGTTTAATCTTATACTGTAATAGCAGTATTGTCATTAAGGCGGCACCATGATGCGATTCTTGCAGCAGATGAAAAGGAGGGACAATACATGCAAATGCTACTCACATTTTCTCTTCTTGCTCTCCCAGCGGTTTAATTTATATCTGATGAGACTACAGTTTTAAGAAGGAGAATGGTACATTAGTCTCACTGGTAATACCGCTCAGGATGAAAGCACTGTCATTATTTGCACTGAAAGATCCAGCTTTGCTTAAACAAGAACTGTCACAACATGCTGAGGTCCAGGGATTCCTAGGGGAGCTAGTATGACATATTTGAAGCCGATTTGCATTAATTTATGAATATTACATAGTCTGTTTGTCCAGTGGTTCTAAAGATGTTTAGTCAATGCATACCTTGAGTTAATTCAATAGAAAAACTGTCAGATAATACACCAAGGGACAGCCACAGCAATTCTGGCAACCCCTCCTCATTAAACACTGAGCATAAAGAACTGCAGAAGGATTTAATCACAGGAGTTAATGAGCTATAAATATTGAAAATCCCAAGACGCTCCATCTACATTAAAATGTTGCAACTATAAAGGTAAATAACAAATCCGCAAGGGTCCTTGAGATCAAAGCCTGGTGAAGAGTGTCATTGGGATGAGAGAGAAAGGGATGAGAAGGGCAGAAATAAACTCCTGAGCTGGGAGACAGCTTTGGAAAACTTGAAATAATGACTGTAATACAGCTCCAGTACTGGCTTTAATTAGGATAAGTCAGGGCTTCCCTAATTGCTTTTAATCCCCTTGGCTTCTTTGAAAACAGGGGTGACCATGCACAAGGTGTGCAGCCTCGCGCCAGAGTGCGTGGCACGTGGAGGAGAGCACCGTGTCGGAGATGCGCACCTCCTTACCCCGCTGGTCCTCCCAGAGGCAATTTTCCATACGGGATCAGATTTGCAGGCTGGCCAGATAGGGGTGGAGGGAGGCCAAGGACACCAGGTTCTGCAAGAGCACTTGTCTCTATCAGCACAGCTTTTGCAAAGCAAGATGCAGCTGACATTATGCCTTCCTCAATTGAATTAATTGTTTTCCTTTTCCAGATGTTGCTATTACAATCACCCAAAACCCCTGCATATAGGTGTCCTTCGGGTGGAGCTACTGAGCTTGATATAAAGAGCAGATGGAGTATTTTTGCACTCCACTTGCTTTGAAATGCAGTGCGCGTTTGAGCTGCTCCATGCCTTTATCCACTCTGTTTTCCTTTAAAGCCTCTTTTTTATTTTTTTTTTTAATTAGCTGCTGGGCTTCTTATTAGAAGGTAGACATCTCTTGCCAAACTCTCTTGCAGAAGGAAGAATAGAATTTCCTTCACTTCCATCTGTAGATCACAGAGGTATCCTGAGTCAACTGCAGACAGCCAAAACTCTCTTGCCTAAGGTATAAACAGAGAAAATACCAACTTTTGATGTTCTCCTACCTTTCCAGCAAAAGTGAAGTCAGTGCAAGTATCAACAGGGGAAAAAGAAAAAAAAATTGATTTGCTGGTCTGTCTTGAATTCTCTGTGTGCATGCAAAGGACTCACACCTAAATACAAGGGTAAAGACGGAAATGTTTTGGTTAAAGGTAGGCATTCATCCTTCCTGGGAGCAAACAGCCACTGCACCATTAAGAATATCAGAAGACTTCAAAAATCAAGCTAAAGTGATATTATTTCTCTGAGCAACCTCTCTGCCCCAGGGTGAGATTCATCCTGTGCTACTGAACTATAGAAATCTACCCTTTCCTTTTAACAGCCTATTATATATCAATTAAATGAAACTCTGATAATGATTTCAGTGGAAGCAGTATCTTTGAGTTTATTAGTCTTGGGCAACACTAGCAGCCAGGTTTTTCTCAAAGCACAGCAATCGAGAAATTTCTTAGGTAGTGACATCAAAGTGCTCTGGTTTGGTTTGGTCTTTATCTACACCTGAGCATCGGTTTTTGCAGGCTGGAGCAGCAGGTTCCCAAGGGGTAGGAGGCTTGGACAGCCCAGCGAGCACAGCGGCTCTGTCCCTGCTGCTTGCAGACTCCAAGCCAGGATGAAATGCAGGCATAGCCATGAAGCACCTTGCATGCCATGTAATGCAAAATAATTAATGAATTAATTTGCATATCAAATATAGTTTATGCACAGCAAGACATTTCACCTTTAAAAAAAGAAAAAAAAAAGAGTTAATAAGATATCAATCCCGGAAAGCAAGAGCCTACAGCTTCCTACCTGCTGCAGCAGGGAAGGTCTCCCCAAGAAGCTAACGTGCTTCTTGCAGCAGGAGGGAGCGGGGTTTCCCCAGGGTATCCTCCCCCCGGCTGCCTGGTTAGGACAAATAACCAGAGCAAGGCCAAGTTTGGGCATACAAGACCTAATACTTGGGTTTGACCCTGGTTCCTGAGTTACCCTGAAATCCGCTATAGTTGGAAGGTGCAAAGAGGAGGGTGTTCAACACAGACAGGAGATCTACGCCACAGCTCATGACTCTCTTTTGCACAGCTTCCCAGCCAGAATGATTCAGTAGCTATTTCACAATTTAATGTATGTCATCTGTATGAGTTTCAATGTAGATTTTTTTTTTTTTTTAAAATCTGTTTCTGGTATCTATGGGTTGAAATCCAAGCTGGTAAGGAAGGAAAAGGCAAGAGCAGTATCTTTTTCTAAAAGAAAAAGATAGAATGTATATATTGCTAAAACAGGTCTGTTTGTAGCCCCTTCCTGTCCTGTCCATCCAAAACGATAAAGTGCATTGGTTTGCCTATAACAACCTGGATTTGCACACTCAGTAAAGCTATAAATGTTGGTGCTAGATTAAAGGCTGTACCTTAGAGAAAACTTCAGAAGAAGAAAAAGAATGGTATTTTCAGGACTCATATTTCATTTTTATATTCTTGAACTTTCTATAATTTTCACTGCTTTCACTTTTCTGTCCTGTCCCCAGACATTGGAAAACCAGCAGAAACATCTCCATGATCTGCAGAAGAGGACAAAGCAAAGGCAATGCATCAAGCTGAAAAGAGGGAAAGGCTTCAGGTGGCTGTAAGGGTTATAAAATGATGTTAGCTCCTTACAAAATAAATTCTACCATAGGCACAAGGTAAATGGAAGGATTTAGCTATGGATTTTGGTTCCATCTGGAGAACTGCCAAAAGCACAGAGCAGCCTGCTGCGGGTCTTGGTACAGCACAGTAGCCGATGTTACCCTGACACTCGTGCTGGATGCGATACGAATGGTTCCTGTGATGCTGTTGGTGTTCCCCTGGCAGCGTGTGCTCCCAGGACAGCGTTCCTTCCCTTTCCCCTAACAGAAGATACACACGATTGCCATGAGCAGTGACATACTGCTGTCACTTCCCACCTCTCAGCGGCGTTGTTTCCATGTAGCTGCTCAATTCACAAAGACCTGTTCCTGTTCCCTCACCTGGAACTTGGAAATTTTCATCTCAAACTCCACCAAGTGACTCCACAATCACTCAGCTGATTTTACTCATCCTCTAATTTCTGTGAAATGCCATTGCAGTTGGTGCAGGTGGTGACCAGAATTTCGCTTTGCTTGGTGGGCTAGAGAGTGCTGCAGGACTCCTACTGCTGTTTGGCTTCCCCCGTGAGGATGCATGGCTTTTGTGTTTGCAGCATCAACAATCCTATTCTGACTTCCATCACGGCTTCTGAGCTACGAACAGGTCTAAAAATTGCCAGTTCGTTGAAATTAGACAAAAGTTTGCAAGTGCTTTTGGATCCTACCTATCTGGAAGCCAGTGGGGCACAAGTTATCTGAATAGAAGTGAATTAGCTGACTCTTGCACACCAAAGAGAAATGGAGAGAGAAGCAAAAAATCAGTCTGAAAACTTTCGCCCCTATTCTATCTCACACAGGTTTACCGAAGTATGACTCCTTACACTGCTGCCCTGAGGGGTGCAAGAAGCCGTGGGGACCCTGTACATGCACTGACACCCCCTGCAAAGCTGACAGCCCCATCTGCAAAGAGCTGACAAGCCTGTGACACCAGGTCAAACGAGCTATCCAGACAAGGTAGGTGTTGCATCCCAGAGTGCATGTCTCATCCAAAACCTTCACTGCATGGTAATCTGCAACTGCCAAGAATTCAGAACCATGAAATAGGCTCCCCTGAAGTCACAAGTTTAATTTAAACATTTTGAAAGAATAACTATTTTTTTAAATGTTATTATACATTTTTGCACACCTAGAAACCTGCAGTCTTCAGCATGAGCTTGGCATGTCAAAAGAATCAGCAAGCACTGCTAGTTTGACAAGAAAACTGGGAAAACGGGAAACAGTTGGTTCATGCATCTTTCTCTAAAGCACCTTCCTGTGCTGTCTGCCGAGGGCACAGACACCCAGCGAGCAGCAGGCAGCGTTGCCTGCATCCTGCTGTGGCTGGCATGCCAACACCCATGCTGTTATGTCTTCTGTGGCATTTTACTCATGTCGTCTACATTCAGGTAGCATATGCTTGCGTCCTGCAGTGCATGCCTGATGCTTGCTAAATGCATCCAGCTAGTATGGGAAGGAGAAGAGTTTAGCTACTACCTTGCTAGCTACCAAAATACGCCATCTGTGTTTTGTTGCTATATTTATGCTGACTCCACTTGACCAGACGAGTGGGCCAGCAAGAGAAGGGAAAGGCACTGACAGGAGAGGGTGCTAATGATTTAGGCAATGGGAGCAAGCCAGGCAGACTATGCAGATAGTGGCCCCCGACCTGCTGCCCCTGCAGCAAACTTCAAAGCCAGGGTCAGATCAGTGAGTGGCTCTCAGAGAGGATGCTTTTCAGTAGGGAGAATAAGCAGATCCGGGCTGTGACAGCTAATCTGTATCTCTAAATCTAGCCCTGTAATTATTATTATAAGCTTTCCAAGATACCATTAGATTCAAAAAGTAAATTTGAATTTATAAATGGAGTCCTTCTAGATAAGGTCAGGGCTCCATCTGAGGCATCATTTAATAGCATTACAGACTGATAAAAAGTTTGAAAAATCAGCAGAGGGGTCAAAAATGTATTGAAATGCTTCACTACCATCCTCAGCCGTTGCAGTGTGCTTGATTCTGGTTAGATGAGCAGTTTTGAGCTGAGTCACAGTTGTGCAGCCTCAATATCTGCCCTGGAGGCCACACACAAGCAGCGGGAAAGGAACCTTCCAACCCAGACAAATAAGGGCATTGAGTCTCTTTTCGGTTACTCGAGGCCTGTTCCCATTATACTTCCCCGTCCCGTTACACAAAACCCCAGCTCCACACTTGTGACATCAGGCTCAGGACTCTAGACAAATGAGGCATGTACGAAGATTACAGCGAGCGTGTTTGGAATTGAGCTGAGCTGAGGAGCATCATTTCAGTAAGGGGATGTTCCAGGCAGACATGAAACACGGGGATTTGAAGATGAGTTTCCTGCTTAATTTTTTAATCCCTTTCCAAATCTTTCAAAGTGCTTGCTTATGCTCTGGTTTTATCCTTTCCCCCTTCCCTTCCCCTGCTTTGTAGTTTATGCAGACTTTGAGATTTTTTTCCCATTTCATACAGCCTGGAGCTCTGCCATTCCAGGTATGACCTTAAGAAAGTCCCTCAGTCTCTCTGGGGCAGGTCTTCCTTTGGTGCAAGTTGCCTTATACCACATGGTGTTTGTGTTCTCATCTGGGAAATAATGATGGTATCACCTTTCCTCCTGCCTTTTGTCAAGGGAGGGAACGACCTGTCTCTTCCTAAAGTGCTCCAGACAATGACTGTGCTCAGACAGCCATAAACACAGCTATCTAATAACCTCCAGTCCCATCTCCCCAGTTCATTTACATATATGCCGCACACACCAGTTCATTCTCAATTTTTTTTTATTTATTTAGAAATAATAAAATAAGACATAATATATAAAAATCTGTACAATCCACAATTTGTGCAGTACATTAGGAAGACTTTGATACAAAAAGGCTGCAAACAGGAAAATAGTAATGGACAACTGTCAGATGCCTAGATTGTTCACCTTACAATAGCTGCAGGCCAAAAGTCATTACAAAATCAGTTTCTCCTTGGCTGTGGGATGGCAACTATGCAGCACCCTTCTACTTTACAATGGTCATGAGCAGCCATAATTTAAAGACATTACAGTACTTCTCAGTTTTACCTTGTAATCCATTATGAAAAAGAAGACCTAAGAGAACAAATAAAACATCTGGACCCTTTGTCTTTCCCGAGAAGAGCAAGTGCTAAACTAACAACACAGAAGTTTATCATGACTGGGAGAGAGTATCATTAAACACAGCTAATAAGTAATGATTTCTACCCTTGCTACTTAACCAAGGTCAACTCGCACGGAAGAGACAGAGGAAAGAAGAGATCCATCCCCACCTGCCTTGGAAATGCTTTTTGTCACTGTACGCAGTACTATGTTTTAGACAATGTGTCTCATTCAAGTATTTTCAGGGAAGGGCAGAAATAACATATTCCCCCCCAGACCCTAAGCGAAATACAGTATAAACCTTCTGTGCGAGCCAGTTCAGCCAACTTTATCCTTGATAAAGAAGCCAAACCAACGCCTGTTGGAGTCTGCAGGTAGAGCTGAGTCAGTTTGAAGGGCCCCTAATTAAGCATCAGCTTGGCCCAGGATCATCGGGAACTGAAGAACCACTGTCAGTCACTGTGTAGTCCTTAAAAATAACCACATTTTTAAAAATGACTAACCCAATTTGCTGCTGTAGAAGTGTGCTACAATAGTCTGTCTTATACTGGGCTTACCACGGCATGTTGAGAAATAAAGAAACGATGGACAAGGGGGAAGGGTACCATGGAGAGTACATTGCAGGTCTCTTTCTAGCAGCTTCCCGGAGCCAGAGGCTGAGTGCAATTCTGCAATGTAAGATTCAACTGGCAAAGACAAAGGGTTATTAAAAAAAAAGGAAAAGAATGCGGCAGAGAGTGTAGTGGATTACCTCAATGCACATCCTCAACAAGACTAGCTCTCAGAAAGCTGGTAACTTTTAAAAATGCCAGTAACTAGAACACGTTTTCAAATTAAAAGTCCATGCTTAAAAATAAATAAAGAGAAGTTCATAGCATTAGGAATCCTATAAGGCTTGCAAGTATTTGCTAAAAATCATGCTAACCGGTAGCATCTAGGTACTAGCTAGCCGAGACTGCTGAGCAGAATTTATACTTTTTGTGGCCTTTTCTTTTTCTTCTCCTTGTCCTCCTTTACAGTCTTCTATTTACATTTGGCTTTAAATATGAAAATACTTGATAAACTTTATAAAATGTACATTTTAAAAATATTTCTGAAAAACTGACTTGAAAAACAAAACAAAACAAAATAAAACGAAACCCAAAACCCCAAACCCCTGCATCAGAAATGTTAAGGGGGAGGGGATTTTTTTTTTTCTTCTCTGAATTTCTTTTGCTTTAAAGAAACAAGCTGAATCCTGCATTTCCCCGTCCCCCACCTCTCATCCCTCCCTCAAACATCTCAAGTATCATTTAGTGGGAGCACTGTGCACCTGGGGGATGCTGACCTGGAGAAAAGGTCCCCTTTCTCCGGCTCAGCCTCCCTTTTCCATCCCTTTTCCATTGCATTTTCACGCACCCTCTGTTTCACTGAATACTCTTTGGTTTAGTTATTTTCCTTGTACAAGAATATCACAATAGCAGCACTAGCAGCACTCAGTTGTCCTCTCTACTGTTGACCCAGAAACTGCAATCAAATTGCCTTTATATGTTCAGCCTTTCCTTTCTTTTACATCCCCCCACCCCAGTAACAGCCTTAGTACTTGCACTTAAATCATCTGCCCTCTCTAGCAGCCAAGTCTATTTTTACAATGTCGAATTTCCACAGTTTTGAACCCACCCACTGTAGATACCATCTTATCAGAAACCATTTTATTGCAGGCATTTCTTTCAGGCAGGGCTGGAAGGGGCCAGAGGCCTTCACAGATATCCGTTTGCAGAAGACATTAGACCTAGAACAAGCTGTTTTTTAATGGCATACAGTGATCCAATACTGCAAGAGTTGACTAGGATTATCGTCCCCACCACCACCCCTCTCCACCTGCTCCTCGGGGAGCTGGCATGAAGCGCGGGTTCGCTGTCTCCTTGATCTTAGAGGCACAGAGAATTTAAAGCCTTCTGGGTGAAGGAGCCAAAATACCGCTAGAGCCAGAGCTTCACAGAAGGTCACAAAACCTGCTCAGAGCTCGGTGATGTCTCATCCACTGACCACTCAGTCGGTGTTTGCCAGGGAGAGGGAGCAGGAGATGGACCTCGCTTTGCAGCCTCATCCTTCCCAAATAACACCTCTCCAAATGAGCTGGAAAATACACTTTTTCTGACACCCTTGCCCTGCTGAAGAGAAGCATTTTTTACAAAATGCTTCAATCCCTGTGCCATTCCCAAGTGCTGTGTTGTAAAAGTTTTCTCTTTTCCTCTCCCTTACCCTCTCCCTTCCTCTTCAAAGCCTCTTCCCGGGGATTTATCTATCGCTTGGCCCATCTGTGCCTAAACGCCTGCTCCAGCAGCATTAGCCTCTAGCATCAATCAGCAGCTTCGCGTGTCTCTGGCATAGTTAACGGGTAACACAACGGCAGCCAAGGGGCTCGGGTCAGACGCCTGCAGCACGTAGAGGATGGCTCAGTTTTCAGGAGGCTGGGTCAGCGCTGAGGTCTAGCGCGGGTTTGGGAATGTGTGCACTAACACTTGACCTTCTGCTGCAGCCCGGCTCGGCAAGCGACCGGGGAGGACAGATGTTTGCTTGTTTGCTTTTCCCCAACTGCGTTTCTCCTTACAATAAAGGAAGGGAATTTATTTCCCCATAGAAGAGCAGGGGGGAAGGGGAGGAGTCAGCTTTTAGAATAAGGTGCAAAATAAAGGTCTTAAAGAAAAGAAAAAAAAAAAAAAAAAAAAAATCAAAACCAAAAAAAGTGTCTGAGGTTTGAAATTTTTTTTTTTGTTTAAAGCAGCCTGTTCCTTTTTTCTTTTTTTTTCCTTTTTTTCCTTTTTTTTCTTTTTTTTTTTTTTTTTTTAAATAAACTCCGCTGTGCAAAACTGTGCATTTTCTTTGGTATCCATTTAGGTAGTTTTAACTTAGTACTTTTTCTTTGAATATATATTTTTTATTTCATTTTTCCTTTAGACAGAGAATTAAATTCTCCCCCCAAAAATCAAAATTTTGCTGGAGGCTACTGATTGGCCTGATATTACCTAATGCCCCTTATGTAATTGGAAAGAGAGAAATTGATTCTAGCTATCAAACTACTGGCCTCAAAAGGAGTTTAGACTTTCTGGCAACATCGGCCTCTCTGAAGTGATCACGAGCTTTTCAACTCAAAAAGTTCAACACTGACTTTTTTTTTTTTTAAATTACACAAGAGAAAATAAAAACTACACTGCAACAAAAATAACCATTTGTGTTCATGTAGTTAGCAGCAGCTTTTTAAAAAATAATTATAATAATAATAATAAGGCAGATTCTTGCCTTTGTTATGCCATTAAAAACATTCTTGTTCCCTAGAGAGAAGCATTCTGGAAAAAGTTGAAAAAAAAATAATAATAACCCAACCAAAGCTTGCCTGCAAGTTCAAGTTTTGTAAAAAAATATATACATAATTTATTCTACAACATATGTGCCTTCTGTTCATACTTAGACATGTTTAGTGCTTTGTGTTTAGAGTTCATTTTCTGTCATCCCTCCTCTGAGGACAGGCCTAAAACCAGCCTGGGTTTCTCAGGTCTGCTTGCCTTCACACCACTCTTCAACAGTACCGTTGTCTGAAAACTGTTCTGGGCCAACTTCTCAGGTCAACGTGCCTTTGACCAATAGGTTTGGTTTTTTTTTCCTTTCAACCGAAAGAGAGAGGAAGAGTTTGTCAGTCATATTTCCGACTCCCGCCGTAGCGGCCGTGGCTCTAGAGGCACCCCTGCTTGGTTGTGGTGGTCCATGTCTGGGTGGGTGTCTGTGCTCATGCTCTCAGGCACCCCAGTGTCAATCTCATCCTCCTCTTTGCTGGAGAGGGCCACTTCGTTCTCGTAGCAAAAGGAGTTTGCGTTGGAGAGAATGTATTTCTTTTCCGCTAAGTCTCTGGCACTACAGATGGGTGTGTTGGGCACTTCGTATGTTTTGTGGAACCTCGAGTAGTCCACTTTGTAGTAGTTTTTCTCTTCAAAGAGTACAGGCTCGTAGCGGTGGCCCCAGAGGATTTCGTTTGCCAGATATGAGCTACGGCACTGGGTAGTCATGGCAGTAGCTTCCACCATGCCCTCTAATATTACTACAATTTCAAAGTCAGCATTGTCCATGTCTTGTTTGCTCAAGTCATACAAAGGACTGTCTTCATCTATTTCGTGTACTATTGTAATCGGGGAGACCAGGAATATGCGGTCTATCCCGCTGTCAAACCCTACATTGATGTCTATTTGATCCAAGGGGATGTACTCCCCTTCCGATGTGATCCTGGATTTAAGGAGCTGTGCTCGCACATGTGCCTCCACCAAGTGGCTTTTCCTCAGGTTTCCAACACGCCACATCAGGCACAGTTTTCCATCTCTCATGGCCACCACAGCATTGTGGCTGAAGACTAGAGTTTCATTTCTCTTTTTTGGCTTAGCCATCTTTGCCATTACAGCACCAATGATGAAGGCATCAATGATGCAGCCTACTATAGACTGGAAAACCACCATGAAAACTGCGATGGGGCACTCATCTGTGACACACCTGAAGCCATAGCCGATCGTGGTCTGGGTCTCAATGGAGAACAGAAAGGCTGCAGTGAAGCTGCTCACTTGAGAGACACAAGGTTTGTTATTTTCTTGATTCTCCAGATCCCCATGCAACAGAGCAATCAACCAAAACACACAGCCAAAAAAAAGCCAGGAGAGGATGAAAGTCAGGCAGAAGATAACTAGCATCCACCTCCAGCGGATGTCCACACAAGTGGTGAAGATGTCTGCCAGGTATCGCTGTCCCTTCTCACCCACGTTAATAAACTGGACGTTGCAGTGGCCATCTTTTTTGACAAAGCGGCTCCTGCACTGCTGTCTGGTATGTACCTTACTCTTTCCATTCCCAAAGCCGTTGGCAATGGCCATGGTTGCCAGCTTCATGCCGTCCTCTTCCGAAGACACGATGCTGTAGCGGTTGGTTCGCACGCTGCCCATCACTACTGCTGTGGACTGAGGTGCTTCTGCTTTAGAAAACAGTCTAAGTTTCTGCAAAACCCTTTGGAGAAACAGTTTTGAAAGTTCTAGAGGAACACACACACACAGAAAAACTGGGGAGAGGCCGGAGTCCCCAAAAGCCCTTGGATCAACCAAGGACAGTCTTCTGGCATGCAGAGTTAGCTTAACAAGTAACCGTCATAGAGAGGGCATGGTCTGCAAGAGAAAGAGAAATGTCTTATTAGATCTTGGACGAAAAGGATAAGGAATCAAACCTGCAAGAATCAAATAAAGTGACTGCTGTGGACCTGCGGGAAGTTTCCTTATTCTTAATGACAGCATTTTCTGGAACGCACAAGTTCTCCGAGCGCAGTTTTGTATTGACAGAAGTGACATCATTACCACAAAGAAATCATCGCTCCTCCTGAGTGAAAGCACTGAAGTGATCATGTCACACAAGCCTCTAAGCAATATTCACTTTAAAGCTGGACATGCAAAGAATCTATCTACTATCTACAACTGTGCTTTCTGTTTATTTTGAAACAGACAATTAGCTTTAACATCCATCTGTTCAAATATAAATACTGAAGCAGTTTTTAGTGACATACAATGTGTCTTCTGGACTGTTTTACCTACAACAAACGAGAGCGTTTAAAAGGGAAGACAACGTGTACTGAGAAAAGCAATAAACTTGGAAAATGCAAATGCCAGTGATTTCCATGAAATTACATCACATATAGCTTTTTTTTTTTTTTAATTAAGCTGAAAAAAGGAGTTGTGTATTCTCTGCAAATGGCAGGAATAAAGGCTGCAGTAGTTCCTCTTTAACTCCATAAACTCATTGGGATCTGTGCAGTTTTTACATTCACATTAGGCTTAAGCTGTACGAAGCAAACTAAATCTTGTAGTGACCCTCATCTGCTCCTGCTAATGCAACTAGCAAAAGGCTACGATGGATTAGGACTGGCCAGGCGTCTTCGTAACACCTTTGGTGGCAAGTACCAGCACCTTCCCTTCGGGAGCCCAAGGCAGCCAGTTCCATCTCCAGTGGGCAATGGTTCTGAGGATCCTGTGGGTCTTAAATGTCAGCGATTAAGACTCAGCAGAGAGGCTACAAAACCTTCTTCCTGAGGGTAGAAGCCACCAAACTTGTTTCAGGGAGGTCTGGCTGAGACCCAGGTTTAGCTTTTAACAAGTGCGTCATCCATTAAGTCATGTACTGTATACCAGGAAATGTAATTGAAATACTGCAGAAGAGAAGAGATGCATTAATGCAACTGTTCCATCCACACATGCGCCCCATGGAGGAAATAAAACTAAAACTGAGCCACGAGGACTGTCTGCTGTCCATTTGTCACAGGCGAGGAGACTTCAGTACTGTTTACAGTAGCAGGGGATTAAATCACAATGCTCTTTGTAAATCAATATTATCAAAACTCACCCGAGTTTGTCCAAAACCCAACAAAACTGCAGCTACCAAGGAGCATGACCTCTGCCCACAAAGTGGCTTCAGTACTCTGCAGCTCTTCCTCTGATTCATATCTGACAACAGCTGTAGATAAGAGTTTATCTCCCTTCCCAAAAGCAGCCCCTAAGGCCCTGCAGAGGTGTTCCAAAAACTTGAGGGATTTCAAACAGTTTCTCAGCCCTCCCACATCCTTCAACCACATTGCAAGGGCTTTAGGTCAGCAAACACTTGTTAGGAAAAGAGCAGGTGACAAACAGAAAACAACATCCTGCTCGCAGTTGCAAGCAGGCTGGTTTTCCCTCTAGAATCTCTTTAGGGTTTACTTTTACCTTCTCTTTTTTCCTCACTTCTGTTTGTTGTGCAAGAATGCGTCCCAACGCCTACTTGCCAGATTAGTCATCTGTGACTTCAGCGGCGTACAAGACATTTTGGCAGCTTTTGATAGGTTCGGTAACGCTCGATTTTGAGTATGGCTCTCAGCAATGCAGGCTTACAGGATGGTATAGCTGCTCTCTTACTTATCTGACTATCTTGCCTATACTGTGTAAGGGTTCACCCTTTCTCCCTCACACCTTTTTAATCATGGAGTTTCTAATTCCTGCCTGGATATCATTCTCAAAAATACAAAAGAATTCTTTGAGTGTTCACTTAAATTGTTTTTTTTGGCGGAAAGATACTTTTATTACAAACCTGAACACAGGGGGAAAGTAAAAATACTGTTAATACACTTCACACAAAATACTTCATGAAAAAACATTGCATTGGTCTGCAAATCGATCACTTTTATAAACCACATCCTGCAATCACAGTCATGTTCAACTTCCTCATTCAAAGTCTGTTTTCTTCCAAGCTGATGGAAATACACAGCCTAGAAAACACTTTAAGTCTTTCTTTTTTTGTTTTTCCTGCACTGCCTCTTGGATTTTAGAGGAAAACTTGTGGTGGAGGGAAAGATAAGCTGTAAAGTCTCAAGTGTCTGAATGCGCAGCTCCCCCCACAAAAGTCTTGACCCGAGGACATTTGTTTGAATTCCACAAATCACTGAAATCGTAACACCAGCTTCCTGCAGCAAGCTGACTGCATTTAGAAGTTTGGGACCTGAATTAGGTGTCGTACATTGTCATATTCCTACTCTGAATGGCTGAGCACCTTCTACCTACTGTAGCTTGCACAGCCTTGCACCTTCGCTCTGCCCTTGGGAGCGATCCTGCACCAGTTTGGCTCTAATGACTGGGGGTGTGCCTGGGGGCACCCTGCGCTACCTTGACAGACTGCTTGAAGTCTATACAACAAAGCTCTGGTACGCTCCACTGCAGCATAATTGTTGTCTTTCTTTTACAGCACATTGCCTCTCTTCCTTGCGAGTGCTTGGAGTGGGGAGGATGCCGGGATGGGAGCACGGCCAGCGCCGTGCGCAGGAACCGACCAGTGCAGCACAGCAGGTCTGATCTTGCTCCCGCTCGTGGCAGCGCAGGCCCTGTAAAGCGCCCAGTAGGTCCACTGGCTGCCTGATCACACACCTGATTGGTGGTCACCCTGACTTTCACGAGTTTTAGTAGAGGTTCCCCCAAAAATCCCAGAAACAATCAAACCAGCATGAAAATCTAATGGTACATCTTATTTTGCTAACCCACCTGCTGCTCAAAGCTAAAACAAGTTTTTGCTGCCCCCCACCCCGTCATCAGCTGTTGGTGGCAGCAAAGATGCCAAGCTAGCGTGGGACCAGCCCTGCAATCCTCACCAGACAAAAGAAGCCACACCAGTACCCACCAACCAACCCAAATCTTTGTATAATTGGGCCCAACACACTGCAGCCAGACACACGCACACGCAGCTGTAAATTCAATCATCACTAGGTGTGTTGTTATTATTAATTCAGGCTGCCTTTCCTCCTGGAAGAGAATACAAGACTAGAGCAATGCAGCTTGTAATTACCAGCACTGGCACCGACGCAGCATTACTGGGAAGGGATGAGATGGGATGGGAGAGCCTCAGGGTTGCTCTGCTGCAAGGGGATGGTTGGAGGAGCAGAGAAAAATGGGGCTGTGCTGCATCCGCAGCATTTCGGAACCAACGTTTGTGCAAATGCCGCGATGAGGAGCCCAAAGCCGCACTTTCCCCTTAGCAAGCATCCCCTTCAAGATCTCCCCTGAGGAGAGACATTCACATCGCACGTCTAAACTCTGCAACAAACAGCTCGAAGGGAATTTGTGCAGGAGGTTTAACACTGAGCAAAAACTCCAAAGTGCAAAAAGAGCGGGGCGGAGGGAGAGAGGAGCACTAATGAGCACTTGGAGCAGTTATTCCCAGGCTGACGCCACACAGCCCTGCAGAGTGAGCCGGGCACATGTTATTACTAAGAGAGCACCAGTACTACCTTAGCTAAGTGCCTTCCCCTGCTGCCCTCGGTATAAACAGAACAAAGGAGCTACTCCCACCAGCGAAGCCTGTTCCCACAGTCCCCGTGCCCTTGCTGCTGGGCACAGCCACCCCCAAAACCTTCCTCCAGACCCTTGCGTTTCTTAAAAGTCATTCCCCAGGGCTTCTCTACTGATTTGGGTAGGACTTAAGTTACACAAAGTGGTGAGCTGCCTTCAGGAGAAGGATCTGTCCTTTGCGATCAGGCGGGGGGGGAAGGGGGGGAAGAGGTTAAAAAAAAAAGAGCAGATGATGTAGGGAAATGGGTGCGAAGAAATAGGAGAAAGGAAGGGACAAGTGGTGTTTGCATCTGCTGTCCTGCAAAGGAGCTGAGGTCAGGATATTTCTAGCTGATGACAAAATAACTACAAGTGAAATAGTCATCACCAGGGGGTGTACTTGGTGCACCGGCTGTGAGGATGGAAAAGCAAACAAGTGTAAAGGTAAGGCTGAAACACAGAAGCAAGTGCCGGCTGCCTGCGGGCTGGAAAGGTGGCAGCAGGCTGGGGGGGCACAGGGATGCGGGTCCTGGCTCAGCCCTGGCCACCGGCGCGGCCCTGGCACAGGCACCTGCCGGTCCCCGGCTGCCCCGGCCCCAGGAAGATGACAAAGCAGTCACCGAACCCCTGCAAATAAATCTGCCATGCCTTATCAGTATTTTTTCCTTTAACTGTCATGAACTAGGTTGAAACAATACAGTCTCTTCACAGGCTCCCCAGCTGCAATGTATTTTTTCCTTTCTTCCGATTTTTTTGGCAGGATGGTTAAAAATAAAGAAAATCCCCCGTTTGCATAATGCCAATGAATGAAATTACAGGTTCGTTTCACACCCCTCTAAAACATTTCAGACACTCCTTTCAAAAACACGCAGCTGATCTCTAAGACTTGATACTTTTGACCTCTCTCTTGTACAGGAAACAACAGGCGAGAAGAATGGAAAGGGATGGAGCGGTGCTACTTCTGCAACACGGAGTTGTCATGCAAACTTCCAGCCCTTCCCCAGAATAAAATATCTCGGGAGGGGGGAGCAGCTGGTGCATGGAAAGTTATGAACATAAACAGATGCTGCAAGCAGATGCTCGAGTGTTCCCAGCATACCTATCTAACTATTTTAGGCACTGAGAATAGCTCGTGGATGGTGCATGAGAAATGCAGGAGTTCCCCCTCCGAACGGCTGTGCCGCAGCGTGCAACACGCTCGCCGACAAGGGAAGCTTTATCTCGGGAATTTCGCGGCACGGTGCGTGCACCGAGACAGCTCCCGGCGCATCGCCCCTACCCCTGGGGAGTGGGGCGGCACTTGGAGGCGACCGGGTGGGCGTCTCGAATAGATCTAGAAAGAAGGCGCTCCTTACCTGCCGGCAGCCTTACAGGAGGTGCTTATAGAGGTAAAAGGGTGTTAGATCCAGCAGCTGGGGGGACGCAGCAAGCCAATCCCCGGGTGCCCGCCGGCCGCCGCCGCACCGCTTGCAACTGAGCCACTCAATGAGCCGCTGCCCCTTTTTTGCGGGCTGCCATGTGATGTTTAATAGCGGCTCCACCGTCCCCGCCCTCGGCGCTGCCCCGCACCAATGGGAGGCGGGAGGCCGGGCCGCGCTGAGCCGAGCCCAGCCGAGTCGAGCTCAGCCGCGTCGGGGGGCGCGGCGGGGCCGGGTACTGGGGTACCCCGCCGCGGGAGGGTGGGGGGGCGTGTGTGCTCGGAGCGGGGGTCCCGGGGGAGCCGGGGTGCGGGGTGGGGGGGGGCGGGACACGGGGCCGGCCCCTCGGCTCTCCGGGGAGGCACCGCCGGGCGCCCCAAGGCGGGGCGGGCAGAGCTGCGGGTTCCCCGGGCCCCCCTTGCACCCGCTCCGCACGGTGCCCTCCGGTTGTGCCCGCGGGCACCCGGCACCTGCCGCGGGTGGGTGCGTGTCCCCGCCCCGCGCCGAGAAAGGCTTTTGCAAGGCTTCCCTGGGAACTTGCGGAGGTCCCGAGTGGGATCTGTATGCCTACTCGCTCCAGCTTTCCCGTCCCGGGCCAGTGTCCGAGGCCGTGCGGTAAGCCAAAATACCAGAGAGAGAATAGTTTTGTTCCTCTTGTTCCTTTCTTTATTTCAGTGAAGGGAAATACTGAGATGCAGGGGTAGCTCATCACAAATGCCCGACCCTAACGCGCACTAGAAGCAAGTCAAGCATACCGCAGCACAGCTATTAATCTTAACATCCTTCTCTTTCATGGAAACCGAACGTCCCTTCCAAAACAAGAGCTTTGATCCCTGAACTGAGATCTTTTGGAGCAAGGCTGGAAGCAAGAGAAGTATATGCTTGGCTGCAGTACGTAGGATCTGTTTCTTTGTTTCATAGATCACCTGTGGCAGCTCAATCCGCAGGTGGCTGGCCATTGTTGAAATACGTAGAAATCTAAACGATTTTTAATAGCTTGTCCTCCCTACAGTGGACGTGGCCTAAGACAAAAAAAAACAAGGGTGAAATGTCTGGCTGAGAGCCTTGCAGGAACAAAAACAGCCCTGTAAGCACACTCTGAAGTTTGCCAAACTCCAGCTCTGATGGACAGTGCAGGGGTGTTAGTTTCCGAGGCAGGTGTTCGCTGCTGCAACGCTCTCCTGCTGCCCTCAGAAAGCCGAGTTCCTGAGTTCTAACAGCTGAAACGCATCAGGGAGCCCTGTGTGGTGTGCTGGAAAAAGACGAGCGAAGGTGACTGCTGAATGCAACGGTTACAGACCACACGAGGCTTTAGAAATTGGCATGAACACCTGGAGTTGCACCCAGGACAGCAACGGTAGCCTCTGCCACACCCAGAAAATGGGTGCTGGGGATGCTTCTGGGACAAGACTGTTAATCAGCAGTCAGGTCTTCTGCCTGGAGCTGCTGAGGGATAGACTGGTCCAAGTGGGTCGGCCACTCTCCTCCGGGGAGCTTCCTTACAATGTCCAGAAGAGGCTTTAAATGTGATCCCTTCTTTCCACAGCAACGCCGGTGCCTGCAGTCACTCGTAGCTGCTTAAACTCTCCTCCTCCTCCTCATTTGTTTCATAAGTTTACAATTCTGACATTAGCTGTCTGTAAGTACTCAGTGAAAATGCATTGCCCAAATGCTTTCTCACAGACTAAAGGCTTTAGGAACACATTCCTCATATAGTTGCTGAACAATTTCCACTGACTGCCATTACTGTCACTTACAGTATTTGCTGAGTTCCCCATACTCCAAATGAGGAAGCACCGCATTGTTGCAGCAACAAATACAATGGGCAAATGCAACTGGTTTTAAAAGTCCCCAGTGTTATGTGTGCAGGATATGCAAAATTTACATGATGGGGAGAGGGGAAGAAAAGAGAAGTGCTTGTGTATATTGAGCAATCTGGCATGTTGGGCAATCGTATTGTTTATGAGTTATTCCTGGGTGATTCTGTTCATTTTTAAATGGAAGAAAAGTCTTATAACACAGGTAAGTTTGTTATGAATGATGAATCTGGAAAAAAAAATCTATAAGAGGGAATGATTGCAATTCTTTTATTCATTCAGTAAGATGAAGATCATTAAATCCACGGGATTTGCAAGCCATAGGTACAAATACTACACAGTTTATGTACCTGTATCAGAGAAAAAAAGACCCCTCATTCCTATGAGTGTATTCCTGCTTCCTATGAACAGCTAAGATAGCAACAATTTGAACCACCTTGAAGAAATATGTGCTCATCTACATGTAAGTGAAATAAAGTAGATCTGCGATCCACTATTGCTGAGATGCTCTGCTGAGAATACATGTACTTTGCTGGGGGGTGGTTTTGACAAATCTCTGCACAATATCCACAAGATATTACAGATTGCAGCCTGACCTTGTAGACTCTTACTCAGCCTTTACTCATGCAAACCGACTGATAAAGACTACAGACCTACTAGTCCCAGAGACCCCAGATCCTCCGATATGAGTAAGGCTTATTCACAGCAGCACAGACTTGCAGGTCAAGCCATTTAGCATTTCATACTGAGGAAGGATAGAGCGACTATTTTACAGCTTTTTTAAAGTCAGAACAGCTCTGCCCAGAAAGCTCTTCTTAGAATGAAATATCAATTCTAATCAGATAATGAGAACCATAACAAAGCGGTCTCTCATCTGCATGGGCTTCAGCAACAGAAGTACTTCCAAACCCCCAAACAGGGAAGTTGAAGTTACAAGAAAAGTTTCTAAAAAACCCTTTCCTGTTGCAACAAGCCAGGACAAAGAGGGTGAGTGACAGCTGAAAACTTAACCCTCAAGAGTGAGTGAGGGTTTGTTTTCCTTCTCTCAAATAATGGTTTTCTAATTTGAGGTAGTCTAGCTACAGAAGTCTCTTACTGCCTCACTACAGAGCCTCCTGGCTGAAATATTAGAAGAGCTGGGTGAAATGGTCATAGTCTGAGGAGTTTTCAAAACAAGATCTGCTATCTGCAGAAGAAACGGTATCAAGGGATAAGAAGAGCTCTGGGAAGGCAGAACATTCGTATTTCATACCAATGTAGGAGGTGTAAGAAAAGGAGCCAGCAACAACATAGGATGCTTTTTCTTAGATAAATCTCAGCAAGGCCATATCAGTGACAGAAGGGTTTTTTTCTCCCCAGATTTTCTGTTTTCCGGTATCATTTTCACATTGCCCATCACAGCCACCCTGTCCCTCAGTCTTGCAGAGATCTGCAGATGCCCTGTGGAAGCAAATCTGAGAGCTGTGTTGCAGGCATAGTCCTTGCCAGCTGAGACCAGAGGCTTTAGCCCCTGTCTTACTGCATGGGAGATGTTATTAAATTGCTTTTTCTGTCTTGGCGGTGAAATGACCCAATTATCAGATTGCATTAGTCTTCATCTCTTGAAGTGGCCAAATCTGCTTTGGTTCTCAAGGATTTTATTGCCAGCAGAAAATAGCTTAATTGTATTGTACTAGCAAAGAAAACACGGTCTGGTAGAATCAAAGCAGTTGGTTTCCACAAAATGAGAAGAAATACCATAAATAACACGTTGGTCTTTTTTTTTGGTCTCACCATTTCCATGCATGTAAACTGGCATAAGTTAGCCTTTCTTCTCTAACCATTAAGTCAAATGGAAAAAATTCATCAGGAAAAGGTGGTTTCCCCATTCACAGTAAACCCCTGGGGTTTAGACATTAACTGGATCTTTATAGGTCTAACGCTGGGATCTCCAAGGAAAAATGAAGCCACATTGGTAACAGAAGGAATGGGTAACTCCAATGAAAATTCCACAGAGAGACGGTTACATGTTTGATAAGACTTGAGAAAGCAAATAAATATATTTTGTACTTTGCAAGCAAATAGGATATACAGATGTGCAGCCGATGACACAGTTATATTGGATAATAATGTGTTTGTTCATAGAAGGGATAAAATATGACATAGGAAATGGAATTGTTTTATATATCTGAGAACAGTGGAACTCACACACCATTCACATTTTTTTCTCTCTTTCTTTCCCAGACACTTTGTGTCCAAAATCTTTGCTTAAGAGTTCAGGCTGTCAGATTTAGTCTTATTCTAAAGTCAAATCACCAGCCAGTGACTATATTTTGAAAAAAAAATAAGTATATACTTTCAGTCCCTGCTACTGCAGATGGTGGATGTGAGAAGCAAGGTGAAGAAATCTTGAAATAATGAATTGCAAACAGCAATCCATAGCTAACAGTAACTGTATATAACTAGCAATCCAACAGCAACCCAAGAAGTTCTGCCAAAGAAAACTTATTTCCAACACTGTATTCACGTGACTTGATTCTCACTAAATTAAGACACCTAATTCAAAGGAACCTTAATTTCCAGCTAAACTTTCAGACCCAACAAAATATGATGAATACCTGTTGGTAAAAAGTGAGCTGTCTCAGCTCTCAGCACATGCTTACCTCTGCAGGGCCAAAGGACTTAAAATGATCAGGAAATGTTAATCTGTTATTTAATGTACACCTTGCACATTCTCTATTTTCTGGAAGCCTTGTGTAGCAAGACAGTTGTATTACCATTTGATGATCTATTTTCACGTTTTAGGATTGTGGATAATCTTTCAGAAATGCAATAACCTCAAGGTACATCTAGCACTGTTTGTGACATGGCAATATTCTATATTTTCCCTTGTTCAGCCATCAGTCAGCCATGGCAATTTGCCCTCAAAGGCGGCAGTGGGGAATGTATGTTCAGATTAATGAGAAGGTCATTAGTATAAGTGATAAAACTGACCCAGCAATTACATATTAATAAGGCTAATATTTTCCTATTAATCTCAAAGTTATCTAATGATCTTCCATAGTTCCCATTCTTTGGATATCTCAAGGAAAAGGGAGTTAATGGTTAATAAAACTTGCCAGAGTCGTGAGAACATGCCCATGGAGCTGACATAGGGAACTTGACAATTCCTGGAAGGAAAAGGGTTAAGAGCCAGCAACTTACACATACAAAACTGCGTGACTACACTTTCATTCTCTTCCTTACAGCTTCAGTTGCTAGTGTTACTGGCCTGCCAGATTTTCTAAAATCAGGATAGGCTCACGCTCAGCTGAACAGAACAGGGTAAGAATATCTTTGTATTTCTCTGGCTTGCAAACTTTTGGTTATGTAAATATTGTATGTAAGCAGGAGGGCTCTCAAGGGAGTAGATATGATTCATAGGTTTTTCAATGAGTACCCTACTGTGGGCTGTCACTAGTCAAGTCACCTACTTGCTCAAAAGCCCATGTGGTGCTCAGCCAACTTTCAGCCTTCCATCTGCAGAGTCCACTGTGCTCATGGACAGCGGCTGGGTCCCTCCTTGTGGGCTGGAATGAAACCTCAACCTCCTTCCTTGGGGTTATCGGAGTTTGATGAGTTGATCCTAATAAACGGTTGTTAGCCGAGGTGTGAGGGTGGGGATTGCTGCAAGGGGTAAAGATGTGTGTCTGGTCTGCTTCTTTTCCCCTGGAGCATCTTACCACCACCGTTTCTGGCACAACAGCATTCTGGTTAGCAAAGATGAGTGGTAACCCACCTCCTGTGTTCTATGCAGGATGAGGAAGGGATAATGATTACAGAGCCGTGTTTCCTCTAATTTCACCATGGCTGTAAGAGGAGGGATGAAGCAGAGATCTGCTTCGGCCTTTGTCACTGTGTGTGTGCCGCCATAGGCGGAAATGTGGAAAATTTCCACTGGGAAGGGGAGTGGCAAGAAAGAATAAAAAGTCAATTGCAATAGAAAGATCTAGAAACCTTTCATCTTTTCTAAGCAAAATTAATGCAAAGTACATGCCTTTTCTGCAGCTCTCCTACTGACCCATTTGTATTACACAACTTAGTTCACCAAAGTGATTCAAGTTGGGCAGCTTCACTTTCTCAGGTGACATTTGGCAGTTCCCGAGAGAAAGATGATGTGAAATATGTGGGCACATGATGAAAACTACTTCCAATAGCAGAAGACTATACCCAGAAGTGACTCAGAGAACCTCTGTTAAAACCCTACGTGGTTTTCCTGCATTGCAATGTGCATATTGCATTTGTGCTGATGATCATTTATTATTACGGTACTTTATTACCCATCAGTGTATCCACTCTAGTGAAAACTGCATTTATAAACTCAGAAGCGTCTGATTTGTGTTAACACCGCATAAACTACTGCTCTCCCTACTTTCTCACACTTTTTATTTTAGTATATTAGCTTAGATGCAAATGTCCTCAGTGTTTTCTATCAGTTTGTACCAGAACCTAAGAATTTCCCTAGAGTCCATGGCCACAACGTAAATGACAATATCAGAGTTTATTTTCTCTCCTGGAAAGCAAATAAACTTTGCTAAAAACAGAGAGTTAGATCTTGTCCACTGCGGAAGGAAAAACACAGTAGAAAACAAGCTTAAGTTTCCTGAGGAGCCAGCACTGTGCATATTTACATGAAATGTGAACTTCCATCTTGATGGCAGTGGTGCAGACCACTCCCTGATAGGAGACTGGTGATTGCAGGTGTGTTTGTGCTGGCTGTTTCAAAGTACTGTCAGCTCTGACTGAATGCAGCAATTCCTGTACTGGGTCTGCAGGTGCACCAAGAGGGTCCTTGAGCTGCTGGAGCTGGTGTAGGGCAGTCCCACCTTGACTGGGAGAGCCTGGGGACCTTTCACAGCCATCACAGCATCTCTTCTCCCCCATGCCTGCATCTCCCCGGTCAGGAAGCCAAGCTGAGCAAGGAGAGCCTGGCCAAGAGACACGCCATCCAGGCAATCAGAGGAGTAGATCGCTGGCACAAAATGGCAGTTCAGCCCTGCTCGTAACTCCTGTGTGGCTGGGAAGGAGGTAGACAAATTAGATTAGCTGGCATCTTTCTGAATTTCCCTTAAAACTAAAACTGCCCAGATGAGTAAAACCAAACCAAGCTCAAATTGTTGGTTGAACTTCCTGATATTGTTTTTGACTGATTAGTTGGACCAGCCCTCCAAGGTCTGCCCACTAAAACACCTCTGTCATTTGAAAAAATCTTTAGTCAGAGAGGAAATAATCTCCAGCAAGTAAATGCCACAGCTTCCTTTCTTCTGCTATCATGATCTTGTTCTGCTTATTTGCTTTTCTGATGCCATTTTGTGCCTCCAGGCTAAATTCTGCCTTTCATTTATATGCAGACGTGCAGGGGAGGAAGGACTCCTCACCCACCCTTGGGCATCCTGCATTAAAATTTGGGCCAAACTGCATGCCCTGTGCTCTGTTTTGGCCTGGTCAAGATGCATAGACAGAGGGAAAGTATGGCTGCAGAAGGAGGTTCTCCCCTGTTTTGCACTAGGAAATGTTGCACCTTAGAAGGCATGAGCCTTTGTAATCTCCCTAATACTTCAAAAGTTGGCTGTGATCCTCTGATATTATTTGAGCTAATGCCCAAACCCTATTAAGCAACCCTGTGACAGAGACTGGAGGGGAAAGGATTGTGCCATTTCCCATCAGGTATTAAGAGATCAGTATGGAAAATCATAAAACGTTGAGATTGCTGCAGCCCACAGTGACTGCAAGACCCAGTGACATCATGGTCCGCCGATGGCATCACAGGTCCCAGGACCCCGGTGGTTTCCCAGAGCTGTCCTTGCTCTTCACACATGCGAATGGGTGCTGCAGAGAGCAGGTTGCCTGGGAGGGGGCAGGGCTCACTGCCTGTCCCTTCCCTGCCTACAGACTGGGCTGGCACAGGTTAGCATTTTCTGCAGTTTGTTGTTGGCATAAAGCGATTTGTGGGAATGTGCCGCCAGTCCGTAGCTCACAAAGAAGGCAGGATGATTACGAGAAGTCCACATTCCTCCTCAGACACCTCAGATGAGAAAACCACCTTTATTCAGAGCAGCACTTCGATACATATTTCACTTTAATCTAAGCACACACTTAACTTGGGAGCCAAATGCCTGCTGAGGCCATTGGTAACATGCTCGGGCAGAGGGAACATTCAGCACCCAGGTTCTGACTATCTTGATTTGACAAAGGCCAGCGATCACATGTAGAGGCAATCAGTGGCAAAGAGTAAAGAGTGAGAGAGCAAGCGAGAGAGACAAAGAGATAAAGAGAATGAACAGAGGCTCGTCATGTCGCTTGTTACAGTACTGGAAGGTGCTTGTGCTCTCTGACAGCAAAGGTGACATAAAAAACCTTTGCAGAACAGACCAGACCAGAGCACAACGGGCTGGCTTTGTATGTATTTCCTGATGGGGTGACTCCAGTGCTTAGGATCGAGTACCAATAATGCCAATCATTTCTGGGTCTTTTGTTAAAAAAAAACCAACCAAACAAACAAAAAACCAATCCTCCAAGTTTACAGAAGTTAGAAATCACCAGCCAGCTCATCCTTCCTTAATCACCATCCGTGATGTTGGTCACCAGACCCACCAGTGAAGCCAGAATGGGTGCACAATTAAGGTGAGCATATTTGAAAGCACCAGTGAATGCTGCAGAGAGCTGTTTGCTTTGCATTATTCACACTCTTCAAGCTCTGGCAAATTGCTTTTCCTCTGACCATACTTCACTGTAATTTTTTCAAGCTGAACTGTTTTGGATAGAATAAATGTCTGTTCTGAATCTTCATTAGAAATTTCAATTGACTTTGAATCTTTTTGGAAGGTCCAGAAAGAAATAGAAGAGTTTCAAGCACTTTATGCTTTTGGTATCTGGAAGTGGCTTCTCTTACAGGAGAGAAAAGAAGAGAAGCAGATCTATTTGAGCAATTTAATCTGTATAAGGTAATTTACTACAAGGCAACACTTCAGTACTCAGTGCTTTTATTTTCCAACACACAAGTATCCTTGACCTCACTCTTCTCTAGCCTCAGTCATGTTTCGGCTAAGTCTTGTAAGAAGAAGCCTCCCTAAGGTGCAAATCTACAAGTCACAGTCATGACTTCCTTTGCTCAAAAAAGGACCCAGAAGACTGGATCAGCACTATATATCTCCTCCCTTTATATGGTTAGGCTGTTCCAGCGCTTTCATCATCTCAAGTAAAATTAGCACTATAGTAATTACCCTGGGCCAAATATGCAGCTGGTGAAAGTGCACATATTTCAGAGGGATGAAACTTGAGATGGAGTTGGCAGGCACTGTCCCCTTTTATTAAGGCTAATGTAAGGAAAGTGATGGGAGCTATTTCAGTCAACATCCACACGTGCAGACATACACTCACATGCAATGCTTCCGCTCTGCTGTGATTTTCCCTGCTAGATCTTTGCACCCAACTTCCTGAGGATTGCTAATGCCAGCGTAAGGTTTTCCAAATAACCCCTCCACATCTTTGGTACAGACCATATGAAAGGAGGTCTGTGGTTTTTGGTCTTCTGAACTATCAGCCATAGTTTTGCTGGAGGGTGTTGGGAAATGGCTTGTGGCTGGTGGTGTATAAAGGTGTTCAGGGCTGATGTTTTGTGTGATGGTGAAGAACTATTTTTAGTGGATTTACCTGGTACTTTTCCAAAAAGAAGGATAAAATGGGAGGAAAGAGAAAGAAGGCCCAGTGAGACAAAGTGTTACGGGCCCTCTAACAGAGTGGTTGCCAACTCAGGAGCAGTACTCTGCTGTACCCTCCCTAACGAAACAAGTGACAAAAGAAAGGTGGATTTTTTTGCCTATGGAAAAAGTGATAACTGAAGAGAAAGGGTTGTAATCAGTATACACAGTGAGTAATTCCAAGAACTGCAATAAAGTACTTACCAAACTTTGTTTCCCAACTCACATTCTACCACAGGTCACTCTGGAAACTGTCCCATTGAAATTGGTGGGGTCATGTTTACTTAACATGAGTAAGGCCCTTGACCTGGGCGGGCAAGGAAGGTTTCCCTTTGGGTACACTCACCAGGGTCTTTTTTGATTTCCACTTGGAGATCTGAAATGAGACGTACCCATGTATGCATAATTCCTCTTTTTCATGCCCTGTTTAGGGCATGGCTATCACAATGAAGTATTTATCAGTCAAAATTTGAAAATTTGCGACACACCCAGAAGGCAACTCTCTCAGGACAGCGTGCTAGAGACACCCAATTTGGACATTTCACCGAGCCGCAGTACAGAGCAGTGATATTGGGGAGGCTTTGGGACTCTCTCCTCTCTACTGCTGTTTTGTACAACACTCACATATAGGCCGTCAGCTCATTTTGGCACCTGGACTAAGCAAAAATCGTGCCGAATTAACATCAGACCAAAAATAGTCCCTCCCCTGTCAGGCAAGCCTGAGAGACACCCTGTGATCAAAGATGGGGAAACACGAGGAACAGATACAATGCCCAGTAGTCGCAGCAGACCAGCTGCCTGACAGTTGTGGAGCTTCCTACACACACCGCTGCGAAGGAGAGACTGAAGAAAGGATGTGAAGAAGGATGATGCTATAGATGGTTCAGCAGATGTTTAATTGGAGCTACTCCCATGCGTGAGAGAACGCACGAAGCTCTTTAATGGAAAATGTGCGTTCAGAAGTGGACATGGCACTGAATATGAGATAATTATTAAGGCATTTCTATTTTGGAGCCCTTCTGTGTGTAGTTTTATATAATAAACGTTAGTGTTGCCTTTCTACACGCACACATGTTTCCTGGTCCAAACAAACAAGCAGCTTTTTGCTTCTTGTCACTGATACCTCTTGAAGTAAGTGTCTTTGGCCACAAATAGATCATTGCCCTATTTGAAAAGTTCCTAATGGAGTGTAGCCAGTTTTGACCGGCTATATATACCTAAGCTGGCAAATCAAGCAACCTCTCAGCTTTTGCTTCTATATATAAAGAGGAATGATATAGAATAAATCAGCTGTACAGAGCACATGCCAAATCAATTTTTATACCAAAATAATTTTCTTATTGAGTTTGATTTATTCTACTAAGCCTGACAACGCAGCTATAGGAAGCCCTAAGCTCTGGTCCCAAGTTTGCCCAGGATGGTCAGGCAATACCATGAATTTGCTGACAAGAGGTTCTCCGCTTATGCCGTGGTTGTAACACCGCCTTTCTACGTACCATTTAGAACGGCCGGGGAATCCATCGGCGGGGACAGCACACAGTGCCTCCCAAATCATTATGATTGTGCAACACTGCAAAGCTGACCCCTGAAGGAGTGTGAGAAACAGAGGTGGGGGCTAAGCGTAGGGGTTCGTTTGAATTTATGGCGCTTTTCCCCTAACAGATGCCCTTGGGAAGCCTCTCAGCACTGTGTGAGCGAGAACAGGGCAAGGGAGCCGGGCAAGGGAGCAGACAATGCAGCATGGCAAGGGAACTGGGCAAGGGAGCATGGCTAGGGAACCGGGCAAGGGAGCCGGGCAAGGCAGCAGGGCAAGGAGCCGGGCAAGGCAGCATGGCAAGGGAACCGGGCAAGGGAGCCGGGCAAGGCAGCATGGCAAGGGGGCCAGGCAAGGGAGCCGGGCAAGGGAGCAGGGCAAGGGAGCTGGGCAAGGGAGCCGGGCAAGGGAGCAGACAATGCAGCATGGCAAGGGAACCGGGCAAAGGAGCAGACAAGGGAGCCGGGCAAGGGAGCCGGGCAAGGGAGCCGACAAGGCAGCAGGGCAAGGGAGCCGGGCAAGGGAGCAGACAAGGGAGCCGGGCAAGGGAGCCGGCAAGGGAGCAGACAAAGCAGCATGGCGAGGGAGCCGGGCCAGGGAGCCGACAAGGGAGCCGGGCAAGGGGCCAGGCGGGCCCGGCCTGGCGCGGGGGGGGGCGGTGCCGCCGCTCGAGGCTGCCACCAGGTGGCGCCCAAGTGCCCGCGGCGGCGCGGCACCGGGAGGGGCGGGAGGGGGGGGGGCCGGGCCCGGGCGGTGGCGGTGGGAGGGGCGGGGCCGGCGGCGGGAGGGGCGGGAGGGGCGGGGCCGGGCCCCGGGAGGGGCGGAGCCGGCGGCGGGAGGAGCGGGACCGGGCGCTGTTGGTGCAAGCGCCGGCGAGGTGAGGGTTAATGGCCGGAGAACGTGAAGCCCCGCTGGTGTTCGGAGGTGGCTGGTAGCACCCGAGGCTGGGTTTGTGCTGGGCCAGAAGGATACAGGACTTCGGGGACACGCCTGGGTTAGGAAATTCTTGGGCATTTCTGGCAGTCCTGGGTAACTTTGTGTCATGGAGCATGAAGCAAACATCGACTGACAGGTGGCAATATCACAGCTTCAGAAAATCCTAGCTTTCTAGGGAGCAACACGAGCCCAAAGAGGAATTGCCCAACTTCACACCGTTTTTGCCTGATGTTTATCTGATTCCCCCATCACCTCCTCAGCCACCGGGACTGACCCCCAAGAAAAGCATTAAATTCTAGAAGTAGCTCCTGTGTTGCGATTTTAAGCCCCATGAAAACATCGATCCACATTTTTCAGCCCAGAGTAAAACTACAACTGCTCCTTGTTTCATTCTTTCATTTCTGTCATGCTTCCTCCTGTCTGCTTGGAAATTAATTTGTTGTCAGATGCTTCTCTAAATGGGCCTCTTAGGCCCACCACAGGGACACCGACTCCTTCTGTTTGCAGGTTCCCAGCTCAAAACCAGCAAAGATTTAAGAGCTAAAAAAAGCTTACAAGCAGGTTTTTTCCTTCCCACACAAACACTTCTGATACCCTGAAAGGTACCTGTTATTTCCTGAAGTGAGTGTAACTGTGTAACTGTAATGCCTCAAGTTAGGTAGGCAACTGAAGTCAGACCTCCTGCACAGTGTGTTAGAAACAAGGGATAAACAAAGGGATATTATGTCCCACATCTGAAAATCAGCTTCACAGAAAATATGCACTAAATGATACATGATAATGGGGAAGGAAATGCCAGCTGCCTTAATGAACGGTGGTAGGCAAATCTGGAAAAATAAATATATATAATAATCTCTTATTATATTCCCTTTGACATAAACTAATCTTGACCCAGAACAATAGTGCTACTTTCCAAGAGAAAATAACTGAGATGCAGCTATAATCATGATACAGGAGTCCAATGCAAAGTGGTTTGTGTTTTCTTTGTTGTTAAAATTTTGCTTCATCTGGTAAATTTTGTGGAAAAGATGGGAACAGGGTGAGCAACTTCCAGCTGAGGCAGAAAGAAATGCCAATTGCTGCCTCTTGGTGGCTGGGAAGAAGCTGCTGAACTTCAGCACAATGTAGGGCTTTCTGAAGACCCCAGGAGCACGTGCAATGCTCTGGAAGAGCGGGAGGGTACCTGTGTTTCACGTCAGCTCCCAACTCACTCAGCAGCCCAGAATGCAGGCAGACGCTTCTGGGCTGGTGGGCGCTTTCATCCATTCATTAGGGGTGACTCAAGGGTTAGGTCTGCGTTTCTGCTGTGAGGGTGCTTGTGTTACTACTTTTGTTGGGTTTCTGAGAGGCTTGCTTGCTTTTGCATTGCTCAGCGCTGCAATGGGGATGAATAAAAAAAAGCCAAATGGAACTCCTTGGGAAACATCCTCATATAGAAAGAGCAGATGGGTGAGGAGGATTCTCCCTCCTACTTGCCCAAAGCTGCTGTACATCAGCGTACTGCAACAGTCTTTCCTAGGCCCTCTCCTAGGCAAGGAGGATGTAAGAATTCACTCTGCCAAGAGTGCAGTCAGGCCCCACCTAAATGGTAGTTACGGAAGGAGTCTGCACATTTTGTGTGCTTGTGTATCTCTGCTACACCTCTGTCCATTCCTGTCTTATCCACCTGGCACTATCAGAGATCCTTCACCAGGTGAGGAGGTTGCAGGTTAAGTACGCAAGCTCTGGATGCCACAGCCATGCAGAAGGGGGTGTGTGGGGGGGTGTGTGTGTCTGCGAGCAGGGCCTTAGTTGGCTCATTCCTCCAAACAAACGGAGTTCATGCTAAGAAGCTTTCACAGAATGTGTTTATAACTTTGTGGGTTTGCTTGTGATCTGGCATCTTCCAAAGTCAAAAGACTACTCTGCACCTTATAAATCTTTCCATGACCTCTTAGTGCATAAGATATGGAAGCTTAAAACTGTGGCTGAAAGGAAGAAAAGTAAAATGTGCTCTCACAAGGTGTGTGGTAGAGGCATGTTCTTTATTTCTGTGACTTTATTCATAAAAATGTGATGCATGCTTTACAATATATTATTATACATAGTTTTTATACTGTGATAAATGACATTAAAATATCAAACAGAGAAACCCAGAAAAAGCCAGACTGGTTGAGACCAGTGGTTCAACCAGTATCCTGTCTCCAGCACTGGCTGGTATCAGATGCTGTAGATAAAAGTAGAAGAAACTGTATAGTAGCCTGTTACGAATTAACGTGCCCAGGAGAGAAGTTTCTTCCTGACCCTCATCAGTTAGTGGTTGACTTACATGCCAAAGCATACATTACGATACATGCTCACGTTTATATCTATCTATACCAAGAGACATGTGACAAAATGCTAAATCAGACTCCTGGTACTTTCACTTACAGGAAAGTCATTCCAAGGAAAGAATTTTCTTCACCGCAAGAGGCTCACACAGTACATAACTGGGAGAGGGAAAGGCAGCTGAGATTCGCAGCTTAATAAGGGAAACTACTTTTACAAACAGCACCTGAAATATGCACCTTTTGAAGATATTTTGGGGATTTTGATTACATATCTCAGTAGTATCTCATCTCTCTGAGTAGCTTTACCTATGTAATTAAGCAAACACTCACACGTGTGTAAGTACTTGTAAAGTGACCAGTTAAGCAGATTTCATGTTAGACATTCCCTTTTTTTGAAAATCATAGGATCACAGAAACACAGGGTTGGAAAGTTCAAGGCAAGGTAGACCACTCTGTACCACTCCTGACAGACGTTTTCTCCAACAGGCTCCTGAAAGCCGCCACCACAGAGATGACACATCCCACAGATCTGTCAGTGCTTCACCTTCTTTACAACAGTGTTTCCTAATTCACTTCAATCTCTTTGGCTTCAGTTTAAGCCCATGTTTTCCTGTCCTACCCACCAGATACAGGCAACAGATTACCCTTCTCTCTTGAATTGCAATTTTTGTGTTTGAGAACTGTTTCTTTGTTTCCTAACCCCTGTTTGGACTGAACCACCTTCAGTTATTTTCCTACTTCCTCACTGACATGTTTTCTAGATCTTTGGATTCTCTTCAAATTGTTCCATGTCTTTCCCAAAGTGCAGTGCCCAACATCGAATAAAGCAACCTGGCCAAGGTTTTTCAAAGACAGAGGAGTGTGGAAGGATTACTTCACGTCTTGAAGGTTATATTCTATTTTATACAATCCGGATGGTGTTCCTTCCAACACCACGTAAGTACTGAGACTCTTACACATTTTCCTACATTACTTTCCTTTTTTTAGACTATTTCCCAATGCCTGCCAGTGCTCAAATCCAGGATACAATAAGATGTTTTCTACTGCAGTTACAGATGGATGCTGATGCTGATTCATCATATAAATCAGGCTAATTAATGAGCTTCAGAATAACCACCTCCCCACAGGCTTGTTAATATACTTGGTTTTACCTAAAGGGATCACATATATCCAAAGACAAGTGCTAGCAAAAGAGAAATGCAAGATACATTAAAATAATTCAGCTATACTATTATACGGAATAAATTTCAGGAAAAAAGATTCAGCATGCTATTTTTCTTCATTAAATGTGATGAGCTCATAAAAACTTCTAATTAATCAGGATTATGTGAACGACTCGTCAGACCTAATTTTAGCAGCCTAAAGTTAGCCAGCATTTCCACAACAGTCATCTCATCTCCTTTGACAATAAATGGAGACGGATGAACATTTCCAGGATAAACACATCCTATTGCCTTCAGCTCCCTAAAAAGCCAGAGTAAGATGGGATGAACCTGCTTGTGAAGACAGAAGAACAGTTCCAGTAACCACAGAGAGCCTCAACCAGTAGGCAAACGATTTCTTGATGGCTGAGGTCAGGTGAGATAAATCCCATTTTAGGCAATGACAAATTCGGAGATAATTATTTTTACGTTAGCATGATAATTAAATGCAATGTAAATCAACCATAATCATCAGGGGAAAAAAGCATGAGATATTACTTATTGTATAATTACAGAAAAGTGCAGAGCATGGAACTTCCATGTCACACACAACTTCAAAACATTAACATTCTCCTTTTTCCCTAATTGAGCTGACAGCTGAGTATGTTGAATTTCTCTGTGAAGGACCATTTTTACACAGTAATTTCAGATGAATAAAAATATTTAATTTTGACAAAATCACACTGTTTGGTCTCCAGATTGATCTTTGTCTTTTTAAAGAGGCATAATGTACTAAAAAAGAAAAGCAAGGCTGACATTCTGAAATGAAAGACGTTTTGATTTAAAATATTGCACAGCTCACTCTAAAAACATGATCTTCTCTCTGAGGCTCAACCTGATTTTGCTGATTTTTATTTCAAAGTTGAGGTCTTTCGATTTCTGAACAGTGCAAATGAGCCAGCTTGGCCAGCCCTCCTTGCCGTCAGAGCCACGTAACAAAATCTTCATGCAGCCCCAAGCCAGCTGACATACCGCATACCTCAAGCTGCTGAGGGAGTGGCACTTCTGGGAATGGCTCACGACTAGGAAATGAGAAAAGCTCTCCAGGATCCCACTGTGGATCCCACAGGACTAGGCAGGGTGTAAGCAGGTTTCCAAAGCTACCCTGTAATACTGGGTTCAGTTATTCTTGCCAGTTCACTCCCTCCTACAAAGAACAGCCCCATAGACTCACCGGTGCAACCCCAGGGTGGGCGCTTCATCTGAACTGCTAGAGAGGTGCCATTGGCACCAAAGCACAATCGTTTGTTGTGATGGTGGGGGAGTTTCCCAACCTCCTAGAGGGACTGGCACCTGGCTTTCCAAATAAATCAGGCAGCTTTGAAAAATCTGACCTAGAGGGCACGCTACATCATTTTTGTTCCCTGCCTACATCATTATCTTTCTCTGGGTATGTCCAACATTGGTCCCTGCAGGGTAATAAATTTACAATAAGTTTGCTCAAGTACAGTAGCTGTCTAGTCAACCCAAATGTAAGCTGTTTTCTTGTGCCAATGCTAATCTGTTACTGATACCCACGCTAACCAGTATGAATCTCCTTCTAGCAGCTCAGCAATGTATTAAAATGTGGGCATGCTGTCAGCGAGGTTTGTAATATAAATACTTGTGCATATGAGTTCATTGTTTATATTCTAAAAGCTATGCTGGGAGAATCTGTTGGAAGTGATTTTAATTGCAGTAAAAAGCTAGATTTGGGACTCTATTGATAGCCTACTTAAGGTCACAGCTGCTTTCTGATAAGAAACTTCTCCAGAAGGCTTACTGACAGCTGTCACAGGGTCTCCTGGATCTTCACAATTGGTGATGAGAGCAACTGCACTAAATGACTTTTGGTTAGCACTAAATGACTTGATCTCCAGTGCTGATGTCTCTGCTTCTTTTTCCCGTGTCTTCTCGGTTCGGTTCCATTCTTGCTCCTTCCGATCCAATTGCATGGCACTGCAGTGAGGAGCATAAACTTCTGTGGTTTCCTCAAACTGTAAGCAATCCACCTTATAGTATTTTTTCTTTACATGTAAGACATCATTAAACCTATAGCCCCAAAGAATCTCTCTGGGGACATACGAACTTCTTGACTGATGTGAAGTTCCTGTTGAATCACCTGTGTAGACAAATGTGACCAAGATTTCGAAGTTGTCCTTGGCCAGAGCTTTCCGGTCTAGACCGTACAAGGGGCTCTCACTATCAATTTCATGTACGACTGTCACTGGTGTTACAAGTATGATCTGGTCATTTAGCAACTTCAAGTCCTTGTATTCCATCGTCATTCTCCCTTCCTTGTCTTCCTTGTAGCGCAGAAGCTGAGCTCGTACAGAGCCCTCAACCATGTGATTTGGCCGGAAATCACCAATGCGCCACATGAGGCAAAATTTATCATCCCTTAAGCCTACTACAGCATAGTAGCTAAAACGAATGGTTTGAGCTCTTTTTCGAGCTGTGGCCATTTTAGCCAAAGCTGCTCCGATTATGAAGGTGTCAATAATGCAGCTTAATACTGACTGTAGGATAACCATGAGGATTGCAACAGAGCACTCTTCTGTAACACAGCGGTAACCATAACCGATGGTTGTTTGGGTTTCAAGGGAGAATAGGAATGCTCCTGTGAAGCTATGGACATTTGCAACACAGGGGGTTATTTCTTCATCATTGAATAAATCTCCGTGTTGGATTGCTATCAGCCAGAAGACTAGCCCAAAGAACAACCATGAAAGAACATAGGACAATGAGAATATCACAAACATATGGCGCCACTTGATGTCCACCAGTGTGGTAAATATGTCCACTACGTAGCTCTCCCATTCCCCAAAGATGTGTTTGAAGTATACATTGCAGCTGCCATCCTTGTGGAGAAATCGCTTCTGCAATCTTTTCATCCCCATTTCAGGGCTTTCTTGACAAGCACCTTGGTAATTGATCTTATTTCCCTGTATGTTTACAGGCCTATAGCAACCACTCTGTTCAGTCATCTTTCTCATACCTGCCTCGTGGCATCAGTTTATAGAACACACTTGTGGTCCCAGGGGCTATTTGTTTTCTTTGTTCATTGGAAATCTATGAAATAAAAGAAAAAGTTTATTTGTGTTTTAATTTCCTATGCCAGAACTCTGTAACACCAAATCTAAATACATTCACTCTGTGGCCATCATGAGCAATTTTCTGGAGAGCACAGACTCTGACATTCATTATACAACATAGCTCAAAAACTTAGGCCTGGAAATATGAGGTAGCTAGGAATTCAACCAGTTAGAAATGTCCATATCAATCCTAAATGTTGGTGTGTAGATGAAAACAGAAATCAAAAACCTTTGTGGTGACCCCACTGTGATTATCTCTTGTAATGTTCTGGTGAAGTAACATTCAAATCAGGATGGACTTTCATGAACAGACACAGGAATGGCATGAACCCTCTTAAAGTTAGCCAAATATTTGAGGTAGTTAATTAGTTGTTTGTTGCATGTTTGTTTGTTTGTTTTCCTCCATTAGAAGAAATGCCGAAGAAAACACATGCACTTAGACGTAAGACTTCAGTAGCTTGGGCAGGCAAGTTCAGTGCTAATGTGTTTTAACCAGAAAATGTATCAACCACATAATTATTCATCGTTATTTGTGTTTCAGTATTGCCCAGAAAAACCTGGTCATGGAACTGAACTTTACTGGGCTAGTGCTACACAGACATATTTGTTCAATTTGTAGAAAAGTATTTACATTTCAAATGAAAAAGAGAAGCCTCTCTGAGGTCCTGGAAACCTTCACAAATCATTCCTTAAAACAAACAAAAAAAATCCGGCTGCCAAAAAGTATTTAAATTTTTATTAATGAGTTTGAAACAAACATGCAGTATGTTAATAAAATTTGCGGGTGACACAAATTTAGGAAGTGATGTGAATTAGGAGATTCCTCTGTCAGATCAGAGAAAAAATGTCTTTGCAGATTGCAACCATATGAACTTCAGCAGTACGAAGTGCTAGTCTATATGTTTAGTGACTAATAACAAGAACTTATGTTAGAAACTGAGACCTCATCAGCTGGAATCCAATAAAAAAGAAAAAACTTAGCTGAAGTAATCAGTTACAGGATGCTTATGAATTACTGGTAGGATACAGCACTGAAAAAGGCAAATGCCTTTTCCTGCAGGTCTCCAGCTCATTCTGCCATATCCCAACCACTAACACACAAAACATTGACAAGTCAGAAGTGAGAGGGTACACAGCTAGAACAATTCAAAATTTTTGCCAGATGCAATGCTTCTAACTGATATTTCTGAAGAAAGAAAGCTAATATTTTTGAGGAAAACCTGTCATTATTCTTCCAAAAATTTTAAGTTTCCAATGGAAAAATGACATTTCCCATTTTTAAGCTGGTTTCAGCTGACAAAAGTTCAGATGTAGGTTTAAAATGAAGCCAACATATTCACGGAAAATGAATTTTAAAAAAAGCTTCCTAGTGGTAGTCTTTTTCCTCAGCTCTTCATTCACTTTGCCTGAGTATAAATGACTGCACACACTTCAAGGCAGAAGAGAGTCAGGCCCATAGAGTGTAATATATGTTAGATGGACTAGATTAACAGACCAAGAACTCTTCTCCCATCCAAGGAACAATGACAAGCATGCATAGACACTATTCCAAAAACACTTAAAAGCCAAACATAGTTTCCATTTCTTTTTTCTTTTCTTTTTTTTTTTTTTTTCAGTACAGAAATGAATGTGACATATGGTGTCGTAGCCTCAGAATGTGGCCTTCATTAAAAAACACAACATTAATGTTTCCAAAAATACTTCTTGGAATACAGTCTTTGGAAACATTCATATGACTTGCTTCACTCATAGCTTTAAACAAACAGTGTAGCCTAGTCTATTGAAGACTCTTGACCTAACATTTTATAAGTCATATTTCACAACAAGCAAAAACTGGAAACTGTTGAGTTATTTTTTTAAGAACCTCATAATGTGAGGTGTGAAAATGAAGCAAATTGTAATCAGGAGCCAATATAATCTTAAATAAAAAACATACTTAGACTTATGCTGTTTTTCTTATTGACTGATTCAAACTAGAGTTCCCTGAAAATACTCACAAACATCCTAGGACTCTAAAAGGGACTAAACAGTTCATGAATCAAAGACTACTGAGTTGATTCTGCTCTCTGCTGTTGCCATCAGCAAATCATCGTATTTCAGAAATGCTGTTTGGCTGGCACCATCTTTAGATTTTGTTGGTGCTGGCAAGAATCATGGAAACCATGGACTGTCACACATGCAGCTATGTGGCAAAGTCCACTCTGATTTTACGGTAGCCTGTCACACACAGGAGACAACTTTGATTGTGAGGCACCTTGCATTAGGAACTCTGACTCTACTTAGGTTCTCTCCTAAGTACAGGCTGTAGTAATATATATATGCTTATGGACATCTGTGACGGGTTTTTGACTGGTACAAATGAAGCCATACAGTAAGATGCTAGATCAGATTTTGCAAAACAATCAAAAGTACGTCTGTAATAAGAAATGGAACGTGGTGCAGAGCTTCCTAAACCAGAACCGAATAATCTCGCCCTGAAGCTGGATGGAGTAAAAAAGAATCAGTGCTGAGCAACACTAACAGACATTAATTGCTCTCAGGATCTGAGTTAATCTTTCTCCGTTGTGTTGAAAACTGGATTGCTCAGATCCATTTGCATTGCACAGTGGAGACGTGCCCCAGATGACCTACAATCCCAAATGTGCTTTAAAGTCTTAGGAAATAGCATCCTTGTCTTAGGAAATAGCATCCTCAGCCACTCAGAAACCTCTAAAAATGTTGCCCAATATTTTTGGTGTGCTTAAAGGTAAGCCAAATCTGACCTTTTCCAGGCTACCTCTTGAAGTCTCTTGAATGCAATAATAATCATGAATCATAATTAATAACTCTTTTACATTGTCTGATGTTGCTCAGAACATTTAAGTCTAATAAAACATCCTTCAATGTTCTGAATTATGTAAGTCTATTACGATCTGTACTTCATTTATGGGGACACTTTTAAACAGGCATGTGATTTTCCTATTCCAAATGAGGCTGTGAAGCCAGATGTTCATCGCCTACTCTACTGAGACACACTGCCTTTCACAGAACAGTCTGAAGACTATTATTGTTACCAAATTTTAAAAAGGAGAAGACCACAGACTTGCAACCAGACTTATAAACTTAAATCTTAGAGCAATTTCAAAGATCTTATTTTTCAAAATGGAAATATTTTACACATCCCTGAGAAAGCCATATGAATTACACTGAAGGTCCTACTACCTGGTAAAGATTAACAAAGGGGATGGGGGAGGATTTAAAAACATTCTCTACTCACTAAAGCTCATGAATCGGTTGCTGCAAATGATTCTTAGATGTTGCCAGGAAGCATTTTCACCTTCCTTTAACACCAACACACAAACCCTCGCCCTTTTTTGTCTTGTTTTTACTTTCCGTGGAGTTTTTCCCCATTATTTCTGGGCATGTTTGTACACATCATGAGCCTTCTCTTGCATACTCTTCTGTTGTTCAGAGGAGGAAGCATGCTCAAATTTGCGGTACTTTTGCTAATCATTCTTATAAATGTATTTCCTCCCCAAATAAAAACTTATCAGAGATAAAAATGGAGCAGTGAAGCTAGGCAGGATAGCAGGAAGACAGAAATGGAGAAATCTCAAAGATTTCATTAGGATAAATGGCAGACAGGGTTCAGAAGTTCTTCTAAAGGATATATGTACCAGACTCAGAGTTCAGAAAATCAGCATATATTCTTAATTATCTAAGACAAGGCTAGGATCTTACTAGGATACTGAAACATGCCCAGGGAGTTACAGAACTGCTCTAGAGACCTGTGTTCATGGGGTCTGCATATTGATCCCCCAAACTGGTATCTTTGAAAATTTCACCCCAATTAGATATGGGAGAAAGGTAAGTAAATTCCTATATTCCTAAGGTCATAAAGCAGTGCAGTGACAGGAATAGGAACTAACCAAACACCTGCTTCACCCAGTGAGGAGCTACCACAAAGCAAACATTAGCAGAAGCAAGACTTTTAATCATATTTATCATCTTCATCTAGTTCCTCTTCAATAGAGCAGCTGTACCAGAAGAACTTGAATTCTTGATTTTCATCAACTCGCTCAGAACAAGAGTAACTTAAACGACTTAAGCATCGAATTTAGCCTTTTAAAGACTTCCACTAAATGTAATTGTCAATTTAATCTTGATATTTTGAGTTTAGGGCTCAGTGTTTTATGAGGATAATCCCTATATTGCACCTTTACCTAATACCTAAGGAGTTGTTGCTACACCCATTTTATTACTATATTTTCCCATTATGTAAACAAGTAGGGGTGAATTTTTGTTCAGTGACAACTTCAGTCAACAGCCTGTTTGTAAAACATTGCGCAAAACAATGTGAAGATCTTGGTTCCAGAATAATTCTGTTCTGAGATTAAATCAAAAAGAAAACAACTCAAAACCTCCAAATGAAATTGGGTACTCTCACTCTAACCCCACACACATGGAAGTGGATCTCTCTCTCTCTAGCATCAGTTTAGCAATCACCTCAGTTTCCTGCTTCATTTTGGAAATGGTCTGAAAGGTTTCCAGTTTTAGTCATTGCTGTGTAACCCTGGAAGACTTTAATCTCAGAGACCAGAAATGTGACAAGTAGAAACCTTTTGAGCTGCTTTGGAATTGACTCAAATACTTGTTCCTTTAAAAAAAAACACCACCTACAAAATCTAAATAAATCTACTATAGGACAGCATTGAGACTCTTCCTTCCTTCCTTCCTTACTTCCTTCCTTCCTTGCTTCCTTCCACTCTTCTTTGCAAAGGGACCAAACTTCTCCTAATACTTACAGCCAGTCTTTCTGCTTCTGATAAGTAAACCCCAGAGCAGAGTTGGCACACATTGTGATTCACCATTTGTGTATCACCACATGACTGCCCCACAGAAATGTTTGCTAGCATTCTCCAACAGTTATGCCTCAGGATATATGAGACTGTGCTTGTAAATCTGCTGCCTGCTTGGCTTGTAAGTCTGATTACCCTTAGCCCAGAAGACAGACTTATCTTTATGGTGCGAAAGCTTTCATTTGCCTCTTCTGGCAGAACAAAAAAGCTCAATGATGTTTGAAGTTTCAGAAAGTGTCTGATATTCTCTAACAGGTCAGGTCTGAGAATCTGATGAGCACAACTTTATGTTACAAGTGGTTTTTTTTTTTTATATTTAATGTTCCTCATCTCAGCTCAGATCCTCACAAATCACTAAAGGGCATCTCTGCCTGAGGAGGGGGAATGCAAAATCCCCTAAACTGAACCCAGAGCCAGACCTCTAGGGAGTGAGGACGTACGAGAGGGGTTCCCACCACAGCATGACTCAGAGCACTTTCAGATCAGTATGTGCTTTTGTGCTGACTTGACAGGAGTGGAGCACACCCCAGCCAGGAGCTTCAGTCACAGAACTTTCTTATATCCATAGTACTGTCTTTGAAGCCATTGGAGTGAAGCTTTTAAATGACTCAGCTTTCCCTTTAAAATAAAACTTTCATTGTTCAGATCACTTCAGCTTAGATGTCTGAGTGCAGCGGAGGTTGGTAGGGCTGCAGTTCACCAACTGGCAACGGGACTCTGTCAAATTTCTAACACACAGTTCCGCAAGCATCACCTTACAAGTAACACCTTTCCTCTCCATCATTTTGTTATATAAGTCTTTCAGCAGCAGAAGAGAAAATTGCAAATACAGAAATAAAAGAAAACTTTGAATAGGCTAAGCCCAGAGCTGGAGAAAAAGGATATTTCTTAGACTTCCTACGCAATACCTCTGTACGGAGACAAGACCTAAAGTATCAATATAAAAGTGTTTGTTTATTAAAAATAGACATAAATAACACAAAGCAGCAGACCTTTCCACAGAGTTTAAAGTCATGCAATAGTGCTGCAGTCTACACTGGAACAACTCACAGTAACAGATATATTGACATTTAATTCATCTAAGTGAAACCAGATCTCCTTAAAACAAAACCGGAAAAAAAAAAAAAAAAAAAAAAAAAAAAAGAAAGAAGTTTGGACTCAAGTTTGAGAAGACAGACTCTTAAAGTTGCTCCTTGATGAAGGCTGGTTACCCATTTCAGAGCCACAGGACAGGTTAAACATGAACCAACCCCCTGTTACAACTCAGACAATTTCCCAAAATCTGTAGAAAGCTGAAAATGTCTATTTTGATTTATTTGCACTGTATGCACTGCTTGGTTTTAGCCAGGAACAAGCAGTGGAAACACTGAAATACCATGAGAAATGGAAAGTGCTGGCAACTTGAAACTCTTGATTTTGGGCCTCACTGCCATTCTTTGTCTCAGACAATTTGGCAGGGGTGAAACCTACAACTGTTGACTCTCAGGACTCTCTTCCTCTTTTTAACCTTCAGCTCTCAGCAGCTTCTGTACCAGGGTGACCGGACATAGCATGCACTCGACAGCACAATACCCACATCAGGCTCCCCTAGTGCAGATGTGGGTGGTTACATGTGGCCCTCAGGCTAGGTGCAGCTTGTGAGCAGTCCCAGTGCACCTGCAGCGGTGCTGGGGCTGAGCTGGGATGGCCCAGGGCTGCCTTGATGAGCCAATTCCCCGACCACGGCAGGGAAACAAAATGAACAGGCGCACCCAAGCCAACCCTCGAAGGTGACCCTGCTGTGTGTCAGCGCAGCCCACATCTGCCATGGAGCAGCTGGATCCACACAGGGCCACTGTCATCTCCTCCTGCCTGAAAATTCCTCCTTCTGGTTCTCTTCCCACCAGCTATGAGCCATTTGCATGTCAGTATTGAGCTGATAGGACCAAAGAGTCTCTATTTCTGGTCAAAACCCTGTAGCCTCAGTTCTTAAAAATGGTATAGCTGGTACACATCCTCGACCTGAAAATCTACCAGACATGCAGACATGGAACAGCTGAAAAGATGTATTTTATATCCAGTCTTCTTCCTTTGGAAATCAGTAGCCAACCTATTCCTTACCTCAGCAGGCAGAATCCCCTGGGCTTTAATGCAAGTTAGCTGTGAGGCAATTGAATACAAATGTTAGCGCTAATTATCATTTCCTCCTCCCTCCTCCCCGACATGCTGATGTCTATGCCGACGCACAGTGAAGGTTAATTTCAATAGTTCTGCAGATGTGTGCAGTGGGATTTCTCCACACATTGATACTTATGGATTACATTCAGCTTACAGAGGCACAGAAAAATTCTTCGAAGAACTTTTCCACCAGATCTTGTTGGCAGGGAACAGTAGAACAATTTGTTGCAGCTCTTAATAGACATGATATAACAATAGGTAAGTGGCAGGTCATGAACAATGATAGAATCAGATTAGATAATGCTGACCACTTTCATTTAACGGAGCCAACACCCTCAGCTCTGTATTTGCCGCAATTCAGTGCTGTTATATCTCTTCTCAAAACACAACAAGTTATTAATAATGTAGGATTTTGGGGGTGGGCAAGAGCTGATATTCTAACAGGGTGCTTCCAGTCTCAGGGGCCATTTCCTTTACGTCACATTGTGCAGTTCTGCTTCCTGAGGCAGAAAGCGTACTCCTTTTTTTCCTGTTTTCTGGAGTACATTGTAAACCAAATATCCAGGGAAGGGCACTGTGACGTAAGAACGTGGAGTCGCTGTCTTCCCAGTTGTGCTCTTTATTCAAGTATGTCTGTAGAATAAGAAAGGTAAGGAGATACAGGGCTGTACTTCTTGTGGCACTACAGCTAGCTCCTGCAGTCCTATGTACTTTGGTGCTCCCCGGTCCTGCAGCTCTTTGTGTGTGCACACATAGCAAAAGCAACTGAGAGAAGAAAAGGTTATGTGGCTTTAACCGAAGGGTTATGTGAACATCAGAGAACTCTTTATATTGCCTGGGCAAGTTTTAATCCTGCCAATTCAAAAGGCCGCAACTTTGACAATGGAAAGCCTTGTGTTGGTGTTGATGGAGTTTGGATCAGATGCCTTGTTATTGTATTTCATATAAGGAATAGAATAGAATAAAACGGAATCCCCAGTTAACAGCATGAGTGAGCTCTGTTCAACAGATGAAAGAAGTAAGATGTGAGTAGGAAGCCTGAGGATCTCTGATTTTTTTTTCCAACCCTAGTAGGAAGTTCCCTAAAATGTAGCTTGACACCAGTTACTAACTTCTAAGGGCACACGGGAACACCTGCAAGTTTCTACTGATCTCAACTTTGGGATACTGATCTCAGCAGGAATTTCACTAAAATAATCAGAAGCTGTCTCATCCCATCTAATAAAATATCTCAAATGCCAATTAAATCACCAAAGCCTTTACATTTTCAAAACTAATGTAGGATCTAACAGTGAAAATATCATTTTGCTTTACTTCTTTGAGGAAATGAAAGGGAGAAGGAAAAAAAATCAAAACATGTAAACAGAATTAATCACATCCGCTATGACCTAATTTTTAGGAAGTACTACAAAAAAACCTGCTCTCTCAGCTTTCCAGACTGATTCCCAAGTTAAAGAGGTTGAGATGAGTATTAGCTAAGGATCAAGTCAAATGGTGTATCAGTGCTTTTTTTTTAAGGAAAAGCACCAGAAAATTCTGTGACTGATGTTAACAGATGCAGTCAGATAAACCAGGCAATCAAATACTATGCTTCAAGAAGTCAATTTATCAATCATTACTAGGGTCAAGAATGACTATGTGCTTTTCTGAGCAGCTTTGTATGACTCTCCTTTCATTTGTGAATATAGATACAGCAGAAGTCCACCTCTGATATGCTTAAACATGATTTTCTCTCGAGTCTGGTAGACAGTATCATGTAGCTTCAATGACTGGAGCTGCTCAGCCAAGGCCCAGAGTCCTACATGGCATCCCGAGTTCCAGGTTCCTCATCCAAACCAGAACAGGCTTCAACATTTTTTGGGCTACATATGTCACCATTTTTTAAAAGCCTGTGAAATATATTAGATGGTTTCAGAGATCAGAGGCGTGATCCAAATCCTACTGAAGTCAGCAAAGGGGTTGTCTTTGATTTCTTATTTTGGATCAGATCTAGCTGTTGGGTTTCTCAGTATCACCACAGGCAGTATCCATCATTGCTCTTCAGAATTGGCTTGGCTTGCTGGAATTACAGCAACACTTTCTAAGGAACAAGGACTTTTGTAAGTCTTCATTTTCTTTGGTTCACAGACTTTAGCAGAATGCTGACTTTCCATATTGCTACTTAACTCCACTGGGGTCTATAGGAAATTTTGGAATGGATGCTTCTTTCAGAGATGACTTTCAACACCTTGTAGAGCAGATGGCTGAACCCCTGTGTATACATCCTCAGAGGCCTCAGTCTCAGTGTGGCTGCATGTGATCTGGAAGGGCAGGTTACTCTGAAACTCAGTGGTTGTTTTTTCAAAACTTACACTCAGCATGAGATTGGCCACTCTTGTTTTCAACTGCCATTCTCTTCCCAAGTTCAGCAGTCTAATTTACAGTATGTTGGTGTTTTGCAAGTCAGATAATTCAAATAATGTGGAACTGGAAAATCACGTGTGTGTGTGTTTGGACTGTACATTTAAGAATTTTATTTTTACCTCAGCGTGTGGGTTGCATAACTTCCTTTTCGGTCTCTTGAAGCTATCCCACAGCTTATTCCTGATCACCTCAGTAACTTTCTGGATACAGTGATTATCTTCTCTTAAAGCTTGTCTCTTCTCCCCCACTTTTAAAACATCATTAGATAAGTTACTCATTCCTCTGAAGATGGGAACATTCATCCTGAATCAGAGCTGAGCTTCATTTATGCCAGTGCCCACTCTTCAATGGTGGCCCACATCAAATATTTAATGGGGCAAACTTTATTCATCATTTATGACTGCATATACAAAGTTTCTCTTCTCCACTCCATCCAAAACCATGTGTAGCAGACATATTTAGTGCTTAATTCTTAAATCATTTTCAATATTTGCACCAATACTAACTGTGATATCCTGATGACTCATTACCCATGTCAATATCCAATTCTTTTGGATTAATCTATCACCTCTGCATCAGTGTTTCTCAGATCTAATCCTCCTCTTTTTCATGTCTTCTCACTGTCCTGCTTCTTAGAGTTGTCTTTTGGGCATACTCTGAGTTCTCAAAGGTTGTCGAGTTAAGACACCTTTTTTTCTGGCTGTGCTCTTGCCTTACACACTGTGCATGTGGTGTTCGTTGCAAGAGGTGCTGAAAATGGCTTTCACAATCCACCTTGCACAGTTTAAAAAGATATTTTTCATGATGGCAAAAACCCTTAAATCTTGACCCTGTTTTATTTTTTATTTGATTTGTGTTGACTACTAATAATATGTTTAACGTAATTTCCTAAATAATTTCTTGTTTACTTTTGTACCCATGTTTCAACCACTACATGTCAAAACTGCACTTGCTAAACTGGTTTGTGAGTAAATCCCAATGAATTCTTCCATGGGGTCCCCAAGGAATGGACCCTTCAGTCATAGGCAATGCATTTCTTCAGCTCTGAAAGTGCTTGAGAGGAATCCCAGGCCAGACATGTGGGATAAGGACAATCTAAGAGCTAAGGCATTGGGTTTAAATCTAAGAAAAACATTCATGCATATGCTTAACTATAAGCACATAGTAGGAATGAATGTAAGCCTGCTTCAAATCTTCCTGAGACTGGAGTCAGAGAGGTAAAATACTTTTTGAAGGCTTTACAATGAACCACTGGAGTAATGCAGTAAACTGGTTTCTCAGTCCCATCAAAATGAATTTATTCAATCAGCAAATCCCTCAGCTGTCTCAGGGAAAGCTAATACATTATTTTCTGTTAAAAATAGCAAATTGTTTCCAAAAGTGACAGTGCTTATTTAAAAAATAAAATAATAAAAAGGTTAATTTAGGGGGGTTTTGACAGGATTTTTGTCTTCCAGTGATTTGCATAGAGGCTGACTATGCCTTCCTCAGTGCCCATGGTCTGTGCCTCTATGGCTGATCTTTGCGTTAAAGGTTTTCACTCAGCAGCACTACTGACTGAATGAGCTACTTATGGGAGGTTCAGCTCATTTCAAGACGTTTGTCATGAACCTGTTCAGTCAGCCGTGTGTTCTTCCTGTTTTACTTCTCAAAGGCAAACACTGTGAACAAGCGAGCAGATCTTATCAAGATGATGTTAACAATAATACATCAAATAAAAATCTGTTTTATTACAGATGTCAACACTCTCAAAAAAAGATATTTAAACTACAGTAGAGTTGATTTTTTTTTTGCCAAAGCAATTCCCAAAGATTGTTTTGACAAACAACTTTTCTGTTTTTCCTCATAGGTGCTATGGACCTCTGAAACAAATGTCTCTCTTGTTTATTACACGTTAACTTCACAGGGGTGCTGTCATCAGAGGCAGCAGCATGCCCTAACAGAATTTCAGCCTCTGGTTTGAAATGTACTTTCACTGTCCCCCAATCCACTCCAAATTAGTTGGGAGTTAGATAAATTCGTCAACAAAATTAAATTCAGGATTGATATACCCAGCCTAAGTGGGAGATGTTTTATCCTATATTCTCTCTGCGTTGTTTTTATCCATGTTTTCACTGAGTGAAACTGAGTAAAAGCATCACTTTCTCCTGCCACAAAGCCAGAGTCATTCAAAAGTCACACAAATCCATAAGTGATTAATTAAACCTCAAATCGCTATCAAGGCCTGACAAGCTCCAAATCACATGAGCTTGGATTGGTGGCATTCTTCCTCAGGAACATTTTGTATAGTGCTAAGCTGTATTCACTTCATACTGAAAAGGTCTTCAGGGAATGAAGTCTGTGAAAAACATAAAGTGGTGTTTCCCACAGAAAAAGTAAGCCACACCACTTGGGTGTCTTTGGGAGCAACTGCAATGCTGATTATGCTCTGGAGAGAAAGTACAGATTAAGGAGACTAAAAAGTAACCTAAAAGGTTCTGGAAGGAAGCCACAAGTACTGTAACAAAGGGAAAGCAATCTGAAAACAATAATGTCACAAAACATCCCACGGAAAGAAGCAAGGATGAATCTCCAGTCCATATGAATGCTAGATAGATGAAGTTATCTCCCAGCTACTGCCAGCACAAACATCATTTATGAAGCTTGACAGCTGCATAGCAATTAGGAGAGAAGCTTGTGTTTACTTGCGTTTAAAGGCAGAAGCGGCGAGTGGATTCCAGCAGCATTATGACGTGTGTTGATAATTATGATATTATGCCATTGATTTGGTCTTTGGGTGTTTTTCAAATCAGGACTTGAGATCTCTTTGTTCTCCTGTGTAAAACTCAGCTTTGAGGTCATTCTTCGCCTTACACACCCTTGGCTGTTTATGAACATCCTCACAAAACTCAAAGCCCATTTCCCATTGAGGAAGACAAGAAACAGGTTGTGTCATTGTCTGGCTGAATTGTTCTTTAAAACTACATAATAATTCCAAGGAGTGGAATACTTACGAGCTTGAAGTTTTATTGTTGTAAAAGCCTCATATCAACAATGAAAGGATATGCATCGTACCAGACACAAGATTGAGGAGAATCTGCTTTTCATATTAAAAATGAATGAGAGTGACATCCATCTATTTGAAAGGAAAACTGGCAGAAGGTTCAATGGGATACCCACCTACAATGAATGTTAAGGGCCATTTCTGCTATCTTGTCACCAAAAGAGATGGCTCTAGACATCTATGTGTGACAGAGGTCCCCCACTGACATCCCAAAGGATGCCAAGCCAAGCCTTTTATGCTTTTGGCTTCAAGGTAGAGGGGCAGACTTTGGCGCCCTAACCTGACATTTCCTTAAAGCTGCAGGCAACATATTCTCCTGTCCTGATCCTATGCATTGTTGCTCCTAGCTGTGGCTGCATTTTATTAGTTTAGACAGCACTCTGGGATCTTTCAGAATAAAAGGATCGTTATTGCAGAAGTTGGAAAAATGTCAGCAGAAGGGATGAAATATTGCCCCATGCCCTTGCCATACTGAACAGGGAATCTTTTCTTCCAGTGTTGGTTTAGGACTTAATTCTGCAAGGTCCTGTCTGTCAGCAAATACAATCAGGTTTAAGAGCATGAATAACCATCCTAGAAATCACTGGAAACTATTTTGTTAGTGTAAAATTAGGCAAGTGCGGAAGTTCTCCAATAGACTTGGACCAGTGTACTCAGCACCCTGCAGAAATGAGCCTTTAGTTCTTAGAACCATTTATTGTGTCCAGAACAGCCATTCATTAGGGCTTTGTGCAGAGAGGTTGAATTTCACTCACTTGGAAGATATTCTTCCTAACCCCCTGAGACACACAGACTCTTTGGTTGATTTGGAAAACAAAATGATTAATGGCATTTTACAAGTTTTTCCACTAAACAGATTTCAGTTGAAGTCTGCCACAAGCTAAAGAATTTGCAGGAATAGTGTCAATCTGATGACATAGTGGCAATAAATCCTATTGTACTGGATTACGTTTTTACCCATTAAAATGCTTTGACCTATTGTCATCCAAGTAGAACCACATTCCACTGGCTGTTCAAAAGGTTCTGATTTCACTCTCGATTGTTACCAGGGAAACTGCACCTCAATCCAAAATTCTGCTGCACCAATCATTTAACTCGATTTGAACAGACTCATGTAGATAAAGCGAAGCACTGATTATTTATTCCCATTGAAAAAGCCTAAATCAAATCTTTCTGAGACCTGAATAACAGAAACTTACAGAAGTTATTTGAGGGTTACTTGTTTTTTTGCATGAGGCACCAATTGCTTCACTTCTTTGGGGAATAGCTAGCTGTGGTGACAAAATGCCGTTAAAAGATTAATAGACTTAGTATATCCAAAGCAAGAGGGCACTAGAAATCTCACCACAGGCCACTCCTGGAAAGAGTTGTCCCTCAGTTGTGGAAAACTAAAAGGATTTTCATTAATAGTCAACCAGCTGGTTAAGGCTTGTGAGTGGAAATAGAAATGTTTGAATTTTCCCATTGAGATTTCTGGTGGAAAGTAGGCTGTGTTTTATGGCATCTACTTTTGTATGTATTAAGTGAATATCATCTCAGTTGTTCAGGTTTGTCTTCATTTGAGCTATCTTTGAGTGGGAGAATGCCAGTTAGAAAAATGTGCATATTCTTCCGTAGCTGCTAAGGACCAGCATTCCTTGGACAGCAAAATGGGCCATCTGGACATGTCAGAAATCAGGTCAGTAAAGTTACTTCAGGTCTGATCACTGCCAGGATGCAGGCTTGCAAAGAAACAACGAGGTGATGCTGGTACTGCAACATAGAATCAATGCCCTGATGTACACAAAATTAGATGCCAATTTGAAAATAGTTTGAGAGAGAACATTTTAAAAAGAACCGGAGATCCTTTGTGTTCAAAGTTGCCTCAGGAATGGAGATGCTTTTAGTTTGTATACATGGAAAATTTCCAGCTAGTTTTACTCTTTTATGCAGATGAGTCTTCATTGCACACCGCCTAGTGAATCCCCGTCTTGGTTTTCCTTTGGGGTGCAGGAAAACTTGTCTGAAAAATGGCTGTTCACTGAAATTGCCTCTATTCAGTTTGTTTCCCAGACTGTTGATTTTTACCAAATGTCAATACTTAGATCTTCTCAGGCTAGTATTGACCTACTATTCCCTACCATGTTGACAGCAAAGAGAAACCAAAAATTCAATGCTTCTTCAGCTGAATCTTTCCACAGGAAATTAAGGGCTGAAATGCTCTCCACTCTTCCAATTCTCCAGTCCAGCATGTCACCACAGATAACATGTGAGTAGCTGAAGCATATTCTCCCCTGTCTGCACTCTCAAAACACGAAATTTAACTGCTTTAAAAAGAGGAACCAGTGATACTATCATGGTTGCAAGCTACAAAAAATGAACAGTTCCTTGTGAAAAGCAGTACAATGGCCTCTTGGGTTAATGCATTGCTTCCTGCCAGACAGGACAGACAACTAGTCTGCTTTTACAGTGTGAGATGAAAAGATGAAGAATCAAATCAAGCTCTTACCCCAATTTAAAAAGCAAACAGAAAAGAAATCTGAGGTTGCTTTCGTTTGTATTTATCATATGGCATTTTAATTGCACAATAGGTTACTGGAAACAGATGTTCTGTTACCAAACATTCTCACCAAAAGCTCATGGTGAAAACATTGGGCAAGAAAGGTAACTAATAAAAGAAAGAAGGGCAAAGCATTAGCCAATCTCGAGAATCTTATTCACATTGGAGAATACTGAGCGAGGTGAATTAGCAGTGGTCCTGCTGAAAGGCAGAAACTTTCTCAGTATGAAGTGTTTTCCAATTGATCTTTCCAAGAACTATTCAGAACCTCTTCTGGCAGAAGAGTTTCTCAGATTTCAACCTTTTTGTCTGGTAACACTTCCTTTGCAAAAGTTTGTTTAAATGACTGATATATCAGTCCCTGCTCTTTCTGCCTCCAGAACAACAGATACAGAAATCTTGGTAAGAACTTGACTTGTATTTCTGACATTTCTTCCCTTCTGTTGCAGTGCTGAGTTGTTACAGCTACACTAATGAAACCCATCTAAAATATGGATCACCTGAACATTGCCTGAATTTAGTGAGTTTGCAGCTGGTTAACTCTGATTGATCAACTGACATTTGCTAAGCAGTGCTAAACCATTTATCAACATGTACTATAATCTTGTGTTTGACAGTACATAGATCAATTGTCTGATCTCTAGGGAGGCTGGCTGACTTAGTAGCACCAATCCTGTTACATCAGTACATTCACACCCTTTCAAAAGCAGTAATGAAACAAGTGCATCAGAACATTTACCCCCACTTCAAAAATGCCCATCAGCGTTGTAGAATATGTCATGTAGATGCCTCAAGCCTTCTTTGCATTGCTTTAAAACATGTAAACAAAAGGAAACGAAGAGAAGAGAAGAGAAGAGAAGAGAAGAGAAGAGAAGAGAGAGAAGAGAAGAGAAGAGAAGAGAAGAGAAGAGAAGAGAAGAGAAGAGAAGAGAAGAGAAGAGAAGAGAAGAGAAGAGAAGAGAAGACACAAAAGTGCTGAGGCTAGTTAGTGAAGTCCTTGCAGATCATGAAAGCTAAAGAATTTTCCTCCTTTCCTTCTTTCAGTGACTAATTTCTGTTACTGTAACTAGCAGTAGGAATGCTTTTCCCCACCAAGACTGAAGCATTCGCTTCCTCTTCTCCATCTCCTATGGTCACTTGAAAAAGCACTTCCCTCTCCATTCAGGCTCTGGCAGGAAAGCTTCTAATAATACTACAAAACACACTATCTATAGAAGAATTTCTTTTGTGTATTAAAAGCTTATAGTCTCACTCTGTATCACCATCCCCACAGGGAATGAGTCAGGGGTAATAAGAAACACCAGCTCAAAGTTCCCAGGAGACCACGCTACCAGAAGAAAGGAAGGTGATGTAATGCAAGGACATTGCAAGCTCTTTTATAGTAATGGTCATATGGACAGACCACCTCACAGACCCTCTCTAATCTGGATCACCTCTGTCTTCTTCCCAGGCTCACAGCTCTGTTGTAGCCACTGCCACGGGAAGAGAGATTCAATCCGAAACTATGGCACAGGTGCAAGTATTTGAGGAAGTTTAACAATACGGAAGATGCAATAGCCAGTATTATGTAACCAAACCAGTGGCAAGGGCATTGCAACCCATGCAGTGAGCAACATGACGGTTGTATTGTCTTTGCCATCATTCAACTTGTTCTCTCTGCTGGGTTAGTATTACTAGACAGGTTATCTTCAGCAGGCACACCTTGGCAGTAGGAGTGAAAATGCTAAATATACAGCAAGGAAAGGAAATCCTGCCCACCAATTTGCCTTCTATATGACCTTCCCAGAGCCTCAGTCTACTTAGAAAGTTATTACAGAGTTTTCAGTACAGTTTAAAATGTTTGTTCAGGATTTAGAAATATAGAAATAGGGGTACATCTAAGGTAGATGAACATAAACCTTCCTTTCTTACCTTTGTCTGCAGATTTTCATGGCATACTAGGGGTCAGAATCTCTCAGCAGACTGCTTACACATATACGTGTGCACAAGTACACATTCACACAGGTCCTCACACACAGCCACTCAGATCTAACAAAATTGTGTCCATTCTTGCATTTCAGGCCTTCACTACTAGGCCCCCTCTACCTCAACTGTTCCAACAAACTGGTTGCCCAGACCAGATTCATAAGGCAAGCTCTGGGGCAGAATGATTCTTCTGACTCACAGTCATTTCAGCCAACATTTCTCACAGTCTGTAACCTTCAATTTCCTCTGGTATGAGCTGAAAGTGCCTCTGCTGGTCTGCCCTCCTAACTCAAGAATTCATGCGGGTAGTTTTGCTGCACCTTAGCTTTGTTCCTCCTCTGGTAATGACAAGTTGGATAAACCCCACCAGAAATGGACAGACAGGAATGGAGGAATGTAGGAACTGGCAAACTGGATCAGACCCACAGTCTGTCTAGTCTCGTATCCTGTCTCCACCAGTGGCTAACACCAAAGGCTCCAGGAGAAGGTGTAAGAGCCCTGCAACAGGCAGCTTTGGAAGAATTTCCCTCCTCTAACAAGTTCTTATCCTGATCTTCAGTAATTAGAGGCTGGCTTCAGCCCTGAAATTACACAGCTTAATATCCTTCCCAAACATGTATTCATACAAGCACTAAAGCTCTGCCTCTTTTTAATATTCAAATGAACACGAACTCTCCTTCTGAATTTCAGAGAGAGAAACTGTGTTCCCAAACAACAACTAACAAGCTGCCAGGTTACAATGGAAAACACACTTCCAGTTAAACAAGATAAACAGTTTATTCCCATACAGGTTGTTTAGTTTAAAACTCTCTAAGGTAACAGAATTTCTGTTTACATGTACACACACAGAGACAAGCATAATTAAGGAAATGAGAAATGGGCTTTACCTTAATGTCTGCTGAGATCTGAAAGAATCTTTGCTTCACTCCCTCCTTTCTTTTTCTCTGTCTCTCTCCTTCTCTCTTGCATGGCTGGACTGACAGGTTGGCAGAGCTGAGAACGACAGGTTGGGTTTGTTTTTTTAGGCACAACTCCTCCCCCTCTCAAAGAGAGAAAAAAATGCAAGACTGTTTGGGAAAAGTTCACAGAAAATCCCATCCTTTCAGCACATTAGAACTGACGAGAAATATGCTACATTTGGGAGCCCAGTAGTTTTCCAATTTTTTTTCTCAAAAAGACTCAAGGTCTACTTTGCAGTAAGTATGAAGCAACTGGAGGATTTACACCAGGAACTAATTTGACTCCGAACCTTTCCCATTTCTCTGATAACTGATTCAACAGATAATTATAGCCCCTTTAAGGCAGCCTTGACAAGAGGATCTTTGTAAAAGTGGAAAGGGCTTTTTGCATGCAGCACAAATAACCTTGGGCCTTGGATTTTATCCTTGCATCCCACCACCACTATGTATAATAAAAGCCACCAGTAAATGTCTGAAGTTCTCATTTTTCTCCCAGAACCCTCTGCTGCTGCTAACCTGCCTGCACTTGCAGAAGAAAGTAGATTATTTTAAACTCCTGTTCTACTCCATCCTCTGGCTTGGTTGCATAGAGACCAGCTCGCCTTCTGTCACTGTCACCTAAAATGTGATGGTAATCCCAGAGAGCTGGGAGAGATCTTTATTAGGCCACACTGGCCACAAAAATGAGGTCAGTGTAAAAAGAGGCATATGCAGTACAGAGCAATGCTATCAGCTGTGTGCTTCCACAGGCCTTCCCAGGTGTTCTGTCTGGCTTACTTAGACAAAAAATATTTCTGGAAACTCCTGCTACTACAAAGTTTTTTAACTCAACCCATTAGAGAGTGTTACACACAAGATGCAGGCAGTGATCTTACCCTAAGCCTACCAATAGGGCCTTCACATTAGGGCTGCATCGAATGAACTCTGCCTGCTCCTACGTCTGTGCATGGCTGCTGCTTGTGCCTGTGCCCACCTGGCCATGGAGCTTTGCTACTGCGAACCCATGGGCAGAAACTTTTGTTAACAAATGCTAAGAAAGAGGAGCCAAGAGGTTGGTGGCTGGTGATGAAATAGCCTTTACACTTCCACTTTCCTGCAATCTGTCAAAAGAACTGATAGACAAGTCTCTTTTGTGCTCTAATACTTTTCCTAAGATGGCAGTCTGGGCACAAATCTGCAATTTCTATGGCCTGTTCTCTGCAGAGTAGCTTACCCTGCTGTTTCAAGCAAAGATACAGTAGACTAATGACAGTCATCTGCATAAATTTGCATCACAGACTCCTTGAATAGAATCCATATCTCCTCTGGGTCAGATCTGCAGCTGGTTTATAACAATGAAGTTTCACAGACTTCATTTACCTGCGTCACTACGGCTGGCATTACAGTACTCAGTATGCTGATTAAGCAACAGCTCCACAAAGCCGTAAGTATTCCAAAACTTCTGGAAAAAAACAGCCAGTTTAGTTTAACATTATGGTGAACTAGATTAGAGGTGAATTCAATGGATCTCACACAAAATATGACATCATATAAAATAATGTCCAGTTCCACCTCTTGCTAGGTAATCTAGGTAACTTCCTATACCAGGGGAGGGCCATGACCACCTATTCCACAACCGACTTCCATTCTTCCCCATCTCCTGCAGAATGCATTTTCTGTCTCTTCTATCAGGCAACTGCTCTCAATTGTGTTCAGCTCCCTACTTAAGATTTCCAGGGAGATAACACAAATGCTCAGAAATCTTTCCTGATAGTGGAACAAGTTAACTGAATCCAGACAAAACTGGCCAAGGCCAGCACCAAAGTTCAGTGATAATGAATCATGGCTGAATGCACCAGTGCCTGCCGAGTGCCTCTATGAAGTGAGAAACTGTTCTTAAGGTTACAGCATGGTAACGGTCTTCATGTTTCTGCCTTAATTTCTAATACAGATGGGATGGGAATAAGAATGTGTTAGCATTAAGTGCGTGCCAGTCGCAGCTTTACAGTATCAAAGGTAGATTTACCAGCAGAGAGATCCAGCTGGAGCTTACTTCAGTATTGATATATGACAGAGTCTTCTCAGTCCTCCCTCCTCAGCATTATGAGGCTGTAGATCCAGATCCTTCTAAAGATTTGCAACTTGCAGAATCGTAAAGAAGGCAGGGTAGATCCACTGGGGTTTATTCTCTCTGCCGACCCGTTACCTGCCCCAACACCAAAAAGCTAGGAACTAAAACATGCCCAGTACAAGACTCCTGCTTTACCTCTGGCATATTGACAAGACTCCTGCTTTACCTCTGGCATATTGACCCCACATGGGCTGGCCAGCCTGTGGGCTCCTGGAGGAGGAGAGAAGCTGAGCAGCATTACTACAAGGGAGAATGTGCCAATCCCCAGCTATAGCTTTCTGCTCAGAACCAGACCGACCCTGTGATGTAAGCCTGGAGTGTGCTATGTGCTGGTGTGGCTAGGCTGTGTCCACCCCAGGAGCTAAGGGTCCATACAAGCCAAAAGCTGGCCCACAGTTCTTAGCAAGCAAAGTTGCTATAAGAGCTTAAAATCAGTAATAAATGCACTTCAATTAAGTACTACAGTGAGGTCAGATTTCTTGTTTTTCCTGTTTAACTAGCAAGTTTCAAGACAGTGTAATAATGAACCCTCAGAGCATTGCTCATTACAGCATCAGAAAGGTTGCAAAATTGCATACAACTTTGGTTTATTATACTCAATTAGTTACACTCCCTTTAAAAAAAAAAAAGAGGAAGGAACATGTCTCAACGTAGGAACTTAATCCAAAATGTCTTGATGCCAATGACAAGATTCCCATGGCTTTCAATCAACTATGGATCGATACAACTGATATAAATCCGGGATTTTCACGTATTGCTACTCATGTTAGGCTAGTGTTTCCCATTGGTTTTCAGTTGGATTCTGTATGCCCTGCTCCTCCGTCCTGCTTTGAAAACATCTGTCTCAATGCATACAAACAGTCCTTTGTCTTTGCAAGTTTCTTGGGCAGGTGTAGCTGAGCAGACAGCAATCACACTGGAGCCGTCTATGTATTGTAAAGGGGGAAAAGAGAAGAAAACCCCACATTGCAATTCCCAGCTTTTAGCCATTGAGAGTGTGGATCACTCAAGCAGCCTTGCAGTGGTCACGGACCTACATCAATTACCTCAAACCCCAGCAACAACGTGCATAATCCAGGCTGCCTTTTTTGAACTGCCTGAGTCTGTTGGTCTAAATTTCCACCCATTCAAAGTTCAAACTCTCTTTTTACTACCTATAAACTAGGTGCTTAAAGTTTGATAGGGAGAGAAGAGCAGCAAATGGGACAAGGTACACTATCCTCAGTGCTTACAAATTGGTGGTCCCATGATAATCAGCACAAAAGTTCCTGTTAACTTAGAGGGCACAGATAAGCCATGTGGATGTGACAAACCTCTCAAAGGACATTCAGACTATTGGGAGCTACAGAAGGGCCCTAGCCCTTTTACATGTGCTATTGAACAGAGAGAATATTTCAGTCTGGGGACTGAATAATTCACCAAGAAATCAGCTGGCCAGTGTGGAAATAATTTTAAATGCACTGAGCCCTTAGGTATTACATTAACGGGATCTCTAGGGAAGGATGTGGATTATTGCAGCTGAATAGAGCCCTTATTTATCAGATGGAAAAGGTTAATGTCATTTCCTTTCCTTTCCTCCATGGTTTTTCTTACCACATCACCATTTATGGATAGCATGAGGTGCAGACAGTGTAAGAACATGTGCTTGATTGTTTAAATGACCAGAGCTGTTACTTTAATGGGGGGGAGGGGGTAAGAAATTAAGATTTCTTCTGGTTTCCTGGGGGGAATTACAGGGCTAGGAAACATAAAACACTGAAGAAAGGAAATGGGCTTGTGGAGCACCTGGTCTTTGATTTGACATCCAAGAGTACCTAACTGAATGAGGGAATTTTTGCATTCTCATCTACTGTGTATGCATAATAAGAACCAGGATCAAACTAATCTAATATCCTTATTTCATACTTTATAAAGAAAGAGTGCATCAAGAAAGGTCATTTTTTTTTACTCCTTAATGAAGTTTAAATACAGTTAAATTAAGTTCTACTAATAAAGAGTCTATGCTTTTTTCTAATTTGCCTCTGGAGTCTCAATAGCTGTTGACCTAAAGATAAATATCAGAGCAGTTCAGCTATCTATTATATACTTTACTAATGATGTCAACAAGGCAATTCTAATACTAGCTACGGACCCAATTTCCTTGGCAAGAAGACTGAAAGCAGTGAAAGCACAGATTAAGGGACGAAAACTCTTTTTGTGGTAAAAGACTTAAGAGACCTAAGTTTATTTCCCTGTCTCTAGCACAGTATATCCTTAGGTAAGCCACTTAGGGATATCCTCCTCATGTAGTAACAAAGATGGACCTAAAACACACTGTCTGTTGTCAGAGTTCAAGAGAAGGATGATCATTTCTGACCACTTGGGAATTCAAGGATGCCAGGACCTGGCTCCCTGTATGAGTCAATGGAGAAAGATGAGTATGTCATTTGTGTTAGGCTCCTGAGTACAGCCCTTTGTTCTTCTCGGTGTCTAGAGGTATTCAGATCACGCAACATAGGTGTCATGCATATTTCTACTTGCCATGCCATAGATAATAGATGGTTTGAGTTCCTCACCACCCTCTTGTTTCCAGAGCCATCAGTAGAACTTAACTCCATGCTAGGCCCCGTAAGAAGACATCTGAATATAGCTGTCCATCTCTCCGACTACACAGAACTACAAGATGTGGAATTGCCTCCTAGCTTCAAGGTCCAGCTGCTTCCGTCCCCTTGAATCCAACTCCACGTTGGAGCAAAACTCAGGCATGCACCTTTCCTGTCTCCACATCCCACTATCCATGGAAAGAAATCCAGACTGAAGGGATGATGAAGGTCAGGACCTCTGTTTATTTGCTCGATGATTCAGAGGTAACCTTTCTGCACCAGCTTCCCATCTGTGAAACTGAGTCAAGAGCATTACCTTACCTTGCAGAGGTGTCTTGAGGACAAAAAATGAATATTTGGGGGTACTGCAATGGGGATAGCTAATTCCAGCTCTGAATGAAATGAGGAGAAAGATGCCCATTGACTTATATGGGATTTAGAATGAGCTCTTATTCATTTTACATTAGCCACCAAACAGCCATTTGAGGATAGCAGTAAATAACTATTAATACTCGTGCAGTTAAACAATCAGCATCTAAGTTATAATGGAGTAAATTAATGTATGTATCAAAGGCAACCACAATGTGACTATTGAGTTGGCTTCACAAAGTGATTATTTGCAGAATATGAAAAGAAGCACATGTAAAAGCTCAATGCATCTGTTCTGATTTTTTTTTTTTTTCCCCGTAAAGGAACAGCTTTCCTGGACAACCAAGGAGCAGGATATTATAGCAAATAGTCTTTCACATAAAGCCAACCTTGACTTTGTTATAATTGCTATATAAATATAATCCCACTCATCAATTAAAGGATGCTGTCCTGGGCTGGAACATTATACATGTTCATTGAGATGGAATCCCTGTCAATTCAGTTTGCTAACTCAGTATTCATGTGCATTAGCCTTGGAAAAGAGAATGTGATTGCTTGAATAAATTCAGCCACTACCTCCTGCATCCCTGTATCAGTTGACACGCGTCAGTCTGACTGCAATATGGGTTCAGAAATACGTTGCCATGGAAATCCTAAATATTCAGTTCTTGGCAGGGGAATTCAAATGGGATACCTGATAAATAGAAATAGCCCATGCCTTGCCAAGCACATAGCTAACTCCTTGGTCTTAAGATGTTACTGAGAATCAGGAAGTCATTTTTTTCCAAAGTACCTGAAGAAGAAAAAGTCTTAATTTTTACTAACATTTCTACTTCCAGTTTCCAGATTCCTTAGTGAGTCAGGAAATCTCTCCGAGAACTTCCCATTGCATAAGTACAGTCTCTCCAGTGGGGTTACATTATTTTCGAGCTGTCTGGATCCAGCCAGTTCCACAGGCCAGAGGGTAATTGTTAATGGTCTCTGACCACTTAGGTATTGCTACTCAGCAGTAGCCCTTGCACTCAGGATGACCTACGCTTTCTGTCTCTGTTCACCACCCACATGGGGCCAGCCAGTGTCTGACCCCTTGTTTTATGGTTATTGTTCTGTGTGACTGAACATTCTTAGCAATTCAGCACAGCTCTATAGCTTTGCTGTTTCCTAAGCACAGTTGCAAACTTTACAACCTAAAATACAACCCATAAATAGATTTCCCTCTCAGGCAGAATCCAGCAGCTGTTTAACAACATACAACATCCCCTGCAGCGGTTTAGCACAAGAAGTAATGTGTGTCATACCTAATTAAGCTGTAGGCAATTCAGGCTGGAGACCAATTCTTTCCTCTGTGTTGGTAAAGCAGCACAACAGACCAGGGGCATCAAGTACTACTGTAATATTTAAAATGTCAGGAATTGTTACTGGGGAGGAGAAATGAAGTTCCACGGAGCATAGTGGACGTTGTCCATAGACATTGAGGTGCTGGAGCATGTCCAAAGACGGGAAACAAAGCTGGTGAAGGGTCTAGAGCACAAGTCCTATGAGAAGCAGCTGAGAGAACTGGGGTTGTTTAGCCTGGAGAAGAGGAGGCTGTATCGCTCTCTACAACTACCTGAAAGGAGGTTGTAGCAAGGTGGATGTTGGTCTCTTCTCCCAAGTAACAACTGACAGGACAAGAGGAAATGGCCTCAAGTTGCTCCAGGAGAGGTTTAAATTGGATATTAGGAAAAATTTCTTCACCAAAAGGGTTGTCAAGGATTGGAACAGGCTGCCCAGGGAAGTGGTTGAGTCACCATCCTTGGAGGTATTTAAAAGATGTGTAGATGTGGCGCTTAGGGACATGGTTTAGCGGTGGACTTGGCAATGCTAGGTTAACAGTTATCTTAAAGGTCCTTTCCAACCTAAACGATTCTATGATTCTACAGTAAAGCTTTGGGGCTGGAACCCCGTTTTGCACAACTTTTCTTCCAGAAAGTGCTGTAAAAGCACTTTGACACCACCTCCCTTTTTCTTGCCGTTTGCAAAACGACTGGAAAACACGAGGAGCGATGCCGATGGGGAGAGGGAGCGCCCCGGCGGGGGAGCGAGCGGGGCGGCGGCGCGGGGCGGCGGCCGGGCGGGTCGGGGGTGGGCGCTATCCGTTCAGCACCACGGCGGCGGCGGCGGCGGCGACGGCCCCGGCCCCGCGCCGGGCGGGCCTCCCTCCCGCCGGGCTGAGCGCAGCCTGCGGTGGGGTGGATGAGAAACCGCCGGCAAGGCCATTCAGCAAGCTTCCCGGCCTCCGTCACAGTGTTAGTTACCAGCTTTAAAACTCAGCCTGTTCCAGCTATTATCTCAAACCTTCAACCTGAGAGCGCTTCCTGAAGCTGGGGTCTGCCGTTCACTGACCGCTCGTGCTGAGCGGGATTCTCTCATTCTTCTGCGGTGGAGAGGAAAGAAAAGAAGAAAATGCCTTTCTCTCATCTTAGGTTTCATATGATTTCGCACTGGAAAACAAATTAACCTAAGAGGATTTTCTGAACTTGAGCTAGGAACAAAAGACAAGGTGAAAGCGTCTGAATTTTGAAAATGTGCCCAAGTCCCAAACTAGCAAATCCTCTGTCTGAATGCTGTCTTACCTTTCATCAGCACTAAAAGAATACAGAGAAAATGGGGGGTTTTCTTGCTTTTGAGTTAACAAAAAAGATTCTCTAAAACGTATTTTCAGTAAAATATTGATTGTGCTCTCTTCTCTTCTCAAAAAAATGTTTCTGTACATAGAATTATGCCAGAAGAAAACTAAGCAACCGTGCAATCTGTGGACCTGATCTGCCAATTTAGATAAAAATGTCATTTGCGTTAATGAATGTTAGAACTTCATTTGTCTAAAACATACATCTCTGCCATTCTCTTGAACGTTAATAATTTCATTTTCAGCCGAGACTGTCTCATACTCCACTATTGCAAAATAATCTGCCTATCAACTAAATAAACTTAGTTCATTGCATGCTTGTTCATTGCTTCAAGTTAGGTCTGGAGGGAGGAAACGGCTGCCTTCAGAATTGAGCAAATACCTGGGAATCTAATAGCCTCCTATGACTCCAAAAATATTTGGTACACTTATTTTCAGGTGAGATTTTTTCCATCAAAGACAGAGACTTTAAGTTTCTGTTCAAAATCAGGACCTCCATAGTATCCCAGTTTTCTGTGTTATATATTTAAAACATATTCACGGCTGGCCATAAGAAACATTGAAAAGAAATGCTTCTGCTTCTATTGACAGAGGAAATTTCTAAACATTGGTGGAAAAGTTTACTTAAAGAACTGGATTTCTCTTCCTCCAATAAAGTTCATCATTTACATTTGGCAACTTTCATGCCTTTGTGCTGAACAAAGCAAAGAATTGTGCAGAGCAGATTGAGAATAAAAAAAAATCTACATCAAGAAGGGCTGTGAAACAGGAGTAGGAAAATATTCTTGTCAGACAAACCACTCTCACATCATGTACACATACAAGCTAAACATTTCAGATACAACCATCCAATCTTCCTGTACATTACAAAGCAAAACTTTGAAGATCTATAATGTATGATACTGCAGAGCATGGACCGCACCAGTGTTGTATATGCTGTAAATTGCAGTGGCTTTCAAAACTGTGTGAAATAATCTTATCTGCAGTCACTGGTTTGTATGTTATTTATTTTGTGTTTCAAAATATAAGACCAATATAATGCTTTGTTGACTTAGTGGTGGGAATTGATTTAGGTTATCAAATGAAGTATGGTAAAAGACTAAGGTGCCCTTACCCAATGCTTGCTTCTTGTGTTTGAACCAGAAACACAACAATCTTGACCAGGTGTTATCAATCACAGTCCATGCACTTGGTTCCAATTGCTATAAAAAGTAAACAGATACAGTTGAGATTGCAGAATCTACCTGCCCTTCCCTAGCATTTATTACTTGTCCCGCTTTCCATCACCCCAGAGTTTTCTTAGGTGCTTCATCCTTTGACTCAGATGAGGAATGCTACTATATGGCTTCTTAAAAGATTTTTTTGCAAAGCTCAGAGATCCTTTGCAGCCCTGACAGCACAGCAAGAACTGAATTGCCAGCAGAGGGGGAGAGTTAGAGAGACACTGTGATTTGATCTAACATCCACTGAAGTCACTGGAAGTATTCTCACTGATCGTGTCAATAAAAAGAAGAAAAAACCTTCCACTAGAGACATTTGTGTGATATTTTCTCCAATTCACGTTTTCTAGGTCCTATCCATAACACCAGTTTTCCTTGCTGTTTATAGTAAAGAGTGTTCATCACTTTTTCTGTGCAATAAAAAAAAGCTCTGGAAAATGCAAGGCCACATATAGTCTCATGAATAACGATCAAGTTGAAAAGAAATTCTCCTTGAGCAGAATGAAAAGGCACTGAGCAGCTTTAAGCAGAGAATGCCGTATGCCAACCCCTCATGCCCCTAATAAATCTGCATTTGATTGTGTGCTGTAAGTCCTTAAGCACATTGTAGAAATGGGGCAAATCCTCTTTTGGAATTTACTGACTTAAAAAAATGAAAAGCAACATAATTCCATTTATTTTAACATCATTAGATTCTGAAAAAGAAACCCTGATTGTATCATGGGATAGTGTTATTGTTATTTCTATGATTACCATGACATTTTAACACTTGACACTGCACATTGCTGCTACCCAACTGAGTCTTCAGCTGCGGTGTTATACAGGAGATGAGAAGCAGGTTAAGCGCTGGAGTGAGGCACAAAAAGCAGTTACTGCTTTGCACTTTTTTCCTCAGGGAAGTCTAATCTATTTATTGTCAGAATAATGCCACTGAGCCTGGATGGGGCAGTGGGGCTGGAGAAGGATGCTTTTCTGCTGTTTGTATGTCTCTGAAGCATGATAAGGTGTATCCTACATACCTTATCCTATCCTTTAGTATCATCAGAATGTTTCTGGAACTGGCTCCTAGCATTACACCAAAAAAAAAAAAAAACAACAACCCAAATAAACAAAACCAAAAAAAACCCAACAAAACAACCAACCATAAAACCAACCAAAACCACAAAACTAAAACCCAACTAACCAATGAACCACAAACACTACAGGGCTCAAAGTCCTGTTGGGCAGGGATTCTTGCTGCTGGCTCTGTCACACCAGCAGAGACAAAACTTAACTCGGACACAAACAGCTTGTCCACTTTTAATACAGGCAATATGGAATTTAGCCACTTCTCATTTCCCACATTTGCCTCTGGAACAGCCCTCAAGTAAGTTCCTTATCCACTTTTTTCTTTAACCACTTCAGTTCTGAAGCTGAGTTGAGGCAGCTCTATTGGCCTAAGCAATCAGCCAGAACAAAGCAATGAAGACCTTCCCTGGATCCCTTCTGATGTGTGTTTGCTTTTACCAACAGGCATAGTGTCCTTTAAGTCCTATGAGAATTCCAGTTCTCACTGGTCCAGTGGCTCCTTGGCTTCTTGTCAAGCCCTTCATCTTCAAAGCACTCCATCCCCTTTTGATGCCAATGTCTTTATTTGCATTTCGTAGCACCCAGAACAAGCTAGGCAAATACATTTAAAGTCCAACATATGCTTTGTAGAATTGCCAAATTGGAAAAAAAATGCTCAGGAAATGGAGAAATCCATGGACGCCTAACAAACATTAAACTCCTGACAAAAAAAGAAGGCAAATTCATCCTCTGGTGACCTAGGTCACCTTTGAACAGACACAAGGTTCTTTATCAACTTGCCAATTCTCCCATTCTTTTAGAGAGTGGGTTTGTGTTTTCTTGTGTTTTCTTTGCTTGTTTATCTCTAAATCTTTGAGCGGATTGCAAAATCTGAATTCGGCCATTGTAGAAACAGGTTCAAAGCTTCACAACTGACTTCCCACTTGCTTCACAGCCAAGGTGCCAGTCTCTTGAAATTCATGCAACTCCTCATTTACTTTTTCTATCTTATGATTCAGATTTTCATAGTCACTTGGGCCTGTGTTCTGACATCGTTCCAATGCAGACTAATTTATTCCACCAATACTCTCATTCATTTCAGTATTCTTCAGTGGGAGTAAAGTGACAGAATTTAGCTATATGTGATGTTTTGGAAATATCTGTTAGCCACATTATCACCTCTGCATCACCCCTTGCTTATGGTGCCATCGATGTTTAGGGCTAAATAAATAACTGGATCTGATCAAAACACAGACTAGCAGAGTCTTTTTCCTAATCTAATAGGCTTACAAGAATCAGAGATGTGTGAACTACTCCCAAACAGCTACTTAGAGTTTCTTTTAAGGAACTATGAAGATGGAGTGTCTTCACACCGCTTAGCGATCATGCCACTTCCACATCTCATAATGTGCCTGCAAACCTTTGCTCACAGATTCCTAAGTATCTATATATATAAGTATCTATACAAAGGCCAAATACTTTGACTGCCAATGAAACTCAAAGATATTGTTAAGGAACTGTTTTACTCTGAGGGCAGCACATACCATGTTGCAAATGCTGCTGTAATATAAATCAAAGCGCAAACAGTGTAGCTGCAGTGCCTTTAGAAATCTCCTCTCCAGTGGCACTCAATAGTTTTGGACATGCTCATCCTCACAAGGCAGCACACACGCAGAAGTACAGACAGGATATTGCACCTGGGTCTTCTTCAAGAAAGTATTGGGGCTGAGACATTGTCTGCTTAGATGCAGATCACCCCTGACTTACAGGATTTACTCATGGAGTAAAATGGTATTCTGAGCAGCTGGAAACAGGAACAGTTTGGTTCTTTCACTGAAGTTTGTAAAAAACTATATCTATTGAAATGTTATTCTTTCTAAAAACGTGTAATATTTATCTAATATGCAATTATACAACACAATGAAGAGCTACTTTTTGATTGTCTTTAAGTACTTGTTTTAACTCCCACTTAATCTTCAAATTTCCTTTGATGCATTACTTTGGCTAAAGTTCAATTATATCATTTTTCATGTAAATTTATATCAGCAAATAAAAAAAGATGTGATCAAGTGAATCCTTCTCTCTGCAAACCAATTTTGAGGCACCACATAACATACACAGATATTTAACATTATTTTAAAACAAGTATTCACACCATGTTGATATAGTAACCAGAACAATTGCGGTACAATTGTACTAGTCACTTCTGTACTGTGCTGATGGGTGCCTGACTCACCAAGAAGCTTTCTTCTAGAATTCACAGCTTACCCAAGAGCAGAGAAAAAAATCAAGGGTGCAGGATGAATGCAAAATGTACAGCTGGTTTGTGTGAGCTTAGTGAAAGGAGTGATGTAAATTCAGATCTTCATAGTGCAGTCATGCCTCCCCACAGGGAGAAGAGGTAGACCTTTTCAGATCTGAGCAGTACAGAAAAACAAACAGGAGGAAAACAATAGTTACAAAGATAAGGCTATTGGTGTGAAAAGCGATGGAAAGCAGTGTCTGTGTGTACCCATGAATATGTGAATGTCTGAACAAATTCACCATACGTACTCTTATACTACGTATATAGATACTTTTTCAATTTTTGTCAAATTAGGATGAAATTAGCTGGATATAGCTAGTGATTTAGTTTAAAAAAGACACAATTAAACAATGCTTGCTATCGACAGGTTGTTCTGCCCTCACAGAAATGCATTGCAGGACACAGAAATGTGCAACTGCTTTCCCATGTATAAGTATGGAAACAGTACAAAAGGTACTTTACCTTTGCTCATGCCTCCATGAGGAAGTTATTTCAAGGGTTCTTTGTTTCTTGTGTGCCAGCAGCTGTGCAACTGTAAAGAAAAACAGGGGTTGGGTTAATAATAAAGAAAGGTACAACCCGTAGACTCCAATGACTCAAGTTAAACATTTACTCCAGTTTGTTCTTGTGAGCAAACTCAGAGGGTCTGCTTTGCTAACTGCTGGCATCTTCAGAAACAGGTGACAGCCAATCTGCTGCTTGCCCAGCTACTTCCCTGTCTGCAGCTCAGACACACACAGCAGAAAGCTGAAGTCACCTGTGCATATCTAGGCTAGGATTTAAAAGCAATGAGGAAATTCTCCCATGTAAGAAAAGCCCTTCACAATTCAAATGGTACTCCAAATATTTATGCATGGGATTAGATTTGGAATTACCCACTGATATACAGGTTTAGAATAAACAGGTTCAAGTTTATACTTCCACTCTATTTTATTTATTCAGGTTTTTTTCTTCAGAAAGTCTTTTGTTTCTATGTTAGCATGAGGCTAAGGTAAAGACTTCCAGTCTACACAAGAAGTGCAATCTCCTTTTCTAGTGGAGTCACAGAGCGGATAGCATTACGTGTCAGCTCCTGCCAGGCAGATACCTGGAAAAAGGTGAGAACCAGGGTGGAGTGCAGCCTTCATCCCTGCTCAGAAGCTCTGCGGCTTCAGGACTTTTCTGAAAATGTACTAGTTACTGCTTTTCAATTTTCACTTTTCACAACATTACATTCAGGTTCATTTAGGCACCTGAAGATGTATTTAGGCACTGAAAGATGAATTTAGGCCATCTGAATTTCTAGGTATGGTTCTGTACCATGCAAGGTCAGGAGCAGACCAGAATGCAATCCCTGCACAGAGACCCTGTCCATTTCTGAACCTGATATACATGAAATGAACCTGTTACAAAACAAAACCAACAGCAAACCGTAAGGTCTAAACAGAGAAATGAGCTGATGCAAGGTGGTATGAGGTTTCTCCAGCTCACATGGCCAGCCATCAATTGGAGTCAGTTATGCTAACTCATATTAATCTTGGTTTTGCTGAATCAATCTCACATTATCTTGTGTTTGAATACAAGAAAGCAGGCTCACTTCTTTTAATGACAGCTCTGTTCCCCAGTACTGTACTCCAGTAGCTGAGGTACTAGGCTATGACTCAGGAGAGATGAGTATAATTCCTAGCTGAACTGCTGAGCAGCTATACATCTTAGGGCAAAATGCCCTTTGTCTGTCTGGTCTACTTAGACTACAGGCTCTTTGAGGTAAGACCAGTCTCTCACTGGATATTTGTACAGCACCTAATACAATGGAAATCCAGTTTCAGTTTGGTAGTTCTGTAATACAAATTAATAACAATAACTAGACTTGACTGCTTGACAAAAAGCAAATAGTTTGGAAAAAGCTGTCTTAAATCTTTCTATCCCACTTCCCCAGACCAAAAAAAACCTACAAATGTTATTTCTTTTGGCAGCTGAAACCTAATCCTACCTTGGTTAACATAACAGAGAGAACAGGAAGCACTGTGAAGGAATTTTTCATTCCCTGGGATGTCTTTGATCCCCCTCCCCTCCCTTTTCCTATCAGGTAATTTTCAAATCTTGATGTTTCCAGTTAGTCTACGTATCTTCTTGTTTTGTCTACTTTAGTCAAGCGTTATTTAACTTCCATTTCATGGATGAAAAACTGGTCTGCATTTAGACTTTGCTGTTGTGTAAGCCGGAACCTGAGAGCTTCAGAATCCCAAAAGGGAATACAGCTAAAAGTCAAAGCCCTTGCTGGTGGAAAACCAATCATTACTTTGCTTTAACACAGACAAGGTGCATTCATACATTACATAAATGCTAAACAAATCATTTAATCATTTTCTGTTGCAGACACCACTTTTTGTCACTTGGAGTTAGTGTCTCAGTTCAACTTTCCGACATATGGAGGAAATTTTTTCACCATTATACGTCTTGATTTATGCTCATCTAAAATGTGCAAAGCTCAAAACAAATTAATGTCTGTTTAATATTTGGGGTTCTGAAGGAATGTGTTGACCCTTATTTCAGTCCCACATGGAATGCAAGACTGCATCTCATGTGGGCAAGCTTTTGACAATAAAACAAGTAATAATTAAAATATGCATGACCCTCAAAGGGCTTAATTACCACACACTGCTGAGTGCAGCCTCACGCTTGTAGCAAAGACAAGTCTGTAGCACTACAAAGAAGGAGATGACAACACACGCAAGATAAAAATGAAAACAAGATCATCTTGGAGTAGATAATACAACATCCCTTTGCCTGCAGATGAATGTTCCCGTCACACAAGCTGGAGCTTCAGTAGCATGTGCAAAGCACACCACTTGGAATTGAAGCAGCTGCACATATACTGTCTTTTTTGCCTCAGCTCTTCCTGCTTTGAACCAATCGCCATTTGCCCTGCCTGATGAGTGTAGCATGTTGCATTTCTTTTTAGCCTTGATTTGTTCAGATGGTTCTTCTTTTTCTACTTCCTACCTTCTTTACTTCAGGTGTCACTGGCATTGTCTGCACCTCCAGGTTACCAGTCAAAAGTTCCTTAGAAGTCAATAGGAGTGGGGGCACTCGCCCGCTGTAGAAATTACTCTGACTGTTCAGACAGTTCCATTACCATCTTACAGCTCCTCCTGGTCAAATACACTCATCAGTGGCATGACGGGGTTAGCTGCACCAATGACAGAGCATCTGTCATCTACTTCAAGGTAGGCTCAAAAAATATCTGTTCCCTAGGAGGGATCTAGTTCTTGATTAACAAAATATCTTACAGTCCCACAACTCCATGCATTCCATCCTGTAGAAAGAATACTTAGTTCCATTGTATGGATAGCAAACTGGGCTGCAGAGACAACAACTGACTTCAACCAGTATAACTCTACTTCACTCAAAAAAAAAAAAAAAAAATCAAGCAAAACACAATCCAACAGGAAAATTTCAATAAACTGATTTTTTTTACCTACACATACACAGATCTTGATTTCAAGAGACTGCTATTGTGATAGTCCTCAATGGAATAGCAGGAGATGTATCCATAAATCCTTGTACCCAGTCCCATACTACATAAGGCCCCATTATATCTTTTTTTCTTCTAGACCATAATATACCTAACATTTACTACTAACTATTGTACATGTTTCCAATTTTCTGACAGAATGATTAACAGTAATCCTCCTTGGTCATAATGAAGAAACATTGCTTGCACTGGCAAATCATGATAATCAACAGTGCTTTTGTCACTGATTCCTTTATTTGCAAAGCTGTCTATAATTGGAAGCCACTGGAGCAGATACCAGCTTGCTTACATGATTATTACTACTGACTGCAGCACTATTAAGCCTGAAAGATGCCAACAGAACTGAAGTTAGACTCAAGTCTTTTGTGTCTCTCTTTTTCCCCGTCTCCTTTTTCTTCTTTACCCAAAGATGGCCAACATTGCTCCTCCCTTCTCTTCTCTGAGAAAAGTTACAATAAAAGCTACAAAAAGTGACTGGAAGGCAGAGTAAATATATAATTTCCCTCCTCTTTATGGCTTGAACTTGTGAAAATCCAGGAACACTTTTATTATTATTCCATGTTATAATAACCTGCACATGGAGGTAGATTCTAGGCCATTATTGACTTCACTGGTCCTGAAACAAGGACATTGCTCAGAGCTCCATTTACAAAATGTATATACCACTGTTCTGCACTCTTGCTTCCAGCTATTTATAACTCTCTAGTGCCTTGGAGCAAACAGCTGGGGAATGAGTTAGGGACTCAGTAGCACTCTTAGGACGCAATGGCACTATGCTTTTCTTTTCCATTTTTTCCCTTTTAAAATTGAATTCTTTTCAGCATTAGCAGAATAAGACAGGCAAACAAAGTGTGCACAGAATGAGACAGTACAAAGACAGTCGATACCACCAGCCTGATGGTGCTTGTTTGTCACCGCCTGCAAGTACAGATGCTGTGGAGATGCATGGCCTAAGTAGAAGCTTGTGCCTCGAGGATCAATGTGCACTGACTATGCACCAACCTTTAAGTGTGTGTAATGGGCTGTGCCTGGCAATGACCCACCTTTTTTTCAAGCCCTTCTGGGCTGGTGGTTGCCAAAGGGACTTATTCAGGCTGGAACTGCTCTTAACTTTATGTGGGTGACTCTGCCTCATCAACCTGTGCAAGAGGCAAGGACACATTAGGTTCCTTCCTACTTATCTAGCAGAAGGACAGAATAAGAAATTATAGACTACAACCTCCATTGTTGCAGGTTGTAACAAGAGAAGGATGGACTTACCTTGCTGCAAACAGAGGAAATTAAATGGAGATGTGTGCCCTTTTTTTTTTTTTCATATTAAAGAGTTCATTTGCAACCATCTTAGAAATATTAAAGAGTTCATTTGCAACCATCTTAGAAATATTTTCTCCCATTCTCAGACACAGACCTCTTCTTGGGCTTTCAAGACTGTGAGAGAAAGGGAGGAGATCAGAAAAAAGATGTAGAAGTTTTTTATTATTTTAAGTGAAGTAATAAGCCTGCAAAATATAATCACTTACTGCCTTTGCTTTGCAGCATTTCTAGGATAAAATGGCAGACCCTTCTGATGCACAGTACCACTCTCCTGCAGGTCCCAGTGTTTCATGGGAGCTTGCACATACCCTTCTGTGTTTCTGGGCCAGCATTCCTCTCCCTGAACTGGAACATAAGGTTGAGAAAAGAAATCTGGGTGCTCTGGAAGGGGCAGCACTGGAACCTGCTGTGACAGGAACCCTGGCAGACGAAAAAAAAATACAATAAATAAAACACCAGAAAGAGAAATGTAATTGTTCTCAGTGAATGCTTTCTGAAAGGGACCCAGACCCCTTAATGCTAAGGAAGGCGTGGAACAGCTTGCCCATGGGCACAGGCTTTATCAGTGGATGCTCTTGCAGGCAGGTTACAGTGGTGTCCCTCAGGAAAGGCTCACACCCCGCCGATCCCCCTCTGGGGCCACAGGAGGGATTCGGTTATTTCGTATTTTACACCGTTATTCTCAACCTTGACAACACGCGTCCCACCCTGCGCCCCTCACACTCGCCTCCCTCGCCAACAGCTTCCGTACCCCCTCCTCATCTCCCCTGAAACCCGCTCCGGGGCCCGCCACCGGCCCGCGTCCCCACGGCAACGCCGCCATCACGTGACGGGCGCCTGGAAATGGCGGGCCTGGAGGGCTCCCCCTGAGGTGGCGGCGAGGGCCCGGGGAGGGCCGCGGCGGGGCCGCGGGGGCCTCTGGCAGCGCCGAGGGGAAGAGTTCACAGGAACAGGGAAGGCAAAGGGTGTGTGAGAGGCAGAGCAGCCCTCAGACAGCCTGACGGGGCTTCAAAGCGAGGCCTGAGGTAGCAGCTGGGAGCCATCTGGGCGCCGTCGTCGCCTCCGTTAGCGAGAGGGCTGCGCGGTCGCTTCCAGCCCGTGTTCGGGGCGATGCAGAGTTCAGGCAGGGGCCAAAAGCGGGAGGCTTTGAGTTCTTTAAAATGTAACTTTTGCCGTGGCAGGGCCTACTCCTTAGAGAAATACAAAAATGAAAGGAGGTGGCAGACTTGTGCTGGCAGTGACCAGGCAGGGGCTGCCAGTCTGTGTGCTGAGATCCAGGGCACCGGTGTGAGGCCACCGAGTCTCTTCAGAAACCACCTTGCTTCCATAACCAGAGATGGGAGCCATTGGGGGAAGCTCCAGCATCCTAAGGCAAAGGAAATTCCTGCCCAGGTTCTGACATATTTTTTTCAGGTTTTTTGGAAGTCAAGGAGTGAAGAGGTGCAGTGCAAACAGCACACCATCAGTGGCAGACTGGTTTTTGCAGGGTCTGAACCTGTGTGGGAATTACTGACAACTCAGAATACGGTCAGCTTGTCATTATTGTAATGCCAGAGAACATGGTGGTTTGACCGCTTCCCTTTGGCTTTTCCCTTGCTTTCCAGCAGGCTTTAAGAGAGCACAACTGACAGAAAAAAGGATTTGAGAAGGTCATTGGGGAAAAAAAAAAGTTGGCATGACTGTACAGATAATAAAATTTAATGATTTTTATTTCCAATTTCATCCTTGTGCTTTCTTAAGGAAACAGTCTATTTTGGGGTGATAGTCTTAATTTAAAAAAAAAAAAAGAACAATTAGTGGAACAAAACTGGAATGACAAGCTGTGCTGCATTGTCAGATCCTTTTATGCAACTATTCTAGTAGCCTTAATGAGTTGTAGGCGTGTTTTTTCTTGCTTGTGTGCCTTCCTGGCTTTCAAAGTGCCAGTATAGGAATTGTTATTTTGAAAAGCAATGCAATAAAATTTTATTAGACAGAACAGGCTGGTTCTGCCCTGGTATGGACCAATTGCAGTGTAGGATGGAGGAAGCGACATGCCAAGCACAATAAGGAGTGAAGTGCTGGAATGTGACATTGGTATTTGTCTCTGATTGATTCTTCACCTTGGAGGAAAGATTTTACTCTGCAGGAAACTCTTTCCTCTTATTCATTGACAACTGGGAAATAATAGAGTTGTTCATCAAACAGTTATCGTAAAAGACAAAAATAGCTCTGAACCCCTACAGCAGCCCCTTGGCAGCCCTAGGAAAGACCTCTTTGCTAATCCTGTCGGCTCCCCTGCCAAGCCAGGACTGTTCTCTGCTGCAGTTTCTGGTGCTTTGGTTAAGCTAGTTTCAAATGTTCTGAGAGATGTGGCCTCTGTCATTCTCTTTGCAGACCGTTGCAGCCTAAGAAATAGCAGTTTCAGAGTTTTCCCTGCTATCTAGGGTGTTAGTTTCCTTGACTTCATCCCATTAGTTACAGCTGTGTGTCATATACCACACAAAGCTATCCCTTTCCAATGCTGATGTTGCATTTGGTAAAAGAAGGTGTGCAAGCTAATAATACTATTTTGCTTTTATGAATCAGTGTCTCCAGCTCAAAATCATTATTGTTGATCACTTCTGAATGCTGTCCAATCTGACGATACTATTTTTGTATGATATTACCAAGAACTAAGTACTCTCATTTCTTTACAATTATGGTTGAGATATTTCCATTTTCTTTCACTTGCATTCTTTTAACTTGTTTTTCTAATTCTTTGGCATATATACTGGATGGAAAATGCTATATTTTAGTAAAGTCCTTTTCTGTACAGAGTAATGTTAGACTGAAAAAGCAGGCCTGAAGCCTGGGGTCAGTTCCAGGTTTCACATGACTGTGACCAAGTGTGGTGTTCACCTACATATAAAAATGCAAATTATATTTACCTGCTTTGAAAAGGTAACGTTTAGTAGCTAAATTCATTTTATAAGTATTCATAAATGCTGTTTAAATAATACACCATGATTTTTTATCTGTGCCTGTAATACGATCTTGTAAATTGACTGTTATCTAAAGGTTTTATGTTTTTTTAAACAAGGATACAGCACAGCCCAGCAACTTTCCTCAGACTGGCAGGTGGCTGGAGGACAGCACAGCACTGAGGCAGTGCTGCCACCTCTTCACAAGCTGGCTTTCTGCAAGAGTTCCCCTTTTGGTGCCTTTCTCTGTAGTGAATTCCTGGCTCTCTGCAGGAGTTTGCAAGGAGTTCAGGCACCTTTCCCAGACCAGAAAATTTCAGTAGCTGAGACCACATAGAGTCACATTTCTCAGGGATACCTGACAAAGTACTTCTACAGGCCAGGCTTGATACCCACATGTTTCACATAAAGGGTATATTAGGACTTTTTCAGACCTTTAAGTGGAGGATACAAAACCCAAAACCTGGGTCACCAAATGAGTGTGCAAGAATTTCTTGCAGAGACTTGAAGAAGCTGTTTTCTATATTTAACATAACTGTAGTCGTTGTGTTTCTAATAAAAGTAATTAAAAACAACCCCAAACACAATATTGTCTGAAAGAGCATATTTATAACATATCATTTATAGTAACTGCCACTTTAGTAGAAGTCATGGCTGACAAACTAGAAAAGTCCTCATTTAAATTTTTTTTTGGAACCAAATGTGTTTGACTTGACAATCATAATCAAACTGTTTTTCTTATCAAAACAGAACACACCCACAAGGTTGTAAAAGCCAGAGGCAAAAAATGAAACGTGGGTGGGGAAAACAGTTTTCTTGTGAACTGGAGATTATTCAACTGTATTATGGGAATAAGCATGACCTGAGTTTCCTTGTTGTGATTGAAATAGCTTCTGTCCGCCTTGAATGCATATTTCTAAGAGGTATGAGAGAGCTGAAGACTGTTGCCCAGGGATGTCGTTTTTGATTAAAGAGTGGGTCAGGCCAAAACCACAGATCCCAAAACCTCTTAAACTTTCCCAAAATGTAACTCCTAATCTGAATTTAACATCTGTCTCTGTAATGAGCTGAACTAAAGCTTGACCTCCAACACCAATGAACTTTGGAAAAGTTCAGTTTCCTGTTTGAAGCTGGGTTTTCTCCCTCCAGATGAGCTATCCCAGGAAATCAAGAATTTGGTACATTGATAAATCCACAAATAATACTTCTAGGTGTTCTATATACAGGGTATTTGATGCCAAAATGTTATACTCAGCTACCTCCAGATGATATCTATTTAGTGAATAGACGTGTGAGGCCTCATACACCTAAAAGAATTAATAGCAGTGGAAACTATTTGAAGAATTGCAGGTGAGGCATTTCATTGTGCCCAGGGGTATTTATGACCTGGTTTTAATAATGAAGAGGGTGTTTTCACAAGGTCACTAACAGCATTCAAATCTGTCCTAAGAAGTGCAGCTGGCAAATAGTTGGGATGAAGGAAAAAATCAATAGAAACAATATTATTGAATACCTCTCACCGTGGATAAAGTAATCTGGCTCTCCAAATGCAAAAATCCAAGGGATGTTAAGGATCATGGGGATACTGCATCCCCAGTAGATACAAAACCTTTCTCTCAGGACACTGCGGTATTACGCAGTCATGGTGGGAAGGTTCTGCAGAAAGATTCAGGTCTGCCATGCAGTAATGGCTCTGTGACATTAGATGTGTTTGAGATGTCACTCAGGGTGCTGACATCTGGAGCTGGTATTCGGGATAGATGCAGGCAGAAACACTGGGCTGCTAAGCATCCTTCATGTACCTCCAGCAACACACAGAGAGCAATGCTCTGCAACAAGGAAAATATTTGTTTTAGCAACCAAACATAACTGAATAAATAAAATAAATAATATGAAACAAGCCAGTATGTTCCTATGTTGGCAAGTCATTTAATAAGTACAAAGATTTAAGTCTACCATATGTCACAGACACCACTGAATAGAAGAACAATGCACAGCTGTATTGAGTTTGTGTGGCAAGGTTTTGGTAGTGGGGGGCTACAGGGGTGGCTTCTGTGAGAAGCTGCTAGAATCTTCCCCTATGTCCAACAGAGTCAGTGCCAGCCAGCTCCAAGGCAGACCCGCCGCTGGCCGAGGCCGAGCCCATCAATGACAGTTGTAGTGCCTCTGGGATAACGTATTTAAGAAGGGTGAAAAAAAACCCCATACAATTGCAGCCAGAGAGAGGAGTGAGAATATGTGAGGGGAACAACTCTGCAGACACCAGGTCAGTGAAGAAGGAGGGGGAGGAGGTGCTCCAGGCGCCGGAGTGGACAATCCCCTACAGCCCGTGGTGAAGACCATGGTGAGGCAGACTGTCCCCCTGCAGCCTATGGAGGTTAGCGGTGGAGCAGATATCCACCTGCAGCCCGCGGAGGACCCCACGCTGGAGCAGGTGGGTGCCCAAAGGAGGCTGTGACCCCATGGGAAGCCCATGCTGGAGCAGGCTCCTGGCAGGATCTGCGGACCCGTGGAGAGAGGAGCCCCCACTGGAGCAGGTTTGCTGGCAGGACTTGTGACCCTACAGGGGATCCAGGCTGGAGCAGTCTGCTCCTGAAGGGCTGCACCCCGTGGAAGGGACCCGCAGTGGAGCAGTTCATGAAGAACTGTAGCCCGTGGGAAGGACTCACATTGGACAAGTTCATGGAGGACTGTCTCCCATGGGAGGGACCTCACGCTGGAGCAGAGGAAGAGTGTGAGGAGTCCTTCCCCTGAGGAGGAAGGAGCAGCAGAGACAACATGAGATGGACTGACCCCAACCCCCATTGCCCATCCCCCTGCGCCACTGGCAGGGAGGAGGCAGAGAAATGGGGAGTGAAGGTGAGTCCAAGAAGGGAGGGGTAGGAGAAAGGTGTTTTAAGATTTAGTTTTTATTTTCTCATTATCCTACTCTGATTTTGATTAGTAATAAACTAATTTCCCCAAGACGAGTCTGTTTTGCCCATGACAGTAACTGCTGAGTGATCTCCCTGTCCTTATCTTGACCCATGAGCCTTTTGTTATATTTTCTCTCCACTGCCCAGCTGAGGAGGGGAGCGACAGAGCGGCTTTAGTGGGCACCTGGTGTCCAGCCAGGGTCAACCCACCACAACAGTGTAGCCTCTTTGAGCCCTGAAATAGCAATTCTTTGTGCCACTAATTAACTGTATAAATATCCTGAGGTGGGCAAAGTTACTAACTCATTATCCATGAATCAGGGAATAAGCTTTACCAGCTACATTATTTGCTACCCTGTAGTTAATCTCTTGTAAAACTGAATAAGAGGTACTGCATCCTAACGGAGCAGGGAAAATGGGAGTGGAGATCATTTCACAGATAGCTCCAGATACAGCTGATAGGCCTGACTGCTTAACGATCATGTCATACCTGCATTAATGATACACACTGAATAATCCACAGGTCAGAGATGCACTACAGTTTCCATCCCATAATTGCACAATAAGACACACCAGGCTGTGCATTTCTAGTGGATTATTACACTCCACTGAAATCTGAAGTCACTCGGCCTTTGGCCTCCCAGAACCACCCAAATCTCTCAGTATTCACCAGGGCTCTGCTCCCTGTTGTGTCTTTCTCAGACAAATGGAAAACACATTTTCACTTCAAACTAATACCCATTAAACATCACTGAAACCATGCAAACCCTTGAGCTGATTCTAATAAAAAAAGAACATATTTAGAAGCAAATTAGTCTTGTAACTCAGGCACTGTAATATCATTCTGTGAAAACCACTGCTGGACAGCTGTGATTAGCTGCTTTCTAAATGCTCTTCTGGGCCTGAGTGACAACTAGCACATTTCACTCAAACACTGAGATGGTCCCAGCACTCTGCAAGCAGTTTAAGTCTTAACCTATGTTGGTGTGGACTTTTCAGCCCTGTGAAATTACACAGCATTATGCTTTTTAGTGAAAGGGAGAGCCAATTCTGTACAAGCAAGCTAATCCAGAGAAAGGAACTCTACCTTGCTCCCCCATGTGCTGCTAGCTTTGAATTAAGCAACTTAAATGCAAAATGTGTGCTGTGATTTACTTAGGATAGTGAGCAAAACATTGCGAGTAAGAATCTCATCTTTGGGTTACTTGTTAGTGAAGCTCTAGTAAGTTATTTCTACAGGATGACGTATAAAGCCCTTTCAGCTAAATAACATTTTTCCTGGGCCACCTTCAATATTGCATTGATACTGCCTCAACAGATGATGGTCTGTCAGGCCTGCTATGCAGCCACCAGCAACACTTGCTGGTTCAAAAAGGTGAAACATTTCTGTGGTACACCTTGCCAATATGTTATTGTTCTTCAGGGAAACACATTTCTTCCTGATCCCTGCAGTGATCAGTTCGTGCAGTGAACATTTTCAGATTAGTGTCTCCAGCTGTGGAGTTTGCTCACATTTGGAACATGGTGTAAAGCTCATCTTTCTAGCCAAGCATTGTTTTGAACATCACTTGTGAGGGCTGGGTTTTGTTTTGGACTGCTCTTTTTTTGTTGCTTTTTGTGAGTTAAGGGCTTTGCATGGAAAATTGCTTTTTGAGATCTCTGTTATGCTCCCATTTGAGCTAATGTGTTGCTTATTTTTAATTCTTCATTCTGTACTCCAGTCTCAGTGCGCTGGTTATATCCAGTGACCATTTAAGATGTGCAAATGTCTTAACAGCCTATTCCAAAGCCCACTGAGGCTTTCTGTTTTCTTTAATAGACTTTGATTGGGCCATAAGTAAATAACCAGGAAATTTTAATTATTTTAACCTTTGTCCTACCTTTCTCCTTTCTTGCACCAACTATTTTACTTGCCTTTGTTACCTCACATATATATTTAAAGGTGCAAATTCTTCAGATTAAGATTCATGCCTTTAACTTTTCTCTCTTTAGCTTACAGATTTTGACTTCTTGGTTCTAACCACCTTAAATGGCTCAGAGTCAGATTTGTTGTGTAAGTGAAAATGCTGCCAGTATAATTTTTGTCCCCAGGTCTCTGCAGAAAACCCATTAAGAAAGAGAGTAAATCTCCCGAGGGGTTTTGTTATATTTTCGCTTGATTTGTGATGCAGTGTCTTCACTCAGACACTGGCTCAGGAGATGGACAGCATGTCTCCCCTCTTATCCCAGCCTCCTGTCTCAGGTTACTGCAGGACAAGGCTGTAGTTGAGGAGTGTCTATGCTCTCCTTACTGAGCAGATAAGAGAAGAGTAGCCATCTCCTTCGACCCACGGAAGATGTTCTGGAGGCCTTTTGCTGGTGTGTTCTTTGACATTACACGATCAGAACTTCATCTGGCCATGGGTAACCACCTCTGTTCCTATCACTTCTGTCTGTTCCTCTGCCCGTTCCCTACTGTTTCACTGGGCAGTGATTACCAGAATGATGCTCTTTGTGCCATGAGGGCTTTCTGGTGCTCAGAGAGTAGCAATTGGAGAAAAAGGACGAAAGAATGCAGAGTTCAGTCTGACTCACCTGCCCTGTTCATCCAGAAGCACTGGCAGTTCCCCTGCTTTTAGTGGGGCGATGCTTTGTATTTTCTGTCCTTCTACACAGTGTACTTTTCCACTCATTCAAACACCGGGTTGCATTGTCCCTGTATTTTAGCAAATCAGTGCCAGATATTTTACAGTGTCTTCATTCATCCTGTAAATAAAAAAATGAATTACAGTGTGTCATGTTACCTTCATACTATGCTTGGCCTTCCCTGGGGCAAAGAAGAGTGCTTTTATTCTTCTAGGCAATCCTCTCTGGAAAAAATAAAGTTTCCATCTCCAAAAAGTCTGCAAGGGTCAAAGTCTTTGCTTTGCAGTGAATAAATTCAGATCATACTCAATGTTACACCCTGCAGCTACACTGAGGCCAGTTACTTGGTATTTAATGGCTTTTACTATGGTCTTAGTTGGCTTGAACAGGAATAGTTAGCAAATAATAGTTAAAATTCAAACAGCCATTAAAGTCTGGTCCTGACAAGATGCAACTACTCTGTTACTAATGGACTTTCCCCCACAAGGACAGCTTTGTTAAAGGAAAATGTTTGAAATATTTGGCCAGTTGACAGTGGAAAAAAGGAGAGAGCGAATTCTGAAGTTCTGAGGAAGCTGTGGTGGCAGTATCCAGTCTGCACACATCAGCAGATCCACTGATCAAGAGAGGAAGCATTGCCCTTAGGAAAGTTTTCCATGAGTTCTCTTTATTTAAACAGGTTTGCACTCACGTGTCCCCATTAGCTTGGTGGAGAATGCTCAGAGGGCAAGCTACTTGAAGATCAAGAAATAATGTTTGACCAGTCAATTAGAAAAATAAAACCTCTAGTTGGTGTTGAAGCCTGGAGGAGTTCAGCACGGCTCTGGTACAACTATATTATCTATGTTAAGAGGAGAAATCAAGTGAGAAAGACTTGAGCCTAAAAGTTCGAGTCCTGCAAGATAATGCGTAGAGCTGTATGTGGTGTGGTAAACATCATACCCAGCTTTTGGGGCAAGAATTGTGAGGTTTTGCATCAGTTTCAAGGAGGCAGAAGCACCTGCAGAGACTGCAATCTATAGGTGAAGATAACTTGGTTTCAGTGCTTCATTTAGGAACACTTAAGCTTTAAGCAAGCAGATGTTTTGCATCAGAACAGTGTTGATTCTTGGTTTGTCCCTGGATTTACTCCATGTTTCTCTGAGTTGTAAATGTTTGGTATACAAACTTACCTGAATTGATTGGCACATGAAGTCCTCCCATTGATGATCAGAATGGTTTTATTCATAAGAATCCATTGCCTAAAATGCCAATACAAAGACATATCCCAGAGGTGATAATATTCAGAAATTTCCATCTGACCCACCCAGCCATTCAGAAGATCTTTCCAGCTGCTCAGAAAGCGTCATTGTGTTAAATGCATAAAGGGCTGGAGGCAGTTGGAGTGAAAGATGTGTTATCTACTGCATGATATCACTTTGTTTAGATCAGATGCAAGTGCAAATAATACAAGCAACGTATTTTAAAATTGCAGTTATGAAAGAGGAAAAAAAACCCCTAAGAATAATTACACTTTATTTTGTTTCTAATTAGATGCAGGTGCTAGAAATTACTCCAGAGCTACTCTTTACATGGTATTTGCAAGCTCTCTCTACCAAATGGGCTCTTGGAGTGGCAAGTAGAAAGCTATTAAACCCCCTGACCCTCCTCTGCCTCTATAGTAAATGTACTTTCATTGCCTGTGATTTGTTCATATCTTTTAATGAAGTTTTTTACTCATTGCTCTTGCACTTCCAGTACATCTCTCCAGATCCCTGAGTTTGGATTTTTTTCCTGCCATACCATTTCTGTTTTAACCTCTCAGCAATTGCCTGTAGAGAACATGAAGTTGCTGCGTGCTGCTTCAGCATGGTGGTACTTGGCACAAAATGCTGTAGTCTCTCTTGTGCATGTTAGATCTCTCAAATGTGCCATGTGTTATCTGCAAATACTGATCTAAATGTGTCATCAATAAGGTACTCTTTTCCAAATTATCTGAAGTGTTAGAGCAGAAGCTAAGGTCTCTTTTCCTTTTTCTCCTATTAACATATATATTCAAGGTATCTCAAAGGAAACTGAATGTGTCCTTTCAAAATGAGAATGTGTTAGGTACCTGGTTTGCATTTGAAATATTGGTCCCTACATTTTGGCCAAGTTCAATGTGATTTAAAGCTCATTAGGCAATTTAGTATCAACATAAATGAGAACAGATCTGCTTGGACTTCAGATAAGAGCAGCCACTTGACTATTTCTTCATTTGACTGTATTTCTTTATAGACTTTCTTTCACTCAACACTGATTAATCCAAAAACATTGTGCATATGCTTAACTATTTAAAAAGATGTTTGTAAAGAAAGATCTGGTCCTGTGAGCCAAGGCCACTTTTTTCTTCTGTATTCTGTATCATGCTTGCCCATATTGCATCATATAAGTAATGAATGATAATAAAAACATCTGGTGTGGCTTTATGCGTTTTGTTTAACATCAGCTGAAGGAATACAGATAAAATTTGACCATGAAAGACCACACTCATGCTTTGTGTTTCTCCTCCCAAGATCACTTTTAACTTCCCCATGACGAAATGGATGTTAAGAAGAGGGAGAAACCTTCATTCTCACCTATAAAAGTTGCAGCTGTTTTCCTGTTTTTATAGAAAGCAGCAGGCAGATTTACTATAAAAGAGTAAATACTCTACAGCAAAGTACTGTTCACCTTGAGGGATGATGTCAGAACCATAAATAACACTGCGGGAATACAGATATGTCCTTAAAGGCCTATAAGAATGATGTGAAAAGGAAGTGAAAAACAGGCAAGCAAGTGTGCTATGCACAGCATGCACATGCTAAAACATCACTTCAGTATGGATTTGGTCTCAAGTGCAGGAATGGATGGAAACATCGACAGCACAAAGAAACGTTATAATCCTCATTAAGTTGATATGCATGCTTTCAGAGACAATTAAACAGAATAAGGGGCACTGAATGCATGCATAGTTTGGGGGGGGATGGAGGAAGAAGGCTAGTGGTCCTGTTACATGTGGTCTGTGTGGCCATGCTCTCCTGTCTGTGAGTGTTTTCATTCAATGTGACTTAGAACATCAAGCACAATATTCAAATACTATTGTTGAAAGGCATATCACATCTAATGTTTGTTTTCCTTTTATTTTTAATAAGGGAGTGAAAAATTTGTAGAATGAGATCTAAAGAGCTGCACTAGTACCAGCTCTTGGGGAGTATGCAGGGTGCAGTTTTTCAAACAGTAAGCAGAATAAATGTAGTAAGTCTGGAACAGAATTAGGTTATTCTATTGAATTGTTCTCCCCTTTTTGTCTTCAAAAACTTAATTTTTGGAAGAACTTGACATGCTTCTAAAAGTTTAATGACTGAGAATGACTACAGAAAAGCAGCAAAAGTATTCAGAGACAAAAATCAAGGAAGTTAAGATGCAAAATGAGTTTCATCAACCTAATGATATGAAACAATCATAAGATATTCTAGAAATAGCAGAAAAAAAAGAAGAAAAGGAAATAACATGATATCTTCTTTGGAAGTCAGTTGTGCATTCTTACGCTTCCCAATGAGCATTTCAAAGGTTTCCTTAGTTAGTTAATGAAGTAATGGTGCATCCCTTTATCGGTGCAAATTTCATGTTTGATTCTCCATTCCACCAAATAAAGAGAAAGTTGCAGAATATTGAAGAAATTATTATAGCTAAAAAAAAAAAAAACGAAGACATAGTCTTCCAGTTAAAAAAATTAATCTACAATAGTACAACAACAGTAATACTTTCCTGTCTGCGAGTATCTCCTCCGTTATGTTCTAGGGCTGGAGTAATCTTTATCTTCTGTTCATAGTCACATCTTCCTCTTTTCTTTTTTTTTTAATGTGCTATATTCTGAATATGTAGCAAAAAATCTTGCTATTACCATTTATGCTTTGACATTACATGTTACTACATTTCCATCTCACTGCCATTACTCGGGCCTTTGGAACTGCTTGATTCTTCCCTTTCGGTGTTTCCCTCCTCCAGCATCCACCTGTCAACCCCACCTTTTTAACATGCCCAAGATCACTGATGAAAATTTTAAGATCAGATTAGTTCAAAGACTGATCCTAAGGATCCTCATAGTTGCATTCCTGTCTCATGCGTTACCTTTGAATGAAATACCCTCTCCTTCGGTCTCTTTCACTAGCCTTGATCTTCTTTAGTTTAATGAATATCTTTGTATGTGGCAGTTTAGGTAGATTTGCATCCACTATCGGGAGAAGATCAGTAAACAGTTAATAAACAGGTTAACAGTTAACAAGAGCAATCGACCTTGGGAAAAGCTTTGCTGATTCTTAACCCCTTCTCTTAGACAATTCTCACTGAAGCCAGTTCCTGGTAGTATAACGTGCCAGCAAAGTATGCTGTGTGCTGCATGTGCCTTAGGGAAGAAATAAAAGATCCTTTTTAACTGCTCCTAGATGCAGATTCTCTAGCACAGAAGAAGGAGGTGCTCACAAAATGAGACCTCTTTTTCCTCCATCTGTCCCACCACTGGCACCACCCAAGATGGCTGAAGCTGCTCTGCTTCCCATCTTCCTTCAGCACCAGCCTGCATCGCCTCTGGTATCTGCAGCTCTGGCAAGATTTGGTTGCTTAGAGAAGTACAAAAGGGAAAGCAGCAGGGAAGGGAGAGGGTAAAAAGCTGCGTTCTGTTCCTAAAAACCAGCAACGTAGTCAGAGGAGGTAAGTTCTCTGAACATGGCTTCCAAATGGCATCATCAGTTCATTCTTGTGGTTTTAGCTTGAAAATGCTTGCCATTGCACTCTGAACAGAACAGCTGTCTACCAAATGCTCCAAATGCCTCAAATTAGCTACCCAAGAGCACCCATCAGAAGGGAACAGTTCTGCTGGCACTCAAGAACATCAGGCTTTTATGACATGTCATTCTTTGCTCTGTCCTCATTCAACCTCGCATTGTTTCCCAGGCAGGGCATATCTTCTGAATTAGAGCGAGATTCGTTATTGGGAAAATATGGAGACTCTAGTAATTGTACTGGCTTGTGTAACCTTTGCTTAAGTTGAATCACACTCCTTTAACACCAACGGTGACATAGTTTTCCTCTAAGGCAATGGAAAGAAAAGAGTGTCAGGGCAGAAAGAAGAGGGATCTTCAGTGCTGATTTGACACTTTTTGTAATATAGTTGACACAAACTTTTTAGTGAGGGAAATAAAAGGAAAACTACATCCCAAAGTTTTATGCAACCATAGCTCTGATGATATCAGTGCAGAAATTGGCTCTGGGTTTCCTGTGCCAGCTAAGATTCTGGTTAATGAGAAGTGCATTCAGAATTGGATCTTTCCTTCCTTATCATGGTCCCATGGTAGTTTTTGTGAGCCAAAAAGATACTCAGGTAGTCACAATACATACAGCAATCTGGGTTATCAGCCAAAAGCGCCAAGACACAGCTAATTTCCAGAAGCCTGTTACCATGGAAATGTGTCCTTTGCATGCTAGGCAGCATCTTACTCGGAAGAGTAAAAAGAAGGGGAACACTTGCCTATGTTAAGTTATTGGCATCAGAAGCCTAGTCAGGACAGCATGCAAAGGCCTTGCAGGAAAACAGACCTCAGGACATTCACTTTGGCTTGGAGTCAGGTCTTATGCTTTTGTTTGGTTTAGTGTCTACTGGTCTTTAAGGGTTTGGGGGTTTTTGTTTTCTGCTAAACAAAATGGAAGAATGGCCTCTTCCTTTGGGAGAGGGAGCCAAATTCTGTACTGGTAAAAATAGTGTTTTGTTTATTTAAATCTCATATTTTTCAAAACAACAGAGTGATCTTATGCTTGTAATTGACACATGTTCATTATAGAAAGTGCTCCTAGAAAAGCTGGAAACTTGTTCAGTGCTATTATCTTTTAAGCATGCTCCTTTCCAGCAGACATCCCACAAGTTTGGAAGTCTTTGCTCTTCCCTCGCCTTCTGATGTACACCAATGTAGTTCCCAGTGTAACACTCGGCTCAGCAGGGAGTTCTGCTCCTATAGAACAATTCCTGTTTCTCAAGGCAAACCCTACCAGCATCTTAAAAAAAAGTCATGTAAGGGAGATTTTTTTTCAAATATAGATTAATTAGTGGTCAGTTCAAGCCATCTGTGATACAATGTTTTCTAGCTAGCTTAAAAAATTGTGCCAATATTCTATTTAGAGACTCATTATGCACATATCATTTTCTTAATCCACTAAATTTGTGATGACAATGATCTCTTATCCTTTTATTTGTACAAGGCATAAGAAGAGTTCTTACTCATCATAGCAGCTTATAGGCACTAGATAATAATAATAGCAGTAGTAATTTATGTCTCATAGTAATGAGTTTCATGAGTTGCTTTGTTTTCTGAAAGCTTCCTTTTCTTCTGAATTTTGCTGCCATGAAGTTTGTGGGAGACTTAATTTAGTATTATCACTTAGGGTGAGTAGGAGCTAACTTTTGTACATTCAACACTTCCAGGCTCTCTGTCTTCACTGCCAAAAGTTTCACATTGATTCAAAATAGACAAAGGCTATATATTAGAAAGATCTGTAATTCAAATTAATTTTTCTTTGTGGGATAACTGCAAAATGTTTGTTTGCAAATGCAGATCCAGTGCCCAACTTGTTTGTTCACAGCTTCTTCAGAATATAAAGCCATTGTGACCCACTGATCTGATGATCTGCAAAACATAGACAAGGGGATTTTGCCCAGTAATTTGTGCATTGTTAGTAACTTATGTTTTAGCTGCACGTCTTCACAAATACAGGCAATATTCATTTTCCTTCAGAAATACAGGAAATACTGGATTTAAAGGTGTATTCCTTTCTAATTTAATTCACACCATTCACAAATATTTGTACAGGCAAGTGTTCCCTGTACAAGTGCTAAAAAAGTATTTTCTAAGATCCTTGGTTGCGACAAATATTTCCACTTCTTCAGTCGGTGCTTTAATAACCCTGTAGATAAGCTGGTGATGTAATGAATGATCTCATGCACTTTAAACTTGAGCTGGTTGCAGCTGAATCTAAAAACTTTACTTAAGTGAAGCATTTGTAGAATAGAGGGTGCAAAATACAGACAACACTTCAGCCTTCCATCAGAGAGCTTTTTAAAAAGGGTGATGGTCACTACATGTCTCAGAAACGATCGTGAAAAAGGGGAAGACAGTTGCCTCAGCTACATCGATGGCCCACTGGCCAAATGGAAGAAAAAATCTAGGCCTCCTTGCCTTCACATCCAGTGCTCTGTCCTTTAGGTAGTGCCACCTCCCCAGCATCATGTCATGGTTGTGTCTACACAGTGTGCTCCATGTCTTCTCCACTGTGCAGCTTGCAATGAAGGACAAGTTAATAAGGCAAAGGAGGACAAATACTGCTACCCAGGAAAAAAGTCACTGCTGTTGGTTGCTAAAGGCTGTTATCAGCGCAGCGGGGGTGGTGCATTGGGTTAGCAGCAGAGTTCCCATGAGAAATTTCTGCTAGAAATAAATGTACCCATGTTTCAGTGCTGCTAGGTAAACTGGGATTCCTGGTAATCAACTGGTTTGTGTACATGTTTACTTCTGTTCTTGATTCTTTCTCCAAGGTGAGGAGGTTATATAAGTATCATTTATTTTTCCCCTCAGAAGTGCATGCCTTGGCTGCCCTACGCGCTCCTTGAGCTCAGCAGCATTCGTGCACATTGAAGACCCATGCTGTGTCTGCAAGTGAGACCTGCCCCCAGGGTCCCTGGGGGTGGCAGCTGTACCCAGGCTGGCTGTGGGTGCGAGCACTTCCAGCACAGCCATCTGAGCTTCCCCTGCTCATCGTTCTCATCCTACACAACCTTCTCCCTGGGGCTGGTGGGCTGTTTCTCTCTGCAGGGGCTTTAATAGTAAGGTGACTCTGTGTGAAGCATCGTTGTAAAGGGCAACTGGGGATTATGCTTTGTCCCTAACAAGATTTAACATCCTATGCCACCTTCCTGTCCCTGTTGAAAATACATGCTCCTGTTTTCCTCCCTTTGCCTAAATCGTACTTTTCTGAGCTTCAGTCTCAAATGATGTGTCTTTGTTTATCCAGATCAGTGTAGACTAAGCAGGATTATAAACCCAGATTTATTCAGGGCCATAATACTGTAGTTCCAAGGAACACTCTCCAGTGGCTGTGAGGTGCTTAATCTTTTAGATTAACTAGAAAGATCTATGGCTTTAAACTGCTGTTTTGCGTCATATCCTGAAAGCTGCTTTGTGAACTGGTCAGGAAACATAACAGTGATTAAAAAATTGTCTCTGATCATGGACTCTGCACGAAAACTAGGAGGTGAAAGCATCAATTCTTTGCAGTTTAATTCACCTTTGTGCTCTCAAGTAGTCAGACTTACATGTATGATGTGGACAGCAGTGCTTTCATGAATGACCGAGTATTTCCTGAAGATATGGAAAAAGAAAAGGAAAACAGCAGGACATGCCCAAGTAACTCAGGGGAATGCTCTTCTCTTGACATTGCTCAGCTTACTCTTTAGCCCAGCACTCATGCAGTGCTGTGCTGAAACACGCTCTTTAGAGCCGAGTTTAGGCAGAAAATTAAAAAGTAATTAAATAGACCAGGTACTGTCAGTGAGAGCTTCACTACAAGCCAGCTCTTGGCTGCAGAACGTCTCTTCGTTTCTCCCTCTGCTAACCTGGAGGAACCATATCCTCCCACCCTCTGGCTTTTCCCATCTTACCCCTTTTGCAGTGATTGCTTAATCCACTCGGTGGATTGAGCATGAAACATGTCATGATGCAATGACGGAGGTGGATGCGATTTATGCTGCAAGGGTAACTGATTCAAAGGGCCCACGTGGTAGTTAAGTTATGTGGGACAATCTGTGTGCATTGTGTTTCGTGCTTGAATGCCTCATGTCTTGGTCTGAAAGGGCTTTGCCATCTCTAAACACACTCCCTTCTTCCTGCAGACTGTGTCCAGCAGGTGGGAAAGAGGTAACAAGGCATCTCCTCTGCCTGCCGGATGCCTGCATGGGGCTCCTGATTTTCATGAATTAATAAGGTCATTTGCAAGTGCCTGGGAATTTTTATTGCCTGTGTAGCAACTGAAATCATCAGGACAGCTATGAAAACTCTGTCCAGGTAGAAATAGTCTGCAAGTGCTTGTGCTGGTGATAATTTTCTAAAAAAGGAAAGAACCAGGAGAAAAACAGTTCCATAAATTGTTTATAGAACATTCAGTGACCATGAATCATGCTATAAATATACCAGACTATAGGTTTCAGGGTTTCTTTACCAGATTGGTACAGTGGCTTGTAACAGACCTTGGTAACAGTAGCTTCATGATGGTTGTGACAATCTGTTTTTATCCCTTATCTCTCTCTTTGCTCCTTCCTTCCAGTTACACCAGGCTTTTCCCCGTAATGTTTGTTCTTCACCTCATGGAAAATTTTTGACCGAGAAAAAGATCACTTCTGTTGAAAAACCAAAAATGTCCAGCCAAAACCAACGTTTTCATTGTTTGGCTGAAAATGAGAGGTTTGCCATTTTAAGCCTGAAGTTTTTGGTTTGGGGCCAAAATATTTTTGCCTTTTGCCCAAAGTCTCCAATAAAAATTCCCAATTTTTCAGAGACACAGACACTTGTTTTTACATCAACAAGAAAAAAGTTAAAAACCTGATTGCTCACCAAAAATAATTTAGACAAAACCAGTTTTACAGAAAAGTCCTTTTTCTCTAAATGAATATTAAATAACAAATGAAACATGTTTCAGTTCGCCTCCCTGTTACATGAACATGGCAGAGCTGAAGAAGAATGCCTGCCAGAAAGATTCATGATTGGAACAGAAATGATGCCTTGTGATTTCAATGTTTGATGACAACTGAGACAGTCCCTGCTCAGTCCTTGTCCTCTGCCTGGGAAATCGCAGCTTCTGCACAGTTCAGAATTCATGAGGAACAGCATTGGAGCAGGAGCCTGGAGCTGCTGTGGTTTTTGAAGCACCAGAGCTTTTATAATGAGCATATCAACCCTAATTTCTGGTATGAAATTCAGTAAGGAGGTTGTGTGTGGACTCTCAAAATGCTAGACCCTGCTCTAGACATGGATTTACATTGCATTAGGGAGTGGGATTTTCCTCATTGCCATTCCTGAAGTGACTCTTTAGCCACAACAAAGAATTAAATCAGTTAAAGCTGTTTTATTTCTGACACCATATCAAGAATTCATAAAAGAAGTGAAGAGAGGAAGTCATTTGCAACTCACAACACCACATGTTAGTGGGTCCACAGGAAACTAGACTGTATATCCAGGTGCACCATTGATGATTGACTTTCTGCATACAGTCGGTATGCACTTCTGTTTCCAGGGATTTGCCATTTTGTGGTGGGGCTGAAGTAACATCTAAAACCCTGTGAGTGTTTTTAAACGGGGAGGTGAAGATGGGAGCCACAAAGGTATATTACTACTCTTGTCATCTTGTGGATACCTTGGTGCACAGCTCCAGGCTCAGCAAATGCCAGCAATACCAGTTTGAGTAGTACTGACCCAAGAAGAAGGGATAATAAGAAGCATGCACTGTAAATATAAAGGAATTATAGGAGTTGGGTAGTCAATAAGTGATGATTAACAAATGCTTTAATGAACCAGACTTATTTGATACGAGGGGAAATCTTTCCAAATACCTTCAAAATGGTCTCCTTGCTCCCCTGCATGTTTGCAAGTACTTTTCTTGCTTAGCTGCTTTTAATAATAACCAGTTGCTGTGACTCCTATGGGGCTGCTCTTTAATACAGCTTTTAGCTGGTAGAATGCCACAGGAGTCACTAGGATGGAAAGCACCATGACATACCAAATGTCTGGGAAACCTTTGCTGCTCCTCTACGACAGGGGGAACTTAGTGATGCTTTTTTAATCCATGTCAGTGAGATATAGGTGGTAAGGATAAAGCCAAGGAGTAATTATCCACCCTGGGAGAGCTCCAAAAGGAGCCTAAGCCCAGTTCTACCTAGAATCCCCAATACCTTGACAGGAATTGGGTAAACCATGGCAAGAGCCTAAATGTGGCATTTTTGAATGCCAAGAGATGGCCCAGTAATTGGCTAGTTTTGGAGTGGATATCTTTTTTGCTACCTGTGTTTGTCATCCTGAACTTCAGACACATTTCAGCAAAACGTCTATCAGGAAATTATAACATGGAAAATTGGCATTTTCTAATGATTTCTGTAAAGCAATTTCCAACCAGATAGACATCCTGTACAACAGCAGACCAAAAAATGACAAAGCATTTATTTTCTTAAGAAGAGAGACCTATATTTGTTACCCTCCACAGAAATAAGGCCAGCGTTGTGGTGGTTGTTGGGTTGTAATTTGTGCGTGTTTCCACAGTATCAAACACCATGCTATTATGCTTGGCTAATACTGGAGGTCAACAGTTCATCAGAGGAGGGAATCGGTACATATCAACAAGAGAACCAACTTAGTGATATATCAGTAAGCTTGAGTCACTCTCAAGTAACACTATAAAATATACTGACACAAGCATTATAGTTACTGTAAAGCTTTTAAGTTGATCTTCAGGCATTTCTAGGTCCCAAGGTGAACTTGATATGAATAATGTTGATTTCATTTAAACTTCAGGTTTAGTATTTTGGTTGGGAGTTTTAAAGATCGGCTTCATGATTCCTTTACTTACCATACTGGCATATTTTTCAAGTTGTCGGTATATTAATATCTTAATGATTATCAAATATGTTCAGTTTAAAGAAACATCATCACTGGGACCACATGAAAGAATGGAAAGAAAAAATGATAAATAATTCTCAGTGGTATGAACAGTGGTTTCAGCACATCCGTTTCAAGGATCTTTGTTAGGCACTGTGGCATAGGAGAGCTTTAAGATAGGACTTTTTTTTCCCCCAGAAAAATTGTTTTAGACATTGGTAGATTTGGGGTAATTTTTTTCGTTTATCCCTCTGTTTTTTTTCATGCCATGTATTTCTCAAGTAATTTTATCCCTGCATTCACATATTAGGAAAGGAAAAAAAATTAACTCTGTGGGTTCTCATTTGTAGCAAGTTATGGTTTCCTACATAAGTTTTCCATGGAATTTGTTTAGGAAAAAATGTAGAGTGCACCAAAATGAGATAATGACAGGGTTTGGTGTTTATCAAAGCCCTTTTTCTCTCATCATCAAGCTGCTAACGTCCCACTGTCTACTGGACGAGAGGGTGCTGCACAAGCCAAAATGTGAAACACAACTGATCTCTCGTAAAGGCTCTCCTTTTCAGAAACCAGTACAGAAACCTGGGACGTCGGGAGGATCTGTATCTTTCTGCTTCTAGCATTAATTTTGGATGAGGAAGATGACTATGTTCATAAGCATACAACAATGAAGACTCAGTAATTGATTAAATGTTGTATAGATCCCACAGAAAACTGAAAGAGAACCCCGTTTCTGCTACCTAAATACCCTGTGATGTGGATACCTCAAAGTTAAGCAAACTAGTGGCTTAGTGTCACTGTATTGTACACGAGTGACCCATTCCCACCGACTGCTTTGGAGTATGGCAAGGCTCATTTTCACTAGGACTTTTCTGTGACTCTTTGAAATACACTTTTTCGATGAGAGTTTTGGTCATCTTAAATCACCTTCAATGTAGCATCTTAAATATTGCCAGTTTTACCAGGTTTTTTTGATCCTGAAGAACTCCTTGAAAACTCTGTGTATGACTGTATACTTCAGGGTAATGTAATATGAGGTTAATCATAAAAGTAACCTAATCACTCTCACCTGTGTTGGATTATTTCCCTTCTCTTCTGTTTTGCCTTTTTATCATTTTCCAAACCCTAAATGTTGTGCAAGTACGTTCTTTATACACTTTCTCCTTTAAAACTCTGAGGATTTCACAGTCAGGAAGGGCTTTTTTTTTTCTTTCTTCCTCCCCAGGAAAAAAATTACAATTGAGTGGTTTATGTTTTTCCCATCTTACTGTGGGTGAAATCCTTAAGTGGTATAAATCACCATAGTTCCACTGAGGTAGAAAGGCTTTACTTCCACTTATAACAGTGGAGAAGATCACCTATTGAATTTAGTCTTTTTCACCAATTATAATAATTTATAATCATTTCCGATTCTCTTTTATTTCATGGGTAAAAATGGGTTTTATGTGTATAACTCCTAGGGTGATAATAGCAGGGAGTAGTTTTACTGCACACATATAACTTTTCCTTAGGCCAAGAAAAGCAGCCACAGCGTTTCATCTACTCCCAGCAAAAATTAAGCAGGATTAAAAAAAAAATAAATCTAATTGAGGGGGACAGAAAGTGGTGGGAGAAGAGAAGCTAAAGTATGCAAATTAACAACATGAAGTATGCAAAAATCACTCTAACTAGTTTGTCCTCTATTTTAAATGTTTTTGAACTCTCAAATTAAACTTTCAATTAAATGATCATATTTTCAGTCTTTTTTTTCCCCCTACAGCTACATGAGACAAAAATCAAAGGATGAAAAATAGAAACATGAATATTTAATCTGCATGTTACTCTTGCTGACTTTTCAAAGCGCAGTTTCCCAGCTGCCTGACTGCAGGGTAGAACAGCAGCAAAGTCATTCATGAGAGCATCCTTATCCAGGAAAGCTCATAATCTTTACACTAATAATCTGCATGTGGATCTTAAGCATTTGCAGAGGAACTGTCCTGAAAATGGCCCTTAATCTAGAAAAGAGAGAAGGACAGAAGGAAGGTTTAGGTGAAAGAAAGACCTGAAAGACTCGCCTTGGAGTAGCATGCCCAGACATCTGAAGTATTTTGTAGGATTCAAGCTGTGTAATAAATGCAAATTTAAGTTAATATATTTTCCATAAAAATTGGGTTCAGAGGAAAATGGGTTTTCGACAGCATTGCACATTTCCATGTAAAGACAAGAAGGAGGATCATATTATATATCTGCCCTTTTCCGCAGAGCCAATTATTTAATTGTAGAAAGCAATCGGGTTGTTCAGGTATAATTTGCCCCTGGTAAATTGGTGCTGGCTTTTGCTGCTTGTCTTGTCTTTCACGTGCCTGGGATTGGCTTCCATGAGGGCTTGCCCCACAGTCTTTTTAAGGACTGGCTACTGTTTCCCAGTGAATTCCAACAGTGTTGAGAACTAAAAGGGAAAAGGAGCAAAGAACCAATAGTGTCGGTTTTCAACATAATCTGTACATGTTAGAGACCTGAGAGCCACACGCAGTTTCCTGTACTATAGGTTTTATGGACAATAACTAGAGCATCTGAACACAATTACCCTCTTACTGTTTCCCTTGCACTCAGCTCTCCCCACTGCAGCCAAAGCAGTTATTAAATAGCATTACAGAAAATTACAATTAGTTCCAGGTAAAGCGTCACTCAACTTCAATCTGATATTGAATACGTTGGTTGAGTTTGGAAGATCCTGAGGCTGGGAAGGGGAATTAGGCAGCAGGAGGGAATTAAACAACAGCATCAATATGCACAGGGGATCAGGCTGCAGGAGCTGAGCTGTTCGTGGGTGTGTATAAATGTTAACTGTGATGGTACTGAAAGAACATAGGGGCCACATGAAAGAAGAAAAGGTTCTACATATGCAGGGAACAAAAAGCAGATGGAACCAATGTGAGATAAATTATCATTGAGGTGAATGTGTGCAAGTGTATCTTTAATCCCTTTAAGGATCCCAAGAAAGCTGAAAATCTCAATATAAATACTGACAGTATTAAGCTCTTCAGTGTAGTATCTGTTGAACTTCAGTGTGAAACTTGAGCAAGTTAGGTGTCAATTAAAGAAATACTGTTTGAAAGTTGAAGATAGGCCAGTATTTTGATCATCCATTCTGATGGACATATTGTGCAGGGCAGGTGTTTTCATGCTCTGACAGAGGATGGGGGATGATGTTTCAGCTCTTATTGTGCCCTTTTTAAATGTTAAATGAACTACGTGGTGGACCGTCAAGTGGAGGATTATTGGCTCCTGTTAAAGCACTGGGATTTGTTGATCCTAATCAATGGCACCAGTAAATTGTACTGGCTTATGACTGTCCCTCTGCGATTACCTCTTCTCTTAAATGTGCTGTATGAGGCTGCTGGAGATCACAGCTGACTGCATGGACATATGTAAGTCTATGTACATATATATGAGGAATACACTACATGTACATACGTATCCGATTTTTTTTTAGGTTGTCTGTTCAAAAGAAAGTAAACTAGATGGCTTACATAAGCGTGCTTCTTCCTGAAAGGCTGAGTTATTTTAACAGTGCATTCCACCAAAATGAATAATATTTGGCTTTTGGAGGCAGATTTTTCTGTGGTTACAACCTCTTTTGCACATCATAAAAGTCCAACCCCATTGTCTTGCTTTTCTTTCATTAAAAAGAACAACAACTAACCTTTAAAAATACCGTATTTGTCATATGCTTGCTTGGGTTTCAGCTGGTGTGATTTATGTGTCTATCTTCAGAGCAAACGTACTCATTGAGGAAAATAATCAAGCATATTACACTGTAGAAATGAAGTCTTTCGGTGAGAGTGGGTCATGGCAGATGCTTCTGAGGATGTGATCTCCTTAGAGCTGACTTCAAAAAGGGGTCACTGCTTAGGCTGGGTTGTAAGTCAAGGTGGGTTATGAGCCCAAGCTTTGGACTGGAAAACCTTCAAAGTTTGCAGGTGATCTATGCATATAACAGTGAGCTGAGATGACAGCAAAGCACTACTGCCTTCGTGGGAGCATCATGGTAATGTTCTGTTACCAGGATGGGTAAAACCAAGCTCCTAAATCCTGAATCCTCCCACATTTTACAGTGTGGATCACATTAGCAGTTTGTGGCTCCGGCTTACCTCCAGTTGTAGCCTGACTGGTCATTAGCACCTTCAATTAGTTAACCAGATTCTGTTCTCAGTTGTACCACTGTGAATCATGAGTTGATCCTGCAAAATTTAAAAACAAACAAACAAGTAGTGCTGAAAGAATCTGGCCCAGCATAAATAGATTTGTCCCTTGACTTAACAATGAAAATTTTCAGCTGGTGCAGATCTCTCCAGTTTTGTTTAAGACCCTAGAGGTATCCCTCTTTACACAAGCAAATGATCAGATCCAAATTGAGCAGGATTTCTTGGTAGAAGGGAAAAACTATTTGAGGAGGGAGTAAATGGCACTGCATCATTCCAACTGGTCAAAATTTGTTTTGTCAAAGCAACAGGAGAAAGCTGTTAAAAAAAGATTTTAATTGTAAGTCATTTCGGCTTTCCCTGTAAGAAAACAAGGAAGAAGCAAACACAATGGCTAAAGAACATGAAAAGATCCCAAAGGTTAAGAATGCTCCAAGAAAAATATGCTCTCAATCTGAAACAGTGAGCAATGGAAACATTATTTGCACTGCTTTCAGTGCTGTTGTTGATTGCAAAGGCAGCAAAGCCCGTGTGATTTCCAAGGTCTGTTTTTCCTTGGGAGGGGGGCAGGAGGAGAGAAACATCAGAGCCTGAGCCTTTCTGCCCTGTTTCCCAGAGAGCTCAGACAGTGCGTTTGACTCTGCCGCTCTCCCACCACAAAGGATATATTTGCATAGCTCATTTGCAGGGTGAATGAGAAGGCTCAAGTGGCAAATTGGATATTGATAACTTCCAGAAGACTTTTTGGGACTGCTGTGTTATTCCACTCATCTGAAAAATCGACAAACATTTGCAGCAAAAAAGTTCCCTTTCTGGCAAAAAAGTATGGCTGCAAATGAACTAACTTTCAAAATTGATATTTAAGGACATTTTATTAGTCTGATGTGTCTCCAAGTCTTGCCAGAGTCATCATGTTGAAAAGCTGTAGACTCAGTTATAATAAAAGAGACATTATTTGTAATTGTTTCCTCTCAGCATTATCATGTAAGGGTAAAGGCAAGTGGAAAAGCACTTTACAGTGCTGCGATCCATCTCCCTCATGTTGCTCAGTTCATATTCTGAACTCCTAATGATGGACTGAGCAGGGAGGCATTTGGGCACTGTGTAGGCGTTTGTGCTGCATGGAATTGTTCTCAGGGATCTCCACGGCATGGGCCAGAGCAGCCCTGCACGAGAAGGCAGCACGGGCACAGCGCAGTCAGGTCCCACCACCATTACTGAGCACAAGTCTTCACTCTCCCGTACTGCCACTGGAATATTGTCATTCTTAACAGGAGGGGGAGAGGAGTGCCTTTTCTTGTTTTGCTTCTCTTTGTTTTGCTGTTGGTTTGTCTTTGTGTAATGTTTTTATTAATTAAGGATGGGATTTTTTTTTTTTTAAAAGGAGGCAAGGATCCAAGCTTAGACTTTTCGCATAAACGTTGGCAGTACAGCTTATACGGGAGAAGGAAAACAAAGGTTATCATGATTAGCACATGATTTTACTTAGGCAATGTATCAGTTAAATTAGTCTCAAAATTATAACTTTTCAGCTGCTGGTATTTTCCATATTAAAAATAAAATTTAGTTTTCCAGTTTTGCAGAGACAAAAATTCCAACCATTTGTTGATTTCCACCACCACCACCACCACCACCAGGAGGGAAGAAAAAGGAAAAAAATAGAATGAAATACAGCCTAATCCCCCAAAATAGATTTCCACAAAGGCTATTTCTATCTGGGCGAAAATGTCAGTGCAGAAATTTCAGCCATCCTTAGTGTCCATACTGTGTGGCATCTCCCAGATAGCTGTGTGCGCTTCATTCCTCATGGTCTCATTTAGTGCAGGGCAAACCTGGCCTAAATTTTCCCAACTCTGTGAGTCCACTCTGTACTTAGGGCTCTATAACCCAGATCAGAATTTACCACGGAATATGCACGGAGGCTCCTTATGTCCTCTTAGTCATTGGATGCAAACTAACGTTTTGTGAAGCAGCATCAGCGTGCACGCTGCCTGGCCGGCTCAGACGAAGGAGTGCCATTTCTGACCGTGTGTGGCAAGCTTTTTCAATGCTTGGTTTAGTTCCATTCAGGCTACAAATCAGAGAACCAAACCAAAAACAGAGAAGAAAAAGAGGGAAAAAATCCTTTCTGATTTTCAGCATAAAGCTAGGATTACCACCAAAGAACAATAAAAATTCTTTTATTACCAACAACAGGAAGAGCAAAGGAAAAAAAAAACCACAGAAAATCTTTGTTGTAATTTTTCCATAACAAATAAGGTCTTTTCTGGTCATGTTTGGCTTTTTTTTCCTTAAAATTGTATCTGTTTAGGAAAAAAAATCTTGTTTAGAATAAAAACAAAACTGCAGAGGAAAAAGCATAGCTCTTATTAAAGAGTTTGACATCATAACCCATCTATTAAATAGCAGTATTCTTAAAGGAAAGTAATTTACAAATAAAAGGACGGAAATGAAAGGTTGTATGAGTTCCCGAGCCCATTGTTGAGGCAGTAAAGCGCAGAAAGCTTCCACTATCTATAGTCGCTGAAGTCATGTATTAGCAGGAACCAGCGCTGGAGGTTCCCACAGGGAGAAGATCCTTGTAGAGAAATACGGCTGTGACTCGCCTTTGTATTTCTCTATTCCCCACACTTTTTTCTAGCTTTACTGTGAGTGACTAGAGAAGGGAAGATATCAAAGGGGAGTGCAATGCACTGCTTCCCTTGGCTGGTGGGTGCAATGAAGCTGCATCCTGCGAGCCCTGCGAGCCCTGGTCCACCATGAGTGCTCCCACCCTGCAAGTGTGGCCGAGCATCAGCTGAAAGCCAGCTGCTGTGATTTTGGGGGATGTGAAATTATCTCCAAGAGCTTTTTTTATGCTCTCCCTTGATTTGGGGGATGGTGCGGTTTTGTTTTCACTGGGCTTCTGAGAGAGAAAACTCTTTTTGCTCTTACAAAGTCTGGCATGCTTTCTTGCTTCACTCGGTGTTTGCTGTGTGTGGCTCTGTCCGAGGCTGATTAGGGCTGATAATGTGTGGCAGTGAGTTATTACCATGTGAGACCGTAAAGCCAAAACAGACAGATTCGACGTAAAACAGTTACAGAAGTGGCCTTCTTTTTCCTTATCTGACTCTGCTTTTGATAGCAAAGGCAGCCTGGTAACAAAAGATTTTGTTCCCCATTAATCCATAGTGAGAAGTATCAGGCAATTCACCCTGCCATCAAAGAGGTCTGTCTGCTCTGATCCTCTGCCATGGAGTTGCAGAAGATGCTGCTGATCCAGACCTGGGTAACAGCTGTCCCAGAACACAGTGGCTGGGGTCCCCTTGGGCACATCCCAAATGATAGTGGAACGGCAGTGCCTGGATTTCCCCTTGGCCAAACAAGGGACACTTTTCCCAAAGGGCTGTTGAGCATAGCTTCAGGATGAAACAACAAAGAAGCAAAGTTCTCATAAAGTTTTAATGGGATTGAACAAGGAATAAGTTCCAGGTTCTTTAATCAACTTCTTAAAATTATAAATAAATATTAAAATGCTGACAAAAGCCTCCTTATTATGATGTAGTTCTCCTCTGTTCTTTCATTGCTACCCTGCAGCTCCTTCCCACATCATCTTGAAATCAAGGCCTGAATTGAGCGAAGACTTGTGAACAGGTTTAGCTGTAGGCAGCTTCACTGGTGTCAGTTCCCAATTCCCTCTCAAAAGATAATTTGGGGTCACGTGCATGAAGCCCAACAAAGGTCTGAGTTATTCTGCACTGGGATCTGCACTGGCATCTGAAGCTGTAAGCTCTTCAAAACAGAATGTAGAATTGGATGTGTTTGTGCAGCACCAAAGGGGTCCAGTCATTTTGGCTACCTCCATGGTATCGTACAGTGTTAATCCCCTGCTCCTGTTAATTTGGTAGCCACAAGGGTCAAAGATTCTCATTTTGTTTTGAACACTGATGTCTTAACCCAGAAAACATAATCAAATCAATCTAGAAAAAAATAAAAAGACCCTGTTTCCTTGTACATCCTTCCAGATGTAAATAATCCTTTGATTTAGTACAAAATTACTGCACTGTAAATTCTTTTATAACATTGCTAGGTTTAAGTTTTGGTTTTGTTTTTAATTTTCTTATATATTTTGTGGATTTGGGGTCCAAACAAATGAGAGGGTACTACCAATGACTTGAGCTAGCTTTTAAAAGATGTCTTTTTTTTTTTTTCCTCCTTGCAACAATGTTTTTTCTCTCTGACTTCCTCATTGTGGGCTTTCTCAGGAGAGCAACACATTTTGCCATAGTGTGTGATGGGAGGATTAAAATTCCCTTGGCCAAACTCTTTCCTGAGGTACATTTGTATAAATATTAGATGATCCCTCAAGATGAATTCTGCAATATATTTTGGGAAGAACATGGTGATGGAATGATGATACATCTCATCTAGAATCTGTAGGAGGAAGATGTCCCAGAAGAAGAAAGCCAAGTACTAAGCAGTTATTCAGAGCACAGTGTTCACATCTACAATCAAACAATGAAAACAACCAAACTGAATAGCATTGGGTATTTTTCTGTAAGAGAGTTGCGGGGTACCAATCTAGATCTAAGAACCCTACAGAAATAAGATGCAAAATCAAGGCAAAAAGTTATTTTAGTGCTGTGTGGAACAGAGCTGAGGTCAGGTAGGACTGGGAAGAGAGGACAGCAGGGAATATGGCCAAGGACTTGAGCTGCTTTAATTATGGTGATTTAGATAAGGTGCAGAACAGCTCTGTCGTTGGGGAATAACACGCAAGGATAACATTTACCTGTTCTCTCATATAGCCTGATACAGTATATAAAACCTACACTTAATAACATTATTTTTCTATTTCACAGAAGGTGTTATAGCACAAGATACTTCCTAGACATGGAAGATGTTTATCTCAGGTCTGTCCAGCCATGAGCTTCCTACTGTCCATCCTTCAGTCCATTAAATACAATACAATGTCATACAGAGAAGGACAAAGATCTGTTCTGATTCATTCTTTCCCAAAGACACTTTCTTCTGAGAACAGTGGAAAGTACCTTTTTTTTTCCCATGACCATAATTTAATTCTTTATTTTAACCAAGTTGCTACGTTCTTTCTCCTTGATAACTCACGAGTTTGAATGTAAAAAATGTATTATTACAAGAGACAATTACGGGGTTCAAAGCATTCTGAAGCATTCCATGCTTCCAGCTTCTGGTACTGATATAAGTAGAGGAATATTTGTGGTTTTTTTACTTGCATGAAGTGGAAGAGTTCCAAGAGCTGGTGGTAAAAGGCCTAATGAAAGTCTGCCTTCATCAGACACAACAAAGATCCTGCATCCTGGGAGGTTAACTGTTTATATGGACATGATGCCCAAGCATCATCATACAACTCTCTTTCACAAACAAGCCCTTGACCATGTAAACTCAATCATTTCATGCTCAGTCAAAAATAACAATAGCAAAATATGAGAAAAAAATAAATCCTGGTTTTGTTTGGCTTTAATTTTTTTTTTTTTTTTTAAATCATTGCTTTGGAAGTTCAAGGTATGCAGCTCTCTAGTTCCCCAAGTTTGTTTGGACTGAAGATGTGTCTAGCACCTTTGGTGGTATAGTTGGATACCAGCAGGCTATAGAAATAGTGTCTATTTTGAAGTATGCACAGTTGTTGCACAAACATCTGACTGCTGTAGTGCAGGAGTTTTTTTCTACTGAACCTTCTGTTTGTCATTTATTTTTCCATTTTATAAATACTGATTGGAAACTTCTTCTTGGAAGGAAGAAGGAAATCTTGTGGATTGTAAACACTGAGAAGAAGACGAATTGTTTAGGATGGTGAAAGGGGTATAAGGACTAAAAGCGTAATGTTAAGTAGAGGAAAGTTTAGGCTGAATAACAGGATAAACTTCCAAGTGCTGAAATCTTATTAGACTGTGGAAAATTATTCCAAAGGATGTGGGAGAAGCTCCACTGTTTGAGCAGTTTGCCATTAGATTGGACAAAGGGCTAAAAATAAATCTTAAGCAATCTTGCCCTAGTAAAGCGGGTGAACTGAAGAGGCCAAGTCAGTGTATCCAACAACACTTCCTTCAATTTCATTGATCACAAATCAATCCATGCCCAGAGAGTGAGAATATCAGTGAGATGCATATGTCTAAAGATGAATTCACTCACCATGTTCAGCTCACAGGGATGGACTCTGACTCTGTAACCTGCTGAAGAAAAAACCTGTGCAATGCAAGAAAGTAGGAGCTGCCAGCAGCCTCCCATCTCAGCAAGAAATACAACAATTTTAAACCAGGAAAACGGCAAGTAAATATATATATTTGAATTGCTCAACTGTCCAGAGGGCCAATTGTACCCTGGGGTTCAGAGAGCCTTCTTCATCCGTGTGGAGTGGCCTGGGAGAGCACATGAAGAATACTGGAAAGATACGTTACGTTTTCAGACCATCAGAAAGAATAAGGAAATCAATTTGACACAGCTGAGCCCAAACAGAAAGATATTATGCCCTAACACTTGCCATGTGTCCTTAAAGAACATGTTCAGATTCAGCACCAGCAGTGATACCCATGAGAGAAAGAGCAGTCAGCAGTAATTGCAGATTTGCTATGTCACTCTGGCAAAATAGTTTAGAGTGCCTCGTATCAGACGGTCAAACATTCTGGAGAGAACTTAAGTTTTAAATATGCATGTGTTTAAGTAATGGGCTAATAAAATTGTTGTCAGTGTGGATAACTTACTATCAGATGATCTGAGTTGCTAACTTGTTTTATGTAGTAATGGCAGATGTCATGAAGCAAAGAAGATACAGCAGGATTTACAGCTGTAACAATTCGCCAGCAAGATTAGTAGTGTTTTGGATGTTAATCCACTTGCTGCCTTTTTCCTTTCTCTTTATGGATGACCTAAAAGCAAATTCTATTTTTTTTTTAAATCCATTCATGATGGTATTGACCTGAAGTTCCTGAAGAGATGAGAAATCTGCCCACTGACTTTGCTGGGTCCTTGGATTTTATCAGACCGTCTAAATTTATTACATAAACACCATATTTCTGAACTGTTTGCTCCGGGGACTCATTATGAGTCTTCAAAATTTGATCTGAGTTACTTAACTCTGACTGGTCAGATGAATCACATGGTGGTGTTTCCAGTCCTGAATGGAGGCATGTGTAAGCACATCTGGTGCAAATATTTCCTGGTAGAAACCGAAATGTCAGTTTCTGTAAATACTTCTGTGTGTGATTCTGAAATTTGCTCTCCGCTATGTTTTTGGCCAGTAGAACTTGATAACTCAAAAGTTCTTAGAAAGCAAAGACAAAGAGGTGAACGTGGCCAAAGTGACTTTATTGAAAATTTGAATGAATCTAATATCAGTTAAAGCACACATTAAAGGTGCAGTAAAATTTAATCTTTTCTAAAGACTTGAGAAGATGCACAGTTCTTGAACTAGCAGTAGACCAGATGGAGACCTTGGATTTTTAAGTTAAAAGCTAATCAACTGGGATCATGTCACTGTTACATGCACAGAAATATAGCATATATACTTTTAATAGATGGAAGCAAAACATGGTGGTTTTGTTTATGTGTCTGGTATTTTCTGCTGGACATGTTAGGTTAGGTGAGAGGGCATCTGAATCCCACCGCAAGCATAGGTGAACTAAACCGGTCTCTTACGCATGCCTGTAAACATCACTAAAAATCATTATGATTAGGAGTATCAGACTGGAAAGAGCTTCTTGGTTATTTCCTGCCTAAACCAAGTCCTACTTTTTTTCCCAAGGAACTGGTGGATATCAAAATTAATTTGGATTTTCTCCCTGTTACTTTTTTTAATTATTATAATTCAAATGTTGTTCCAGAACCTTAGCGCTTTTAGAGCCACAAGTGTGATTTCTAGCCTACTCTACTCGTAAATGATGCATTTATTTTTTTGCCAACAGCCGGACTCTAGTCTGGAGGGAGTCTCACCAGCCCTTCCTACAGCAGCTGTCTCATCATCACAATTACTGTCTTAGAGCCAGGCAACCTGCGGCAGCTCCAGCGGCAATAGGAAGGGCCACCTGACAGTCACCTTTCCTTGGTTGCTCCCTAGCCTTGTTTAAGAGAATCCAGATTGCTACAAGTCTTCTAGTGTGGCCACAGAAAGCCTGATGCACTCGCAGCGTGGGCTTGGCTGGGCGGGGATTTCATTCTCTGGTTAAGTCAATGGCAAAATCCTTTAATTTCTCTGAACATGCAGCAATTCCTATGGATACTTGACTTTGGGACCCAGAGATAAAGGGGCTTCTTGTGTCTTTTCAAGTGAGGTGCATTCTTAATTGTTGCATTTAGCAAGAGATTTCTCTTTTTTATTCCCCATTCTTCTAACACATCTCTGTGTTGTCTCATTTATTTTTGTTTTTCATTTTTTCCTTCAAACTATTCTTTTCTTCCTTCCTAACTTTGTCCTACACCTTTCCTTAATGCTACCCCAGATCTTTTTCCTTCTCCCACTGTTATGAATCCTCAAGGGCCACAAGAATTTTCCATTTTCCTGCCCTAAACTCTTCGTATATCTCTCCCCACCTCGTTACAATAAAATAATTCTTCCATTTCGCTGTCACCTCAATTTAGCTCTCTCACCCTCCACTCCCTCTTTTTCCCCTGGTTTAAAGACCGACCAGCATTTCCTGAATTGGAAAAGCCACAATAATATTTTTTCCATTGAAAATACCACAAGTACATTATTTCCATTGAACATACCACAAGAACAGTGTTTCCATTGAACATACCACAAGGACGGTGCTTTTGAGGTATCTAAATGCTAAGATGAACTCATAATGTTCATCTTGGACTCATTAAACCAAAGCCCCTTTTCTTCTCCAAAAAATTTCCTCAGATAGAGAAAGAATTTTTATTCACAGGTTTCAAAAAAGGAAAAAAATACAATAAAAACAAAACCTAGACAGAGCCAGGACAATTTTGCACTTGCTTTGTGAGTAAAATATAAATAGGTTTTAGCAAGTTAAAAAAAAAAATCCATTAAAAATGCTCAGAGTGGTTGAACAGCTGGAAAAGCAACTTTTTTGATAACATTTAAAGCTGCTCAGCAGCTGGGGAAAAAATCGCCTGTAAAAACACTTAACATTTACAGCCACTCAGTGGCTGGAAAAGCAACTTGTTATAAAATTGATTTAACATTTCAGTGGCTGGAAAAGACATACACATACACATACATATAACTGCAGTGTTTTACATAGCTATTTATGGGTATTTAGACACAGATAATGCTATAAATAGATAAGCTTGGCATTTCTGCTGATGCCATTGTGGCAGAGAATAATTTCAATTCAGAGCAGTCACCATTTTATTTTATTTTCTGGGAGTTTAAAACTAAGCCATTTAAATTCCCATCAGTCTGAAGTCTGACATGCCTGGATGCTCAGCCATCCCACCCAGCCCCAAGGAACATCTTAAATCATTTTAGTTACAGAGCACTTTATGAAATAATAACTGAGTTCTGTATCTGATCAGCTCACATGAAAGACTGACTGACGCAGCAGAGCCCAAACTATTTCACAGATAATATTTGTGATCAAGGGTCCTAGACAGGATTGTCTCCATTGGCTCACCTGAGCTGACAGGAGCTATGTGCTGCCTTTGTATCACAGCCCTGATAGCTGACGGAAGCCTTGCATCCCCAGAATTGACAAGAACAATATCTGCTTATTAAAAAAGTGATGTGAAAAGCACCGTGTAAGTAGTAATTAAACATATTTGTTTCTCTCTGAGATTAGAGTCCTTTAAAATGCCATTTTAAAGCGTGAGTCATAATAAGCCCTAAAGCAGCATCAGGCAGTTGTGCTCTCACCCCCTGAACACCATGCACAGCTTCTGGTTCCCTACATCCAGCTGTGCAACGCAGAGGTGATGTGTGGGCAGGTCCCGTGCTCAGCCCTGGTCAAAGCCCCTAGAACGAGGACTAAAGCTATTGCCTGAACATTAACACTAACAGACTTTCGGTCAGAGCCTGTAAACCATGAAACACTTTCATGTATGAGAACCTTGATGCGTGTGGGCATGCATTGGAAATAATTGCTATATTAAATTATTGTAATAAAGTAACAGATCTGTTTGCAGCACAGGAACTTAATTCTTCCCTAGAATCAGTGATTCCCATTTTCCCTGGCCCCTGGTGAAGCAGCAGGGCTTTCTGTCACTCTCCCTCAGACTTTACTTCCATCTGACATTTCTATTTCATTTTGCCAAGTGCGTCTCTATGACAAAATTAACTGGATGCGTCCATTGTGCTTGAGAGGTGTCATAAAACCATAGAAGCCATTATTGCACTGTTACAACAAATTTCTGCAGTAAAACATTTTATGTGATGCATGTTTTGCTGGTGGGAGGCAGTCCAGGCAAACGAAGGACCCCTGTAAAACTGAGTGATCCAGCCTCACTCCCCAAGAGCCGCCCACAAGCTGATGGTGAGCCCCTTCAGAAGAGAACAGTGTCTCCTGGAGCAAATGCAGCTGATTATGTTTTATTTCCAAGCGAGGGTGTCCTGACTGGCTCGATTATGGCTGATTCTGTGTAACCAATTGCTCCCTACCCAGTAAAGAAGGAATAGTAAATGTTGCTGTGATTGGGTCTCATTTCCCAAAAACTGACAGTCCAAAGCTTCTTCTAAAGTCAGGAGTAGAGCCCAAAGTGCCGCTTAGCTGGGTTTGATGCCAGCTTTCGGAGCTAAGATGAGAAACTGGATGTCTTACCTCTGCCGCTAACTCTGCAGATAATGAGGCAATGTTCTCAAAGTATCTGAGACAGGGATCTTTTAAGTGTAATACTTGTGAAAGTGGAAAAGTAATAATTACCTATGAATATGTGAAGACATATATTCCTCAAGGACAGACAGGAATTGTTTAGTGTCGTCCGGGTGAAGAGAGGAGGTGCAAAAAGAAGATTTTAAAAAGAGTTTTCTTGCCAGGGAGAGCTTTTAGGCACTGGAATTATTTCCTCAATGAAAGCAGAGGAAGGCGATTCCTTCAGACATTTAATAATAGATTGGGCAAAGAATTAGGAAATATAAAGAAGCAGCCTGTACTGGCAGGTAATTGAGCTAATCAGAACTAGTAGGACTTAAACTTTTATTTTTTTTAGGATCATTTGGAGTCAGCTGCAATAGATATTTCATTAATTTACAGTCTTTTTCATTGCAGTCCAATACCCAGGAGTAAGGCAGAACAGCTTAATATTAAAAAAACACAAAACCAATAACTGTTGAGAACACTAGGACGATGCAGTGCCAGCAAGGCGAGATTTCATGGGCATGCATAAAATACACAAGCAAGTTCGCAAGCAGGCCACAAAAGCCAATGTGGAAGAGAAGGGGTAGAAGGAGCCAAGGTTTGATCTGGAAAATAAAAAGGGAAAAGCAAGGATGAAGAACCAGGGGATTGGACTAGATGGGATGGGATGGGAGGGGGTCCTGGAGAGGACTCTGTCTTGGCAACAGCGATGGAAAATAAAAGTACAGAATCAAAAACTGCTTTAAGAACAGCCCATGATCAAATACCAGACTGGCTAATTTGTATTTCAGGGGCTAGAGGAGAGGATGCTAGCTGCAGTCTCTGTACCTTGCAACACATTTTGTGTTCCTGGACACACAGCAAGTACTAAATCATGGGCATCCGGCTCAGACTTGAACTGGGGTGTAAAGGCTGAGCAGCATCGGACTGAGTAACTAAATTTGGGGAAAGGCAGACACTTCAGAGCACTGTGGTGTCTGGATTATCCAGAGGATGACTAAGCCAGGTACTTTTTTCTCTCACTGTTCATCCTGAACAGCATGGTGGGTACCAGTTTTCATTCTTTCATCCTTTCTCCCTGTTCTGCACATTTAGAACATGCTGTAATTATTTCATATGGGATTATTAAACAGTTATGTACATTGCTGGGCATGGTACCATGATGTCCAGGATGCTGAGGTCAGGAGGGGACATAGCCGGGGGCATCCCAGCAGCTGCTTGAGTGACTGACAAATGATGCCGAGTGCATCTGTAATACTTACCAGCAGAACCCTATCTCCCTACTTTCCCAACCTAGGACATGTGGTCTTTCCTGCATTTCAAGGGGGGGGAAAAGTTTGTTCCTAAAACAAAGCTGAAAAGAAAGAAGGAAACAGAAAATCCTCAGATGGTGTCCTCACCCATAAATTCCTTCAGATCTGAGTAAATGCAAATGAAGTTTATTGCCTAGATTATCTCTAGGTCTGATTCAGCAATCCGTACCCATTATGAATAATAATTACTCCCAGTTGTAATTCCACAAAGACCATAGGTGTTTATAAGTATATGGAAGAAAGGTTGGAGTATTTGTTCCAGAGGTGTCAGAGCCAGACTTTTATGTACTTGTTGACTGTAATGGGTGGAGAGGCACAGCCTAACACACTTGTTCTGGTTTAATAGCCGTTTACTCCACAAGCATCATCACTTAGTGATGCTATTATCATTAAGCCTGAGTAATGATATCAGAAACTGAGCCTGTACTTCCACAGTTATTCTGTAGTCTGCGTACAGAAATGCTTAGTACAAATCTAACCCTGCTTATTTAAAAGCTGCTTAGAAGCCCAGGTTATCTACTATGTGTAGGCACAGTGACCGGAGCAGTTAAGTTTTACTGTGATTGGAGCCTAGGATAATCCTGAGCTACAGCCAACCTAGAGAGCCACCATCCCTCTCAGCTCAGATGGCCTCTCTGAGCAACACGGTGCTCGGATGTCCTTCATCAATCCCAGGGCGGACATCAGATGTGATGTGGTTAGAGAAGCTTTTGTCTTCTCATCTCTTTGAGAGAAGAGGTGTCAAATATGGAAGAGAGAGGAATGTTACGTGAGTTAATGCTTCCTCTCAAGGTATTTGCACAGGTTGCAGTATAATTAGACCCAAGGAAAAAGAGACCGTGAAGGAAAAGAAAGCTGAATCTCTGAATTTGGATCATTGCACTAGGAATAGAAAAGGCTTACTTTATGGAAAAGTCAGTAACTTCATGCTGTACTGTACAACTCTGATTTATGCCCTATTAGAAGCTGATATCACCATTAGATTTAAATTATAGCTATATTAACCTCCATCAGCAAGTTGACCTAGAAACTTATTTATTTAAGAACATAAGTGGTCTGAGTAAAAGACTTATTTCAGATGCCAAAAACAAAAACAAGTACAATGGGTTTTGGATCTAGACAATGGTTGGGAACCATATTGGCAGCCATCAAGTTAGAATATTTGATCTTCACAGCTTGACGTCAAGAATGGCTTTTAAATCTCCTGGCTGGTAAATATATCTGGCTCATGCGTTGTTTAACATTTGAGGCGCTTATAGATATTGTGGTTACAAAGTTGATCAAACATGCAAGGCATTATTTGTAGGAAAAACATTTACCTTACTGGAGAGGCTTGACATATACAGAAGGCTCAAATGATTTCCCATCTGCTTTAATGCATGAAGAAAAGTGGAATTTTCTCTGAGAATGAAAAAACAAGGCAGTTCTTCAGATGCATACCGTTGTGTCTGGTGTGGCTTATGAATGCCTATAGGTAAGTTTTGTGAGAGAAAACTTGCTCAGAAAGTTAGAAAACATTTACATTGTAAAGCAAAGCAAAAAGAAAATTACCTGAGATTTGAGAACTGAATGTGAAAGTTGTGGTTATCGTCACAGTTCTCTTGTTCCCCTGTCAATAGAAAAATTAAAAAAAAAAAAGTGGGAGAAGAATTGGGAAGGTACGGAAAAGAGGGAAGGAGAAGAGCGGAAAAGAGGGAAGGAGAAGAGCAGAAAAGAGAAATGAAATAGACATTTTTAACATTTTGGTTGAAAAATGTACTCAAGATTTTCCATTAGAATGTTTGGGAGAAAAAGAAGGATCCTGTTCAGAGGAGGTGGTTTGAAGTGAAATAAGGAGGTGGAGGGTTTTGTGTAACAAGATCAAATCTTGTGTTCCAGTAGGACGCAATGCAGGGGTCTGCCTCTCTAATTGCATTGCTGCCTTCACCTAGGTGATGTTTCACTGAAGTAGAGGAACCAATATTTTAAAATATTTTCTGTTACCTCAGTGCAGCAGTGTGAGGCAAAGACTGAAAACTGCAGTAGAAATTAAGGAAAACTGCAGTGGATTAAAAGAAATGAGGGAAGGGAAAAGAACTAATTCTCATCCTGAAAGCTACTGAAGCAAAAAGGAGCAGTGTCTGCGGTGTGCATCTTCCCTTCCAGGGGAATGGGGAGACAGCAGCCTTCCAGCTCCATCCACTGCTGTGTTTTGTGGTGTGCGACTCTTCTCCTGTGGCCTGTGAGATGCCTTCAGGCTTGTCTGGCGATGTCCTAAGATGAGGATAGATGGTATAACCAAAAATCCCATGTACTCCTGCTGAAGCTGAGCCCCTATGTTTGCTGCCTCTCTGGACATAAGAAGACACTCTAGTAAGAACCATTCAATTGCCAACAGGAAAATGTTACTTTTCCCCTCCAAACTTTTCCATTTTTCAATTCCTTTTATTCTTCAAGAGGAAAGAGACATCTGACTGTATGGGGAGAGGGAGGCTGGCTTGTGTGGGTTCAGCTCCGCGCTGATGCTGCTATTCTGAATCATAACTGAGATAAAGATTATCCTTCCACTCAGCTTAAAAATACTCAAAAGGCTTTTCCTGGAGATAGTTTATTTTGAAGTGAACCAGTCCAATTTGTGCATGGCTGCCATTACTCTGACTACTGCAGATAGAAGCTCATAATAAGCCACTCTCAGAGTATTTTTGCATGAGGTTTTTGGTGACAGGTAGGCGGGTGCAGGGTGAGACGCTATCACTATATCTGCTGAAGGATATTCTGTAGGGTGAGTTCAACCATCTGTAAATCCCAGAGAACAAACACCAAAGAGAAACATTAGGAAACTCCCAACAGTGGGAAATGCATCAGCTGGCTCTCATGCTTGTATTAGACATCAAAGAATCCAGCCGGCTAAAAATCCATCGAAAACCAGGCTTCTCAGGAAAAACTTTCGTTTCTAACTTTCAAAGTGTTGAATTTACGTGGGAACTGCAGCTTGCTTTATTTTGAAGGTTGGTTTCCAGCAGATTGGATGTGTGAGCCCTACAGACTCAGAAGCAAGAAAGCAAATAAAAAGCACCAATTTTGATATGTTTTTACTAAAAATAATAATGTTTTTTAAGCCAATCCCAGGAGTTTTGGGCATTGATTCATGACTTCTGGATGCTTTGGACAGACAGTAACAGATACTATCCAGTAAGGGAACCAGAATATTACCATATGAGCTGAATAACTAATGAGTGGCACTTAAATTGCAAAGTCTTGCATACCAAGAGCTATTGCTGAGAAAATGTATGAACAATTTTGAATAACAAATTCATCTGAGAATCCGACAATCTGTAGACAACTGTTGAACAAAAAAGTTCCAAAAACCAAGTCCAAAGTCTCAGGATCAGCAAAGGATATGTACAAAATTCTCTTTCATGTTATTATTGGACTGGGCCAGACATCCAGACACACTGAGTTACTCAAGCTCGCTGTCAGCTACACAATAAATTTATATGGAATTTCAGTGCTATCTCAGAGGGACAATATTGGCTTAAGGTGTTTCCATTTCAGAACCTTGTCCCATGGCAGATTGGTATTTTTTTTGCCCCATTTTGCCTAGCGTTGAGCTTTCTAAATGACTTTAGCTTCACAAATCTTTATTGGCCACATATTCCTCTCCCAGACTGCTCCAGCTCCACATTACTGCAATCCAGCGCCTGCCGGTCAGACTTAACACCAGTCTGCTGTCAGTGGATGCTACTGTGCTATTTATAAACCCTTTGCTACATACAGGTTTTTATGGCACTGACTAGGGTCAGGAAGAACAAAAAAAAAAAAGAAAAAAGAAAAAAGTTCACTCCATTTTTATTAGTCAAATTCACAGCCAACCATATGGCCACAAACTGGAAGCCGCCAGCTTAGACAACTGGAACATCACTTTCTGAGTCCTGCAAAAGCCATTATATTGTATTATATGTGTGAAGATACATATATATCTTAAGAGAGGGGTGTTAGATATTCAATAAATGATAACAAGTTCCTCCCTGAGACCCCTCTGTCACTCTTGTACCTGATACCTAGTAATAACAGAAGGTCCTTCGTTTTATGGACACACATGCCTCCTGAGGAGGCCCTGCAGTCCCACTGCCACTTCCCTCCCATTTAAGATAGGTTTCTTTGCTGAAATAAATCATGTTGATGAAGATACAGATGCAGTCCTGAGTGAAACAGGAAAAACATGCAGTTGTGCCTGCAAGTGCTAATGGAGGGGATAGAGTCCTCTAAGTCCCCTGCTAACCACGCAATATATCTTGGAGATTATTTCATGTAGTCTTTTGCTCTAGGTTTTTTTTTCTGTGGACAGTTCTTGCAGGCAATTTAAAAAAAAAAGTTTTCTTTTAGATTTTTAGTGACAGAGGATTTAGCCACCCACAGAAAAGGTATTGTGCAAAATCAACAGGAGCTCAGATGTTTTGAGCAGAGTAGCTTGCATCACAAGCTGCACATCTCCTGAGGATTCCTGCCTTACATCCTCAGGTGGAGCAAAACACGGTGGTGCCCAGCAAACACCGATGAAGGATATCTGTGCATTCAGCTTTGTGGAGATCTTAGCTCACGTCCCAAAGGGATGATAGCCATATAGGTGTCATTCAAGTAAATTTTGCCTCTTAGCACATCTCATTAGCTCAGGCATACCAGGATGCCGATAAATATGCTACTACCAGGGCTGCACTTATCAGTCTTGCTTTTGAGTCTCTGTCCTGCTCTCTGCTGAGCACAGAGGCCTGTAGGCAACCCTGCACTCAAGAGCTGGCATTGATGTTGCCTCTTATTGTGGCTTTCACAAGGTCATTCTTATTGTTTTTGCCTATCTATAAGATAAAGGTTCCTAATACCTATCTAACTCAGAAGCTTGTGTGTAGGTTTAATTAATAATCCGCAGTCTCTGTGGGAGTAACAAAGAGGCGGAAGAACTGGGGGAGGGAGAAGCCGGGTAACAGTCGTAGGAAACACATGGTCGCAGAGCTGAGCCGTGCGCAGAAATTCCCATCAGGGAACAATGCTGCACCAGCTGGGAGGTAGCGAAGGTGACCTCAGGGCTTCGAGTCTCCATTGCTGTGAGCCCATTGTTCTATTGTGTCCTTTGCAGGGAGTTCAAGGGGATAAACAGCATTTTCCAACCAAGCTTAGTCTCCGGGATGGCTTTCTTCCCTTCTAGCTCTATTTGAGTAAAGAAGTCAAGTATCGATGCACTCCACACCTGCTGGGGTGTGGGTTCAGCATGTGGTTTTGTAGAGTCTGTCCCAAAGTGTCCTGCTGTCCTGGGCTGGTGGCTGGAAGGAGGCAGTAGTGAGCAAACCCAGGAGTCCAGTGGAATGAAGGATGATGTTCCCAAAGGCTCCCCAGTGATCTTCAGCCCCAACACCCACAAACAGTCAAGGCACCCTGAATGATCAAGAGTGCAGCATCCTCCTCTGCACCACAGCCATGGCTGAAGGCACCCTCAGAGCCGTGCTGCTGGTGGGAACAAGCCCAGGGCCGGTGAGGAACCATTGTGGTCCTTCCCTACTGATGTCCAGAGTGATTCATTCCTGCACAGCCCCGTCCCAAGGAAATGGACATGTTCAGAGGACTGACCAATGCTGCATCACAGGGGGCTGGAAGAAGCAGCCACCCCACCAAAGCAGGGCTAACTTCAGGTTCTAAATTAGACACAGAAATTAAAATCAAATGAGACACATGCATTAAGAGCTTCAACTCCTTAGGTTCCCTCAACAGCTCAGCAAAGTAGGTGCCTGAAGGGGTGGCTTAAAGCAGCTGAATTAAAAGCCCAGCATAAGCAGGTGTAATGCAACTGCCTTAAGAAACCTCGCCGAGACAAAGCACAGCTCAGCTAGCAGTTGCCTTCACTTTTCCCCATCACACCCATGCTTCCCCAAGAAGTAAAATGACCATTCTTCTCATTTCTAATCAGGCATGATTAGCACACCTTTCTTCCTGTGAGCTTGTCCCCAGGTCAGCTGTGCTGTTTGGATTCAGTGTTTTCTGCAAGGATACCCTAAGGTCTTTTCCCAGTCTGTGGCTGTGTTAAATTTCTTCGCCTTCACCATACCCAGGACTCCTGGAAACCCTCACTTTAATATCTCCATATTGCTGGAGGAAGGAGGTGGCAGATTGGCAAATCTAATATTTTGTAAAATAAAACCATGTGAATTCCAGCTGTTACCATATGATCAATTTAATTTGGCAGGAGATGTGCCCTGCTGCCCAGGGCCTTTTTGATTTCAGCGTGAAAGTATGCCATTTTTAAATCAGAAGACACACCTATTGTTATTCAAAGTTCCTTAAATATACTTAAGCTTTTAATCACCTTGCAGTTTGTTATTTTAGTACCTCCTTTTCTGCTGGCTTTTCAGAGCTCTACAAACTTACGCACGGCAGGAACCTGGTGGAGAAGAGTCCTTTGCCACCCACGGCGAGAGCAGCCCTGTCCCTTTCCCATGTGAAGCATCTTATTTGTGAGGAGACGTCTGATCTGGGGCCAAAGCACGGGGCATGGCCAGTGACTGCAGAGTCAAGGAGAGGAGAAGATGCACAGGGAAGAATTCACCTAGATTCAGGGACAGCAGAGATTGCAAGGACCTGAACCCAGAGCCATCTTGCAGGACTCAGTGGGCTTATTTTAAATGTATTTATCCCCAGTCCATAAATATGGATTTTATGGAGACCTCCTTGGTGGAGCGGAACACGGGACAATTTGGCAATTGAGAATGCTAAGTGGTGGGGAGAAAAATATGGATGTGAAAAGCACCATGTCTCCTAAAAGAAAGGCAACAGAGGAAACTGGGAAGCATGAAAGGAAAGCAATCAGCAAGGAGGGAGAGTGGAAGCGGGGAGGCCCAGCGGCACGGAAGCAAGTGGAAGGAGAAAATGGGAGCTTGGCGGCGCGGCGTTAGTTGAGCCTTTCTAAGCAAAGGTTCTGCCAGCCAAAACAGCGGCAAGTCTGAAATTGGTTAGGGTTTGTTTATTTATTCATACCACAGGATGTAAACTAATATAGTTAAATTCCCTTGGGAAAATAAAGCTGACTTTTTTTTTTTTTTGTAAGTTTAAGAATACATTCATCCTTCTTTCCCCTCTTTTATGAAGTTTAAAAGGCTTCAAAGCACCCAGAAAGATTTGCTACTGAATTCCTGCCTCTGTAGGGACGAGAAACAGTCATCATGTGGAAGAGCAAGTGGTCAGGACCTTTGGCATCCAGATGTAAGACATCTTCCTATGATGCCTCATGGTACATGTTCAGGAATGACTTTTTGACTCTTAACCACTGTATTTAAAGATTTGCTGGACAGTAGATGTGACTAATATTTATATGAAATTAATCCCCCTGTGCAGGAGGCTCTATGTTCTCAGGTCAAAATGTGTTTTTAGTAGGAGTTAATTGGAGAATGAGTATTTATTTTCAGCTCAGGTTTTGCTTCCTTGGCTTCAGTTTGTAAGTGTTGAAGGTTTCACCTTCCCAATGCAAAAATAAAATGGAAACAATGAGATCCTAAATTGCTCACTTAGAATAATCTGAATGGAGCTTTATATAAAATACAGATACTTCAGGAGAAAAAAACAGAACTTGCAGCTGAAAAACAAGGTCTGCAGGGTTGCGGAGGATAACCACCCCGCCATGCCGGGCATTCCTCCGGCGCTGCATTCCCAAGCAAAAGAAAAAGTAAAAAAGATGTTTAATTGACCAAAGTCCTGATTGTCTTTTCAGACACCCTTCTTGATGTGGTTAGAGATTGGAACCCTTTTGGAAAGCAACTTGACATTTCATAGCTTAGATATTTCCTCCATTGCTTTTGACTTTCAGGCCTCAATTATTTCCACCAGGAGAGTGTTTGCCAAGCTGATGAAATTGGAAACAGAGTGGATGTTATAAAATACAGGTAGCTCTGGCCGCTGTGCGTGATGCTGCTTCATGTGCTTTTTCATTTTACTTCTCCTGACTCCCTTTAAAGGCTGCAGGATGACATGGGCTGCGTTTCGCAGGAGCAGCTCCGGTCGCAGAGCTCCATTAGCGTGTGCGTGTGCCTGCACATGTGTGTCCAGGTATCAGCTTTAGCTTGGTTTCTGATCTGGAAAATTTCTTATAGATTTTGCAGGGACAAATTATTCTTCCCAGTTGTGGAGGAAAGGAGGGAAACCATTCTTGTCCCTCAACAGGTTTTGATGGAAATTATATTCCTGTGCCAAATGATCACTGAAAACATTTTTAAAGAACATTTATGGGGAAAATGTTGCAATTCTCTGGCTTTTTGTGCCATGTTTAACTTTTTGTGGGGATGGAAACTGGTAAACTTTCAATTTACTGCAGCCATCCTGTTTTACAACTTAGAAAAACACCTCTTCCAGGGGCTTTGCTATCATACCTATGTGACACAACTGCACTAATAGATCTGGAGCTGCTGGAGCTCAGCGCATCTGAAAATTTGGCCCAGGTAGTGATGCTTAAATATGATGGACTCTAAATTTACAGTCTCAGGGGATCTTTACTTCTACCAGTGCTGAGTGAGGCACTGGCTGGGACTGAGGCAGCTGAGGAAAGCCAGCTGAATCCTCTGTGCTAACCCTCAAAACAGGAGGTGACACAGGATCCACTTCTCAGAGCAGCAGCACTTCTCTGTGCTGTCCCCATCCCCTGACCATGCCAAACCGGTCCTGTGAAGTGGTCTTAACCAAATAAAAGATTTGGCTCTGAATACATCGGAGTTGATATTCAAAAAGCCAACTGCATTGAACAATTGCATGGTTCCCACCAGGAGCCCACAGCCAGGGCAGGAGTGGGATGGAGGCATCTGGGGGCAACGCTCATCCCGCCACCACTTGCCTGGGGTTTCAAGAGCTCCTGTTACTGCACAAGGCTGCGCTCGCAATCCAAAATTATGTCATCTGGGATAATAAGATGCAGATGCCCTGAAGCAACAGTGATTTGTTTAGACCTGGCGGAGCTGATTACAGGATTGATGGTCCCACAGAGGAGCAGTATCTGTCCTCTCTTCTGGAGACACCAGTCAAAGATATAAGGAGCAGTTTGTCTCTGCCAGCACTTGAAGCCTGAGGACATTTCTGTAGGAAGTAACAGTGGTAAAACATCCTCTGTAGCATGTAAACAGTTTTCCCCTATTCAGTATGGTCAAAAATAAAAAAGGGAGCTGTGTAAACATCTCCGAGTTGCCCTTGCTTGTCTTTCACTCCTGAGCCACGGAGCAGAAGGCTCCGCTCAAGAGCCAGTACATACTGTAACTTCCTTCTGATCCGTGATCCAGCACAAATACAAAACCAAATCATACTTCCACGTAATCAATCCATGTTCTTAGAGAGGAAAAGAGTCCTTAACAGCTGACTAGGAGACCTTGGAGTATAATAGAGCTCTCTAAATGCACAGGTGTGCCAAAATACTTTACCAACAGTGTGTGAGAAAGTATTCACATTGTTCCCAAACCATGGGAAAAACATATCCTGTTCCCATTTTTGAAATGTGCCATTCATGAGGCTCTATATATTCTGCTTGGTGCGGGAACGTGCGTTGTCTCCTTGCAACCATCCTTGCTTCGGGGGCTGGTGATAAACTTTCGCTAGCTTCCGTGCATTGTGCTGCTCTCAAACACGCTGGAGAGACGGCGCTGGTGCCCTTGTCCTGCTTGGACGGGGAATTAAGACTGCACCGATAGCAGCATTGTGCTCTTTCTGTTGGGCTGAACTTATATCAGGAAAAATATTAAAGGAAGGGGCTTTTTTGATGCTGTTGAATTCTTCTCACTCTCTGTTTCCCACATGGATGCTCTGATGTGTGGCGTTTCCTACAGCAATCCTGAGTGTCCAGAGTTACAGAGTGAATGAAGATCGCTAGATGGTGAGAAAGGGAAATGAGAAAGACCAGAATAAATTCTGATGATAGGAAACTTGGATGTTGTGTTCGCATTTAAATGAACAACATAATAAGGGAAACAGAGAAGTGACTGCAGAGAAGAACGACAGATACTTATTGCTTAATCATAGTGAAGTGCTTTTACATTTTTGGCTAATGTGAGGGTGTATCTACAATTACCACTGGAAGTGTTTTGGAGATACAAGTAGCTTTCCTTTTCATGAAGAAAAGATCCATGCAATTTTTTTATTAGAAGTACCTTATAGAATAACAACTGAAAAGCAAAACATGTTTTTGCTTTCAGAATTTCTGTTTAAAATCACTTTGACATTTCAACTACACTATGGGATCTGCAGCTCATGACCATTTCTCCTTCCTCTGTGCAGAGGATATCAGAGATAGTAGCAATGAGATTCCACTTCTGAGTCATCCACAGATATCCAGGACCTTTCTGAAACTCTGAGATGTGCCATTCTTAATAAGAATGACATGTTTAGAGCAAAAGAAATTGAAGTGGTGTCTGAATTTGAACATGCCTGCTACCTTAGTCTTGTTTAAAGAAGTTTTATGACTTCAGATCAAATCATTGACAGCTTCCAGCTCCTGAACTTTCCCGTAAGGGAGGTGAGCATACACCAGACAGGAAAAAAATGTGGTTTTCACAATCTAGTTCAAGAATTGCTAACGTGGCATCCGAGCATCACTAGACCACCCAGCAGAACAGATGCGAAATGCGTTAAGTCTGAGCTCATGGCTGTTTTCTGTGGCATTAGCCAGATCATGTTCAAGCTCTCGTATCAGCTTGAGGGCAGCGGCAGGAGGCCAGGCAATACCCGGGCAGTGATGGGGACAGATCCAGTGCCGAACCGATGCAGGAGAGTGAGAACTGGGAGGGCAGTGCAGCATGTCATGTGTTTTGATCTACTGCTGCGAGTTCTCACAGCAGATTTATCGTAACCCAAGCCCCAGGTGAAGCCATCAGAAAGTGGCTCTCCCTTCCTGGATGAGGAAAGGCATCTCCCAACACTTAGCAGCCAGTCTGGCCAGACTCGAATTTAATCATTCAGATATTGAAGCCACAATGAGTTCCAGCTTAGGCAGGGTTCATCGGAGGTTCGGAACACTCAAGTCATGAGTTAATTCCCACCAACACCAGAACTTCCTTAATTTTACAGAGTTTGGAAAAATATTGTAGTAAATAAAACCTGGCTATGAATAAGAGTCCTTTTTGTAGACTGGTGGGCGTGTTCTGCTACTGGAGCAGTTAGTGGCATTACTTAGAGCTGACTGAACCTGTTTTTATATTACAGTAGTGTTTTCCAGACACCATGTTTTCCATTCCAAAACAGCAATTATTTTACTATTGATCATTTATTTCCAATGATCTAACTGGAAACGTATAATGATACAGCAGCCTGTATTTTCAAAGAGAAATCACTAATTTTGCTTGTCAGTTTTCAGACAACCATGGTAAAAGTCTGCAGAGGAGCCAGCTGTTTCCAGGGGCCTGATAGCTCACCCTTGAAAATGAAGTAGCCATGATAATCACCATCACAGTGGTTTCTTAAAATCCAGCCTGATGTGCATGGTGTTGAGACACTTAGAGATGCTCTGGAGCATGTGGCAGGAGGTGGGCACCAACCCCTCCTTGCCTTTAGCCCCCAAATGACCCTGATGCTTGGCTTAGGAAACAGGTTTTTTATTGCAAGGACAATTGTTGCAAACACTAGGGACAACTGCAAGCAAAGAGGCAAGTTCCCCCAGAGCAGAACTCAAGCCCCATGGCTTTGCAGACCCAAAACCATCCAACACCAGCTACCCCGCAGGTAATTGCCCCCTGGGGAAGGCACCATGAGTCATGGTGCATGAATTTGGTACCAGGAGAGCTGGCGTTTATTGACTTCCCTTCCCCGAGGGAGCAGCAGTGGGGGGGCAGGTGGGGGGTGGGGGGTGGGGTGGGGGAGACATGGGACCAAAACCAGCCCCCCCTGCACCACCAACAAAAACAGGGAAGCGCTTTGTCACCACAGCCCTGTTCTCAGCTGGGGGGCTGGTGTAGGGATTGCACAACGAGCCTTTTAAAAATAAAGCATCTTTAAAAATACTCTTTTTTTTTCACATTATGAGAGGCTGAGAGAAAGCAGCAATTTTTTTGTTTTATTTTGTTTTAAACCAATGAAAGTTAATGTTTATAGCAGTCTAGGAGCTGGAAACCCAACTTAAGAAACACTTAATGTTTAGATCTACTTAGTGGTTGGAAAAAACAACTTTTTAAATGCTCCAGCAAGTGGAAACAGCTAGCCCTTGTAAATAAACCTTTAGCATTAAGATATTCCTTAGCAGCGGAAAACCTTAACTGCATGGAGACATGTTTCTGAGATATTTCGAAGTGATCATAGGCTGCCGGCATAACCACGTTCTGTCAGCAGAGACGTCAATGATCAATGGAGATGAAAGAAGAAAGAGTTTCCATACAGGATGCTTGCTGAATGTTTGTTTCACAATAATTTACTGTATTACACACATAATTCATATCCATATCGGGATCCAGTTCAACACTGCGTTACTCTAGTTTTGCATTTTAGGGTCAGTGAAGTTAAACCAACACAAACAGCCAGGAGTCGGGCACCAGAATAAAAAATATTCGTTGTTTTCTGCAAGTATAGTAAAATTTCCCAGCCATAAGATAAGCTTGCCAGATATTTTAGTGGTGACCTTGAAAAAATAATACAACAACCTGCTCAGTCGGTGTTTTGCCTCCAAAACCTCATTTCAACCCTGGTCATGTGCTTTGTAGCTGCTTGCCCTGACCGTGGGTTGAAGTGTCCCTGAGGTGAGCTATGTATGGGAATTCTTTTCCCAAAGAAACAGTGGAAGTCCCATCATGAGACAATTAAATGCATCCGACTTGCTGTTGGCAGGGAAGTGGCAGGGATGAACTCATAGGTCTTTTCCATCCTTTGTGCTTTAAATCTACTGCCTGGATGGGTCATTGCACGTACCCGCCGCTGCTCCTTGCTGCTGAGCAGCACTGGACATGGCTGCTTTCTTGGGGCATCCACCAGCGCATCAGTCGTGACCTGCTGGGATGTGATAGCAGCCGGGGCTGCCCTGCTGTTGTCCCCCCGAGCAGCGTGCCACCATGATGCTGTGCATTGTCAGCGCGAGCCCAGGAGGTTGCATGTCCCCTTCTCCCACTCTGTAGGGAAAAGTGGCCAAGGACTGGGAAAACACCCCAGTGAGGTGGGAATCTTTGCACAGCCCAAGCTCACAAGCAGGCAGGCTGGGAAAAGATGAGATTTAGGAAATGCTGTTTCACTAACGAAGGGGTCAAGTGTCCTGTGGCAGATGCCCATGTACCCCTCACCCGAATTCGGGTACCCCTGTGCCGCCTGGCTCTGGCTTGCAGGGACTGGCTGCCTGGCACTCGTTGAGGCTGGGAGCAAAAGCCAATGTCCGACACGCTCCTCCTGCTGGGTCATTTCCTTCGAAACAATTGTGCGCTTTGATCCCGTTATGTGAGCGAAAACCTGCTGCTGTTCTCACTGTGTGCCCTCGGCAGGGCTAAAAAAAAACCCGCGTTGCAACCAACAATGCGCGCGGCAGAGCCACGCTGCCTCTGACTAAGCCTCTGTCCTGAGGTTAGGTAATTTCCTTGCATAAATCTCTTTTCAAGAAGGATTTTAAACAGACTTTAACTAGTACCAGACTTCTCTCCTCTGGATTTGATCCTGAGGAAATACCTGATAATAAACAAATACCTTGCTGGGATCCTCAGCCTTGCCAGAAATGACAGTTGATTTAAAAATCACTTTTTTTTTTCCTTCTGTTTTCTCACTTTACCCTTTTTTAGGTTAAAAAAACGCAAATGAAATTGTAACCATACAGGGCTAAGAAGGTGCTGCAGAACAAACAAACCCCAGCATCTGCGGAGGGATAGCGTTTCACTGCCACATGTCAGCACTTCCAAAACACCTAAACCACTACTATATTCTCTACCTAATTTAAGATTTCCATTTGGATTTGGACCAGCATTTGTACATTTCCAGTGATCTTATTAAAGACAATAAAACTCATCAAGCTTCAACATCACAGCGCTGAATCCTGTGGGAAGCTCAGGTACCTTAAAAGTGCAGTACAAGTAGAGGGCTATGCACGATGTTTACCCTTGGACTCTTCAGCCTGATTTTCTAAGAAAATACATCTGAAAATCAAACTCGAAGGGATGCAAAGGAATTTTACATCCATATCAGCCAGGCAGAGTCCTCCGTGCATGATTACAGTTCGTCTCCCTAAATTCTCCCAGCAGTTTCCCATGGAAAAAGCCAAATTTCCTGCTCCAAAGCACTGTCCCAGCTCACTCCCGGGCTGGCCCCATTTCAGTGAAGGGTTGATGCGTTACTAGCACTGTGGTTTGTGTTGCTGTTACAGTTCGTAAATTCTCAGAATATGAGACTAAATAAATTTAGGATTATTACCATAATGGCCCAATTTAAGGAATATCTGTTTATAGCTGATGACCAGCAGATAACAACTGAGAAGAAGAAAAATACAATGTGCAGTGGATGTGCCGCATGTTGCAGTCCTTCTCTATCTATGGACATTGCCATAGATAAGAGTAAGTTATCCATGTGGGTGTGATTTTTAAATCCCTAAGGACTTTTCCTGGCTAGCAGCAAAGCTGTTAAAGCCCACCAGCATGGCTACACCTGCATCTGTAAGGTATAAGGAGATTACTGTCTTTTGGCTGCTGCAATCATTTGGGGATGTTTTAGGTCCTCTTGTTCTGGTGCTATGGGGTAAAGTTTCATTTTTTTTCCATAGCCCAGGTATTTTCTTGGGAGAGGGGGACAATTTCCCAGAGGTCATGTTAGAATTGTTGAGGTTCATGACCAGGCACCCACTGGGGAAAGCAGAGTCTTGCAAAACAGCCTCTACTGGGGATTAGCCAAATGGCTCAGCTGGGCTCATAAACTTGTTCTGGGATACCTGAAGTGTGTCATCTGCAGTCATGTCGATCAGCAAGATACAACTTACACCACTTGCCAGTAACTCAGTCTTTATCTGCAGATGAGAAAAATGTCTGAATCTGTGATTTAACTGAGTCAAATTTTTAGTCTGACTTCCTGTGCTTAACCCTCAGATCACTTCTGGCGTTTCATGTAATGAGCACGTCTGTGTTGATGTCTAAATGATAAAGTTTCATCAAACAAGTGATTTATTATTCTCTAGAAGGGATTACAAAGGTGTTTAGAACCCTGTGGTTGTATTTCCTTTGAGGATTAAGGGGATTTTGGAACAGTGACATCACTGGGCTTCAATGCAACTTATATGGTAGTAAAAATGCATGAAGCTGCAAGGAAGACGTTAACACAATGGCTGTGATGAGTAGAGGTGTTGGGTCCATCTGAATCATGTCTAGAAGTGATCCCCCATGCACATGTCCACAGCCCCAAAGTCACTAACAGGGATGAGGAATTGGACCCTCCTTTGATTTAAATCAAGTTCCCTTTATACCTATCTATGCCAGTGCCTTGAAATTCAACCTAGTTTGCAAGATTTTTTGCACTTGATATAAATGGTAATGCTTCCTTTGCAGTTAAACTTTATTATGTTACTGTCATAGATCAAGCCATTATTATTTGACTTGCCTCTGTTAGAAAAGGAAAAAAAACCCAAGATTTTTTAATAACAATTTAACTTCCAACAGTATTTATATGTTTAAGAGGTTTTCCTGACAGTACGTAAAATTAAAAGAAGGATCATTTAGAAAAAAAAGGATCAGTAATGTAAGCCCTCATTTGGGACTGTGCTTCAAATTATATCTATTTGATTCTGACTTTCTGCCCAGGTTCCAGTGGAAACTTTTTTTTTTTCATTTACAAAGCAAATTTCTTTCTTTGAAGGCAACCAAACTAGCAGGGTTTTTCTTTCTCTCTCCCTCTTTTTATCCAACTATGTCCACCATCTTTATTATTTAATTCCTTTTCTCTCCTAATTTAGTTTTATATTTTCTTTCAATAATCAGTTAATATATATGTAAAAGCAGCTGATGGAGCTTTTGGAGACAAAACAGTAGCTCTGTATCAGCTGTGCTTTCGGAGAAGTATTCTTTTGTTTTAAATGATGTTTAGCTATTCACAAGTAAGTACTTCTGACATGCTGGAAAATGTTGTTAAAGCCAAAGTAGCTGCAGAAAGTGCAGTGCAAGCTGCACAGTGAAACCATCATGGGAAATGGGACAGACCCCTTGGAAGCTGTGCTGGTGGATGGCTTCAGAGAGGGAGCAGAGACGCTCTGGTTGGGGCGAAGATGTGCTTTTGATATTTCAAGTTGATCATGGCAGAGTCCAGCTGTTCTCTTTTTCCTTCTTTGTGCACCGAAGCTCTGTGCCCAAGCACATTGTTTTGGGAGTTGTTTGCAGGTATGGCCATATCTTTCCTTCTCCTGAATTAATGATGGGCTCAAAATGAAGCTTGTGCTTTTGAACTTTACTGCTTAGATGTGAGCACAACTGTCAACAACTGTTTTGCTCCATGAGGTCCAAGCAAACACAGTTTTAAAAGACATACATTTACATTCCTTCTTTAAAGCTTAAAAAAAGGAAGAAGGGCCATATTTAGACTATTTACTGTGGGTGTCTCACATAATCATTAAAAGCAGTTTCAAAGGCCAAGAAAGCACTAAGTAATTGTTGCAGGGTTGCCAGATCTTGTCTGTACTGAGTGAGAGGAGAGGAGTGCTCAGGGTATCTGCACTGGGTGATCTGAGCACAGCTCAGAGGTGCTGCAAGGAAAAGCTCTGCCACACCCTTTCTTCCCATCCAAGAAAAATATTAAAGAAGGAAGAAATGAATATCTTTGCTATTGCTTTTCATTGTGTCTTTTTGAAGATGTGATATACTAAGATTTCCTGTAATTACATGTAATAGCTAGAGGGGGAAGAAGGGGGAAGACAGCGAATGAAAGTCAGAAAAATTAATTTATTTAAATCTGTCACTAAGAATTTTACGAGCCAACCTGTAAATAACTCCACAGTTAAAGTAACTTTGTTTGCATAACTCAGCTCAAACCCCACAAAGTTGAGGGACCCAGTGTTTTTCCCCTTGCTTTTTGCACATGAAGTGCTATTTGAGACACTATTAGTCTGTAAATCTGACTCTGTGGCACAGCACCAGATTTGAGTGGATGAAACAAGCTCCTCGAGCCAGCATACATGCCTAAAATTAGCACCAAAGATATTGGATTCTCAAGTACTTTATTCCTTTTTTCCTCTCACAACAGGACTGGATTTTTGGCGTGCTGCTGAGGACCAGTTAATAATATTAGCCTGTGGTTACTGCACCATTAAAACAAACCAGAGTCGAGCACCTTTCGTTCATGAGATTAATAATAACAGCACTCCCCCTCCCTTCCCAGCACACACCAGGCATCGAATTAGCCTACTGGGATAACTGGACAATGTTGTTCAGGAGCCAGTGGACTTTGAGCTTTGCAATAATTGTCTGCAGATTGCAGGAGAATATGAGCCTGAGAAACGTAAAGTGGCTGGGTGGCATCCGTCCAGAAGTCAGCACAGGCTCCGGGACCCCATTGATAATGTGTAGCATTAGAGGTGACAGTGCCGTCATGGTTGGGCTTAGAAGTTCTCATGAGCCATGCCCCACCGGTGTCTCTCCTGGTCATACCTTTCCCTCCCTGTGCGAAAGCAGCGAAGATGCGGGTGTCAGTGCTCTCTGAACCAACTGTTGATGGGACATGGGTGGGAGGTTGCTCAGCAGGAGCAAATATCATTGCCCGATGTCTGGATTAGGCAGTGCGGTGGGTCTCATTCCCCTGCTACCGCCCTGTGGTCCATGCAGAGAAGTGGGCACCCCCAGAGGGTATTGCCACCCATCCCGACATAGCTGTTTGAGGTTGGATGGGTCTTCTGGAAGTGCATCTCTTTGCTTTCCTTGTATGTCAGGGAGCCAAGAGTGGACTGAATCCCATGCTCGCTCGCATCCCAGCTACAGTTGGGATCCCAGCTGGTGGGTGAGCATAGGAGCTGGAGCTCTCCGAGGAGCAGAGCCTGTCCCATCATTTCAGGGGGTTTGTAGAGCTGCAGGGTCTGGGTCCTACAGGGCTCTCCAGCACATGCTGAGCTTCACGTAGATAGTGCTCAATGCCTTCAAAGGGTGGCAATGCAGTGCCAGCAGTGTTCATCAACTGATGGGGCATCCATTAGAGCAAGGAGGGAGGTCTGAGCAAAGAGGTGACTTTTGGGTCAAGGAAGATGTGATCCAGAGAACGGAATAAATGGAAGAATAGAGTTGAAGTGCCACTGATTTTTCATAACCCAATTTGAAGGGCTCCAACAAATGCTCTTTCATATCAGGATTTCAAAAAAATCATTGCAGGCAGCACAGGTATTGGAGGAACACCCAGAGCCAATTTTCTCTTGTACTTAGCCCATGGAAAATACTACTAATGCCTCATTCCCTGGGAGACTGAACTGACCCCAACTGGCTCAGCTTGTCTGGAGGTGTTTCTGCAAGCCTGACCTATTAAATATTCTTTTTTGTTGTTATTTCACAACAAATACTTCCCTCCCCCCTTTTCTAAGGAGACATTTGGCTGGCCAGCACATAGGGAATGAAGAAATTCTATTACATCATTTGCAGGTGGGCCAGGCAGAGGTATCTTTACCGTCAGGTTTTCATTTTATTAGATATTACCAGAAAAAAATAACTTTAAAAGAAATCTAACTGAACTCCAGCCCAACAGCAGCAAAATATCACATAGCCATCTATTCCGGTAGATTAGCAGCCTTTAGAAGAGGAAGCCAAAAAACCTGTTTTCGTTAGTGAACATTTTTAAAATCTCTAAATCTCTTGGATTTTTTCAGTCCCAGAATAACTTCTGAAGTACAAGGTTGCTTTTCTTTTTTAATCTTGTCAACAATTCCAAGTACAGATTTGTTCTGGAGAAATATGAGAGTCTGCCTTAGGTTCAGATAAGTGTAGTAGAGTTGGCATCTTTGTCTTGCTAAACTAATCCTCCAAACTCAGCTCAACCACAGAGACCCCATAAATTTCAGTAGGACTGATGAGAAACCTACACCTTTGTAGGAGGAGGCATTCTGACTCTGACATTTCCACTTGGGGTCAGACATAGCAATGTCGTAACACAATAGTCTTAAAATTTTCCATAATTTAAGAATTGTGTCAGCTCTATTGAAATCACAGTAAACGTTGTAGGGTTTTTTCTGTGTCCCAAAGAAATTTGACCACGACCTGTGTTTTAGCAACAGCAATGTAGCATTCATTGCAAGACGATTCCTGCTGATAACACTCTGACAAACTATGCTTCACATAAAATCTGCTTCTGGGGGTTT